>CM075330.1:67874440-69124440 GCA_037788925.1 Mytilus galloprovincialis | reverse complement strand
GTGGAGAAATATCGTAATACACTTGTTGCAGTGTAGGAATCTACAAGTTTTGTTAATCTAAAATAGATTTTACATTTATCCCTTTGGTCAATCAATTTTTCCCAAATTAAGTTAAGAGGGGGGTGTGGGGGTCAGTGAAAAAACTATGTGAATTAAGTTTTTTATCCTTCATTGAACTTTTGATGTGGTCCCTAAGGAATAAAGAGTGCTAAGCCAAACAAGTGAAAATTAAGAGAACTATGATAGATATAAAGAACCCTATTCTCTTCTCTGTTTTAAAATTTCTCAATCGATTGTTTTTACCCATAAGACTGTACATGTCTTTTCTGGTTTTATATTGCTGGGTTGCTGTTACATTAATGTATAACCCCTAAAATTCTCACTTGTATCAATCTTTTGTATGAAGTTTTCAAAATGTACCCAGATCTTGGATAAACGACATTTGACGTATTCAAGATACTCTCACTGTCATCAAGCTTTTTAAATAACTAATAATATAATTACATGCAAATACAAAAAAATAAACTAAGGTTATCAAAACCAAACTTGAAAGGGTTTTCTGGAAAATTTAAGGTGAAATTAAATATTGAAGAAAAATAAATAAAAGCTTTGATAAGTAGTCTTGAGGTGCATTTAAAGTTTTCTGTTACAACCAAATTGTAATATTAACAAGGATATAATTATCTATTGCAAGTTTTTACCTGTGTAATATTTCATTGTGAAATACCTTAGAAAGCGGACATCTTTTGTTTTGGGAGGAAATTGAATTTTAACCTGAATAGAATGTGCTTGTATTACCAATTTTAAATGATAGATGTTCGATCAATCTATCCTTCAGTAAACTACATAAATCTTCTTTCTTTATTATCTCAGACACCCTGCAAAGCCGCTCTCTTACCCGAATTTAGCTGTCAAAAGTTTGGATTTGTGTCAATTTAAAAATTATGATTTATTTCAGGTGAAATGAAAGTTCATATATTGAGACACAAAACGGTACAAGTTTAACTGTATCATGATTTCCAAGTGTTGTCTCATGTTTCTTGTCTTCCTGATAAATATCTTTGGCCGTCAGCCATGTGGACTCACAGGTCTACATTTTTGCTCTGTTCCATATTAATTTTGCTGGTCACTATGAGTGTATTACACAAACACGAAACCTTTGAGTGTAACTGCCATTCAAGGTCGTATGGTGACGTATAGTTGGCAATTTCTACTACGTCAGTTGGTCTCTGGTGGAAAGTAGTGTCATTGGCACTCATACTTCATCTTCTAAGGTTTATATTACAAGCAAATGGGAATTCATTACTTAATTTTACCAAATGGTATAATCTCTGAGCTTATATATGTTGATAAATGTTCTTATTTTCGCTTAAATAAATGGAGTCTGTGACCTTGCTGATTTTCGTCTTCTGATGAAGTAACATCTACCTGTAGTCATAGCTTGGGGATTCTTTTAGATTTGACATTCGAAGGTTGCAAGGCATGTCTATATTGGACAATGTCATATGGTAGTTTTCAGAATAAAATAATGATTAATAATTGCTTACTGAATAAAGCCAAGTTTTACCCTAGTTTCACAGTCCACTGAACATAGTATTAGGCTGACTGAGTTCACACGTAATTCGAATTTGATTCGCATTAACTAATTCGAATTAGTTTAATTCGCATTCGAAACGTTTTACGTCCTAACGTCAATTCTAATTCGAATTGCAATGCGCGTCAAATTCGCTTTACGACGTTAACTTTTAATTTGTATTAACAAAAACGTATTTCTAATGCGAATTGACTAATTCGAATTTGTTAATTTGAATCAATTCGAATTTGTTAATTTGAATCAATTTGAATTAAAAAAGTAGAGTGTGTGAACGCGATAAGCGAATTCGATTCCAATTAAATGTCTGTGTGAACGAGGCATAATATTCAAGTTCTATACAATGATTCTTTGACAGAATGTTTTACCAGTAAAGAGAGTACAAATTAAGATTAAAAATACAAACCATGTGCCATAGATGGTAATACCCCTATTTTGAATAAAAAAAGATACTATATTGGGCATTGCATATAAATAAGTCCTGTAACTTAATATCAATGAATATTTATTAAGTTCAGACAAACCTAAATTTTGAAGGTACTGAAATTGATTGGGATTTAATATTATGGGTTATGTGTTTTTTATTCATGTGCATTAGTTAGGCATGGTGTTAAGAAAGGTCAGGTATTTGGATAATTGAGTTGTAAACAAAAATCAAATAACTTCCTTTACTTGAAAAAAATAGTAAGTCAATAAAAATTGACACTCCATTAATCTTTTCTCTACAGGAGATATCTTAATGTAAAAGTAATGAAAAAAATATGGACAAATTATGATGCGGAAATGATTTATTCGTGAAAGTATGAGTTCGTCAATGGTTTCCTATAGTCGTGTTCCATAAATTTAAGTAATTTAGTTACGGCATTACATAGGAAAATTGTAAAACAAACCTTGAAAGAGCTTGAACTTATTATAATTAATACGTTATACAAATTAATATTTTTCCGCTTCGATGGATATCAATTGGTGTATTGAAGCAGGTCTATCTCTGACAAGTCATCTACACTTTATTTTGACTCTCTGTTTTTCTTTTCTTATACAAAAGCAAGCTAGCCGACACCTCCGTTAAATATTTGACGTGTTGTTATTTAAATTGTCAACAGGGGGTTAATGAAATTAGCGAAACCTTAAAGATTCTTTAATGATTAGGGTATTAGGTTTTCTTTTGGTTTATAGGTCTAACAATACCAGTGATCATGGAGCGTTAAAACGAGATATCCTTTGAACTTGGAACGTTATACAAGAAAGTGTTATGTGTAATTGAAAATCACTGTGTTAAACAAGAATAAGTTTTAAATGATTTGAAATCGTCAAGGACAAATTTTAGTTTGTATGCCAAGTTTTTATTTTCCGTATTTAAAATGTAGTGCAGCTTCAATGTAAAAGATTTAATCTTTTCGATGGATTTCAGACTGCACAGTTTTACATTTCAATCAATATATTTAGTCTATAACATGTCATTTGTATTAAATTTGTTTTAAAAAAAAATTGCTAAAGGCAAGAATATTTTTTTATAGCTATTTCTATAAGTGTATAGAAATGAGCACTATTTAAGGATTTTATATTTTAATGGTCTCGTTGAAATTTGTATAAAATGGTTTGACAGCCCATCAAAATGGATTTGTTATTATTTATAAATCCTGTTTTACTTTGAAAACGGATTGAAAAGTTGAACTTGGTGTCACACAGATCTTAAAATGAAAAGTAAACAGTATAAAATCATTTTATTTTTTTGTACAGAAAACATGAAAGAGTCCATTACCAGTAGTCGAGTGTATACACGATTGAAGTTGAACGAAATCTAGTTCAATCTACTTGTTGAGAAACAACGAGAGATCTTTTATTACATAATGCTTGAAATTTTTTTTGTCATTCTTGACATGCACATTTTTATGTTTCCAGTATTTTCATATATTAAAATTTACAATTTTCATTCATTTTGCATTTGGTAAATTGTGTAGAACTCTGGTCTTCTTGTAAAGTGACAATTCGCTCTATTTGTTCATGAGTGAGAAATATTTTTTCGACAATGTTATCAAATGAACCTTGCAGATCAAAATCAGCCATAGTAGAAAGAGAAAAAAGTAGGGAAAAGTTCCCGATTTTTAATATCCCGGTGCATGATAGATCAAATATTTTTTGAAACTCAAAGTGTATGCAGTTCTTATTTAGAATTTGAATTTTGGTAAAAATTGAAAATGCATTCAATAGAATCTTTTTGAAAATAAGTCATCAAATTTGAATTTAGAATGCATATAACTTTTCTTTGTTTAATTCTTTAACAGTTAATATACAGGGTATGACCTATTTTTTTCCTGATAGCTATAGTACATAATATAAATTTTTGGTTCCATGCATGACAGAACCATATTCTACATGTTCTAAATAGACAATGCTGTTCATCTGTTGTTTATTATTAATTCATCTGTATGAATTGGTTGGTTTCAGATGCAATTATCAGATTTTGAAAAGGGAGGGGAGCAACAAGGCAAAAGTAGGGGTCAAGACTTTTTGAAAATCTGCATTAACCATATATGTAACTCCATAATTAAAGGAGACCACATCCCTTTCCATCCTCCCCTGTAGTTTGTCTCTAGGTTTTAATGAAAAAGAAGGGATATTGTGCACTAATTCATTGCTCAAAAAACTTTCATTCACTTCACTAAACTCAATGTGCTACCTTTCATTACTGTTTATCTTTTTAGAAAGTTTTTGTGAGAACTTATCTTATGTACCATTTACTCACATCTCACTCCAATAAAAAAAAAATCCCAACAAAATAACTAATATATATATGCTGTGGTAATTGACTGATTTCGTATTGTAATGTCTTTGAACTTTTCTTTTTGTAGACTGCCAGAAGGTTTTACTCAGCTACTGAACTTGACCCAACTTTTCCTGAATGACACTTTTCTGGATTATCTCCCTGGAAACTTTGGCAGGTAAGCTTGTTATAATGACTTAACTTTGAAGAAATACTTTGAAGAAAATAACAGCTTCTTAAAAGTTGCTGCAGGATTTGTGTACGTGTATTTACAAAAGCTTTTTTAAAGGACAATTTATCATAAAGTAGTAAGTTCAAAGTGATCAGTTTCTTTGGTAATTATTTATAGATGAAATCTTTTGAAACAAAAAAGAATACATAATTGAATATGCATGTGACATGTCATTCAAAAATTTTAATTTTTACAGTTTACAGGAGTATAAAGTATGTTCAAGTAGACAGACATCCTTTCATATCTGGAAAACGATTCTTGTGTCAATGACAACTTGAAGAATTTAAAAAAAAAAAGTAATTTACAAAAATACAGAAACTCCATAATCATGATGATATTTAAATAATTCGAAAAGAGAGCTCCATAAAAATTGATAAATTTAAAGTAAGACTTTATCAATCAATTAATAGAATGCAAAAAAAACTGTCATATTTTTGGTACAGGCATTTTTCTAAGATAATGGTTGGTTAAACCTGGTTTTATAGCTAGCTGCACCACCCACTTGTATGACAGTTGTTTATAGTACCTTTATTTATAGTTTCAACATATTTTATCCTCCAATAAAATACTTATCTAAACAGACATGTACAAAAACAATTTTTGAACATTATTATTTACTTTATTTCAAATTTCTTCTTCAATTTTTCAATGTCTTATTTTCACAGATTATCCAAGTTGAAGATTTTAGAACTTAGAGAGAATCATTTGAAGACATTACCAAAATCTTTCTCAAGACTTACAGAGTTAGAAAGATTGGATGTTGGTCACAATGAATTCACAGAACTGGTATGATCTGAATAACTTTTAGTATTATTTTGTCTGCTTATGCCTATAATAGATTGTAGTCAAAAGCAGAAGTTTACTGTTTGTTTAAAGATGATTTAGGAGATAACTGTATTGTATTTTAAGCTCCGACGGCATCAATTGGGGATTTGATGGTCGCAAATTAAGTTTACTGGCGACTTGTTAGCGGAGACAGTAAACTGGTATTTGCGACCATCAAATTCCCAATTGATGCCGTCGGAGCTTAAAATACAATATTGTTATCTCCATTCTAATGAAACTGACAGAAAACAACGTTAATGTAATTAAAATCTGCAATATGTCGTCTGCACTTGCACGTACGTCCCATAGCATCAATTGTCAATTGATGCCATGTAAAAAAGTGATGTTATCCAATTAAAATAAACGTAACAAACGTTGCATTAGAATGATAGATTCAATGTTGAAAAAGAGAGGAGAAAGACACCAGAGGAACTTTAAAACTCATAAGTTGAAGATAAACTGGATGAAAAAGAAAAAGACAAAAAACCAACATACAATCAACAGTATACCCAAAACACAACATAGAAAAGTAAATACAAAGCAACATGAACCCCCAAACAAAAGATTTTTTTGATGGTTTTATGTTTTTCTAAAGAAATGTCATGTAAACTGTTAACCTCAATTACCAACAGATCTAAATATATTGAGAGGATGTTTTAGAAATCTTGTTCTACAATATTTGTTGATGTCAGAATTCAATATGACCTTCTTTGACATTTAAATTTAGTCTACCTCCTCTGATTTTGCCATTGTGATGTAAATTGGTAAAATTTCAAACAGATAAGATCAGCTCGCTCATCATCACTCTGTTTATGTTCTTCTTTCTATATGATTATCCACATTATAAATGTTGCTGAATAAAGCTGAAAATGTGTTTAAAAAAAACAAATAGAACAAAAAAAAACTAGGAAATTCAAGAAACAGTACACACAAAAATCTACTAATTCTGAAAGCTCAATTTTAAATGTGTGAAAAAAAAGGAATAACACATTTGAACTGATGACAATTTCCTGTAAATATTGATCAAAATGCAAAACTGTATTTGCTTATGTAAACATCGAAAACTCACTTATGAAAAGAAAGCACAACCATTTATTGATTTTTAGATTCAGATCATAATGAACTTTTATAAGTGAATTATAATCTCTAATCTTTTTTTTTATTTTGTAGCCTGATGTACTGGGAAATTTAACCAATCTTTTAGAGCTATGGTGTGACCATAATCAGATAACACAGATTACACCAGTATGTATAAAAATAATTAAATTGGTATACAAGTTGAATTTGAGTTTAAGGATGATTCTACAGCTGCGTGTTAGCTTGAAGATTGGGAAAAAAAAGTTTTTTCATTGATAAATTCAGTTTCCTGTTGTCATCAGGGTTGTCATGAATATGAATTCTTATACAGGTGGAATAGTTCTGTACAAATCAATATATTCTTCTATGGAAATAGTAGAAGTCTTTAAGAATATAGTATTTGAATCATAAGTTTGTACAAATTTCTAATTTTGTTTGTAAAATCAGTCTTAACATAAGAACCTGCATGAACACGGATCCTTTCCAACTTTATAAAGTTAGTAATTTAGTTGGCCGCAACATGGTCAAGTTAGCACAGCAATAAATTCATTCATAGATGTTGAGTACAAAAACAACTCTTTGTGAGGATTTTACACAGTTAATACCACAAGAGATTGTTGGAGATTTTCTCTGAAATATCTTATTGTTTCCTCAATAGAAATTGAAAGACAAGGTTGTAATTCAGATTATTGTCACCCCCTTTAGACAGATTATTGTCACCCCCTTTAGACAAGTAATCTTGGTATTTTACTTTTTCACTTGATCAGCACCAACAAGAATGATTCTTTAACTGAACAACCTGGTATGTTTTACATAGTTATAATCTATAAGTTGCAGATATGAAAATCATAAAGGGATTAAATGTATTGATAGAAATAAGCTGGATATGTAATTCGTATAAAGTCATTCAAAAATGGAGGAAGTACATTTCAGTGCATGTATCAATATTAACGGGGTTTTCAAAAAGATATTGGTTTGACATGTTTGAAGGATTTTAAATTTTGAATTTTAAAATGCACTTATTTAGACACTATGCAAAATGGGTATTGTCTTGAATGCTAAATTTTATGGTTGAAGTTAAAATCAGTACCCCAGAAACAATAATTTCCTACAATTTTATAAAAGACTTAAGTGCAAACAAAAAAGAAAAACATAAGTCTTGCATGATCAGAAAGCAGGCAAGCATTCTGCACATTTCCTTTACACATGTTACAAGCAATGTAAATTCTGAAATTATTTTTTTTTAATTTTTTTTTTATAAATGTGAATAAAACAAGAAAGAAATTATTGTAATAATAAGAACTGGCATATCATATACTATGAATGAGAGTTCTTACTATTGCAATACTCACACGGTCAGCTTCTTCACATTAATAGATACCTCCCCTTTTTCCATTCTTAATTTTATCTCAATAATTTTTTAATAGTTTACAAATTAAAAGGATTAAACATATTTTGTGAGAAATTTTTTAATGTGTGAACTTTGGAAAAAATGTGTTTAATCCGAAAATAAATCTACAGTTATCAAGAGTGGTAGTACTTTCAATAAACACTCAATGATTTATAAGGTGTTGGACTATGTTAAAATCTACGAAAAATTGCCTCATTTCACGAAATAATTAAGTGTTTTTATGATAAATAGCCTAGATTATTTGCTGTGATCAAGACTGAGGAAAACATTAAGATTTGATAACTAGTAAGGTCAAAGACAGTGGTATTTTAATGATCTTAGAACCTGTTACATTTTATGAATTTATACCCTATTTAGGATTTTTTATAACGAAATAAAATTTATCTTATTGTAACAAATTGACAGTTTTGTGGTGTGGCTTTTATTTATTTATAATGCTAAAAGATTTTATATACAAATTCGCAGTTAATAAATCCTTTATTTGTCTGTCCATGCTCAGATAAGTGTATAGATTTATAGTATTTGTATAAGTCCATTTGTGAAAGTTACCGGTAAATGAGTACAAAATGGTAGTAAAAATCAAACAGTACAGTACTATCAAAGCATGGGGGGAGGGACTTTTTGAAGGAATATAAATTTATGTTCTTCTTTCATATTTTCCTCTAAAGTAAGTTTAGAGTACAAGTATTTTTATATTTTATATCCGGGAGAATATTAATTATGTAACCACACATCAGTAACTATTATATCATTTTTCTTGATTCATTCTTTAATTTTTTTTTTAAGACATTCACTCAAAAGATATTTTAAAGTGAAAAGAAGGTTTACCCTACACATATTGATTTATGAAAGGAGTTTGAATTTTGTGGTCTTTCAAAAGCACTCTAGTCTACTATCCTAACATACTGTCATCCTGACTATGTGTGAAATATTTGCTACTGGACTTAAATCAAAGAACAAAATAATTAATCATACAGACAACATTCCAGTAAATATTGATTGATGTTTGTTTAACATCACCTCATCACAAAAGACTAGACTCCTCATCTTAATTGACTAGGATTACTAGTTTTTCTAACCAAGGTCATGGTTCTCCTCAAGTACTTTGCCTTCATCCACCAATAATATGGCAGCAACAATTTAGCCAAAAGTGATGAAACTTGCATTAAACACTAACAATCTATCAAAGGATTGTACTGAAAAATTAAAGTGGCGGGAAAATGTACAGTCATCTGTCCTTCAGTTGAACTTGTAAGATATTTACACATTGCAACAAACATTTCATATTTGAGAAAACAAAGAATTTTGTTGAAGTTTGGGAATAAAAAGAATTTTAATTGAATTATCTAGATATTGATACTGATTTGTACACTTTGTATCACTGTGGGAAAACATTTTGAATATTTATGTTAGATTTTAAATTCAAAATGAACAAAAGTTTATGTATGTCAAAAAGGCTTCATTTTGGCGATATTAAATATTTTTATTGAAATATTTAGATATTGATACTGTTTAATACACTTTAATTCACAGTGTGAAGACATCTGATATACTATTGTTAGTTTTTAAATGGAAAATGTCTACATCATGTCCATTGATATGTATGGACCAGTATAAAATAGACATTTATAATTTAATTTTACGGATGTTTATTAGAAATTACAAATTCTGAGGCTGTAAAGATTTGTTGAATTAAGCAATAAAAGCAATACATGGATGCATGGTTTTATTGTTGACTGTTTATGAAAGACATCAAAGAAGGTCTTTATCCAGTTCATAAATTTTTTTATTTCTTTTAATTTTTTTAATGTCAAACATTAAATTTTCAAATGAAATAAAGAATGACCTAAAAATTGATTTTTAAACGTGTGTAAAAATAACATTAAATTGATAGAATATGGTGTTAGGTTTCTTGTTATAGATATCACACTTGTTGTTTGATGACATTTAAGGTTTTTAAAGCAAAATGGATACTTTCTGAATATGTAAAAGTTTTATATAGACTGTCAATGCAGAAAAGGATTAAGCAATAGTGTGAAGACAGTAATTAAAGTATCATGTGTTGTCTACATTAAAGATCATTAAATTGTGCATTATACCTGATCAGGATATCCCACTATGCAAATTAAAAATGGCATGCTTTTAATCCAGATTGATCACATGTTATTGATATGAATTTTTCACCTAGCAAAATTATATTGCACATTTATTAAGATCATTTCTATAAATGCAGAAACATGGGCAATATCAATCGTAATGATTGTTAAAATTATGGGGTGGCAAATGCCTAATTATACCCAACGCAACGGGTTGCGGAGGGTATAATGTTTTTGACCCGTCCGTCAGTCCGTCCGTCCGTCAGTCCTGTTTTTGTCATCGCAACGCCTCTCAAACCACACAATAGAATTTCACAAAACCTTTTCAGATAATAAGGACATACTATGTAGTTGTGCATATCGATGGGAAATTGCGATTCAATTTTTTTCCTAGGAGTAACGCCCCTTTGAACTTATTTACTTTAATGTACTACTGCAACAGTTTGTCATCGTAACTCCTCTCAAACCACACAACAGAATTTCACGAAACCTTTTCAGATAATAAGGACATACTATGTAGTTGTGCATATCGACAGGAAATTGCGATTCAATTTTTTTTCTAGGAGTTACGCCCCTTTGAACTTATTTACTTTAATGTACTACTGCAACAGATTGTCATCGCAACTCCTCTCAAACCACACAACAGAATTTCACGAAACCTTTTCAGATAATAAGGACATACTATGTAGTTGTGCATATCGACGGGAAATTGCGATTCAATTTTTTTTCTAGGAGTTACGCCCCTTTGAACTTATTTACTTTAATGTACTACTGCAACAGTTTGTCATCGCAACTCCTCTCAAACCACACAACAGAATTTCACGAGATTTTGTTTCTCCAGTGACAATGTGAAGACGTGGGGTATGTGAGCGTGCTCACAAAGGTTCTTTAATTTAGAATTGTTCCACATTGTTTTTGGATGTGAATAGTATTTAGAAAAACAAATTTACATATGACCATCTGGAATGTTTTGTGACAATTTATTGATCCTGATTTTCTGATGTGTAAATGCTTGAAAGGTGCAATGTTGTATTATTTATACAGCAAAAACATTGGAATTCTGCTTAACATGTTAATTAACTGAACAAAAAAAATTATTTCAAAAATACAATTAGAATAAAAATTAACTCATTGAAAAATTGCATACTTTCACTTTATGAAAACTTATACATTTGTTTCTTTTTACTTTAGACTCTTGGAAATTTAAAGCAATTGATGTTTCTAGATGCATCTAAGAATAAACTTCAATCCTTGCCAACAGAGATAGAAGGCTGCACATCATTGGCTGACCTACATATGACAACCAATCAGCTACAGTCTCTCCCAGACTCTATAGGTAAGGCAACTAGCACAAGATAGATATTTTACTTTTCCTGAAACTAAAAGAAACTGAAATTAAAAGAAAATTCAACATGATAATAAGATGTGGTATAATTGCCAACGAGACACCTCTCCACCAGATACCAAATGACATAGAAGTTAACTGCTATAGGTCACATGCAGTATGACCTTCAACAATGAGCAAAACCCATACCATAGTCACATTTAAAAGGCTTTAAAATATATATATATGTGTTAATGTCAATGTCAATGTTAATAAATCATGTAATAGCTAAGGTGTTGTACAGGTGTGCAAATATTTGTTTTGGAGTGCAAATTCTTTAACTAAATCTCATAAAAAGTGAAAGAAAAAAAGCCTACATAAATATTATATTTAAAGGTCATTCAAGGTTACTTTTTGTGTAATCTAGACATTTCTTGTAAGTGGGAGTATAATCTCTTAGTCTGGAATAATGGAAAGAGAAACAAAACTTGGTATTTTGTTTATATTTGGTTTACTGCTATCAGAGGGGAAATCAGAAAGCATAAACCACCAACTAAAACATTATGAAAACACACTTTGAATCACATTTCAAAGGCAATTCACTTATCTTGAATTTAGATTTAAAATCCCCATTAATGTGTGGTTTCGTAGCCCCGAGCCGTAACTTTTTGAGCTAAAGTACAAAATCATAAATAATACCAAACCAGGTGAGAAAGCTTTTAACACTTCTTTTGTAAATGAAGTGATATGTCAAAACAATCAAGAAACTTGAAAGCTTAAAATTTTATGTCTGACCACTGAAATGAAGGCGGACAAGATAAATGTCTGCCGTTCAAAGGACCAACGTAGAAAATTACACATTAAATGTTCTTTGACGAAATGGATTGATTCAAATCAAATCAACATCATTGTTGAGAATTTTATATTTGAGAATGGGTTTAGAATTATATTGATTTCTGAGTTCCGTGACACTTATAGAGATTGTAGAAAAATATTTAATTTACAACTATAACATCTGAATTGGGTGTTTGATTGCCCTATTAGAATTGAAAAATCGCTGAAGTTTTTTAAACAAATTGAATAAATTATCAATAGGATTGCTGTAATTAGACAAGGCGAATTATTGGAGAATGACCTGTTTGTTCGTACATTATTTACTCGATGACGAAAATTTCTGATCAATTTCAGTTTAGGAATGGTACTTTTAACAATGAAGTGTTCTTTAACTGGATATTTATATAACTAATTTAGGTTATCAATTTGAAATATTTTTGAACACTGATATGAACACCTTGGTTGGAATACAATGAATTGATTTTGGCAAGCGTTCAATAAAACAATAGGATGTTAATCAAATAACTAGAGATAAATCGGTAATGTTTTGTAGTTTATATTGTCTATTTTTACCAAAGTCACGTTAAATACATATTGAGTTCAACCTTAAAATATTTTAAATTTATGATTATGTTAAATTGATTTACACCTGAATTTTGAAAGGTTTATCGATTCAACTTTATTTTTTTAACATATGTGTTTATTTCGTTGTAAATTTGTCTGTATCTTAAGAGTCTTACTATGTCATGTATGTCAATGTACGTACTGCAAATAAAGTAAAAGACGAGTAATGTATTAAACTCAAATATAATCACATATATTCTAATAGAATTTTTGGAATGACAACTAATGAAAATAACATTGAACATAAAGAATGTAAACACTTAGTACTAAAAGTATGTTTAAAAAGTTATTAATTAAAAGTAAATGTACGAAAATAGACCAATCAACTTGAAATGATGTTATTTTGGGTAAAATGTCATCTCATTAGGCAGTATGAGGGTTTGTATAGGGTTTTCAGATTCGAGAAAAAAGGTCACAATGTTCATAAAGAAAAGAAACAAATAGGCAATAAAATTAGAGAATAAGGAATAATGGGGTTCTGAAACATGAAGAATAGCTCAGAAATATAAAATGGCCTATAAAGTTAAGAAATAATAAGGCAATGAATTACCCCATCTAAGCTCATGGAAAGAGTTTGTCTTTACAAGAAAAGCAGTGAAAGTCTTTGAATAACGAGTTGAAAAAATTAACACCCTGGTGAGAAAAAAACATGTAACCTGCCAAGTCACGTTAATATCATACATGGCTGCAAGTTTACATCAGGTCTTCGAACTTACCGATATATTTATATAAATTTTGTATTTGAAATGTTGAATATTCTATTAAAAGTAAACAAGAAATGAATTCTTATAATTACGCTATTAATTTTTTATAGTGATTCTGTCCTTGAAACCGATATTCAAATACTAATTTACGATTTTGTGGAATGAGATTTTAAATGTGTTTAAATATGTTAATGATTCTAAACCATGTGTGTTTTGATAATTATAAAATGCATCTACCCGATTCAGGTGATATCACATGAAAAGATTTTCGCCCCACGTTTAAATAATGGCAACAGGGAGTGATCATGACTCATTATCAAGTTGTTATAAGACATATTTGGATAAATATATTGAAAAAGTTTAAACTAATGATTTCAACAAATTATGGCTAATGATTTCGTGAAATTTTTAACTAATAATAATTTTGACAAACTTTTAACCTATGATTTTGAAAAAAAATCTAAATTTTAACTGAGGATTTTGACAAACTTTAAACTTATGATTTGACAAAATTTACTAATGAATTTGACAAACTTTTAACTAATGATTTTGACAAACTTTTGCATGGCTAATGATTTTGACAAACTTTTGGCTAATGATTTGACCAATTTTTAACTAATGATTTTTTTGACAAACTTTACTAATGATTTAACCAAACTTTTAACTAATGATTTGAACAAACTTTTAACTACTAATTTGAACAATCTTTGATTATTTTTCTCAGTATAAGGGATAAATAGATGAGGGGTTGTGAAGAGATTATTTTTTAAGAATGCACGAGGTAAGGGTTGTAGGGGAGCAGATGATGAGTGTTACTGAAAATTATTGACTGATCAAAACAGTTTGTCCCTATATATCTCATTTTGTTGTTCCTACATTACCTTTATGTTTTAAATCTTTTTGAAATGTTTTTTTCTATCTCTACATATGTTTATTTTGGAATATTAAGTTATCAAATACAGGTCAGACCGTTTTTTTCATACATGCATAGGAATATTTTTTGTATCACTTCAAATTAAGAAATCAGTCAAGGTAGTTGAATTACAAAAAGATTTAATTGAAAATTACGGATGAATTTTTGACAGTCATTTACATATGCAAAAGTCCCGCAGATTAACCTGTCAAAATTTGATGGATTGTCAGATTAAAATATCTACAGATTTGAATTAATATAAAGCCATTACTAAGTAAAAATACAGAGCAGAAAGAATTGTATAAAGCGGTATTTATTTTGAATGCAGAGGTTTTTTCTTGTAATTGAAAGCTGTCTTTATGATTTGAATAGATGTAGTTGTGGAATCAACTTTATTGCAAATTTGAAATGTCTTAATAGGTGAACGGGATTTCAACTAGAAAATTCCCACAAGACAATTGAATTTTCAATAAAAAAATTTTGTTTGTCTGCATCTGTATGTCTTTTCCTTTGTTTATCTGCCTCTCTCTCGTATCAGGTTAAAAAAAAATTAAAAAAATAGTAGTTAACCAAAAATTTGTGGTCATGTCATTTACTTTTAATTTAGCAATTATGTTCATTATGATGTGATCTGTTTAAAGATATACCAAATTAGGGGTTTGGCACAGATCTTGAGGTTCAATGAACATGATAATTTATGAGCTTAAGTGTGTCCTATGGACACGAAATAGCTTTTGGTTAGTCTTCACACAATATGAATGGCTTGTATTGCTGATTGGTACTTTATCAATAGGTTGTAAACAAAGATTGATTTATGCTCTAACTTAAGCAAACAAGCAAACTTAACTTCATTGTTCTCTATACATGCTCTAGTATATATGCTGTTACAATATTAATGAGGATACTAACCAAATGTGTGAAAACTTGGGGAAAACAAAGAAGTTTATCAAGTTTGAAATGGAACTGTCGGGCTATCACCCATTGCTGGGCTTCGGCTGTTGTCTGTTCTATGGTCAGATTGTTGTCTCTTTGACTCTTTTCCCATTTCCATTTTCAATTTTATTTGAAGGTTTTCAAATCTTTAATTCCAACTCCCATGAGAACGTTCTTGATTTTTTCTCTTCTTTTCATTTAGTACTTCACTTCAAGAATAAGAGGCCTATATATTGGATGATGTTATCTTATTGTCAATACTTGCCTTGCTAACACTAGCTGACAAACACTTCTGTCATGTAGTGTAAATAATTTTCAATTCTTTTAAATAATCGGGCTTTATTTTTCCAATAATAAAATTATTAAATAAATAAATTATGAAATGGGTTAGTTTACAGTAAAAGGTTTATCCACAAACTATGAATAAAAAAAAATGGATTCATATTTATTTATTTATAAAACTGTTATCATACAATTTTCTTCCGTTTCAAAAGGCTAATTTGAAAAGATTTTGTGGTAACTACGATTTAAAATTCAGTGCATAGCATGTTCAAATAAAATCAGGGTAATCGAAACACCTCCATGTGTGTAAAACTTTACCTGTGATTATTGACACATACCTAATATGTTTTATTGTCAATATTGATAAAAAGTCAGTACCGTAATTCTTCTGGTAAATTTTTAAAAATTTAAATACTCATATCAATTGACAACGGAAAAAAAGAAAAGATGATGAGGAAGGGTTGTCATGGCCCGTGGAGGGGGTGGGGAAGGGAAGGTGACAAAAGGTTTCAGAAATTTAAGAAGGATAAGAAAGACAGATTCAACATGAACAATGTCCAAAACAAAAAAATGGAAATAAAATGAATTATGTACAGATGAAGATAAAGATAAGTTTTTTTGATGTTTTTTTTATTGCTTTAAATATATAAAGGGTGAAAAATGATAAAAGTGTCAAAAAAGTACTGACAGTTATATATCTTTAAAATAACAACAGATTGAAGTTTTTAGAAAAAGAAAAAAAAAAACTTTTTAGTTAGAGCATTTGTAATTTAAGGATAGGTCAACTGGTTACATCATAGGGAATGTAGTAATAGAATTATTATGTAAATTAGTGACTGTATAAAGGAATTTTGTTTTAAGAAACTATCAGGGTGCAATTACTTATATAATACACAATACTCGACCAATAACACTTTTATAGCCCCCCATCACCGATAATCTTAAGCCATTTGTTCAATAGTCATATCATTTAACAGGGAAGGATCAATTGAACCCCCCATGGCTTGGGATAATACATTGTAACGTCATTTCGAATGTTAGAGTATCATAGATTACCTCGGCAGATTGTCAAACGTAATCCGATATTAAATACAGACATTTCTCTTTAATTTCTGCAATGATGACAGTGTACAGTAAGAATAGAATTGTTAGTTGTTAAGATTAAAGAATTTGCATATTATGTCAGTATTCACGATAATTTGACTTTAATGACAATATAATGCGTCATTTTATACGATTTAATGTTAGGTTATACATTACGATACACAAGTTCCTTGCAGTGTCTGCACTCACGTCTGTTATTAGCTATCTACACGTTGTAAGACGATGCCGGGCTGGAGCGAAACACTTGTTGAATAGCACGAACGCATTTGTAATACTAATATTCAATATTTCGGCAGATTCCTTTTTGTGGTTTTTGTTTGATTACACATTAAGCATATTGTTGAAGAAAATATTTCCGTATGAATTACTCTGCATTATTTATCTATAAAAGTGGTAATTTAATCATAATCATTAATATTTTACAGGTAATTTAGAGAACCTGACGACATTGAAAGTAGATGACAATCGCTTGGTATCACTCCCCACAACTATAGGAGGGTAAATTATCCTTTTAATTTATTTTATGGTTGGCAAAAGGTTATCAGTATAAGAAGAAAAATATGTGGATAGTTTTGTTGGGTGTAGTTTATTTTGAAACTTGAGCACTTCAACATTTTTAAGTGCTTGTACCTTTAATAGATGGAACTTGATTTTTCATCTATCTGTCTCAGTAACCCAGGTTGTATGGTTAAATACCTACAGTTCGGGTGTACAAACAACACTGATAAAAAAGTTTACAATATATAGATATATTATTCAGTTTATTCTCACACATCCAGCATTCATGCTAGGAATATTTTCTGAATATGTTGAAATTAGAAATTTGAAGAAAAAATCAACTAATATATTGATCAACCTAAATATATTTTCGCTTAGAATTACATGAAACTTAATCTGCCAAAAGCTTGGATGGCAACATTTCTCAGTTACATATTATTAGGTCAGATAATCTTGTCCAAAAAGTCATAAAAAAATAACAGGCTGAAAATAGCCAGAAGCATGTTTCAGACTAACAAGACTGATCAATTACACTTGAACCAAAATATTTGGATGCCAAGAAAAATTCCAAAGATGAATAGCAAACAAAATAGAAGAAAATTGCTTAAGTGTTATGCCAAACTGACTATAGCCATCTATGCTAGGCCTGGAGCTTACCAGAAACTGGTAAAACATGTTGTAAGTTTTGTTGATTTGAGCATAGCAAATTCACCCCTATATCTAGTGTAAAAGTCATTGCCTTCTGGTTTTTGGATGTTTGATTTTTCCTGTCTTATTGTCTTTTCCCTTTATTTATAAATTAATATCTGTTATATTCAATATTGGTTTATTTATAGGTTGTCGTCATTATCAGAACTAAATGTCAGTACCAATGAGTTAGAAGATCTTCCAGCCAGTTTAGGTTTACTACGTAATATTAGAACACTATATGCTGATGAGAACTATCTAAAATTTGTACCATCAGAGGTAAGACAATCGAGATTACAGCTGATTTCAATGAGTGTGTGGCTAAAGATGATAAATTTAGTAAGCCTGCTTGCTAGCTGAACCATGAAGTCATTGTTATGTTAGGTAAACTACCCTTCTTTCGAAGAAGCCTGAATCCTACAGACCAATAGATTGGTTATCAGTCGGACTAGTCTATTCTCAGTTTACCTAACCTAATAATGACATTACGGTTCAGCTAGCAAGCAAGCTAACCAAGATATTACCTTTAGCTACACACTCAATGAAATCAGCTATAAATGTATCACTAGTACAGGGGTAACAGCTACTGGAAATTTGAAACACAAATTTAATTCAATTCATGCAAAATATTAAGTTACATGAAAGCATGCTGCATTGCTCTCAGTTTCATTAGAATATTTGAAAATGATACAAGAAAATCAGGTTTGTAGCCAGGGGGTTTCAAGGGATTTGTAAACAAATAAAAAAAAGTTGACATTATTTTTGAACTGTGACTAGCTACAGGCCTGAAATTTAAAAATGAAAGACCTTAGGCAAGAACAATTTGATGTTCCAAAATTTAAAAATTAATTGTGTTGTTTTGCCGATTGCGAGAAAGAAAAATGGATATCTTTTAAATGACTATTGGACTCCCATACATTAAATAAAAGATGCACAAATTAACTTTTAATTGGTTTTGATTAATTAATGAAATAGGCATTGGTGTGTTCACTATATAGACAAATATATTTGCTTATATAACATGTCTTAGGTTTCTTTGAAAAAAATCTCATTTGATATTCTAAAGCCTTTTTTTGGCAACAGGAAGACCAAAATATTTTTTTATATCTTCTAATAAATACTATCTAGGTAAGTTGTAACCAGACATGTGATATAAGCCTTTTTCTATTGTTAAAAAGCCTAATGTTGACCTCAACCTTGAACAGTCTATCAATTTTTTTGTGTTGTTGGATTGAGTTTTATCTCACTAATCTCTTTTGTATCCAGTAAAAGATCTCAAGAAATCATTCAATTTAATATTTACAAGTTAACTAGGTACTGATTCGTAAAGAAACTAGGCTAGACATAGTTTTTTCTCTAAACAGTTCAAAGTATGTTTGATATTCATGACATGTATGTCAAAACACAGCTAAAGTCTTGTCTGTAAACATCATTGAAAATGTGAACAGTTTATTGTTTACTTCTGTGAAGATCTCTTGAGAAATTAGTCAAGATAAAAGTTACAAAATAAGTCATCTCAGGGTAAATGCACTGTTGCAACTTAACATGGTTAATGATATGTGCATTTAAATTATTTTTATGGGGAAAGTTTGATAAACATGTAAATTTACGAATGATTGAGTGATCACAATCAAAATTAAAGATTTTATGGTTCCAATACATATATTAAGTGCGGTAGACATTGAATAAAAAGTTTATAAACTTAAAAGAAGAGCCTCTTTTTGGCTTAATAGGTATTTTATGGATTATGCATGAACACATCTAACGTGCATGAAGTAATTTGTTGAAATTTCATACCTTATTAATAACTTAATTAAGTTGCAACTTCCTTGAAGAAGTAAAAAATATTCCGGTTTGTGGAACCCCAGTAAGAAAAAAAATGAAAGATATTAGGTAATTTGTAAAAATATGCATTTACTGTGATCATAGTGATAATGAAGTAATAAAAGGTGTTTGGTAATTATGTTTTGGTATTTTAATGATGATTGGCATAACACAATTATTTTGATATACATTTAATAATCCACGCGGTTCTCTGATCTTATACACGTGTCTGACATACAATTAAGATGTAAAAAGAAATAAGACTTGAAATAACCCACGTGTCTGACATACCATACTATTATAAAGATTTAAAAAGAAATAAAGTATAAACCAGTACAACAGAGCTCAAAATGACTAATTTACTAATGGTAAAGTACTTTCCTTTAAAGACAAATTAAGATTTAATATAAAAATAAGTAGATGTTGTATGATTGTCTATGAGACAACTATCCACCAAATTTCAAATGATGTTGGTGTAAGCAATTAAAGGCAACCTTTAGGCCTTCAACGATGAGAAAACCCCATACTGTATAGTTGGCTATTAGATCATTACAGTGTCATTTAAATAACAGTGGTATCCTGTTTCACAAGACAACTTCTACTACTGCAAAGAAAAGAATTAACTCTAAATGTTTAACTGCAGCTGAATTTTTAAAGAAGACATCATCTACACTTTTAGCAATCTGATTTTAAATCTGGAATCTAATGGTTAGAATTGGACAATATTTGAAAAATTCATTTGTTTATAAATATTTATAATGTTTATGTTATATTTCAGCTGGGCAGTTGTAATGGTATCACAGTCCTGTCTCTGAGGGGCAACAAATTAGAATACATTCCAGATGAAATAGGCCGTATTCCACGGTTACGTGTTCTGAATCTGAGTGACAACAGATTAAAATGTCTACCATTTACTTTCGTCAAGTTGAAGGAACTACAAGCACTGTGGCTGTCAGAAAACCAGGTAAACTTCACAAATCAACTTTTGAACAGATATCATTTGTCACCAAGGCTTTCATGTTTTATTTATTTTGAAAATTGGCCATCCTAATTTTATTCCTAATAATTTCTGAAAAAAGCAATAATTTTTGTAGAAGATTGATTTCATTTTATTTCATACCAAAAGTTTTTTCCCTGTTTTCATTGTAATTCTGGAATTTCTATTTTTCTGCTAGAGCATGAATAAGCAAAATATTTAATTACATGTATATTGCACTTGGAAATCACCTGCATGGTAAGGTTGATTAGGTCTTACAACTTTTTAGGGAATTGTAATTGAAATGTTACAAAATTATGCATTCATTGTCCTGAGTTACTTGAAAAACTGGACCATTGGTTCACAGATGCTCTGTCGATGAAATATTTTAATATTACTGAACTAAAAGTAGTGAGATTCCTGACCATTTTCGTTGTGTCATCTTTATGTAATTGTATAATTTATTTTCATTTCCTTATATAAACCATATGATGTGTTAGTTTTAAAAGAAATAGTTGTCATCACTGGTCATGTTATAAAATTTCTCACATTTGTGTTGTGTCTAAAAACCAGTTTGAGTCAGGTTTTGACCGAGTTTTATTCAAATTTAAATTTGAATTGAAATTTATTACATAACACTTTTTAAAGAAAGATACCTAAAGAACATTAAATATGCATTTTAAGACCATTAATATCCTATTAAAGCATATAGAAATGTATTTCATATGTAAACGGTGTTTATTTTTAAGTAAATGGAATCATATCAGTTGAATCTGAAAGTTTATATAATTTAGGTTTTTGATAACATGGTTACGCTAAAATTAAATTATCATATAACTATAAACTAAGGAAATAAAATGTCATTATAAGGCCACTTTTTTTTATTAGTTGGTTTACGGGATTCTTCTTAAAAAAGGAAGGGTAGGAGGTCGAAAAAAAAAATAAATAAAAATAACGAAAACATATAGGGTAGGAGGTCGAAAAAAAATTAAAAATAAAAATTGGAATTAATACTGGTTTTTTTACCAAAAATGGAGAGAAACAAACAATGACGTTACTCTATATAATAGTATTATACTAATTATGTATGCAGATCGTTTCATAATTTGGTATTAATTCTTGCTGTTTTAATATAAATTAAATGTGTTACAAGGAGTCCAATGTCAATGTAGATTGATGAAAGCAGATATATATATATATACATGTATATGTCCCTGATGAAAGGGAAGTGTCTTTTCCAATTGCATTTCTCTTTGTTCTGTGTATTTATTTATCAAATTTAGATCAGGGAGGGACAAAATTCCTCATAACACAATACAATCTTATTGAGGAAATACCATATATGTGCTCTGCATGTCATATGCCTTCATATGTGGTACATGAAAACATGTCCGTTTTAGGCTTTTTATGCTATTTTACACTGCTAAGTATTAGCTTATATCTCGAAGTGTCCTGTGATTGTCCCTTTTTATAAATGTCGAAGTGATTTTAATTGTCAGGCATTCTATGACAGTAATACATGTTCTGATTTTGTGTTGGGATCTTGTTCACCATATCCCATCTCTGTTCCATTAAATCTTAATGGGTACCGTGGGATGGTATTTAGGTATTTATATAACAAGGCCAATTAATCAGACACCCATCCCTGGCAGCAAGTTAAAAGATCCTTCCCTTTTAATAGTGACGTCTGGCAAGGCTATTTAAAAACAAATCTTGGATGCCAGGAAGCCTTGCCAGACGTCATAATTATTTGGACTAGTACCTCATATGTGTAATGGAACTAAAACAGCCCCTTTCGACGGGTTTCAGACTTTCTGATCAACACTGGAAGTTTGGAACCAAAGTTGACACGCCGTCAACCTCACTGACTGTCTGAAACAGGGGTTCAAATTAGCGGTGGTCCGACCTTTTAAACCAAAATTCCCAAACGATCTCAAAAATAATTTTCATTTTTATTATTCATGACTGCGATGTTCATTTTGTTCAACCGCTAGATTTACACCGAAAATCTCCACAATTAATGTGTAAATTTAAGTAAATATTGTAAAATCGTATCTGGTCCTCCATTTTCAACTGGTTCCTTTTCACCGCATTAGATCATGATGAAACGTTGACTGAACAGGGAACCGCCTTTCAACTGGTTCCTTTTCACCACATTAGATCATGATTAAACGTTGACTGAACAGGGAACCGCACGGGATTTTCGAATCCACTCCGAGGGTATTCCGTCTGGAAGAAGAAAGACCGATCTTTTTATATCATTCATGTTTTTATTTTTATTTGTACTTCTTCAAACAGAAAAGGGTCGGCGGAATTAAAAAAAATCTTCAAAATCGTTTTTATTTTTATTTTAAAATCGTGAAAAACAGGGTCGGCGGATCCGTAAACCAACAAATAAAAAAAAAGTGGCCTAAAGTATGTAGAAAAAAAACAAACTAAAATAACTGAATTTATTAAAATCTGTTTGAGGAATATGTTTTTTTTTTCAATCTTCATAAATGAAAGAAATTTGACCTATACATACCCATTTAGATACTACTGCAAATGATCAGTATTAATTTTAGTAGAGAACAATTTTTTTATTCATTTTGAATAATTAATGTACAGCTAGAGTGTACTAAATGTAATTTGCTATGGTCGTTGCAAAATAAATGTATGGGGAAGGGGAAATATACATACCCATTTAGATACTACTGCAAATGATCAGTATTAATTTTAGTAGAGAACAATTTCTTTATTCATTTTGAATAATTAATGTACAGCTAGAGTGTACTAATTAGCTATGGCCATTGCAAAATAAATGTATGAGGAAGGGGAAAGAAGGTAGGGAACTTTCATTTCATCCTGCTAAGCATTAAAATTTAATTGACCATTACTTTGAAATGTTCATGGGATCTTTCTAAAATAATCAACACCCTTCAAATTTTGAAACTCTAGTCTTTCGACCTCCCATATAATCAATTCTGGAAATTAACAGTCCTAACAAAAATATGTTATTATATTTCAGACACGTCCACTGGTTCCCTTACAGTCAGACCATGATCCAGACACAGGAAGAAAGATACTTACCTGTTACCTTTTACCTCAGGAACCAAACACTGATAATGGTAATGTTTTATTAGATATCTCAGGTTATTATATCAGATGCTCTCATTGGCTTACATTTTCAAGTGGAGTGAAAATTGCAATTAAAATTTTAATATAAAATATAAAAAAGATACAGTTGGTCAATCAAAACTGTTAAATAGAAGAGAACAAACAAGACTCTGGCTAAAGTAAAAGTATGAAAAAGACACAATATATAAATAAGTAAATGTGATATGATTGACATGAAACTACTCTCCAGCATAGACCAAAGGATTGAGAAAATTAGCAACTATAAGTCACTATATGGCCTTCAACATTGAGCAAAACTAACACATGCTTTAAAAGGTCCAAGTAGTCCATTCAAACACTACACAAATTACTACAGATTTACCAGCACAAATCTACAACCAATATACTGGAGATAACTTTATGTGCCTTGAAGGATCAGATATTCCAAGTGTTTGCTACATTTACAGCAGTGAAAAAGGTCTGTTATTTTCACAAATGGACACATATTTCCTGTGTAGGCACTTCAGGGAAGTTCCAGTCTAGATACCTTACATTTGCTATTAGATGGCCTACTTTTGTGCTTACATAATTTTTATTGATAACTCAATGGACATGATGGAGACATTATGAAAAGTAACACACTTTTATATAAAGTGGAATAAGAATATAAATCTGTATTGCTTGAACGAAAATGCTGAGATATAGGAGATATATGATTTACATTTTGACTTGTTTTTAGTTACAGGAGCTATTTGGTAATTAAATTTATTTGGTTTTTATGGGTTAGTGTATAGTATATTTTCATTTTTTTAAGATTTCTTTTAAAAATCACTAAATGACAGATTTTTTTACTGTCTTGGTTTTTAAGGAATTTAAATTATCAGATCTAAAAAATTAATAAGATGTATTACAATGTAGTACTATATGTAGAGGAAAAAAAATATTAAACAGTTTTTCACTAATTTGATTCAAGGCGATAGTTATGGATTCTTTAAATTTGGTAATAGTTTACTAATTTGTCAACAGTTTTGGTTGAATAACAGAGTTGCTAGATATTTCAAAGCTTGACGAAATGTAGAAGACGTTCACTTTATAGTGGGTCTCATTGGGGTCTAAGCGTGACGCGGGATTGCCGATTTTTTGTAAGCGTGACACGTGAAAGTCAAATTATTGTGGCGTGAAAACGGGAAATGAGGTCTTGCGGAACCCGGGAAATGACAAAAAAATGAGAATTGCTTACGTACATAGAGTAAGCGGGATACGGGAATCTGACAAAACAGTAAGCGGGATCCGGGATCGGAACCCCCCAATGAGACCCCCTTTATAGTTGTCAAATGAGATGAAAATTTCTACAAAGTAAGACAAAGGTGTTGCTTTTATTTACTCTAGCAAGTTTAAAATCAAACTTATCCGTCTTGAAAAGAGCATGATTAAACAAACATGTTCAAATCCTAAATTTGCATTTTAAAATTTGCTATTGGACATTAAACAACTGTCTATCTGCATCTATTTGGCTTGGTTAATATTTTAGTAAAAACATTTTGTGATGATTTATTTAACAGGTGGTGACCATGGTGGAGACACTGATAGCTTTCATCCATCTATGTGGGATGAGGAACGTGAAAGACGACAACAGATACATTTTGAATTCAATGATGATGTGGGCGATCAGGTATTTTTTTGTTCTGTCATATGGATAGGAAAAAGATAGATTACATGACAGTGTATTTAAAAAATTTGAGGAGGCTTTGTCATCTGTCTTGAAAGACCACCCTCTTTTGGCAAATGAATTGGAACTCATATATATGTATAGAAAATAGACCTTTGCAAGACAGTTTTTATTTGAAGCAATGATGGTCTTTCAGGTTCCACTGTAAGACCAAAATGAATAAAAGATATCAAGACAACAAAAAAAAAGGATTAATATACATATATCAATGCACTTTCTCTACTAATAGTTCCTGCTAATTACACTTATTAGATATATAGGGGTTATATATATGCATATTTGCAGCTTAAGTATTGTTTATCTTTTATAGCAGTAGTTT
The DNA here is from genome assembly GCA_037788925.1 of Mytilus galloprovincialis. Taxonomy (NCBI): domain Eukaryota; kingdom Metazoa; phylum Mollusca; class Bivalvia; order Mytilida; family Mytilidae; genus Mytilus; species Mytilus galloprovincialis. The sequence continues at coordinate 69,098,597 of CM075330.1, read as the reverse complement.
ATGTGTATAGATATATTTTTTATACTTATAAATCCTTACAAATGCATCATTCATAAAATAATAAATTTGTCATGCTTTTTTGCAAAGCATTTTGGGCTTGAAGCATGACTATTTCTGCATTGACTACGGGTTTGCTGCATGTGTATTTTAAAAGACTTTTTGTAACATGGCATATGAATGAATCATGTTGATCCAGTACTGTGAATTCATTTTTATTTGTTGGATGACAATTTTCATGGGTATAGTGTAAACCACAAATTTCATGTTTAATACAGTTTTCTGTAGCCTTGAATGCAGATTGTTAAAACCCTAAATATCAAATATCCAAGAGGTTTCTTAAATCCACCAAAATTGCTATCCAAGAAAACAAATGAATTCACAGTAATTGTTTTGTTCTACTACTAACAGAATGTTTGTTGTTTCTTTTATATTTGACATCAGTTTGAATGAAAATAATGAAAAAGGCAAATCAGTATTCTTTAAAATTTTTGCTTTTTGGGTTTTTTTTTCTGCATTAGCATAAATGCCTTTTTGAAATAAAGATTATTTTATTAAAATTAGTAGATTTTAGTCAGAAAATAATGAAATATTGAAAGATCTATGTCAGTGTATGAAGAGACAGCAAACATATTTTTGTCCTAAGTCATGTTTTGTTTGTTAACACACTGGGTTATTGTAGGGTAAACTAATAAGACATCCGACCCCATACCCTAAAGAATTGAGAGAAAAAAATAGACATGCTCAAAATTTTGCAATGAGGAAAAGGATGGTGGGAGGCTCAGTAACATGGAGTGATGGAGCGGAAAACAAAGCATTTTCTGATGGAGAGGTAACAATGAGTGACTCTAACAGACAATATTTTTAAGTTTTACCAAGAAAGGATGTAATTGATAGGAAGTTGAAAAAAACAATCTTTTTCTTTTTATTCAAATGATGCACCATTTATTGTTCTGTTTATTTTTTATCGTAAAACCATAAATACTCTTAAATCTTATCATATTGTTATTTTTCACTGGTCTTTATTTTACAATTTAACAAAAACTTATTAACTTTTTCAAAAACTTGCATGGATTTGATGTCTTTTTCCTTGGAATTTCAAAAATTAGTATAACTTAAAGTTAAACATATATATTATTATACATTCAGGGTAAAAAATTAAAATTCAAAGGGCTAAAACTGAAGGGAATTCAAAGCAGTTTCAACATTTTTCAATTGTTGATAAATCAAATCTGAATTTTTTTAATCTTGGATTTTTTCATCCTTAAACATTTAAGGTGGCTCGACTACGGGACTATTCGACTGCGCATAATTTCACGCATGAATTACAAAAGTATTTGTCGTAAATTCAATATATTTTTTTTTAAATATTTTGATTGATTAGAAATGTTAAATCATTGCAGTTATGTGATTGATAGAATATTTTCATTATTATTCGTATTTGTTAAATGGGCAAAATGACATTTCACCCATTTTCACCATTTTCCCGCCAAAATTTGGGTTTTAAGGCAAAATATTTTTTTTTTCCTTATTTGTGACCTATGTTTTTTATTTGTTCATTCTTTGAAGCTGTATTTCAGCTTTTTATATTCCAGTTTTGGACCAAATTTCATAGAACGTTTTTTTTATATTTCGATAAAAATATGTCAACACCTCTATTATTTCATTGAAAAATGGTACCTTTTACATACTTCTTTAAAAGTAAAATTTTGAGCTTAAATGGTTCGTGACCCCAATTTTTTTTCGACCAATTTGATTCACTTTCTGTAAAGAATAAAATAACAAAAAATACGGCACTTCTGATAGAAACTTCGAATAGGCCCGATCCACCTTAAAAGTAATATACTGATAGGTTTATATTTAAGCTTGGTGGAAGTGCACTAACTGCATGTCATATTATACTTTTGCACCATTTAAATTTGAATAACCTGGCTGTAGATCATATTTCATTGTAACTACAGTTTATTAATGCACTTTTTATTAGATATTTAGTTTGCTTGGGATGACCATAGAAAACATTTTTATTGTTGCATGTAAATTTGAATTTTTAGAGATTAAAAGAAAAATTTTCATGTATGAAACAATCAACTGAAGAGATTTCAACAGAACTTACATTTGAAAAAAAGAAGCTATCAAAAACAAACACGACCCTTCCAAATAAATAAAGTAGCAACATACAAAAAGTAAATATGGTACATGCAGAATCATTAACGGATTGAGAGAGAGAAAGAGAGAGAAGAAAAAGACAAGAGAAATGTTGGTGGTCAAAAAATGTCTTGAGATGCAAACCCAATTATTGTAAATAGATATAAGGAGATGTGGTGTGAGTGCCAATTGGACAAGTCTCCTTCCAACTCGCAATTTGTAAAGGAGATGTGGTGTGAGTGCCAATGAGACAACTCTCCTTCCAAATCGCAATTTGTAAAGGAGATGTGGTGTGAGTGCCAATGAGACAACTCTCCTTCCAAATCGCAATTTGTAAAGGAGATGTGGTGTGAGTGCCAGTGAGACAACTCTCCTTCCAAATCGCAATTTGTAAAGGAGATGTGGTGTGAGTGCCAATGAGACAACTCACCTTCCAACTCGCAATTTGTAAAGAAGATGTGGTGTGAGTGCCAATGAGACAACTCTCCTTCCAACTCGCAATTTGTAAAGGAGATGTGGTGTGAGTGCCAATGAGACAACTCTCCTTCCAACTCGCAATTTGTAAAAGTAAACCATTATAGGTCAGAGTACACCTTGGAGCCTTGGCTCACACAGAGCATCAAGCTTTAAGGGCCCCAAGATAGATTCCTTCTGTTATGAGGGATTTTTAGATGGTGACATTTTAGATTATAACATGCCAACTTTACTTCAGGAAGGATAGATCTTTTGTAATATTATTACTGATGAGCCCTAAAAGAGGAAGTATTTGTACGAAGCTACAAATAAAATGAAACAATGAATTAGTTATCAATCTCAAATTATTTAAGACAGTTTCATACCTGCCAACTGTCACTATTTGCGGGGGATTTCCCCCATGGAGGCTCCCAAATTGAAATTTTGAAAGAGCAATTTAGTCCACAATTTTAAACAAAACAATTAATTTTACAATGACTATACGCTTATAAACGTATGAAGAAGCCAAAAAACAACATTTAAAAGTATCTGAAGGCCCCTTGAAGGTTTTTTAGGACTATGACAGCCATCTTGCACGCAAAACCTCCATGGGCATTTTGAAAAGTTGGCAGGTATGCAGTTTTGCTCACAAGAGTTTTAAATTTCTTCACTCACCTGGCTTAGCAATGTAGAAAAGCACTCACTTATTTGAGATAGGTTAATGAATGGCATATCTTAAAGATATGAAGCATGACCACACAAAATATAATTAGTACTACACTTTTTATAAATGAATAACCAACAAAAAATAAAGCTTCAAAGTTTTACAGTTTGCATTTGTAATATAAGATAAAAAGAAAATATTTGTAATCTCTATTTTAGGTGTCACCAACAGGAGGAGCTGACCTCAACGATATACATGTCAGAGAAGCTAGAATCACCAAACCTTCATCGCCTTCATTACATGAGACACATAGACTATACCGTTATGACAAAGTAAGGAACAATAGCTATAGCTTCTACTTCACATCTTGTTTTGACCCCAGATAATATATTTTAATTTGTCAAAAATATCTAGTTACGGTATACATCAATAATATTTCAGCTTATTTGGTCTCCTTGTATAGAAGTTAGAACAGCTTGGTATTACAGCTAATTTCCTAATGCATGTAGAACAAAACTTTGGTTGGCTTGCTTGCTTTGTTTGTATAACTGTTTATTCAAGCTTTGTAAATAAGATTGACATCTTTAAACAATTTATATAGGCATAGTTTTACGGTGTCTTCCTCTAATGCCAACATTTTATATGTTACCTATTCCTTGAATGCCAACAAAAATATTTCAATGGATGTACATGTTTCAGTAGATGTTTTTATAAGTATTTAACTGTTATAAATAATTAGTAATTTTGATAAAATTGCAACATTTTATCACTTTTTGAAGAGAAAAAATAGTAAATATTCGGGTTAAAATTATTCTGAATTTTCAAGAAAGAAAACAAAAGAAAACATTTTTATTAGTCTTTCTTTATAAAAATAAAATTATTTTGAGAATGGAAATATTTAGTAAGACAATGAGACAAAGACATTTCAGTTAAATACAATTATTTCAATCTAAAAAAAAAGCCTATTAGAGATTTTAAATATGAACTATATGAAGATTTCAATTGAACAAGACTTTTTTTAGTAATTAAACTTTAAAAACCACCAGAACTAATTAAGTAAATGCTGGAAACTTTACAAAGACTAAGAAAATCAATTTAATCGGGAAACAAGAATTTCGATGAGTTACGATCATAATAAACACCTAAACATTATAATCTTATGAATCACTTACAATAAAAAAAAATAAAGGGTTTAGTATTAATATTATAACCCAAAAAATATCCGGCAAAAACTGAACAAAATAGTTATCTAACACGTGATACAAAGTTTCAAGAAATTTCATGTAGTAATGTAGGAGGATATTAAAGCAAACATGACTATAAAATATTGGAAAAAAACTTCAGAGACCAAAGAGGCTATTGTAGAATGTTTCTAACAATATTCACATATTGACTTTGTGATGCAACACTTTTCAAAGTTTCGTTTTAAGAGAATCCATATTTGTTCAAGCAGTTACAGCAAAAAATGATTTTCATCAACTTGACAAACTTGAATTAGATTTACTTCCCTGATATTTACCTGTTCAATTAGTAAGATTGACTTGACTTTTGTTGGGATAACTACTTACACCTATTCCTCGAATGCCAACATTATTTTACAGGTAAATTGTCGGTAGATCAAAGGATGTTGGCATTCAAGGAATAAACCAGTTTTACCTGTATATATCATATTTGAATTTAATTGGGTGTTATCCTAATGATTGTACAATATACAAACAAATCAAGCAAGCTAACCAAAGTTTTGTTCTACATGCATTAGGAAATTAGCTGTAAATCATTTCTACAGTCATTGTAACTTACATCTTACTCTTTGATTACTTTGAATTGGTCTGAATTTGTCTTTAGCTCCATTTTCAGGGATTTTCAAAAATATGATGATAATTGAAAATGATTTTTCTAAATTTTTTGAAATATGCTTTTTGTTTGTAATTATTAATGTACTAAAATTTGATATGTTAATATAGAAAAATCATCATGAAACTTGAATTAGGGCTGTTCCAGAATTTAAACCAATACAGGGTATATAAGTACCTTTTTAGACCCTAACTAATTGTTCAAAATAAAGCAACTGACTACAATTTATTAATTATACCCCCGCTTTAAAATATACCCCCGCTTTAAAAAAGGGGGGGTATACTGTTTTACCTCTGTCTGTCAGTCAGTCCGTCCCATGAAACTTTCGTCACATTTTTCTCAGGAACTACACATCCACCCTTTCTGTAATTTGGTATCAACATTTATATATGTCAGCCATACCGTGTGATGCGTTTTCAGATTCATCACTTGACAACTTCCTGTTTACCAAACACTTGTCTGATTTTACACATGATAGCCAAGTTGAAAATTTTCGTCACATTTTTCTCAGGAACTACAATACAAGGATTTCTGAAATTTGGTTTCAGGATTTATATAAGTCAGCTATACCGTGTGATGCGTTTTCAGATTCATCACTTGACAACTTCCTGTTTACCGAACACTTGCATATTTTTACACTATTAATATTATCCACTTGCGGCGGGGGTATCATCAGTGAGCAGTAGCTCGCAGTTTCACTTGTTCAAGTTAATTTAACCAACCTATAGATGTGTTTAAATCTTTTAACAGAACTTATAAAGACAACAATTAAAATGAAATTGTGTGCATTTGGCCTTGGAATCGAGTCTATTTTGTTCTTGCATTAAACTTGTGTGCATTCAGCACTCTCTGTGATAGAAGACGGTGACACCAGCCATTATAGATTAAAAAACAAATATATACAAATTGTCAAATAGAAAGTTCTGAATTTTAAGAATTTGTGAATTCATCTGTTTGAAAAAATATATTTGATATACAATGAAATGAAAACATAATTATATATTTTTTTTAAGGAAAAGCTTGCCAAAGATAAAGCTAGAATGCACCACAGAGGGAATTCAGCAGAACAGGAATTGACACTTGACTTGTCACAGGTCAGATTATCTAAAGAGAGGACAAAGCGTCATAGTGGGGAGATAACTCCTGATTGTAAGCCTCCACAAGTTCCCATGAAAGGTATGTTTTCTTCAGTAGATATGTCAAATTAATATATGAGGCAATAATGAATTTATAAATAAGATGTGGACATTTTCGCTGTGTAAAATGGTTCAATGTGAATTAAAAAATATTTCTTCATGTACATAGAAAGAGGTTTGTCATGTTTGTAGTGTCATGAGTTTAGACTCCATATAAACCCCTTTTGATTTGAATTTCCAAGCATTTTAAAGAGTTTTAAATGCTTGGAAATAATCATCTACAATTACAAAATTTGTTTAAAAGCCAATGGGGGAGGGGGGGGGGGAGTCTTTTGAAAATGTTGTCTTCTAATATGGCCTATGACTTAAAACAATCAAGAGAAAAAATTATTGAATTCATGAAATAAAAATTGATTTGAATGATCATAACATAGAATTCATTAAAAAAAAAAACTAGAAACCATTACTTCATCAAGTGTTAAACAAAATTTTAAACATTTAAATTATTTTAAAGTGAACAATTGTAATATATCTACAGAATTTTTTAGCATAGTTTATAAACACAACTCTATTATTTTAGTTCCAGGTAAAGGCAAGAAGATGAATGGAGCAGATGAGGATGATGGGGGATTTTCTGGACGAGAAAACTCTCGTCCTAATTCAGTGTATGGATCAAATCCAAATGTTTCGACACAAAATCAGGATTATTCAAGGGGAGGAAAACCCCAGCAGTCTCCAGGATTTGCATATGCATCTCCTAATGAACTTGCCAAGTCATTTTCTCAGTATGGATATGCTCCAGTGAATCAATCACAAAATAGAAAACATCGAAGTCATCGAGATTACGATTCTGATACGGGTTATAGGAGTGAGTCTGGTGTAACGAGATACAGCAGGCAGCAAATGTTAGCACAGTATGGCGGTAATAGTGATATAACAGTAACTCCTTGTAAACCAAGGCGTAAAGATGGATATTCTAGTGATGTTGAAGGATATTCTCAACGAACACAAAATACTGCCTACAGGGTGCAACAGCAGCCTTTACGTAGTCAGTCCAAATCAAATAGTCTTCCTTATAATTTAAATAGTAATCCTCAAAATATGAATAGACCTAATCAAGCTGATCTTGGGCATATGAAAACACAGCTTGAAAGTGCTAGTCGGACACCACTCGGTGATAATAGTGTGAATCGGACGCCTCATGTTGAAAATGTGAATCAATCTTTACATGGAGAAATTCTGAATAGGGCTTCACATGCTGAAAATGTGAATCAGTCTCCTTATGGAGAAAATTTCAATCGGACACCTCAAGGTGAAAATGTGAATCGGTCTCCTTATGGAGAAAATTTCAATCGGACTCCTCAAGGTGAAAATGTGAATAGGACTCCACAATTGTCTCATAATCGACGTGTAGTTGTACGAAATGACGATCTGTATTCACAACAGTTGCAACACAATAGTCAAAAAGCTGTTGAAAACAAAAATTTATCAACTCTGTCATATCAGCCCCCATCGCCAAGTCAATTTCATCATAGTAAAATTATAGACCAAAGTACTCCCGTCTCATCTGACCCTCCATCAGGATTCACATTTAATACCTCAAGGTCAAGGTCAAATAGTGCTAGTGGAAGTAATAATGACGATAATGAGGCTTCTGATTGGAGGAAAGATATGTATAATGATAATGTGCCGTCTCAGAATTATCAGAGAAGGGTAAGTACAGTTACTGCCTTTTGTTTGTATTTAGGAATTTAAGATCTTTTTTTATATTTGTTACTTGGGTCCATGTTCAAATGGCATTTTATATAGAAATAAGAATATGTAGTATGGTTGCTAATTGGACAACTTTTCCAAAAGAGATCAGTTAAAACTTCGAAAAAATTGATACACATGAAAATACATGGTATTTATTGAACATATGAGTATTTACTATTCCTTATCAGGTTCTATTTTATTTTTAATGCTTTTCTTGCATACTTTCGTAATAGAAGTTTGAAGGGTAGGTAGGTAAGCAAGCTAGCCAACCAAAACAATGACCAAGATTATGAAGATAGGGAGTTTTCTACAGATGCTAGATAAAATATTGTCTTTATGTAATATCATGCCTTGAAAGGGCAATAAAACAATAGACATTGTCAAAATAGCCAACTGTTTAGGGTTGCAAACTAATCAGGCTGCTTGAAGTCATCAATTTTCAATTTTAATAAGCTTTTAAGAAATAGATAAACCTAAATATTGTTAATCATAATTTCTTGTATATATGTCTTTATTCATGATATTAATTGTACTCTCTAATTTTACTTTAGACACAACAGAATAGTTCTCCAACTGATAGACCACCACCCTACAAACCTGCCCCTCCCTATTTGCAGGGGGCAGGAGCAGTGAGAAAGTTACCTCCCACTCCAAGTAGGACTTCTCCATTTGGTGGTGTATATAATTATGACAAAAGGCCTAGTAATTCACCAATTATGTATCAACGAATCAATGAAGTCCCAAATACTGAAAACTGTGATAGACAAAATGAACATCGGACCCAAGGTTACCATGGTAACCAACATCAATCAAATAATCGTCAAAATGACATTTCTTATGGAAATAATGTGTATAGTGCTAGTTATATCACAAATGAAAATTTACGGACTCCAGAAATGTCAAAACGGAGTATGACTCCATTATCTCAGACCAACCCTGAGAGGTCAAGGACACCAGGGTCAGTTGCAGGTGATGAGAGGCGAAATTCTAGGGACTCACCGAGAGAATCAGGTTATGGGAGCCGTGAACAAAGTAGTCACCGGAATTCTCCAAACGATAGCAATCATTCTCATAAACATTATTATGACCCCTATAATTCAGGGTCATCTTTTGAACCTGGTGATAGTCGTAACCCTGTGATGTCAACATATGATGATGTTGAGATGTACAAGTCCGATGATCCTCTTTCTCAGGTGTCACAAGTCTCGAGTTCTACAGATAGTGGCTATCATCAGTTACACTTAGATCAAACTGATTCTCCATCTAAATACTCAGGTAAAAACATATTCTGGAGAAAAAAATATCTTCCTGAACAATAGTATTTAATTCCTACAGGAAATGTGCTAATTTCATTATCCCTATTACAGCAATTTTTCTACACCCTGATTATGATGCACTATTTTAAGCATTATTTACAATCTTAACAAAAATGTTATAGAACTGCTTTTACTTTGATCTTAATGAAAAATGATATAAAAAATGCTTTTAAATTAAAAGCATTAAGGTGGTACCCAACACTTTAACTAAAATTAATTTGGCTCGTTTAATTTTCTTAAAATTTTGACAAAGTATTTACTTTGACCCTTTTACAAAAATATAAAAATTTCAAAAAATTTGAACCAACCGTTTTATCAGAAAAATTACAGCAGTTTGACAAACACTTATTTTGATCATTGAGAAGCTTGATATTCCCTTAACAACACAACGTAATTAAAACGTTTAGCTGATTTTACAGAGTTATCTCCCTGTAGTGTTAGGTACCACCTTAAGTCATTTTAATTTACAGAAGTTTACCTGAGAATGAATTTGAATTGGCCTAACAAGATCATGAAGATTATTTTTTTAATTAACAATGATTAGACTTCAGACAATCATTGACAATCCCATACTCCTGATAATTTACATAGATTAAATATTTCTTACATTACATTTTACTTTCCAGGTGTTTTTATGCCAGTTCATTCAGAAACATCAAATGCATTTTGTATGTTAATTGAACACCCTTTGCCTATTAAGCCTATATACTTCTGAAAATTTGAGCCATTTTCGTTTGTTATACATGTTATATGTGCATAAGGTCTTGTATACATTTCACACATTTTTTATATAGAATTAGTCATATGAAAATATTTCAAGGTTCTCAGATGACTCCTATTTGGAAGAAATATGCAGGAAGTCTGATTTAATTGATTATTAAATGTATTATGATTTTTTCAAACAGTGGGACAAGGGAGATAATTTGAAAACAACCTAAATCAGTTCAGAATGTTAATCCTTTGTTTATGATCATTCGATTGAGATTATTCTAGGTAAAATGTGGATGTTCAAATACAACAAAATACCTTTTAAAGGTAAACAGAAAGACCATGTGATATGCATATTAATCTCTATTGAAAATTGTTGTTAAATAGATACATGAATAAGATATACACTGTCCGTTATGCACTTAATAAAAATTGATATCTGAGAACCCTAAAGTATAATATGAACTTTACACTAGAAATGGTATTAATGCATGATGACCATACATTTAAAAATTATGCAAAACCTGTGTATTTATTATGATTGTCTTTCACATATATTGCTTAACTCGCATGTCTTGAAGTATCTACTGTATTAAAAAAAAGAATGAAATGCAAGTCTTCTCCGAAAGAATGATAATACAATGTAATTTATACATTTCTGCATTTCAATACAATTAAATTGAGTTTGACGCATGACATGATCTTTGTGCATGTGCTTTCGTTAATTCAGAATGTTTTGTGTGTCAATGTGTGTGTGTGCTATATATGTTGAGATCTACTCCTACTCAATGATAGACACAAATAGGTACTTGTTTGAACATTTATCATATTTCTGCATCTAATAAGTTATCATTGTATTATTGAATGAAAAGATCATGTTCATGGGATAAAAAATGTGCATGTTCTATTCTGTTATGCAGGGTATGGCATGCCACCCCCATCTAGAGCACCACCTGATCCATCCTCATACACTTATTCAACTCCAAACGCAAAAGATTTCCCATCAAGGGAGGCAACACCAGATCATTCATCATCAGGTTCATCCTCATCTGTACCGGTGTATACACAGAATTCAAAGAAATATGATAAGGTTAGTGTTGAATACATGTATGAATTAGTCTTAAATTTTTATTTTACAACTAAGCTTCATTAGGCAGGTAATTTTGTAGGCAATTTTTAAAGCTTTATATTTTTAAAGGTTATCTCCGGCAGTCAGAATTATCTACATTTTTGCTTTTAAATTTTATTTGTAAAATGAATTTGTAGTTGATAGTTGTAGCACAAACTTTCAAGTTTTTTGGAAACTCAATTTTTTGTTTTGTTCAACTCTTTTTTCATCTCTGGTAGCAATTAAACATATAGAGGTAGTTTTGTTTGAGAATAGTTCAAAACTTCCCCAAAAAAGTTTATTTCCAAATGATGCCATCACTTGAAATTCAAAAGTTGATGAAACAAAAACATTGCCACAAATGATATGTCTTGTGTGAAGTAACCTTTGTCGTGTGAAGCATATGATGGTATTTCAACCTAAACAATTGCCTCAAATAATATGTCTTCTGTGAAGTATAGTCTTTATTTGTTATCATCTCATTTTGTATCATTTTCACAACTGCTTTTAAAATCCACTAACTTAAGTGTGTCTCCTTTATAATAGTCTGAAAAATAAAAGTCTCATAACAGCTTTATATTGCAGAACCCTTATGCTAATGCCACAAATCGGGGATAATTGTATCGGATAAATGAAAAATGAATGCATCAATTTCATGGTTAATGGAGAAACAAAAATACAATTCAAATTCTTGAAAATATTTTAACATGAGGATTTGTTTGGTTTTGGACGTAAAACAAATGTTTAAAGAGCCCCACAAAATTATTGGGGAGGAGGGTAAAATTTCCTGTCCCATTCAAGTGTCCATTTCTATTTATGGTTAATTTATTTAATTTCGTTCGGTTCAATAAAATAAACGACAATATATATTTACAGTTCCATGTTGCAATAACAAAGAATCCCGGGTTAGGTTTTAGCATCGCAGGTGGCATTGGTTCCCAAGGGAACCCTTACAGACCAGATGACAATGTGAGTGTCTCCTAACCTTTAACCTTTTCACTTTGTGGACTAATATCTGCTAATATATCACGGTGGTGGGTATCATCCTACATCTGGTCATATTTTGTAACTTTTATCATGTTTATATCAGTGTTATTTTTTTTTTAATTTAATTCCCAAGAAGAGATGGGGTACTTTTAAATCCTGGATAAATCAGGGTGTGCATTTTTGTATCCATCATTGATAATGTGTATATTTGTTGTTTTATTATCTTTATCAATATTTATTGGACTTGAAATTAATACATAAAATAAAAGAACAAATTTTAAATTTCATGTATCTGAAGTTTTTTTTCTGGATTTACCTTCATCAGAATGTTCAATGCTTATTTTTGTAAAAGCTATAACCTATGTATAAGACACTAACTGTTGAATACTAAAATTGATAAAAAATAAAGATTTTGATTCTTAACTAATAGACCTGTCTGGTTTTGAGCATTGATTCTGAACTTTGCATATGCACACCCTAAGAAAAATCACTTTAATTAACTCCCATACAAACATGTGTTTTAAATTTTCCAGTTTCATCAACTGTAGTTCAATGTAGTAATAATATCACCTTAGACTTCTAGATTTATATGATAGTCAATTTTTGCAATTTCCTGTTTTCAGTGCAGAGTTATTTCCCATTTTTGGTTTGCAATTAGTTTAGACATTTATTTTTGAAGAAGATATTTCTTACATGTATTTAGCAATTTCTTAACTTTTGGAAGTTGTTTATGTTCCCATTTTATTTCTTTTAAAATCATTTCCTGGTGACAATAATCATGATAATCATGATAATCAAATTCAATCAAAATCATGCAAATGGGAGATAACCTCTGAATTATGAAATTTGGAAATAAACTAAAAATAATATAAAGACAGATCCTTTGAAAGTGATTTGTAAAATATAACTCATTAGCAGGTAGATGATAGATCAGAGTTTGATATGAGTGTATCATTTTAAGGGTGTACAATATGTAAAAAGTAAAATCACAAAAATACTGAACTCAGAGGAAAATCAATTCGGAAAGTCCATAATCACATGGCAAAATCAAATAACAAAACGCATCAAAAACGAATGGACAAGAACTGTCATATTCCTGACTTGGTACAGGCATTTTCAAATGTAGAAAATGGTGGATTGAACCTGGTTTTATAGCTAGCTAAACCTCTCACTTGTATGACAGTCGTATCAAATTCCATTACATTGTCAACGATGTGGGAACAAAACAAACAGACACAATAGGTAAAAATGTCAAAATTAGGGGTACAGCAGTCAACATTGTGTTATCATCGTAATCACTATAAGAACAACAAATGTAACGAAGAAGCACAAAAAGGCATACATCAAATTAACATCCTCATTTTGATTATATTATACAATTTTATTTTGTATAATTTGTTCATTTAATTTTTTTTTTTACTTATATGTATTTTAAAAAAAATGTCTATTTCAACTCCAATAGAGTTCATGCTTCAGTTGGATTCATTATGTTGCATCATATTTAATTGCTTCTTTTCATGTATTTCATCTGTTTGTAATATTTGTATCATTTCTGAACAAGAGTGCTAAAATCTCAGACAGAATTGAGTAAAATTCTGTTTCTGGTCTGACCTGCAATTTGTGCAGTCTTGTTTTTGTGTGATCAGAGCTATAAAAAAAAGTAAACAACATTAGCATAACTGCATAACAGGGAAATCTGGGACATTTCAGGTAAAGATTGTCAGTTTCTGATCAAGATTGTCAAAGTCAGAGAAAACTGAAAATCTCACCCAAACTAGTTTGTCCCAAAAGGGAATTATTTATTCTGAGATTAAAATGGCATAGCTTGAATGTTTTTCTTTAGTTGGCAGCAGTATTCTTAAAAGAATTTTTATTTTAGTATATCTCCTTAGATTTACATTTCTAAATGGAGTTGTTCATACTACACTCATATATCATGTTTATCCAACTATAGCTAGTCCAAAGATCTCCAAAATCTAATGCTTATTTAGTTTACAGCAATTTTCTTTCACAAACACATAAGTTAATGAGCGAGTAATATTATTCAATGATGAACATGCGTCTCCCAATTTGAACTATTTTAAGTATTGTAATGAAATACATCCTAATGCTTACAATCCATCGCCAGTTATAGACCATAAACATAAGTAAATAAGCATATAAGTAAAGTACTAAATGGGTGTGTCTCCATATTTTATTAAATTAGATCAATTTTGAATTTCATTTAAAAGCTTTAAAAATATTAAACTGCTCTATTATTAAAAGTAATGTTTTACAAATTCTTTGGAAACTAATTTTATATATTTGATTTTTTTTTTAAGTTTTAGGTTAATATTTATGATTCCAAATTAATTGTAGAAAATCTTTATAAATTCTATTGATAAGTCATCTACAATAACAGACATACAGTTGTCACTTTTAATAGTATCAACAATTTTTGTCTCGCCTTCTATTGTTGAAGATGTGAGACATAGGCGTTAGGTATGCAGCAGAGCCGTCAACAATTGTTAAAAGATTATGTAATATAGACCAGACATCTTTCTGATTCTTCAGTTTGTAAAAAAGTTCTTTTATCAAATACTTATAAAAGTAGTTGTAGGGTATATATCAATAAAACATTAAACCAACAAACAGTGCATCACTTGCTCTCATTCACCCTTTAAATGTAGAAAAGGTGATATCAGTTTTATAGTATCTTGTTATTTTTCTAGCAGTACTGCATATATGCATGATTATCGCTATTGTGTGCATTTTTCCTTTGATTTTTTTTTTTGTGATAATTTTCATATCATGCTACTCGCTTGAGATGGAAAATTATTGCTAGAAACTAAGCATGCACATGGCGTTGCAAACGAAATTGACATGAAATTGACAACGTTGTCATAGGTTAAATAGCGATAAAAAGATTTTCATTGTTCATCTCAACTCGATTGCCTTTCTCGCTTTTGCCATCCCAGTTCAAGCAAGAAAATCAATCTCTCATTGAGATGATCACCGACAATCTATAATTACGTAAAATTTAGACCTGATACTGATGCTGGCTAATGCAATAGAGCTTAAGTGGTTGATGTTTGAAACCAATCTCAAGATGTGTTACACCATTTTATAAATCAGATCAGGTCTATTCTGAGCATACTTTAAAAACTTGCTATGAATAGACAAGCTCCTGGATTCTTTGACATTGCTGACTGAGTCACTGCATATTTTATAATGAACTTATTTAATTACTAATCATAATGTTTAGACTAAGTCACAATTACAATAGAAATATATAATTCTGAACTAAAAATTTAGATAATTGTATAATTAGATATACTAATTTGAATGTGAGATGAGATGCAAAGTAACAATCGTGTTGCATGTAAAGGATATTTAGTAAACACTCTTGATGATGCAGAAAGATCGTAAGGGGATTTTATATTAGATACACACCACTTCATGATGACAGAAATGATTAATTAAATTCAAGGGTTAATTAAATGCTTCAAAACGTATGCCTAATTTTATAAAGTCAGATCAGGAAATATGATAACGGTAAATATTCATTGATTATTACCACTTACTGATATACTATTTAAGTAGAACAGGGTCTCTTCAAAAATTATTTGAATGCATCAAATTTACTATTGCATAATTCACAAGTGTATGCACATCTCCAGAAAGTTAATGAGTTTGTTTTTTGTCAATTAAAAACTAATTTGTAAATAAATCAAATCACTAAATTTTGATTTTCCACATTTTTAACATTTGAAGTTGATGCATAGTTATTGCAGGTGTCATTACCTGTTCTTACAAATGAAATATTTATATATAATATTTTTGTATTACAGGGTATATTTATAACCAAAGTCTCGTCAGATGGTCCTGCCACCATGTCACTCAGACCGGGAGATAAATTATTAGAGGTACAATTTTTTATCAGTCTGTTTTTTGAAAGAATATCTTAATAATGATCTTAACCATTCACATTACCTACAATATTGTAGTTACAAACGCTGACTATTACTTTCAAAAGTGTGCAAAAAAGTTGTTTAAAAGATAAGTTGTACAAAATTTGGTAGACATTATTTTAGCAATATTACATATGAAATACCACAATGGATGATGTCAATGTCTAATGTAGAAAATGAAAATTTTGATTACTTTTTGCACATTTTGGAAAAAATAGTGGAAATAATGGATAGTTAGTAGAAATAACAGTATGTATTGTGTGTTTTAGTATAGATTTATTTTTTATAAGAACGGGGGATGTGGTTCTACAAGTAATCACAGATCATTAATGTTAAAACTCTGAAAATATTATTTTTACTAGTTTAGTGGGATAGAAATACTGTGAAGATATGTGACTGAATGAAAAAAAACTTATAATAATTAAGAATACAAAAACATGAACAATAATCAGAAACAAGAAAATATTATAAGTTATTTCTTTTGTATGCTTATTCTGCATGGCAGAATTATAAATTTGTTGTAAAATCAAATTTAAAAAAAATCTGATAATTTTGCTACCATAATTCCTCTATGATTTAATTTGCAGCATGGGGAACAGCACCCTCATTTTGACACTCATTTCTTTTACCCTATCACTGAGGATGAGAGTAAGAAATGCTCACATAGTAACATCTTTAGTTTCATCGTAATTCCTACTAATGTACCATCATCATGATTCTAACAGTGGACAGTTGATTTATAATGAATGGTCATTTGTAATTGATTTTTGGGGTTTGCAAATATTTTTTGCTGGTTAAAGGATTTTCTTTACCAGGCACTAATGTTCCTTTCCCTTTATTTTCGTTCAGATAGTGAAATATTATAATCAATTGAAATATTAAATTTAAGGGAGATAATTTATATATATTCCTTGTCTGAATATTACAAAAGTCAAAATGTCAGTAAGATGAATAATTTTCACTATTTTTAGGATTTTTATTAAATGGAGAATATAATTTTTAAGGAAATTTCTATTATTTCAAGGATTTGTTTGAATTTTAACAACATCTGTGTTCGTCTTTAAATTTAAAATTAACATTAATTTGTTTCTCTAGCATGACTAGTAATTGAAAAAAATAATAAAATAATTGAATTTTTATTTTGTATTTTGGGGTTTGGAAGGGAAAGGTGGTAGGAACTTTAAAAGATACATTGTATACTGCCAGAATTGTTGTCTGCCATTCCTGGACATGATTGCTTGTTTGTGATTGCTGAAATGTTTGATTTTTTTGTTGAACTTATACTCATTTATACGTTTTTAAAATTATACTAATCATAAATGTCAATTATTTATTTGATGCTAAAATATTTCATAGCTGTGTATATAGCATTTTGTATACACTTTGTTATATTTTGAAGTTTTCTTTTTGAGTATGAATTAAGAAATTCAAACTGAATTCTGTAGATAAAATAATTTTCAGCATACAAACAAACTTGGTAAATTTAAACATGAATATTTTAACTCCAGTGTGCACAGCACATATTTTGGGATTACCTTTATTATTTATAGGGTATGCTCAAGACAAAAAGTTTTGAAACCCAAAATCATAAAAAGTTAAGACATCAGATCCAATATTATTCTTACTGGACATCCAATAAGTGTTCTAAACTTTTTATGTATGGTTTCTTCAGAAAAGGATTCATTTGTTGTCATTTCAAATTACGGCAGTGAACAACTTAAGTTTTTTAAAACTAGTTAAACAAAATTTGTTATTCTTGTTGAATTACAATTCATAAGGAGGTTTATTAATTTAAGATATAAAAGGTTTTTTTTTTCAAACTAAATTGCAGAGAACTATAATTCAGAAAAAAATTAATATGTAAGAAAACATAATTAATCTTCAAAGAGAAAATGTTCTAGTGTTGAAATTATTAGTATATATTGACAAAGATCAAAACTGTTTCATTTCAACAGTTGAAAATTGATTTTTTTCTCTTTTGCAGGTGAATGGGCAAGATTTTAATAATGTTCAACATGATGATGCTGTGGGTGTGATGAAAAACAGTAAAACAGTCTCACTTTACGTGGAAAGAGAGTTTCTATGACAACACTTTCCAGGAGAGTATTTGTGACAACGGTTTCTATGACAGCTGATTCAAAGAAAAGAGAGTTTTTGGGATTATAGACTCGGTCATTGAAGACAGAGATTTTCCTTGAGAACAGTGTTTGTACTAGGAGGAGAGAGTTAATGTGAAGAAAACACTATTCTAACTACTTTAAACAAAGAGAATGCAGTCGGTCTGTTGTCAAATCAACCGTATTAAGACTGAAGTAAAAGTGTTGTTGAGTTTGACAAAAAATGCTATCAGATCACTTGTTGTGACAGGGCATGGAACTATATGGCCAGTCTAAGGACAATAGTTTTTAGGGTGTAGTAATATGTTGAATAGATTTTGTTTTACTTAAAATATTGG
The DNA here is from genome assembly GCA_037788925.1 of Mytilus galloprovincialis. Taxonomy (NCBI): domain Eukaryota; kingdom Metazoa; phylum Mollusca; class Bivalvia; order Mytilida; family Mytilidae; genus Mytilus; species Mytilus galloprovincialis. The sequence continues at coordinate 69,080,069 of CM075330.1, read as the reverse complement.
CAGCATATAACATTTTTACGTTTGTTTACCATTTTTATTATATGATTGTTAAATTGGGGGTGTGGATTACACTGGCAAAGACAAAAATATATTTCATTTTATAATATCAGATGGTATAACTTACTAGGTTTATATAGGTGGAATATTTTTATGTCAAGTTTTGAGGAATTGATTTCATAGAATAAAAGTTCTCTTTATAATTTGAAAATTGGTGTATTTATCAAATAAAAAAGAAGAAAATCTGTCATAACCCTGATGGGGTATTAGAAATAAAAAGTTTTAAAGTTTTTTCCTTAAATGAAGAAAAGGAAAATTTACTAAAAGATATGAATGGCTAATTCAGCAGTTTTGCACAAAGTGTTGTGAATTTTTTTTATGAATTGTGTCTGGGAATTTTAAAAGAGTTCTACTCTTATTTTTGCTACTTTTATGTGATTTAAATTGGTGCAGAAGAACAAATGAAACACAAAGTTCGCTGCTGTGATTACTATATTTATGTATGAGGAAAAGGCAAAATTTGTTGAAAAGAAATACAGTTTAATTTCTTCATACTTGGAAGAAAATTCAGCAACTTAATACAATGATCTGATGTTTTTTGATATAAGTTGATCTTAGGGAAAATGTTTTATTTTTTTCTATGCATAAATTGTTGAATCTCTGCTAATATGAAGCCGTCCAAAATACAAATAGGTTGTTTTAGATGTTATGATTGTGGTATTCTATGCATAATATATTTTTGTAAAATGTTTATTGTCGTTTCTTTTTATCAGAATACACAGTGAATATGCAGTGTAAAGGGTAGAGTTGTTTGTCAAATTTAATAAAATTTGAATTTTACAATGTATTCTTCTTTCAACTATAGCAACTAATAATTCATAGTTTTTTTGGTTTTTTGTCTTTTCAACAACAATTTGGTAGCCATAGAAACCCATGGTTTTAGAATCTGGAGTTTCTGGGCAATACTTTCAAAAAAGTATACCAAAACAAGTTCTCATTGATCAAGAATATCTAATATTATGAATTCCAACAATTCATTTGAAAATACTATTTAACATTATTTTACACAGTATCCATGCTATCTGTGTATTCAAATTGTATTTATAACATTTTTGATTTACAACCACTGACTATAAAATCTTGTTTGTATTTTGAATGTTATTTTTTTATAGAACTTTATTTATGACATAAATAAAATTTTGTATTCTAAGACAACTTTATGGTAGTTCTGTATTTATGAAATAGCAATGGCTAAATTTAACTTCTCTGGATCTATAATAGCACAGACATTAAAACTGTGGGATACAAAGGTTAAATGCATATCCTATTAACTTGTCATGTAAATCACCTCAATTTTTCATTATATTGAAAGAAAATTACATCTCAGAATACACTTCTTGTAAAAATTCAGAAATTTGCAGTTTCTCTTATTTTTGTGCTATTTTCACATTTCCTGACTGGTGTGAGAAAAATATTTCTCCTCACTAGTGAAAAATCTGTTCTCAGCAAATGATTAGTCGAAATTTGAATATGACGTCAAAATATTTTGTTTTCTTCTCAATTTTCCTATTGTGACGTCATGAACAAAGGCGACCTTTCCTGTTAACGTCGCATATAAAGAACACAAGTTTCTGAAATTCTTTGAAAAAGAATGATTAAAGTCATCAGAGAAACAGATTCCCACACTATAACTCATGTATTAAGATATTTCTCCACTCTCGACGGTTAAATTTAATTATTTAAAATGCTCGGCAAGTCTCGCGCTTTAAATAATAAAATTCAACTGTTGAGTTGAGAAATATCGTAATACATTTGTTGCAGTGTAGGAATCTATATATCTTTATTATATATATTTGTTCATGCTTTTAAAAATTTATTTATTCTCATTCATTTTGTATGAAAATTCAGAGACACTTTACCTGTCTTGATTTTTTTGTTCTTTTGATTGTTGCATGTTACGTTTTTATACCTGCCAACTTTTCAAAATGCCCATGGGGGTTTTACTCGCAAGATGGCTGTCATAGTCCTGAAAAACATTTAAAAAAACCTGCAAATATTTTTAAATGTTGTTTTTTGGCTTCTTCATACTTTTATAAGCCCAAAGTCATTATAAAATTAATTGGTTTGTTTAAATTTTGGACAAAATTGCTCTTTCAAAATTTCTATGCATAATTTCAATTTGGGAGCCTCCATGGGGGAAATCCCCCACAAATAGTGACAATTGGCAGGTATGCGTTTTGTATTGAAAAAGAAATCCTTTATTCAAATAATCAGCAGCAAAAATCTGAAAGTCAATTTCAAATAAAAAAATTAAGTTTTGAAATCTTTTTATATATTTACATTTTTTTAATCCAGCTTCATACTCTCTTACTATTGTACAGGTATACATTCCAGGTGTTTGAAGGTTAGGCTGCTGTTATTTCATTTTCTACTTGCCAATCTACCTAATAAATAAAATATGTGCATTTGGATGTTATAAATAATTTGCATTTATACATTTTCAATTTTATGGGGATTTGAAATCTTTAACATTACCTTTTTCTATTGATCTTTAAAATTTTTATCTATTTTGCTTTGAATTTTAAGACAAAACTATTTATCTTTTAATCATTTTTATGTGTTTTTAAAATCTACCAAAACATTTACAATGAAATCCTAACTTTATAATAGTTATTTAAAATTATTTTTTTTAATTCTTTTTATTACAGTGTGTATTGTATTTTTATATGCTAATTTATATATCATTCACAATTTTTTTTATATAAAAATGAATTGTATTTTTAACTTCCAAGTTTCTTATAGAAATGAGGAAGCCATTATAAATCAATGATTTTTATCTAATTTACATGTTGGACAGTTCAGTTTCATTCCATTTATAAAACAAAAATTACCGGTAAGCTAATGAATTGGTTTATGGAATTCTTCAAATTTTGTTTAGTTTGCTTGTTTTTCAAAAAATGGAAAAACATAATTGTTACCACTGCATGCAATATGTTTAGAAATGTTTTTATTTAATTCCTGACATCAAATTAAGAACATTCTTCTATAGAATTGTTGTCTTCATTTTAATCCATTATTATTTTTGCTGATTTAATTATTTTGTTCATAACTAATTTATATTTGTTGTAAAAAATATTGTTAAAAATATTTATCCGTCATCCATTTGTAAATCCATCATTTCATTTTGATCAAAATACGGCAAATGAAGTTGTTATATAAATTGAAAATAAAAAAAACTTGAAGACATAGGCTTGCTTTTAATAGTTTCTTACAAAGTAAAAAAAAAGTTGTAGGATTGAGAGGGGTAAAAAGCTCTCCATCAAAGACAAAATGACAAAGAGGTTAACAACTATAGGTCACCAAACAACCTTCAACAATGAGCAAAACTCATACTGTATAGTGAGCTATTTTGTTAAGTACAAAGTTATAAATGAAAAACTTGCATGCTATACAGTAGCAAACGACAACTACTGAACATCATTCTCCAGACTTTGAACTGATACATACATAATATAGGGGCCCAAACCCTCCTTATAACCTGGGACAGTTTTATAAGAGTAAAACACCAGAAACTATGGAAAAAAAACAGCTGAAAAGCGCTTAACTCATCATATTGATGCAACGCATAAAAAAACTAACAAGAACACAAAAGACAAAAAGGGTGTAACTGAGAGTACTCACAGTTATTGAAAGGAAGTTCAAGGTTGATAGCAACTAATAAAATAAAATCAAGTTTCTAAGACTAATAAAAACAATCATTACACATCCAACATCTAATGGATTTAGTGGGAAAACATCATTAACTATAAAAAAAAACTCAACTTGTGTAATGTGAAAATAGGTATCTATAGATGACAAAATTAATGAGTAATAGCTCATTTATAAACCAGATACTCTGCAGGGCGCAGCTTTATACGACCGCAGAGGTTGAACCCTGAACGGTTGGGGCAAGCATGGACACAACATTCAAGCTGGATTCAGCTCTAAATTTGGATTGTGATTAAATAGTTGACACAGCATAGGTTTCGGACACAGAATGAATGTGGTCTAATGAACTTAAAATATTTTTTTTTTGCCTTTGAGCAATTCACTATGCTGTTGAATATTAATCCTCTCAAAAAAATGTTTGAAGAAATTTTCTTTTTTATTTATGAAATCTGAAATGAGAAAAATTTAACCCCCCCCCCCCCCCCCCCCCCATTTTTTTTTTCACATCCCCCTTTCCCTTTTTCCAAAACTGATCTCAATTCAAATTTCTAATGGAGTTTGCAACAATAACTTCTCATTTAAATACATCATAAAATATTAAAATATAACAAAAGGTGCTTGTTATCACTGAATGGTAAAGATTGTTTTAATTTATCAGTTGGTAGTAAAAGTGAATATACATTGTGCATTGTATAAAACAATGATTTAAGTTGATTCAACTACTATTCTGGACAAAGAAAGATAACTCCAATCAATTGAAAATTTCTTGCTATTGCACAATATTGTATAAAACAATGATTTAAGTTGATTCAACTACTATTCTGGACAAAGAATTGGAACTCCAATCAATTGAAAATTTCTTGCTATTGCACAATAATGTGCAATTAGATATTTCTTGCTATTGCGCAATACTGTGCAATTGAAAATATTTGATATTGCACAATACTGTGCAATTGAAGATTTCTTGCTATTGCTGTCAAAGAACCCCATTTATTCAATTTTTGATGAAATCAAACAAAGTTTAATTTTGGACCCCCATTTGGACCAACTTGAAAACTGGGCCAATAATTAAAAATCCTAAGTACATTTTTAGATTCAGCATATCAAAGAACCCCAAGGATTCAATTTTTGTTAAAATCAAACTAAGTTTAATTTTGGACCCTTTGGACCTTAATGTAGACCAATTTGAAAACGGGACCAAAAATTAAAAATCTACATGCACAGTTAGATTCGTTATATCAAAGAACCCCAATTATTCAATTTTTGATGAAATTTAAATTTCAAATTTGGACCCTTTGGGCCCCTTATTCCTAAACTGTTGGGACCAAAACTCCCAAAATCAAACCCAACCTTCCTTTTGTGGTCATAAACCTTGTGTTTATATTTCATAGATTTCTATTTACTTATATTAAAGTTATGGTGCGAAACCCAAGAATAATGCTTATGTGGGCCCCTTTTTGGCCCCTAATTCCTAAACTGTTGTGACCTCAACTCCCAAAATCAATCCCAACCTTCCTTTTGTGGTCATAAACCTTGTGTTTAAATTTCATTGATTTCTATTTACTTGTACTAAAGTTATTGTGCGAAAACCAAGAATAATGCTTATTTGGGCCCTTTTTTTGGCCCTAATTTATAGTGCGAAAACCAAGAAAATGCTTATTTGGGCCCTTTTTGGCCCCTAATTCCTAAAATGTTGGAACAAAAACTCCCAAAATCAATCCCAACCTTCCTTTTGTGGTCATAAACCTTGTGTTTAAATTTCATTGATTTCTATTTACTTATACTAAAGTTATTGTGCGAAAACCAAGAATAATGCTTATTTGGGCCCTTTTTTTGGCCCTAATTCCTAAACTTTTGGAACCAAAACTCCCAAAATCAATCCCAACCTTCATTTTGTGATCATAAACCTTGTGTCAAAATTTCATAGATTTCTATTCACTTAAACTAAAGTTATAGTGCGAAAACCAAGAAAATGCTTATTTGGGCCCTTTTTGGCCCCTAATTCCTAAAATGTTGGAACAAAAACTCCCAAAATCAATCCCAACCTTCCTTTTGTGGTCATAAACCTTGTGTTAAAATTTCATTGATTTCTATTCACTTTTACTAAAGTTAGAGTGCGAAAATTAAAAGTATTCGGACGACGACGCCAACGTGATAGCAATATACGACCAAACAATTAAAATTTTTGCGGTCGTATAAAAAAAGATGTAACAAAATCTTTTAAGAATTGTAGTGATTGCTTTATAAACAAAATAAAAGTATTTTGAAATAGGTAAAATACAACATCTGCCAAAAACCTTATCTATAGTAATCAAGATGGACACATGGGTATGCTGTGGATACCTGAAAAAAATATTTGACATAATTTGTTGTCTTTTACAGTTTAATTTTGTCAAGCCTGTGACTTTTCTTGCAAAAAGCTTGACATAGGGAAAGTGATCCGGCGTCTATGGAAGCAGCATTAGCTGACTTTTCTAAAGCTTTATATTTTACAAGGTGGAAGACCTGGATGCTTCAAACTTTGTATATAAATGCCTCATAGAATGATTGTAAGTGGTACATGTCTAGCCGGCATGTGCCATATGACCTTGACCTCATTTTCATGGTTCATTGGTCAAAGTTCAGTTTTCAAGTTTTGGCTTTTTTGTCGAACCTGCGACTTTAGAATGATTGTAAGGTGTACATGACTAGCTGGCAGGTGTCATCTGACCCTGACCTCATTTTCATGGTTCAGTGGACAAAGTTAAGTTTTTTAGTTTTGGTCTGTTTTTCTTTAACTATAAGCAATAGGTCAACTGTTTGTTGTATGGAAGAATTGTTAGCTGTACATGTCTGCCTGGCATTATTCATCTGACCTTGACCCCATTTTCATGGTTCATTGGTCAATGTTTAGTTTTCTTTGTTAATGTTAAGCCTATGTGACAGTTGTAATAAAGCTTTATATTTAGGGCTATATGTATCAACATAATATCAATGATTAGTAAAAAAGGCGAGACATGTTTTACTAATGCACTCTTGTTTCTAACACTATATGCAATAGGTCAACCAAATGTTGTCTGTGCATTTACTCATGAAGCGTTCAACCAAACCTTTTAAAATTTTAATATGTTGTTACTGACAACAAAATGGAGGTCAAGTTCAATAATGACGATTTTGACTTTTACCGTTCAGGAGTTACGGTTCTTGAAAGTTTAAAAAATGTTGTGTCCGTGCATTTACTCATGAACCAGTCAACCAAACCTTTTAAAATTTTAATATGTTGTTACTGACAACAAAATGGAGGTCAAGTTCAATAATGACGATTTTGACTTTTACCGTTCAGGAGTTACGGTTGTTTGTCCTGCTAGAGGGTCATTTTCTATCTAGTTTATATGTTGTTATTGTTGACAACATGGAAGTCAAGTTTGATATTGATAATCATAAATTTTACCTATTAGGAGTTTTGGTCCTTGTAATATTGATAAATGCCAGAACACAAATAAATGTTAAGGAATCCGGTTTACTGTCATTTTGACAGCTCTTGTTTGACATTGACCTCAATTTCATGGTTCATTGTTCAGTGTTAAGTTTTTGTGTTTTGATCTGTTTTTCTCAAACTTTAGGCAATAGATCAACTATATTAGTTGTATGGAAGAATTGTTAGCTGTATATGTCTGCCTGGCATGGTTCATCTGACCTTGACCTCATTCTCATTGGTCAATATAAAAAAGAAGATGTGGTATGATTGCCAATGAGACAACTATCCACAAAAGACCAAAATGACACAAACATTAACAACTAAAGGTCACCGTACGGCCTTCAACAATGAGCACAGCCCATACCGCATAGTCAGCTATAAAAGGCCCAAATGTTTAGTTTGCTTGTTAAAGTCTGTTTCTTAGAAACTATAAGCAATAGGTCAACTATTTTTAGTTATTGGATGATTGTAAGGTGATCATGTATTTCTTGTTTGGTTAATATGACCTTGTCTTCATTTTCATGTTAGCTGTAACAGGTTAAGTTGATGTGATAGTTGTAGTAAAGCTTAATTTTTAGGACTACCAACATAATATCAATGATCAGTAATGAAGACATTTCAGCATGTGCACTCTTATTTATAAGTCTATCCATAGTAAAGGAGACTACTCTGAAAAACCTACCAGTATTAGAGCACAACATTATTCATATCTATGGCAAGCCGTTGTGGAATTTATTCCCTATTTATTAATATTAAAAAATCATTTATTAATATTAATAAATGATTTTATTGTATAGCAATATAATATTTCCAACAGAAAGTAACCTAAAGTTAGTAAATTCTAATATTGCACTAGTGCAATAAATCTTCAAAATTCATGACGTCATCAATGACAAAATCTAAGTTTAAAACAATTGTTACTTTCAAATATTATATTGCTATACAATAAAAGGGTTATTGCATGAATATTTGGGAATATTGTTCCTCGTAGAACATATATTGCACTTGCAAGCTCATGCAATATACAATTCTACTCGGGACAATATTCCCCAACATTCATGCCTATATTATAATATTAAACCAGATGCTCCGCAGGGCGTAGCTTTATACGACCGCAGAGGTTGAACCCTGAACGGTTGGGGCAAGTATGGACACAACATTCAAGCTGGATTCAGCTCTAAATTTGGATTGTGATTAAATAGTTGACACAGCATAGGTTTCTGACACAGAATGAATGTGTTCTCATGAACTTAAAATTTTTGTTTTCTCTTAGAGCAATTCACTATGCTGTTGAATATTAATCCTCTCAAAAAAATGTTTGAAGAAATTTTCTTTTTTATTTATGAAATTTCAAATGAGAAAAATTGAACCCAATTTTTTTAATCACATCCCCCTTTCCCTTATTCCAAAACTAATCTCAATTAAAATTTCTAATGGAGTTTGCAACAATAACTACTCATTTAAATACATCATAAACAAGTGAAACTGCGAGCTACTGCTCACTGATGATACCCCCGCCGCAAGTGGATAATATTAATAGTGTAAAAATATGCAAGTGTTCGGTAAACAGGAAGTTGTCGAGTGATGAATCTGCAGGGCCGTAACTACATTGAGGCAAATGAGGCAAATGCCTCATGTAAAAATTAAAAAAAAAAAAAAATGAAACAAAAGGTTGTTTTCATATCAAATTATTTTCACGGAAAGTGTCTTGCAAGAAGCAAGTTCTCTTCACTCTCTGATGTATCCCCTGGATGATTTCGTTATCCATGTTTCTATTTTCCTTTTAGTTTTCAGAGTTGGTGGTCTATTGTTTGTACTTCTGTGTTCCGGGTTTGTCTTTTGTTCATTTGTCCTACGTCATGACTATAGTCTGAGCTTTGATTTTCATTTGTAAACGTGGTTTTACAATGTTGCATGTCCACCGATGTCCAGAATTGTGCGAGAAATATATTTTAAGAACACGCGATGCTACTCAGTGGAATTGTCCTTTCTGCATGGATAATTGAAATTGATATCAAAGAATACAAAACAGTTTGTTTTATTGTAAATAAAACTAGATAGCTGACATGGTTTGAATTAAAGTAAGGTCACATATTTCCCGGTATCAAATAGTTTGAAGAAAAAAAACCAAGGTATTGCCATATATGACCTTTTACATTGAAAGGTTAAACTTGCATTAAGTCGTGTTGAGACCCTTTAGCAGATAATAAAGGAGTATGGGGACATAATCGCACACAAAGTCAATGCATAGAAAAAATACAAATGATCAATGGTTAAAGTTTGTGTTCCTGCTCTTCATCTTGATAGTTGCCGGATGGTCTTCAACAAAACTTTTAAAGAATCATTAATACCGTAAAATATCGTAAAACAAGGTGGAGATGGTCCCTAGTGTGGACTTAAGCAGTATTAGTACTTAAAGTATAATACTGCAATGTCACTATATTTAAATCTTGTCATAAAAAAATCACCAAAGTCTAATCACAATACAAGACAAGAACAGACAGACAGTTAAGGAATTAATAATTATGAGAATTACGATTTTTGCTTTATCCTACATATCGGTCTTTTAATGTTGTCTAGAGCTAATACCTAAAAGTCTTAAATTACAATGAATCTTTGTTTTTGCTTTGGGACCTGATTGTCGAATCAATATCTAAAAATTAATTAAGTCGTTTCAATGCAAGAAAGAGTCTGGGAAACGCTCAGAATGCACGATTTTGCGTTATTTTTCTCAGAGCCTCTGGGGGCCTTAAGCAGCCCCCAGACCGCTCGCCCAAAATTTTTCGAATATATTTTGCCTCAATATTTAAAGGGGCTAGTTACGGCCCTGATCTGAAAACGCATCACACGGTATAGCTGACTTATAAAAATCCTGAAACCAAATTTCAGAAATCCTTGTATTGTAGTTCCTGAGAAAAATGTGACGAAAATTTTTAACTTGGTTATCATGTGTAAAATCATACAAGTGTTCGGTAAACAGGAAGTTGTCGAGTGATGAATCTGAAAACGCATCACACGGTATAGCTGACTTATATAAATCCTGAAACCAAATTTCAGAAATCCTTGTATTGTAGTTCCTGAGAAAAATGTGACGAAAATTTTCAACTTGGCTATCATGTGTAAAATCAGACAAGTGTTCGGTAAACAGGAAGTTGTCAAGTGATGAATCTGAAAACGCATCACACGGTATGGATGACATATATAAATGTTGATACCAAATTACAGAAAGGGTGGATGTGTAGTTCCTGAGAAAAATGTGACGAAAGTTTCATGGGACGGACTGACTGACGGACGGACTGATGGACGGACGGACGGACTGACGGACGGACTGACGGACGGACTGACGGACGGACTGACAGACAGAGGTAAAACAGTATACCCCCCCTTTTTTAAAGCGGGGGTATAAATATTAAGATGTAAAAAAACTGCTTAATTTTCAACTTGGCTATCATGTGTAAAATCAGACAAGTGTTCGGTAAACAGGAAGTTGTCAAGTGATGAATCTGAAAACGCATCACACGGTATGGCTGACATATATAAATGTTGATACCAAATTACAGAAAGGGTGGATGTGTAGTTCCTGAGAAAAATGTGACGAAAGTTTCATGGGACGGACTGACTGACGGACGGACTGATGGACGGACGGACGGACTGACGGACGGACTGACGGACGGACTGACAGACAGAGGTAAAACAGTATACCCCCCTTTTTTAAAGCGGGGGTATAAATATTAAGATGTAAAAAAACTGCTTGTTATCACTGAATGGTAAAGATTATTTTAATTTATCAGTTGGTAGTAAAAAGTGAATATACATTGTATATTGTATATAACAAAGATTTAAGTTGATTCTGGACAAAGAAAGATAACTCCAATTAAAAAAAAATCTTGCTATTGCACAATATTTTGCAATTAGATATTTCTTGCTTACTATTCTGGACAAAGAAAGATAACTCTAATTAAAAAAAAATTTGCTATTTCACAATATTGTGCAATTAGATATTTCTTACCATTGCGCAATACTGTGCAATTGAAAAGACTTGCTATTGCACAATACTTAATATAATAACTTTAGATCCTGATTTGGACCAACTTGAAAACTCGGCCCATAATAAAAAATCTAAGTACATTTTTGGATTCAGCATATCAAAGAACCCCAAGATTTCAATTTTTGTTAAAATCAGACTAAGTTTAATTTTGGACCCTTTGGACTTTAGTGTAGACCAATTTGAAAACAGGACCAAAAATGAAGAATCTACATACACAGTTAGATTTGTTATATCAAAGAACCCCATTTATTCAATTTTTGATGAAATCAAACAAAGTTTAATTTTGGACCCCGATTTGGACCAACTTGAAAACTGGGCCAATAATCAAGAATCTAAGTACTTTTTTAGATTCAGCATATCAAAGAACCTAACTGATTCATTTTTTGTCAAAATCAAACTAAGTTTAATTTTGGACCCTTTGGACCTTAATGTAGACCAATTTGAAAACGGGACCAAAAGTTAAGAATCTACATACAGTCATGACAGTTAGATTCGGCATATCAAAGAACCCCAATTATTCAATTTGGATGAAATCAAACAAAGTTTAATTTTGGACCCTTTGGGCCCCTTATTCTGTTGGGACCAAAACTCCCAAAATCAATACCAACCTTCCTTTTATGGTCATAAACCTTGTGTTTAAATTTCATAGATTTCTATTTACTTGTACTAAAGTTATTGTGCGAAAACCAAGAATAATGCTTATTTGGGCCCTTTTTTTGGCCCCTAATTCCTAAACTGTTGAAACCAAAACTCCCAAAATCAATCCCAACCGTTCTTTTGTGGTCATAAACCTTGTGTCAAAATTTCATAGATTTCTATTAACTTAAACTAAAGTTATAGTGCGAAAACCAAGAAAATGCTTATTTGGGTCCTTTTTGGCCCCTAATTCCTAAAATGTTGGGACCAGAACTCCCAAAATCAATACCAACCTTCCTTTTGTGGTCATAAACCTTGTGTTAAAATTTCATAGATTTCCATTCACTTTTACTAAAGTTAGAGTGCGAAAACTAAAAGTATTCGGACGACGACGACGACGACGACGACGACGACGCAGACGACGACGCCGACGCAGACGACGACGCCAACGTGATAGCAATATACGACGAAAAATTTTTCAAATTTTGCGGTCGTATAAAAATCATTTTTTAATATTAATAAATCGAATTTTTTGTGTTATAGTAGTCTCAGGTCAGACAAACCACCTGAATATATGCACCAATAAGAGTTAACTATAACCAAGGATTTTTATTCACGGAAAGAATATACAAATCCCTGCTATAACTAAGGGACGACCGACATCAAAAGTTCAATGTAGTATAAAAAAAAACTCAATTCACATAGTAATTTCTGACTTAGAAAGAGCTTTGGTCGAAACGGCTCATTTCAGGGCCAAATAGACCTTCCAAAAAGAATCTTAAATGTTGTAAAATTCAAACAGTAAACCTCTCTATTTTGATAAAACAGAACCACCTATTATTTCGTGCACATAATGAATGGAGGAGATACGACCATAATCAGTCTTGTTGGTATTGTATAAAGGAGAGGATAATCAGTCAATCACTCTGAAATACATATCTCGCGTTATCCAACAAGAACATGATTGTAGACCATGAATCAAAACCACCAACAATCACATTTTTTTCACTGTTGAGTGTACATTTGTACTATTATATGTCACATGATCTTGGTTCTAATTTAAATATAATTTGATTGATGGCTGTTTGCTTGATGTCAAAGTTTAATTATTTCATGCTGTGCAAAGACGATCTTATATTAAAAGGAATAACAGGAATCGACAATAAACCTAGACAGTACAATATACCACATTAACAAACCACACTGATGTCTTTGAAAAATAATGGACATACAAAGAGAAAGAAAACTAGAGGCTCTTAAGAGCCTGTGTCGCTCACCTTGGTCTATGTGCATATTAAACAAAGGACACAGATGGATTCATGACAAAATTGTGTTTTGGTGATGGTGATGTGTTTGTAGATCTTACTTTACTGAACATTTAAGCAAGAATAAGTTACAATTATCTCAATTTATAATGAACTTGGCCCATTAGTTACAGAGGAAAATATTTTGTTAAAATTTACAAAAATTTACAAAATTTACAAAATTTACAAAATTATTAAAAATTGACTTTAGAGGGCAATAATTCCTTAAGGGGTCAACTGACCTTTATGGTCATGTTGACTTGTTTGTTGATCTTACTTTGCTGAACATTATTACTGTTTACAATTTATCTCTATCTTTAATAATATTCAAGATAATAACCAAAAACAGCAAAATTTCTAATTCAGGGGCAGCAACCCAACAACCAGTTGTCGGATTCATCTGAAAATTTCAGGGCAGATAGAACTTGACTTGCAAAACAATTTAACCCCCTTGTCTGAATTGCTCTAAATGCTTTGGTTTCAGAGTTATAAGCCAAAATCTACATTTTACCCCTATGTTCTATTTTTAGCCATGGCGGCTATCTTGGTTGGTTGGCAGGGTCACCGCACACATTTTTTAAACTAGATACCTCAATGATAATTATGGCCAAGTATGGTTAAATTTAGACCAGTAGTTTTAGTGGAGAAGATTTTTGTATAAAAATACGAAAATTGGTAAAAAATGACTATAAAGGGCAATAACTCCTTAAGGGGTCAACTGACCATTTTAGTCATATTACCTTATTTGTAGATCTTACTTTGCTGAACATTATTGCTTTTTACAGTGTATCTCTATCTAAAATAATAGCCAAAAAACGGTATAATTTCCTTAAAATTGCCAATTCAGGGGCAGCAACCCAACAACCGGTTGTCCGATTCGTCTGAAAATTTCCGGGCAGATAGATCTTTACCTGATAAACAATTTTACCCATGCAAACAGCAACAGGTGGTACATGCACAGATGGGGATAACCAGTTTTATGTGCATATTTATATCTATCTAATCTCCATGTCGTAAAATTAATGTACACAATAAACAAGACTACAAACACAGTCTTTACTTACAATTGAATTTATGTTGAGTCTTCTTGTAATACGAACGATTAACTGCAATTGTTTACATTAACTATTGTATTTGTATTTATTTTGTTTATTTCTCTGACAACTTGTATTTAGTTTCTAGAGAAAAAAAGTATCTATCTATCTACGGCAAGTATTACATAAACTATACATTAATTTATCAATGAACCATAGGTATGAGTTCAATGTTATATGAATTCCCTGCAAACACAGACCTATAAAGGTAACAATCAATCCACACACAAACTATAATTGTTGACCTATTGCTTAAAGTATCTGTTAAATGGACAAAACCATGAAAATGAGGTCAAGGTCACACAAATCCTACCAGACAGATACAAAAACTTTACTATTGTTCCATGCACCAAATATAGTTGACCTTTTGCTAATAAAATCTGATAATCTGGCAAAACCTCGAAAAATTTTCCTTGACCAATGAACCATGAAAATGAGGTCAAGGTCATATGAAAACTGCCAGAGAGACATGTACACCTTTCAATCATTTCACATACCAAAGTTATTGACTACTTGCTATCAAAGAATAAATAAAGATTGTGTCCATGGAACACAGATGATGCATCTTCTTGCATATTATAATGATACAAAGGAACAGAACTCAATAACAGTAAAAATGACACTACCCAAATTCGTACTTGAGTTTTGTGGTAATAAGCATATATTTGTGTACAAGTTTATAACATTTGGTTAGGACAAACTAAAGTTAGACAACAGAAATGGAAATTCAGTAATTTTTCCATTTGTAAAGTGGCAAAACTCTAGAAAGGTAATGTGATGCCACCCAAATTCAAACTTGATCTGGGTTTTGTAGTAATAATCCCCCCCACTCAATAATCATTGTATATAAGTTTCATAACATTCATTTGGTTGAGGACATACTGATGGGATGTATGGGTGGACCTACAGACAGATAAGGGTAAAACTTGATGCTGCCATCTCTACAGCCTGGGCATAAAAAGACAAAAACACAAGATCTTAACATTGTCTAATGAACATGAAACTGTGGTCAAGGTCAGATGAAACCTGTTAATCAAACATGTAAACCTTACAATCATTCCATACACCAAACTTTGTTGACAGCTTGCTTATTGTATCTTATATACGACCACATAACTCTAATTTTGATCACTGATCCATGAAATGAGGTTGGCGTCAGGTGAATCCTACCTGATAGACATATTATTTCTCAAATATAGTTATTCTTATAAGTGAAAATTTGAATGACCAAAAACGCATTTTTTTTTTAAAGCATAGTCAACCATAAAAATAAAGTAAAGACAGAAACTTTGTAACATAAGTTATCTGCATACAAGGTATGAAGCATCCAGGACTTCTACCTTCTGAAATATATAACTTCAGACATAAGTTTATGTTGTCAAAGCTGCCCGATTGTTATCTCTTTAGCTTGTCAGTGGCGGATCCATGTTTTTTATTTACGATCAATGCATTTACATAGGGACATATGATATAGTTGGATATCTCCCATTATCGTGGGTTGGGAACCCCACTTTTAACAATGTCTGGCCTCCTGCATTCTATGGGGGAAACACTACAAAGAGCATTCACCAACAACCATTAGAACATGGTGAATATAAAAAAGAAGATGTGGTATGATTGCCAATGAGAAAACTATCAACAAAAGACCAAAATGACACAGACATTAACAACTATAGGTCACAGTACGGCCTTCAACAATGAGCAAAGCCCATACCGCATAGTCAGTTATAATAGGCTCCGATAAGACAATGTAAAACAATTCAAACGAGAAGACAATGTAAAACAATTCAAACGAGAAAACTAACGAATTACCACTTTTAAACTTGAAAAAAGAAAATGAAAAACCCAGAATTTTAGTTTGGAAAGCATCATAATGTTCTTGCTGCTACGGTAAATTAGCCAATGGTGCTACAGCTGGATACTGTTGCCAAAGAAAAACTAAAAGAACCAATTATTCCAAACTTGGAAATCATGAAGTCTATCTATAAATAAGTACTTACGGCCATACTTTGACCTATAATAATAATTGTTTACTTTTTATATATTATAACTTGGATGGAGAGTTTTCTAATTGGCACTCATACCACATGTATATATACCACATCTTCTTATTTACAGTAAATTTAGAAATTATTGTGTGCACTTATTATTTCAATTTTGTCATTCTAGATTAAAATGCAATTCAATTTTTCCAATATTGAGAAAAATATTGTTTAATTCATATAAAAAATTTCAAAATGCGAGTTTAAATTATTACAACATGTACAATTAACACCCTGTTGCATTTTTTGCATCACAATAATTTCTGAATTTACGATACACATACCGGTAAGAACAAACTAAACAATAATTTAAGTCAATAAGATAGAGCCTTCAAAGTAAGTAAGTATGCCAAGTAGAAAATGAATGGCCAAAATTCTGACCACCCATGGGAAAGGAGTATTTGTTGGGTTTTTGAAGAAGTTTAACTGTTTCTTTTACATAGAATGATAAGATCCTGTAACCTGTCAATGGGAACCAAATTAATTGATGTGCTTGTTACAACATGGAAACGTTCTGCAGTGTGCACAATAGTTCTTACTGTTCTTACTGGTAATGAATGTTTATATCTAATATTGAATCAGTGTTAAAATCTATAATTTTAATAGGAATGAAAATACATCAAGATTTAGCAGCTTCCTGTTGTACTTGAGGACTAGAACGTTTATTTCTTGATGCCTGCTTCAGTGCCTTTTTAGCCACTTTTTCTTCATTTCTTTTCATTTCCATGAATTTGATAAACTCTGGACTTCTAGGTTTAACAGCATAGCCGTAATATTCTTCAGCAAGTTCCATCATTTCTTTTCTCCTTGTCTCTGCTTCTTCTTCTTTTTGTAATTCTTTCAGCTGTCTGGCATTGAAATCTTTTATCAAAGTGTCCATCTTAGCCATACCTTTTTCTACTTTTGTTAATCTGTAATGATTAAATATGGTCATGATGGTAGTCTTGTAAATGTTGTAATCGATAGTACTTATTTACACAAAAATTGTCATATCAATTTATCAATAATTGCAGTATTTCAAAAAGAAATAATGGCAATGCTAAATTAGAGCAACAATGCACACACTCAAATTTAAATGTCTTATAATATAAAAAAGAAGATGTAGTAAGATTGCCAATGAGACAACCCTCCACTAGAGACCAACTGACACTGAAATAAACAACTAAAGGTCATCATACAACCTTCAACAATGAGCAAAGCCCATGCTGCATAGTCAGTTACATTGTATATGTATTAAATGTTTTTATGGTTTTGTTTGTTAAATGTATTTTGTGTATGTTTATATTATTTGTCACAAACTTATTGTTCATTTATGGCTTTGTTTGTTAAATGTATTTTGTGTATGTCTATATTATTTATGGTTTTGTTTGTTAAATGTATTTTGTGTATGTTTATATTATTTGTCACAAACTTATTGTTCAGAGTTTATATGACAATAAATATTTGAATTTGAAAAAAAATTAAAGGCGCCAAAATAACAAATTTAAAACGATTCAATTGAGAAAATAAGCCTGCTCTTCCATGCATGTTTACTGATTATGAATCATAATATGTTTATAACTTTGTTTAAAATCAAAGAGAAAAAGGTTTTGAAACCTGGAACTAATAGATTAAGGCTGGGACAGGTCATGTACAACATTAATTAATTTTAAATTTGATTTATTCACCGTATGTCAAGTACATGTCATCAGGAGCATGGAAATAAAAAAAAAAAAAAATAGCAGATGCGCCAAAGTAGTCTTTTAGCATGTTTAGGCTGTATAGTCTAATTAATTGATTGAGTTAAGCCTTCCAATTGATATTTTATCGTGTGTTTTTCTATGTTGGGATGTTACTGTTATACATGTATGTTTCAGAAAAAGGGAGAAGGTTTAATTGGTACCATTAAAACGTTTAATCCCGCTGCAAATGTTTGCACCTGTCCTAAGCATGCTAAGTCAGGAATCTGATGTACAGTATTGTCGTTTGTTTAAGTTATTTATAAGTGTTTCTCGTTTTTTTATATAGATTAGACCGTTGGTTTTCCTGTTTAAATGGTTTTACACTAGTAATTTTGGGGCCTTTTATAGCTTGTTGTTCGGTGTGAGCCAAGGCTCCGTGTTGAAGGCCGTACATTGACCTGTAATGGTTTACTTTTATAAATTGTTATTTGGATGGAGAGTTGTCTCATTGGCACTCACACCACATCTTCCTATATCTATTAGACCACTCGGCTACCGATCGCGAGGCCCCTCATATTTATATAGCAATAAGGGCAGAAGTTAATACTTTTAGTCGAACACTGCACTTGTACAAAAATCAATCTAATTAAAAATCCATGTTTCATCACTCCCGTTTTCTGATATACACAATGTACATGTATCTCGTGAGAGTGACATATCAGAAAATGGGAGCAATGAAAGATCGGTTTTTAATTAGATTGTACAAAAATGTACCTAGTGAGTCAAAATAATTATGACGTCTTGAAAGGCTAATATATTTTTTTCTTTGACGCCTTACATTGTCACAGGAAAGTGCCAAAGCAAAAATAAATCTAAAATAGCCTTCCTAAATGTCATAATTATTTGGACTAAAATGTACCCTGACAGTTATATGTCTCATGACATGAAATTAATGCTTACACATTCATATTGAATTCAGCTTCCTTCCTCTTTTCTTCTTTAAGATCTGCTAACAGCTGTTGAAATGATGGTTCAAAGAACTTATCATCCTCTTTTATCTCTTCAAGTTCCTCTTTTGAAGGCCAACAAACTCCTGGATCAATGTCAATAGCTCTTCCATACTTAGCATAAAGCTTTCTCAGAAATATTTTCCTCTTAGTGTTATCTTTAAAAGTCATTTCTTCAAGTCTTTCTCTATCTGGTAATCGTCCATGTTCCTTGTCTTGAAGGTGTTGAGGCAAATTTGAAAAATTTCTCAACCTTTCTATCACCGACTCCTTTTCTTCGAATGTTTCTAATTCTTCTGGGAGTGCTTGTGGTTCTTGTGCCTCCGTAGTACTAGCATGTCGGCAATATTGTTTGTTCCTATATATTTTCTGCAGTAAGCGAGTGCTATTATTCTTTGTCAAGAAAGAAGTTATCAAACTGATTTTCACCATGGAGGCTGCCATTTTTAATAAGGGAGACAATCCAATTTTGTAAAGTTAAAAGCGCGCGGAATTTAAATCACAAATATAAAGTAATAAAAGTCGTTGTATGCTTGTTTATTGATAAACTGATCTATTTTGAACTTTAAAGATATTATAATATGGCTTTATATCTACGCTTTATCTATGTCCGAGCTTTTACACCGAAATTTACAAAAAATAAGACTGACATGACAGAAATAAATACATACATGTAATGAACCAAGGATATCCTTGATGTAACATATATATATATATATATATATATATATATCGTGTACAAGTTGCGATTTTAATTGAAAATTGTGCACGTAATAAATTGTACAATGCAAAAAAACAAATCATAACTGGACTGTGCGAAAGTACCTCGTAAATGTTATAACATGTACGAAATATTGCATAAAAATGTATTTAACTTGTACAATATTTGAAAATAAAGATGTGTTTCTATTATAAATCAATAATATTTTCACCCTTTTTTATTGCACGGTGCATTCATGTTAGTGTGTTTTATCCTTTTTGGTACAGTAACTGACGAGATGAATAGCACGGTTTTTATAATACCGCACATGTAGTCAACATACACAATAGATATATAGGACTATGTGGTATGTGTGTCAATGAGACAACTTTCCATCCAAGTCACAATTTATAAAAATAAACCATTATAGGTCAAGGTACGGTCTTCAACGCGTATTTCCACTAGAAATATACAGGAAAATACTTTCATAGCAGTGGATAGCTCAAGGTAAAATTGTTAAAGAACAGATTCAATAATTCGGTAGTTATTTATAATGAAACGCGGTCTAATGAAAACCATTTGCTCTATATGGCTTTTATAGAGTATGCTACTATAAAACAGTCACACTGTTGATGAATTTGTCTTCCTGATCAGTTCTTTTAAAAGTTTATTTTTATTGATTATTGCTTTCATAAAAAAAAATTAGCATGCCTATATCTTTTATCAATTTTTTATTTTTTATTTCACTTCCGTAAGGCCTTTGACATCGTATGAAGAAGTGGTTTGTTGGTGGGGGGACTTCAGAACAATGCATGGTATAAAGGGGAAAATTTCTACTGTTTTCAACATGGCATATTTGTAGTGAGTGCAACAAGTTGATGATAAAAGTGAAATAAATTCATAAAACACATTTAAATTTTACAAGTTGTCATTGTTGGCATCTGTTTTTGTAGGATCAAAGGAAGAAGTTTCTAAATCATGTTAATGCTAACTGTATTGAAGACTTGCAGTCATTTTGATAGGTCACTAGTCTAAATTCTACATGTTAAGATAGTCGTTAAGATAAATTCGTTACATAATGTGCTAGTGACGTAATACGGTATATATGGGGTCAGTAAATTCCATATTGGGATTCGAGCTTCGCTCTCACCCCATATGGAATTTACTCACCCCATATATACCGTATTAGGTCACTAGCGTACTATGTAACTAATAACATCGCTATGTGATGTAAGAAAAGTTTTTATCGATTCGCTTCTTCCAGAGACTGATAAACCTATCATAGATACCAGGACTAAATTTTGTAATTACGCCAACAGGGAAAAGAAAATAACATCAGGACTTTGGACAATTTTGATAAAAACTTGAAGTACTGCGCGTGCAGAACTAACAAAATTATACCCCAACGACTTGAAAAAGTAACCATTGGATGGGAAACCTCAAAACCATTATGATGAAATAAAATAGGTGGCATGTATATGATTAAGATTGTGATAAAGTTAGATAAGGGGTCTAAGAGGAGTAACGTATAAACAAATATCGGTAGACCAAACATTATGCAATGGCAAGGTTCTTAACAAAGAATAACCCGGCCCCTTCCCAATCCCCCCCCCCCCCCAAAAAAAATAAACTTTAGAAATTAAGAATAAAAAATCATTTTAAGTTTGAATAGAGGTTTAGGAGGAAAGGCGGATACACATTTTATTATTATGTGCAGATATGATGTCATTTAAAATTAAACCAAAAATGTATTCAAATGACAAAATGATATGATAGGTGCAAAAAAAAAATACTGTCAACAATATTTTATATCCGCATTTGCTGGACAAAAATTTGGCCTTCTTTTACTTTAGAGGTTCCAACCCATGTGGATCTATACTAAACTATCCCTCTCCAAACCTAACCCTTACCCATACCTAAATCTAACACTAGCCCTTACCCTAAAACCTAACCATAACCTAGAACTTCCCCTAACCTAACCTTAACCCTGAATGAACCCTAACTCTAAAGTATAGGGACCCTTCAAGTAAAAGAAGGCAAAAAAATTTACACATTTTTGTCCAGCAGATGCGGATACAAAATTTATACAATAACGAACGGACAAACAAACATATAGACGGAATCCTTTATCACTCTAAAAGGTGACGTATAATAAATTATGTACTTTTATTTCAGAAATGAAATGAAAATGAAAATTGATCATCTTTATACCACAAAATAGGAATCTGAGAAGGTCCGAGAAAACTTTGCGCTTGTGAGGAAACATTTTACTTCGGAAAGAGGGGGATAGTGAAAAAGGTATTCTTACATGTATTTCCAAATTAACAAATATTCTGTTCAATCACAATCAGAGGACAAAAAAATATCTGAATCCAGATTTTCCCCATACCTTATAGTGTTAAATTTTGAGCAAACAATTTGATTGATAGCGTTTAAAAAACAAATAAAATGTTCTGATTCAAACAAAAAGGAATACCTCCGCCCCTTTAAAAGTATATTGGTTGCTCCCTATAGTGACTATACCGTTCATCGACGTCATAAACATCTCTTCTGACAACGTTATCGTCGATGTATCGTCGATAAATTCCACAAGGATAAATTTTGAGACGTCTAAATTGATCTCGTGTGCAGCATTTCTGAAGAAAATAGACTTCGTAAGCGAAGGGTGGTAAGTTACTTTAAAGTATTTTTCTTAAGTTCTTTGTTTTGTTGTTCAAATTTTTAAAGGGGGTAAAGGGAAGGGGTTAAAACGGATTTAATAATGCTTTTTTTAATTTGCAGTTGACTCAACAATCAACAGGACAACTTCAGTATGGAGTGGACAGCAGAAAAAGAAGAAAAAGTACATAAAGTAGTAGCTGGATTAAGTGAAGCAATCATTTGTGTTGCGACATTTGAATTCACATACGAACAGTGGGCAAATGTAGAAGGAGACATAAGAGCAGCTGAGAATAGGGAATCTGCCCTGATAAAGGAGTTAGGTATGTCAGTAATCTCCCACCCCTGAGGATAGGGAATCTGCCCTGATAAAGGAGTTAGGTATGTCAGTAATCTCCCTCCCCTGTCATTGCTTACACTTCTGAATGTAATACAAAATCAAGATTGTCTCTTTTAATCATTTCGAACTACTTATATTTCTCGTAACCGTAGACCAAATCCTGTCAAAATCGTATTTATACGAGTTGTTAATTTTCCAGATACTTTTCTTGAGTTGTTAGGTTGTTGTCTATAAATTGAAATGTACCTGATATCGCCTTAATATATGTCTCTGGCAGCACTAAATGTGCAAGAAAATTAAAATTATACTCGTGTTGCTCTTTTTAGACAAATTAAAAGAACATGGCACAACCGAAAAAGAAGATTTAGAAAGGGAAGAATATGGGTTGAAAGTTCAAGACGACACCGGTAATATATTTGACGAATTGAAAGACTTGGACGAGGCATTAGACGTGGTAGAACTGCAGATGGCATCTATAAGATCAGAACGTCAAGGTGCACCTATGAGTGCAGCAGAGCAACAAGAGGCATTAATTAGAGCAGAACATCAAGAGGAATCTTTGAGTGCACCAGAACAGCTAGAGGCATCTGCGAGTGCAGTAGAACAAGAGGAATCTATGAGTGTAGAAGAACAAAAAGAGGCATACATGAAATTAACAGGTAATGACATAATTTCTTAATTCCATTGCCACTTGTTTTATTCTAATAGTTTTAATTCTGATTTGTTTTCCACTTTAACTTCATAAACAGTTCTACCTTAATATGTCCGTGTTTTTTTTTACTCTTACCTGAATAGTAGCATATTTTCTGTTAGTATATTTAAAAAAATTGTTAAGCCGTTTTCGGTGTTTTCGTTAGAGGGTGAAAATCCTTATCATCATTGGCTGGATCTGTTAATCTTATGTTATAAAACTTGTCAGGTTTTTTTTGTAGGTTTTAAAAAAAATGAAAATGACAATATATTTATATTCATGAGGGTATTTTATTTTTAGATGTTTTAGGACCAACAGAAAAATCGCCAAAGAATGCCGGATATCTTTTCCAGGTACAATACAATATTTAAGAAATAAGTCCTGGGGGTTTGAGCTATTCTGATCTGTCCACGGTTTTGCACTTTTTACTTAATATTTTACCACGAGCGACAGTGCTGGTCTCTATTGTTTATATTGATTTGTGTCTTTTACTTCTTCGGGCCACAAGGGTTACTGGGGAATAGAAATATGGCCGCTTATTGTTCTTCCGACCGGCAGTAAAAACGCTTGCCAAAGTGGGGCTTCCGTTTGGCTGTGCGGGATGTATCAAGTACACAGCCACATCCGATCAGAATGGGGACGCTAAATCCGATGCCTTGTGTAAAAAAAGTGACATGCTCTCTGCACGTTAAGAACCCTTGCAACAACAACAACTGTTTGAGGGTCCGTAGGTGGCCTGTTACACGTCAAAATTTCTGTCCCTATCCACATACCCTCTATTCCAATGGCAATCCAAATTTCCCCGACCATAATTCCGGATGGCCTTTTTACAAGACCTACCTAGTATTGTATTTATTGTCAACTCGTTCTCGTCCAGAACATGCATGACATGTTTGCCACTGGACGTTAAGCAACCATCAATCAATCAATTTATTTCTTCGGCGTAGTGAGAATGCATAGTTGGTGGGATCTTGTATACTGTCCAATATGTTTAGTATAATTCCTGTTTTGCTTTTAATGTTTGATGAGATATATAGATATTTTCCCCAAAACACAATACATGTGAAAGTGTAACATCTTGTACAACCATATTATAACAATTATATATACATGTTTGTGATATTTTCATAGGATATTGTTCAGAATTCTAAACAGAATGGAGCTATTAGCAAACAATCAAAAAAGGAAAAAAAGAGGATAAAAAGAAATATTAAGAAAGACGAGAAATTAAGAGAAAAAATTGCTAAAAAAGAGGAAAAAGTTGTACAGTTGCACTTAAAGTTGGTACATTTGTAGATCAAATTATGAAAAGGTACAACAAGGACGTCAAAGTACAACGAAAAATAGAAGAACAGAGGAGAAAGAAGATTGACAAGATTGAAATAAAAGCTCAAAAGATGTTGGAGAAAGGTATTCATTTTATTGAAATGTAAACTTCCAGGTTTTTTTTTTCCTTAAACGATTCTATATATGGACGCCTTTGACAGGACGAGTAGTATTTTCAAATGTCAGGACATGCTAATGATATTTAGAAAAAAAAAACAGTACAAACTAGAATTTTTTTATTATTTTTAATTCAACCAACATGTTTTACATGTGTTATATTAAAATTTTGTCTTTGGCAATTCACAATTTTACTATAACAACAAAATTGTGAATTGCAAAAGACAAAATTTTAATATAACACATGTGTAAATACGAAATATAATCATATAAAATCACATCTTTGCATATTTCAATCTTATTAAAATAAGTTCGCATCACTTGCTCCTCGATTTTTTTATATGTCGCCGTGTGTATAAAAAATCGAGGAGCAAGTGATTCGAACTTATTTTAATAAGATTGTGCAAGTTTCTAAAGCGGTTATTGCATGAATTAACAATTGGTATGCTGTATTTTTTTTCTATTGCACACTAATAAATTTTAAAAAGTACAACAAAGCACATTAAGTTGTTAAAAGTTCAGTTCCTTGTCCAGTTTCATTTTTAGTGCAATATATATTGCACTGTTTCATGTTCTTTGAATAGCAGCTTTTTCTTTATCAAACATGACTTTTGTATAGTAAAACAGGATTAAATATACCAAGTTAATACTGAACTAAATTTTGAATGCAAAAATAAAAAAAAAACTTTTTTGTTTATTGGTCTTTAATCAATAAGTGGTCTCATTTAATACTTTTCCTTGTTTAATATTATGATTTTAAAAATGCATGATATATACTAACACTTGTGTTTACAGAAATGAAGAGGATAAAGAAAGTAGATGCAAAAGATGAAAAGAAGAAAAAGACCCCCATTATGGTTGAAAAGGACAAAAAACATGATATAAAGAAAAGCAAGACAAAGAAAGAGACAGAGAATAATAAGGGTCAGGAGATGAAAGAGGCACGCAATAAAGATGGTGTAAAGGCTATGAAGAAAAACAAAAAAAAGAAAGAGGCAAAGAAAAACAAAGATGAAAAGAAGAAAGAATCCCAAAACATGGAAAACATTGATAATGGCAGAAAGAAAAACTCAATTTCAGCAAACATTCAGTCAATTTTTCGAATCTTTTCTTGCAACAAACGTCAGGAAAAAGATAAAACTGTAGTTTGATAAATCGTTTTTTGTATTATACCAAATTTCTATATTTTTATCACTGTTTTATTCGTATTAATATATTAAATTTTCTATATTTTTGTTTTTCATATTTTTTTTCTGATTCAAAATGTAATTATGCATTTATATAAAGGGTCGACACGAATGGATCTGTCTGAAGAAAGATGTAATGACATATAAGTTTTATCTTTTATTAATTAACTAGGATTTTAAGTTTTGCTACTGAAGGTCGACGGTTCTCCGGCTTCCTCCACAAATTAAATAAATACAGGTACATAACAGGGAAACAGTAAAAGTAACGCAAAAAAAACCAACATGATCTGTGTTTGGTGGTAATATGCATTGTGTATAATCTTTTTACATCTTGATTGAGGCAAAGTAAAGTTACAATGCTGAAAAAAGGCATATTCAGCATTGTTTCCAAATACAAGAACATAACAAGAGAAAAGTAAAAGTGACGTCACCCAAACTCGGCCTTCATATGTGTTTTTTTGGTAGTGAGAAAATGTGTACATGCTTCACAATATTTAGTTGAGACAAACTGATGAAAACGAATTTCGGGACGTACAGACGGACGCACACACGGACAGGTAAAACGAAACGGACTCGTCGTCTAGCGACATTTGTTTCAAAAAGTGCGCTGTGTTGTATCACGGCTAATTAGAAAACTTTCCAGCCAAATTCAAATAATGTCGATGTAAGCAAGTAAAGCCGCCATACGGCCTTCAACAATGAGCAAAATCCACACTGTATATAGACAATAATAAAAGATTCTAACAAAATGCGAAACAATGTAAATGAGAAAAAAACTGCCCATTTTATAACAAGAAGATAAACGCAAAACAATTTTGCAATTTGATTTTCTAAAAGATGATGTCAGAAAGAAGTAAAGAATCTAGTAGTCTTTAAATATGTAGCAATAAATAATGCAAAACGGTGAAGGTTTCAAAAATATAAAGTTTGGTCACATCAAATAATCTTTTTGTATTCAGATTTTTTTTTTCAATCCTAAAATATCATACGTTTTGTGTACTATTGTTTGTCTGTTGATCTTTTTATTTTTGTCATGGCGTTAGTTGTTTATACTCGACTTATCGTTAGTTTAAATTTAATGATGTCCTTTTGGTATCTTTTGCCTCACTTTTATGCTAAACCATTAGACATATAAAATGCAGATGTTGAAAAATAGTTCAAAGCCTGCTACCACTAATAAATAAATTATAGCAGACTAAATATGAATCAGCACAAATCCAATGGATTCAACAAAGAGATGTAATTCTATACAACAGTGATCGACCCCTTGTATTCCTTAATCTTCTTTATATATCAGCATTGCACAATGTCAAGCTATTCTTTGACTGTTTACGAGAAGCAACACACGTTTGCACAAGGTTGGCAAACAATCATGAATGTCATGAATACAATACTTATACTTCGGTAATATAAAGCTCTAATTGCATCTCATATTTATGCAATGATTTAAAGTGAGTTTGGTTTATTTCGTTCTCTACTATGCATAATTAAGACTGCTTGGTGTCGAACATAGCGAGTTTATTTCATTAAGAGTTCTTTATTATGCCAATATTTTTATAAAGAAAATTTCAGATAACAATTCTCATATATTGGTGCTTTTGGCAAAGACCCCGCCCCCTTTTTTCTCAATGGACAAAGACATGTCGGCCAAACACAATCTCAGTTAAACGTGCGAAAGAAAAAAATTCTACAAAACACAACGTTGAAAATACAGACCAACACCATGGGTTAGTAAGGTTATCCTAAAAAGAATGGTGTGAGCTGGTGTATTGGTCCTGATCTGTGCTGGTGTATTTGTCCTGGTTTGTGCTAATGTATTGATCCTGAACTGTTTTGGTGTACGGCATTGGTTCTGATCTGTGCTGGTGTATTAGGGTTCTTATCTGTGCTGATATATTGGTTCTTATCTGTATCAAAAACACGCAGTTTTAAAAAAATAGCCCTCTGTACTGCCTTAGTGTGTTTGATTAAGGAAATGAAGAAGATGTCAAAGTTTTTTGGACACTCGGAGGAGGTGCAAAATATAAGTAAGGATTCCGGACATTAAGAATCGCAAACAGACAAATTTAAGGTTGATGTGGATTATGTGAGGAACAGCTGGTTTTATCAATATTCAGCTTTCGGCTTGCTCGATATTTCTTTGAATGAAACGGACTATGGTGGGGATTTGTTCGAAATCCGATGATATTTCGATAAGTTTTTTTTTTTAATATTATTTACTTGTTTTGATTGGATGTCAGCGTCGTCATATCAATTAAATGGAGCGACCCTACCTTGTGGGAACTAAATAAATCTTAACGACGATTAACAGTAGCCAAACTGGAAACAAATTTGTTGGCCATTTAGTCAAGGCGCTAGGCAAATTTTAGATTGAGTTGCGGTTAAAGTTTCAGAAGCTTGAGGTTGAAATCCATTTTTGGAACATTGCTTATATGTAAAAGCAAGGAGATGGTGTATTATTGCATAGGAGACAGCTTTCACCAGAGACCATATGTAGCGTGTATATTTTGATTTTCTTTTATATCTATCTTTTATTATGTTATACGTTTATTTTATTATGTTATACATTTATAGCTGTTTTATCTTCTTTAGATTACTAATTTTCATTGTTCCATCTCATGACTGCTAGTATTTTTTTTTCAAATTGTAGGTCTATTGAATTATATAAAATAAGAAGCAGTGGTATGCTAGCCATTGAGAAAACTATTCCACAAAGGACGAAAACGTGCTTGTTTAGATCCGCATTTTGTAGGTCACATTCGGAGAAAAGAGGACAGGACTGTGATTTTACCAATTGGTTGAATTGGGATGTTCTTCGTCATCTGTCACTGAAAACAGATATTTCATAACGATCAACCGAAGTGTTATGTCACTCGTCCATTTTTATTCCCGAGAATATATGATCTGAACAAAAATAGGATTGAAATATTTCCCCCAACATAGTTTTCTCCATCTCCGATCTCCTGCATATAAAATGATTGTTACTCAAAGATAAATGTACCGTTTATAAAATTATCATGGCTTTTTAACAAGAACCCAGAGATGGATACAAACTTAACCGTTATATGAATACTTATGCTACCTATACATGTATATGCAAGTGTTTTAACGGCACATGCCAATTGTAAAGTCCTTGTTTGGAGATCGATCTCAAGATCTTGTGCACTCACCACTAGCCCGCTTCTAGCAGACCACCAGAACGAAAGAAATACTAGAGATACAATTAAAAGATGGGAAACTGTATACTTCTAAATACTGAAAATCGAAAAAAAATTACACTTAAATGACCTATTGTATGTATCAAATAATTTTAATGTATATATACTTAAAACTAATACATAAGTTGAATGAGTAAACACATTGCAAACCGGATTTGTTTGAACATATCACTTTCGGAACTATTGTATAAAATAATTGTTTTACATCTATATACGTATAAAGATATACTTATGACTAATCTATATAAGTCTGATGCATAGTAAATAAATTGCTCAACCGGATTCTTTTGTCTGATACAGAACACCTATATTATGCCAATGATAAACAACCATGCAGTGATGTGTGACACGAATTAACACTGCTGAAATAATCTCTCATAAATCACATGTATTTTTATGTCTGACTTAAAATTTTGTGTTTTCTTCACTTAAACTTGTATCCGAGTCATTATCATTTTGTTCACTTTTCGGAGATTGTTCCTCTGTTTCTCCTATACTAATAGATTCCTCTATCGTCGCGTCTTTTTCAATGTAAACATCATTTTGTTCACTTTTCAAAGATTGTTCTTCGGTTTCTGCTATACTATTAGTTTCCTCTATCGGTGATTCTTTTTCAATGTCATCGTCACTGTTGTCGTGGTCATTTTTAGCACTTTTTGAATTTATTGACGAACTATCTGAAACTTGGTTATTTTCTGAACTTGCCCCTGATCCATTATCCTTAACTTTATCAATATCATTATAATGTTTTACTACACTTTCTTTAACTTCAACACTTTCAGCTCTATTACGACCATGATGTTCATCATCACTAATATATAACTCGTCTTTTTCGCATATACTTTCTAAGTTTTGATTACTGATATTATTATCTGCTGTAGTAGATGGTACCACAATATTTATACCACCATTTTCCTCTTTATGGTTATCAGAAAGATCTATCGTCACGAAACCATCTTGTTTGTCGGGTAATTCAGCAAACACGTTCTTATTACATTCCTCTGAATCTGAATATCTCGGAGATTTTATCACATCTCCTGTTACCACCTAAAAAATAAAAGACATAAAAAATTATTTTCACCCGATACCTATTATAACGGTCAGCATAGTAGTATTTCCATTGAACTACTCTATGACGTCAAATGGTTGCATTAGAAATATTCATATATATTATATAATCGTGTGGGTTTTTTTTTTTTTTTTTGGGGGGGGGGGGGGGGGGGTGGGGGTGTTGTTTTTGAAATAATTTATTTGACTCTCAATTTTCTTGAAAAAAATGAGGATTTGTTTGTGATAACTGACCTTAATTTTTGTTTGTTTTGTTAAAATCTTAGTATTCTCAAATTAAATATTTCGGATTAAAGAAAATTATCAACACTTGCATGTGTATATCGGAGTTCGTAAGTTTTATGAAATGTGGATCGTTTGCTACAAGTCAGATCTCTGGAGCCTTTTTTATTTTTTAAGTCAATATCACTGTAGGTGTAGAAACCAAATAACATTTATAACTTCAGCACTTGAAATTTACACTTCGTGAGAATGTAAAGCTTACAATTGATGTAAAAGATAAATCTGGATGGTTAATATATTGATTTCAATCTTTGACGCTCTTTCAAACCATATGATTATGAATAAATATCTAGAAATGTGGTATGATTGCCCGGCAAGGATACATGTATCAATATCGTCCACATACCATGGCTATAGTTCACCATACGTCATGCACCGATTAATGAGCAAAATCCTAACCGTATAGTAAACTACAGAAGGTACAGACATGATAAAATGTTAAACAATAAAAAACAAATTAAAAGAAAAACTAAAAAAACACAACGTTTTTTTTTTCTGTTCTGAACTTTTGTCAAACCAAAAAGACGTAAAATTCAAAATTCGGGCTGCATTATTTTAATAAATACCTTGTCAAAGCTATGTTTTTATTACGTTTGAAAAATAGTGTATGTACAGTTCAATGTTCTTAACTTCCCGACAGACATGATACAGTAGCCTTATATGTTCTGTTGCATGCCGGTATAATAAATGTGTCTACTTTCACAACAGATGTAATTTGTATGTATATGTCTAGTATTTATACCCTGTAGCAACTGTTGGTATATACTGGTATATAATCGTCTAATAGGTGTATCAATTCGTCATCTAATACGATTTTATAATTAAATCTAACAACGCAAAATAAATAGAAAATTGCGACCCCTTCACTCGTTGTAGGCCGTATGGTAACCTTTATATTTATATTATAGTTATCTACATCTGCGTCATTTAGTCTGGTAGATACTTGTTTCATTACACTTGCAATCATACCTCATCTTCTTATTTTCATATTGACTTGAGAAAAAGATTTAACTTATGCCTAAACAGATTATTTTTACATAAGTTAAACCGAGAACGGCGCACTGTTCAGACGAATGAAGACCGGAAGCAACATTCAACAGTCCACAAAACAGTGTACACAGAAAACTTAAGAGAGGACTTCAACTTATATGTAAAACCCTCATTGCAATAATACTCTGTAAACATCAACTAACTTTCAACTCATACAAGGAAATATCGTTATAACTTGGAGATACATGCATATGCTAGGGTAATTTTGCTTCAGAAGAATAGTCTGATTGTCTCAGTTAAGTTCTCATTCAAGTGAAGCCTCACTGCCAATGTCTCTGTGACAGCCAGGGAACTGTGCTTGTGGAATATTTTATTCAAGGACCAAAAGATAGATGCAATCATCATACTAACCAAACTTATAATAATTTAGTGAAGGGACATCACCAATAGAGCGGACAGGGCATTTTATTGTAAGGTCAGCGTCTTATCATCCTTCTTGAGATTGAAAACTGTTTCATACAAATAAAGGAACAACTTGATAAGAACAGGCGCTCACTACAATTGGTCCAAAATGGAAATGTCGATTGCTGACTGATAAACATGTTCATAGAAAAAAACTAAACATGTTGTCAATCAGACATTGAATCCGGTCTTGGTATTTTTATCTAATTGTTGGTGGTATAAGCTAGAATAAGAAAACGTCTTAAAGTTTGATGTGAATTTGATATTGACTCGGAGTAAACTTAAATTTTAGTTTTGAAATATTATAGCCAAAATATGAAAAACATAAAACAAAACAAAAATACTTTTAAAGCAAGTAGGTTCAATTAATGTCTTTTTTTTTTTTTTATAGAAGCTTAACTATCATTAACACAAATTAATTTTGGAATAATGACTAATTGTTAAGCAGTACACGAAATCACAAAGCGATATAATTATTCCACATCTCAGTTTCAGCCATAACTGACTATTGTTTATGGATGATTATTTTGTCAGATTCTGATCATAAACCATTAAAAACTAATTATATATTTAATACAACCTTCATATGAAATAGTTTCAACCTATTTTATGACATACTGTTGTCGTTAATTACAAAGAAAGAATTTAATAAAAATTGTTTTAAATATGATTAACTGAAATAGCTTTTTTTCACTGAGCTTATTTCTTTTTAAGAAGAGCCTAAAAAAGACTACATGTAGTTAAGGTTATTTGCAAGTAGGCGGAATCATATAAAACCACTTTTTCAATCTTTTTTTTCTAAAACACTAAATTGTTAATTGTGTAGAAGAATCGATTAGTTTTTTTTTGTATTAATTTATTTATTGGGATAATTTTCATTGCTTTGTTTTTATTTTTTAAACAAGAGTATTGATGATTATAGTTTTATTTGGAATCACACCAAACGTAAAAAAAATATTGCACCCATAATGCATCTCAGTAAGTACGGATGCTCTGATTTTACTTACCGGATTATCATTAAAACTGACTTTTCCTCTTTCTTTCCTTCTCCTTTTAAAGCTTCTTCTACAAATAAAGATACATTTAAAATTATTTACAAAGAACACATTTATCAATCGTTTGACGAATAAAAGGGGAATATGAAAAACTTAATTTTATATAATCAACTTGCAACATGCTAATGTGCCTGTCCCAAATCAAAAACAAACCCATCAGTGATTGTAATTTGTAATACCTTGTAGAATTTGGTGCGGATGCCAGATCTCTGTTTTTATTCTCTATTACAATTCTCAACTTTCCATGCTGGGGTGAATTTAAATACTTGACATTATCGGTATCGACATTTGCTTATTGTTGAAGACCTTACTTGAAACTCTAGTTTTCTAGTTTCTTTTTTTTGTAGTTCGGTTAATGTCTCATTGCTTCACATCTAATATTTCATTTTGATTATTAATCTTGTTTTGACGCTGATTGTTGGTGTATGTTTTTTAGGTCTCATTTCTCTATATTTGGCTAGCACTCTGGTAAAAAAACTACATGTAGCAGTGCGCCATGATCCCAGGCTTATCTCTGAGTATCCCTTAAACCTTGTTATCCAATTGAGAACAATATAGATATGTTTGTTCACCCTTTTCTATAATAAAGGTCTTTTCCTTTATAGGGTGAGTGTATGTCGCTCTCTCAAAAGATGGAGAATTATAGGTTATGGGTTATAGTGTTAGAAAGAGAAAAGTGAAAAGAACAACATTGATTCATTTGTTGAAAAATAAATTCTTTAGAAAGTTATCATCTAGTCAAAACCTTTTTTTTAATTATTTGTTGTGAAAATATACTCTTGCAGAAAGCTTCAAATTTTAAAATAGCTAATTAAACGCATTTGAATATTTGGTTTATATCCCTTTTTCAGCTTTTGCTCAAAGTGGTTTATGTATCGGATTTAAAAAAAAATGTCATGGGCATATAAAAGATAAAAGAACAAAGAGATACTAAAACACAGATAATAAGATGAAAACTGACCCATATTTCAACCATCAGATGTCCCCATAAAGGAATATATACGCAGAGACAAAATAAAATAGGAATAAAAACGTCAAGACTAAATAAGGTCATGGCAATCTTTTTATCTTTATTTTTCAACGCTGTCTGATTAAGACAATGACTTACTCAATAAGGCGAGGGTCGATATCGCACTAACCATTTGAGTATCACAAATGCACTCATTAAAAAAAACTGAAGTATTATAAAAGCCCATTCCTAATTCAACGTTTCACAAAAATTTAAGTGTATCTTGTGACAATTTTGAACGAGCATAAACCACATTTGTAGTTATAATTACCCCCCCCCCCCCCGCCCCGGACCCCTTTCCCTAAAAAAGCCTACTCAAAGTAGTCATATCCTCAGCTCTAAAGACATTTCTTGGTAAAGGTTCTAGGGCTTTACCAGGTCTAGTACACATAGTTTTTCAGTTTTATTAACATTTGGATAAAAATATGATTATCTTTAGTAATAATATTAATACATTTACACGTATAATGAAAATAACTATACCAATTTTATTGCACCAGATGCGCATTTCAACAATAAATATCTCTTCAGTGATACTCGAAGACAAATTTTGTTGAAAGTCCAAATAATATTACAAACATGGTAGAAATAGTTTATGACTAACTCTTATGTTTACTTTATTGCACTGTCTTCTAGAATTTTTCGGTTTACCTTGTTTGAGCAGAGAAGCCAATTCAAAGTTATGTAATGTCTGCAGCTTTGGTACTGGCAATATTTATTGTAAAAATATATAAAATTAAAAATAATTAGATATTAGAAGATGGGGTATGCGTGCCAAAGAGACAACTCTCCATCCAAATCAGAATTTGGAAAAGTAAACCCTTATAGGTCATAAACGCGAAGCCTTGTATCACAACAAGCTATAAAGGGCCCAGAAAATTACCCATAAAACCAGTTAAACAGGGAAACCAACGGTCTAATCTATACAAAAAACGAGAAACGAGAAACACTTATGAATGACATCAATAAACGACAACCACTGAACATCAGTTTCCTGACTTAGGACAGGCAAACAAATGCAGCGGGTTTAAAAGTTTTTATATGTACCAACCTTCACCCTTACCTAAACAATAGTGTAACATCAAGGCACAGAAAAACTCACTTTAAAATATAAATTGAAATGGCTGAACTCAATTAAAGACAAATTAACAAAAACAATTGAACATACACTGAACGAATAAGTTTGATCTAGGACACAATGCAAATACAAGTCAGATCAATAAAATAAGGACAAAATGTTAAACGATATCAGAAAGACAACCATAACCTTGGACACTTAAAATGCCACCAAATTAAATAATTTACATATAAAAGACGGAGGCATAATAAGAGCCCTTATTTGATGCTTGACATCGCAAAAATAGTAAACGTATTCATAGCTGTCAAATTTATGTTAGTTTCGTTGATAAAAGAACAGATTTAAATAAAATGAAGAGATGAGTACAGAAAAGTGCCTATTGGTGTCAATATGACGTCATTAACAGGCCTAAATCTAAACGTTTTACCTGAACTGACCATTTCACACAAAGATTTTGGTCAAAATATATATGAGCTCATTGTTACAGCTTTACCAAAAAAATAAATATTTAACACTCATGTATATCTTAATTAGTAAAAAACAGTTTATCGGAAAATAATTTTTGAGTGAAGCGGTTGCTCATCCTCAAATATCAAATATCAATGACAGCCAATATCTCAAATTGAGGCTATTTTGACAGTTTTTAATCTGCCTTGTTGCATTAGCATCATTTCTTGTAAATATGTATACATCGAATTAATTAATTAACCCATCAAAGGAGGAGCCATGATTAGAGCCATTATTTGATGCTTGTAATTGCAAGAATAGTAAACTTATTCAAGGCTGTCAAAATTATGTTAATTTCATTGATAAAAGAACAGGTTTACATAAGTCGAAGAGTTAACTTTTGGTGTCAATTATTATGACGTCAGAAACAGGTCGAACACATTTTACCTGAATTAGCCATTGCACTCACAATTATGGTCTAAATATAAATGTGCAAATTATACTGCTACAGCTTTACATATAAAGATAAACACACTCATGCACAGCTAAGTAAAACAAAACCATTTAGTAGCATAACACCTCTAAGGGTAAAGATGTGGCTTATAAATAAAATAATTGTGGCATTATTTATTCAAAACGAGGCTCTTTCGACATTTGTTTTTCTTTTTTGCATGACATATAAAAAGTTTGAAGCCCTAATGCTAATCTGTAGATAAAAAAAAAAAAGATACTGATGTCCCACCTCGACTGATTTTCGAACTCAAGGGACCAAAAAAGGTGGCCTTATCACTTCTCCTTCTTGAGTTTTAATTTAGAATTAGAATTCCAAGAGAAAAATTGATTTTAAGGACATTTTTTATCAGTAAACTTTTACAATTGATAAAAAAGTCGTGGCAAATACTGTTGAAGCAAAATAAAACTATACTGTTGAAGCAAAACAAAATATATATAACAATATTCACCACATCCAACAAGTTTTTTTTTAAATTTAAGTTCAAAGATGTTTATAATGGATAATACATAAATGTTTTAACAGGAATCACCCAAAATACTGGACTGTATAACGGACAATAAAAACAATCCCTCAGATGAAAATGTTGTACAAACAAAAAGCACAATGGCTAAAAAAAGATCGACTTGGTAGTGACACAAGCTGATTGTGAAACGGGAAATGGGTTGGGGAGGGGAGGGTTAAACCAGTTGTATGTTTTATAAATGTAGATTCATATTTTATATTTTCATTTTACTTTGAATATCTCTTATCATGCATTGTATTGCTAAATCATCCTACAAGAGGTCGGTCATTCAAAGACGTAACCGTATCATATACGTTGATGTAGACGCATTTGCAGATTTACCAATAAGCATTATGTGATCCCGAGCTTAAATTGTATGTACAAACGTACTTTAAATCATGCAAATGGGCAACTGATTATTTTTTAGACTAATGCTAGTATTTAATTGTGTAGCTGACTTAATTGTTGGAAAAGATGGGCGAAAGATACCAGAGAGACAGAGAAAAAACGTATAATAGTCTTATGCATGGGATGACATCATATTTTTTGGTATATCTGCAGATGCGAATACGTCAACATTTATGATACGGTTGATACGTTTTTAAATGACCGACCTCTATTAGGCGTTGTATAACAAAGTCGTCTTAAATACCTACTTAAGATAACTGAGATTGGAGATGAAACCATTAGCCTCTACTTGTGTGGCTAGTATTTTAATAAATGCTTATCCGACTCTAGGACAACCTTCACAAAACTTTCAGGAACACCATTACCGTTAAAAGAGTTTTATTTTGTGCAGGGAGTGTAAGATGTATATCGGAACGAACTCATAAGATGACATACCATTGCTCCTCATTTTAATTCATTTAAGTATATATATCATTCAAGAGGGTCTGGATGGGGTCTTTCATTTCTGCATTCATTTTAATGTAATTTTAGCTATTCTTTCGATTTTTGGCCAATATTCTCTATTCTTTATATTGAGCACCCCTATTATTCCTCAGTTTATTTTTTCTCACTATTTTTTCTCTATTCTGTATAAGTTTGCCCTTTTTTCGACACCAGTTGCCCACTATTCTCTATTCTGTAAACCCCATTGGGACCCTCATACAAAATACTTACGGTTTCCAGTATTTTTGATAACAAACACATATTCCGAGCATAATACCCACAAGCACTAAAGGCACAAGAATACCTATCACAATCGTCACGTCATCAGAACGTTCCGTGTAAGTAAACGGGGTAGATGTCTGTAATTTTGATGTTATATCCAGAATTTCCGTGTCATTTGCTCTTTCTTTAAATTGCACTATACCCAAAGAAAGATTTCCAGTTGTATTGGTTAATTCGGTTACTGATAATCCTTCAGAAGACACAATGGACGAGTTTGATACAGTTGCATTCGGTATGCTTTCAGTAAAATTGGTAACATTTAAATTATATGGTGTTGTTGTTTCGGTAAAATCGGTAATATTTAAATTGTATGGTGTTGTTGTTTCAGTAATATCGGTTAAATTCGAAAGGTATGACGATGTTGTTTCAGTTAGATTCGTCAGAATTGTTGTTATCAATGTTGATGATGAGAGAGTGGTGTTGGTGGCATCTGTAAATTCAGTTATATTCTTTTCAGAAGACGTTACTGGTATTTTTGATGTTGAAGTTGTTGTCGTCGTTGTAGCCATTTTAAGATGATTTTATTAAAGTTGGTACCATTTTCACCTGCAAGATTTAAAAATGAAAATTACAGTTTTACAGTAAAATTGAGGTAAGGATCATGGAGTGTAGTACATGATAAAGGAGAAGGTCCGGTAAGGACTCATTTTGGCCTCAAATTTCAGTTTCATCTGACGAAAGATGTTTACCACTTTTTAAACACTTTTAAAGTGTCTATTTTACTTGATTCAATTAGTTTATGTGAAAGATTTTAACTGATTTAGTCATTAAAAACGATCCGATTCCAGTTCAAATATGCAAAATCTACCAAATATGCTGAAAAATGTCACTTTACAGATGGTTTTTGTCAAAAATGAAAGTGGCCGCATCCGTGTTCATCCACAACCTTTATATATGTTATGTATTATCATAAAATACAACTTACATTTCAATATTATGGATGAACACGAATGCGGCCACTTTCGTTTTACACGGAAACCGTCTAAAATTTAATTAAAATGCTAGAATTTTGAAGATTTCAGTAATTTAGCATGACTTAATGACGCTATAATATATATGTGCATTGTATTGTCAAAAACAGCCCATATTTATGTGGCAGAAGCATTCAACTGTCCAATAAATAACTAAAAGTTTACATTTTAACAATTTTGTAAAACTGTTATATTTTGGGGCCAAAAAGGGGTCTTACCGGACCTTACCGGACCTACTCCTTTATGAACAATACATGTTCGTTCATGGAATAAGAATGAGTATGGAGTGTATGATCTATTTGAGGGATTATGGGACATGAAATGTACATGAAATTACAAGGAACATGGACTGTTTGTACATGAAATAACAAATGCCATTAGGATCTGTACCTTATAACAAGGAACATCGATAGTATGTATGTGAGATACAAAAAAAACAAATGAGTTTATGTACATGAGATACCAAAAAAAACCTCAAATGAGTTTATGCAAAGGAGATACCAAAAAAACAAATGAGTTATGCACTTGCGATACAACCCCCCTTTTATTGATTGATGGTTTTCAATGATGAGCTAACGAACTGCAATCACTAGGGAACAGTTGTTTCGCATCAATGATTATGTGCATGTTCAATTTTCCAAACCCTTAATTCCAACTTGTTTCATCTTTTTATGATTGATAGAGACTTATCACCGGAATCTTAGTTGTCATGGCAACATACTTTTCATTATGGTGGAGGAAGCCTTTTTCAAAGAAAGTGAGCTGGTCCCTTGTTATGGATGAGCCGGAATCTTATTTGTCATGAAAACATGCTTTTCATTATGGCAGAAGAAGCCTTTTTCAAAGAAAGTGAGCTGGTCCCTTGTTATGGATGATATAAAAAAGAAGATGTGGTATGATTGCCAATGAGACAACTATCCACAAAAGACCAAAATGACAGACATTAACAACTATAGGTCACCGTACGGCCTTCGACAATGAGCAAAGCCCATACCGCATAGTCAGCTATAATAGGCCCCGATAAGACAATGTAAAACAATTCAAACGAGAAAACAAACGGCCTTATCTATGTAAAAAAAATGAACGAAAACCAAATATGTAACACATAAACAAACGACAACCACTGAATTACAGGCTCCTGACTTGGGACAGACACATACTTAAATAATATGGCGGGGTTAAACATGTTAGCGGGATCCCAACCCTCCCCCTAACCTGGGACAGTGGTATAACAGTACAACGTAAGAACGAACTATAAAAATCAGTTGAAAAAGGCTTAGCTCATCAGATGGACAAAAACACAAGCTTAAGTGGACGTGGCCGGGTACTTATACATCACGACACAAAAAGACGCAATGAACAGATCTGAGAGTACTCGTAGTTATCTGACAGCTAGTTCAAAGCCACTAGCAACTAATAAAAAAAATGAGCCGGAGTTGTTTTGCTCACTCTTTAGTTTTCTATACGTTTTCTCAGTGATAGTTGCTTGCCTTTACGTCTTGTATAACCTTTTGCTATAATATTATGTTGACGGTCTGTTTTCTACATTTTTTGTATTTGTTCCCTCCATTGTTTGTTCTGAACGTTATATGTATATATAAGAAGGTCCCAATCATCGATCAATGTTTGAAGATTGTTTACATAGAATATTAGACAGGGGTGGATCCAGCCATTTTTAAAAGGGTGTCCTAACCCAGGATAAAAAAAGAGGTGATTTTCTAACCATATCCTTACAAATGCATTAATCATCCAAAAAGGGGGTTCTAATACGGATCTGCCACTGTTAGAAACCGTACTAAAAACATCAAGACAACAAGCTAGTGTAATACTGTATGCCAGACGCGCGTTTCGTCTAGAGGAGACTAATAAGTTTCGCTCGAATAAGAAAAGTTGAAAGGCCAAATAACGAAGATGAAGACCATCGACGGCCAAATATGCACACTGCTTCGATTTCATCAAGTGTTATAGGCAACCTTTAAAACCACTGTTCAATAATTCATCTATTTGGCAAGTTGGTTGGATCCTTCAAGGAGTTTATATAATTTACAGTCCCATATATGCTTGTCCTAAGAAGATTCATTTAAGTTTTCATCGATGAGTCAGAAAGATAATTTAAACGAATTAAAAGATGATATCGTTCATAACCACCGACATTATTCCCTTTATGCATTGTATTTTTTAATTTTTTGCGACGTAAAAAGCAAAAGATATGATGATATCAACTCCTTATACAACGTTGGTCGATTTCCCCTAAAGTTGTTTCACTAACGGGGTCAACTGAAGGAAGTTGTAAAAACTACTATAGTAGGTTAAAATTAAACTGTAAACTTAACAAAATGATTCATCTTACATATGTTATACCTTAACAACAAAATTATATTTCGAGCTTCATTTACTGTTGTTTTA
This sequence comes from Mytilus galloprovincialis, assembly GCA_037788925.1. NCBI lineage: Eukaryota > Metazoa > Mollusca > Bivalvia > Mytilida > Mytilidae > Mytilus > Mytilus galloprovincialis. Next base: position 69,038,921 of record CM075330.1, on the reverse strand, counting down.
AATTTAGCATTGAAAAAAAATATAACAAAAAGAAGACTTCAAGTAAATTAATTCTAAAAGGGTGAGCCCATAAAAAAAAATCCAACGCTATCACTCATAAAACAACGTTGAAATACTTATTATAAAATAAAATGAATTAGTTAACTTATGAATATTGCTTTTGTAATTTGATCATATATTCTAAAATAATCCACACTGCTACATGTATTAGATTCTCAATGTATACAATTTTTTAAAAGGAAAAATCGAATAACGCTTTTGAAAATCAGTCTAAAAGGAATAAATTAAGGAAAATAAGCCCTACCGTTTCCAATTACTAGTATTATGAGAATATAATAAGAAACTGTAATAATTCATTATCCCATTCACTTTTTCGAATTAACACTGTGTACATACATGTATACTAAGTCTTGTTGAATACACATTTTCTCTAGAAAATTGACACGCACGAGAAAACATGCTATTAATATTGCAAATATATACTGTCGTAGTAACATTGTTATTACATGTATTTGTAGATATATAGGTACAATAAAGTTATTACATAAATTTGACGTCAACATACTGACATACATTATATACCTGTCAAAAGACTATCTAGACAAAACAATAAAATATACATGGTATGTTTATGAATTCCGGTCACTCATATATTTGTATAGGGACGATTGTTAAGCTTATAAACCGCGAAAACGCCGGCTCGTTTTCTGCTTATTGTCTATTCAGCTATATTAGCTACTGGTTTTTTTTCCTGTACTTGTCAATCATGTATTTTACAATAAAATACATACAGGGTAATTTAAAAGAATCAGAAGTTACATTTGTGTACTCTGAGATTACTATAACTATACTTTACTAAGAAAAATATGCAAATCTTTGACCATTCGAATATTGTCTCCTAGATTATGAGCGAACACATAAATTAACGTTAAACTTTCTTCAGTGTTTTCCTTGCGGTACGCGTTCAGCGACCGTCAATATCATGGAAAAGCTTCGAGAATGGAGAAACGGACTAAATAAATAACTATCGAAAACGCAATAAATAATAAGTTCATTGTCGAAAGGTATATAGTTGATACGAAGTTGCCTATGGCATAAGAGCAAAGATCTTCTAAGTCTCCCTTTTCCCCTATTTCTCCAGCTCTTAACAATAACGAAAATGATGAAATAATACTTCCATCAGTGCAAACCATATTTCTATCGCTCCTGGCTTATTTGTTCTCTTATAAAATTAGTGTACTCCGCCATGAAGCGGTCTTCAGTTCTCTGACTGTATGGTATGAGATTGATACATCGTATGCATCTGCAAACAGTGTCATGCAGTTGTGTATACTTTCTCGATTTTGAGGTATTATTTTCATTTCCTTTCAGTTTAAAGCAAAGTTTCGATCGAGTATTCCAGAGATTGAAGTAACGGGTACATATGTCGTTGGTATTATTTCCAATAAAATTAAGAATGGAAATGGGATGGGGAATGTGTCACAGAAACAACAACCCGACCAAAGAACAGATAACAGCCGAAAGCCACCAATGGGTCTTCAATGCAGCGAGAAATTCCCGCATCCGGAGGCGTGCTTCAGCTGGCCCCGAAACAAAAATGTACTTGATAATGGACGTCATACTAAACTCCGAAATATATATATATAAAAAAAAACCTAAAATTAAAAATCAATCAAGACAAACAAAGGCCAGTGGTTCCTGACTTGGGACAGGCGTAAAATGCGGTGCATGTTTACTGTCAGTAAGTTTAAGAACTATGCATTGCCATGAATTGAGTTAGAAATAGCACCCAACTTGATTGAGATTTCAAGTCTTATACATTTTACATTTCGAACAGTACAATAAAATCATTATAGATACCGTCCGGCCAGGATTAAAATTTTGTATTTGCGCCAGACGCGCGTCTCGTCTTGAAAAGACTTCTCAGTGACCTCCAGAATAAAAAATAGAGATAAAAAAAGGCCAAATAACGTACGAAGTTGAAAAGCATTGAGGACCAACACACACATACAATATATCTAAATATTCACATAGACAAAAAGTATAGCAAGCACAGAGGATATATCTCGTGGGTTTTCTATCTTTTTATTATATGTTATTGACTAACATACGTACTATCGTTATTATTTCAGAGAATGTAGACAAATCATAAAATCTCAATATTATAAGAGGAAGACTAGTTTACTGTAACAGTACACAATTTTCCTGATAACCCTTAAACTTTCACTATCACAAGTTTCATGCTTTTACCATAAAGTGATCAATTATTCTGATATCCGCTGGACTATAAGATGATTTCCCTCTTTATAGGAAGTCTTCCTTGAGAAACTTTGTTCCTCGAAACCACTTAGAAATCTACATTTTGCTTGAAAAATTAATAAATAAAAAATCGAAATAAAAGATGTAAATAAAAAGCCCACAAACGATTCATGGCTTCGTGTTTTTGTTCAAACATGATTATCGCATTTTAAATTTTAAGCGTTGCTGATTCCGAAAAATGAACTATGACCTTTTTCTTATTCTTTACGACTTATTCGTTAATCATGTATAAATACATGTATTTCTACATGTGTTTAGCTTTAGTCAACAAACTAATATGCTTATTGTCAACATGCATGTTTATTATGATCAATAAGCATCTAATATAAAATGTATGTTTTATGTCAAGTAATAACGTATTGTTGTGTAGGAACAAGCATGGCTAACCACAAAACCAAAAGAAGATAAAAGCATGTTAGTTTTATCCTAAACAAAGCAATGATCTCATTACAAAGTGATTTGAATGTTTATAATACGCCCCGTATCGCTAATATACAGCCGGATAACTTTAATAATGACTAGTTTCCTACGTTATATTTCTTCCTGACTCACATATATACTACGTGACTGTGATTATTATTTGTTTTTTTATTATTTATTATGGAGGAAAAAGATATTAACTCGTGCAAAAATAATAAAATTTTGTCATATTAACTAAGCATAGAAATGTGCAAAAATTACAAATCAAAGTTCCATTTCTTCGAATATAGTAACCACCAAAAGTTCCAATACAGTGGAACTATACCAAGTATTTTTAGAAGTCCGATGCACTCGTCTAGGTCTGGTTTGAGTACCAAATAACTTTTTCATCGATTGAAACAGTGACCAGAAAATGACAGTGCATGCGAATAAATTATATAATTTTAAATAACTTCAGATGTAGATGCCGCTTTTAAAAAATATATCACTTCATAAAGCATGCTTCTAGATTTTAGCCTCATTAGCAAATTTTAATCCCTTAAAAGCCGGGTAAGCATAAATACGTAGAAACATTAAGATATCGGCCAAAAGGGACCCGCAAAATACAGTATTCAATACGAACCTACAGCATTATGTGTGTTAATTAAGTCCTTGTTACATTATATTAGATTACAAGTCCTAAACCTCGATAAAACAATATATTGTGTAGTATCTCCCAACATATCTCAATAAAAGGTATACTTACGACATGACTATACACTTGTTTTGTCAACTATTTATTACTAATGACCTAAGGTGACATTTAATTACAATAACAAATTATAACGCTGGAGGATACACTCCTACGTGTAATTATACACTCTATTTCATTTGATTTGCAATAATTTAAAAAAAAGTGTACTTAATATTTGTGTAAACCTGCATAGAAAGAAATAGTAAAAAATATAACAAATGAATACTTTTTAAATTGCATGCGTCTGTATTTTTCTGGATTCACCTTTACCAACAATGCTCCAGGTCCAATTTTGAACTACGAAGCTAATGATGTATAAGAACCGTAACAGTTGCAGAGCTACAGTATAGACCAAAAAGGACAGAAAATAAAAGCCGAATATTTGAAAGCCAAGGATGTATCAGAACCGAAACAGTTGCAGAGCTATTTGACCAAAAAAAACTAAAATCTACAAATTGTACCTTATTTGCTACGATTTCATGATTTTTTAACTTGTATTCTACAAATTTCTTTCTTAACAAGCTGACGCAGAACTAATTAATTTATAAAAATTATTTACAATGTATTTCTATTATAACAATTTGAAAGTAAACTTACCAATTTAAAGAAAACAGTTATATGATCGTATTCCTAACTAGAAAATATAAATGCTATCATTAAGACTACAATGAAACATTAAAGTAGCAGTTGTAAAATGAAACCGGAAATTTTAGTCAATTTAGATCTAGCACCGTTTTCCTGTTGGATTGTTACTATCAAAGAAAAAATATACCGGTTTTTAAGCATTAGCTACTTTAAGAAACTTCGATAATTTATTATTTTTACTAATGATGTAAAAATGTTAAGACCCAGGTGTCTATGCACATGTACATGCCTTTTTGATCGTACATGTATATGTAGAAATTAAAAACATGGGAGTAGGGAACGCACAATGACAGTTTCCGTTTATACTTTTATCAATGAAAAATTAATGATCATCAGTAAATTAAGGTTTTCGATGAATCATCAACATCATAAAATATACCAAGATCTTAGCTGCCTCGATCTATAAAAGTTTAGAATAAAATTAATAGAGACTTACCGGGGCCTCTGCAATCACTAGCAAATCAACATTGAAGTTGTGAGTTCAAACCCCGCTCTTGCGGGTGCAATCGATTCCAATCTTAATTGACTAGGATTGTCAGTTTTCCTATCCAAGGTCGGTGTTTTCTCATGGCACTCCGGCTTCCTCCACAAATAAAAAAAAATTGACCGCCACGAAATAGCCTAAATGCGGTGTTTAAAAGTGGCGCTAACACACACACACACAAAAAAAATAATAAAAAAATAGAGACTAACACAGATCCGCCATGAAACACCAAATGACAAACACGACACAGATGTGACAAACGAGCCACGGATTATCTCTTAACTTTGGACAAACACATTAACATGATACAGGGGAAAAATAATTTTATTTTACAGTAAACAACGTCAAGGAGTCCAGCACTTATCTAAAAAGAAATGTTTAATGGTATTGGCAAGAAGTTCCCCAACCATTCATATATTTTGAATAGCAAAAATACATACCCTTTCATAGTAGTAGGTAGGTGTCCCTTCCCCTCCTTAGACATACCAGGGCTTTAGAAATCAAACATTGGTCTTCAGATGATCAAAGTTTCAAACGCTCTAATCATTCTGAGAGATTTTACAAACTCTTTGCATGCATTGACTCGTTTCAGCACGACAAAAGATCAACATGTAATTCTGACCACTAAAACAAACAAAATACGAAAACAAACGAAAAGAAATTGATTTCAAACATCCTGGATCTGTTAATCAATTCTAAAAGTAAATTGAACAAAATATCAAGATTTTTTTTTTTTATTTCACTTTGAAATTGTGTTATATTATAATAGTGTTCTTAAATTACTGGAAGGGCCCAGGATTAATACATCTGGTCGACAATTTAACAAGGCTCAAACACAGAAACAGTTAGTTCTCTGAACTTTTATTTAAATTAATATATTCAAAGTCTCCTAGAAATAAACTATGAAACTTACCGTTCAGGGTTAGGGATTATTATATTAACTCAAATTTTCTCAGTCATAATGCATTTTTGTAAATATTATGATGAGATTTTTTTTATTTTATATCTAGGTCCTTAATCTATATATAATAACTGAACTTAAGTCATGCATGCATTTGACTAAGCAAAAAGCAGTCCATAGGATGATAATAAATTAACAGTTCTAATTATCGTTAACATATGTATACATGTACTTTTAGTTGACGGATGCAAAACGATGACTGTAGATTTTTCTCGATTCAAGACTTAACAAAACACGTTATCAGGTCAGTAAAACTTTAGGTCCGTCTTGATAATATCTCCAGCTGTTTCAATTCTTAAATATCTTTTGCCTTCAGATGTTTGGTTTTTAGCGTTCCTGATGAAGGTTAATCAAGAAAAGCGTTTTGGACGCACGCATGCTATTTATACAATTCAATACAAAAAACAATACAAAACTAGCAATACAACAATTATACAAAAATGATCAATTGAAATGGGGAATGTGTCAAAGAGGCAACAACCCGACAAAAGAGAAGAACACAGCCGAAGGCCACCAATGCAACGAGAAAACTCTGCATCCGGAGTCGTGGTTCAGCTGGCCCCTAAACAAAAATCCCTCAGTTAGTAAGTCAATTCATACCAATCTTATTTCATACCCAAAGTCAAATTTCGAACTACAAATTTGCCATTTCATACCATGGTTTACCACTCACAGCCATTTCGTACAATATTGACAATATCATACCACATCTCTTTATTGTTCTATATTTAAAAGTTGACTTTTTTCTAATGTGTTATAAACACCAGAAGGTTATTTTGATAGGTTTATGATAATTTTTGATTTTCGAATTCATGGAACTAAAAAAACAACAACATTAACATACTTTCACTTTTTCATATAAAAAAGAAGATGTGGTAAGATTGCCAATGAGACAACTATCCACAAAAACCAAAATGACACAGACATTAACAACTATAGGTCACCGTACGGCCTTCAACAATGAGCAAACCCCATACCGCATAGTCAGCTATAAAAGGCCCCGAAATGACAATGTAAAACAATTCAAACGAGAAAACTAACAGCCTTATTTATGTAAACAAAAATGAACGAAACACAAATATGTAACACATATAAATAAACGACAACCACTGAATTACAGGCTCCTGACTTGGGACAGGCACATACATTCACTTTTTCAGTCTATTAATAGTCGCTGTAACCTAGATATTTGATATAGTAATTTAAAAATCAACTAGAACACACCGCGAAATCGCGGGCATTCAGAGCGTAGTATCACAAGTCATAGGTTATTGGGGACAGGAAAATGTATTTTTACCCCTCCTCCTTTATTTCCAAAATTCCCAATTTTTGGTTTTTTATCAATTTCAATATGGACATAATACATTTAGTATGTTATGAACATTTAAGTAAGGAGCCTGTAATTCAGTGGTTGTCGTTTATTTATGTGTTACATATGTTTTTCGTTCATTTTTTGTACATGAATAAGGCCGCTAGTTTTCTGGTTTAAATTGATTTACATTGTCAGTTCGGGACCTTTTAAAGCTGAGTATGCGACATGAGCTTTGCTCGTTGTTGAAGGTCGTACGGTGACCTATAGTTGTTAATGTCTGTGTCATTTTGGTCTCTTATGGAGAGTTGTCTCAACATGGCAATCATACCACATCTTCGTTTTTTGTAATCAATGAATTTTGTAAAATATTTAATAACTGGAGAATTTCAGAAAAAGTATCAAAAGTTCACATGAACAATTTTTGCGCTTATCTGTATATTATGAACATTCATTAATGTTTGAATATAATGTATTTACTTTCAATTCTAAGTTTACTAATTGATCCATGGGGGTCATTGATATAGTATACAAACCCTCTCTATTTAATAAACTCTGTGACCGCCGTGGATAGTAAACTTGAAAATGATAACAGATAGAATTCTGAAAATACACTTTATTCTTATTTTATGTATGTTCAAAGTATACAGAAAAACGCAAACCGGAAGTCTAATCAGACTTAAAATTTCTTCCAATGACGAGACAACATCCGGATGCCTTTTTTTCTCGTTTTTCTCCCAAAATAAGTCAATCTGAAAAATCATATGCATGGAGGACAAATGCGATTATGCACTGTACCTATATGACACAGAGGCGTGTTGATTAGTTTATTGTGGAAAAAAGAGAAGCGACACACAAAATGAGGTCTTCTCGTTTAATAGTATAGACTAGAACACACCCGTGATATCGCGGGTCCGTGACTGATATATAACTATGCATATGTCTTATTTTAGTATTGGTATTGTCATCTGATAAAGTGATGCCGATTATAACATGTATAAGGTGCACAGTTTTCTCTGCTTTCAAAATCTTTCTGTTTGAACCCGTCGACCTGGAACCTATCAATTATTGGTAATATTAATAATTTGGGAAACAAAAGGGACTGGAATGGAGTATTTTTTACTTAACAGTATACAGTTAAATTCTAAATACACTGTTTGGTGGTGCGCCTGTCAGATGCGGAACGTACAGATAAGGTAATAGGTAACAGGTGAATATACTATTGGTATCGGTGTCGGACTCGATCCGGAACTTCTTAATTATTGGCAATATTAATTAAGTGGAAAACAAATGGGCCTAGAGTGGTGTAATTTTTAATCAACACCATTGTACTATATTAGTTATATATAAAGTTGAATTCTTTGATTCATCGTTTTTACGTGATGACGGCTGACAAATTGGACCTCGTAATGTTAGTATTATAGATAGATAAGAGTGTTTCTCACCAAAGATGAAATAAGTTAACCTTTCCAAAAACATTCCTGACTAGTATTGATATGTGCTGTGACCTTTACCTCTGACCAACTGACCATAAAATCTACAAGGGTCTTGTTTTTTCTGAGGGTCATTCTGAAACTGAACAAAAGAGTATATGTGTATGATTCCTAATGAGATAACTATCCCATACAGAGTCTAAATCAATGACAAGATTGTGTAAGATATAATAGTTTATTCAAAATGTAAACATCCGATCAGTCGGAAGCTCGGGCGGCATATACCTTATAATAAAAAGTTTGACACTGTTTCAATTTAGCTCAAAATGATAAAGTTGGAATGAAGCGTATTGATGTCCTTTAAAATATCAAAAATCCATATATAACAAGCACAGGCACTTGTCCCAGACAAAAACTTCCTATATACCTTAATATAATACAAGGTACTTAATACCGCAGTCCCACTAGGCCACGATCGCTAAAAAATGCAAATTTTGACGATCGTAGTGCGATCGTGTAGATCGCAGTAAGGTCGTATCTCGGTCGTGGTGAGGTCTTCAAGATCGTGATGAGCGTGGCCAACTTTGAACATGTTCAAAATAATCGTGGTGCGGTCGTGGCGAAATCAGGTTGTAGAAGAAGCATAGTACGAGAGCGCACTAAGGTCGTGGTAAGATCGCAAAGGTCGCTGTATCATTGTAGCGACAGCGTGATTCTATTCGGAGAGACTGCGCTACGATCTCACAGCGACGTTATAACGACCTTACTACACCATCACGTTCTCACAAAGACCCAACTGCGCTTCCACTACGACTATATATACCACGTTTACACCACGCTGTTCAAGACCATAGTACGATTCTAGCACGCCCATGCCGTTCTCATCACGCTCTTCTTACGACCTGACTACGTTCATACTAAGAGCATCATTCTCATTGTCACTTTCTCTTAATCTCTCCAGGTTTTGTTTGTCTGTATGTAATGGAATTTAAGTTAATAGACTTAAATTCAGTTATCGCCGGGGCCACTCACGGATTGTGTTTCATGTTTTAGATTTACCCAACATGTGTGACGTTATATTCTGTGACGTCATTTAGTCCTTTTTAGAATTTCATCGCAGCAAGCAAGCTGTTTAAATTTTGTAAGCGATAAACTTGAAATTTGAAATGGTAAAGTAAACTAGTGTAAGAATTTGTATGGTTATAACCTGACTCATGCTTCTAATGTTTATAAGGAGTAATCTTAGAAAGAATTCGTTTTATCGATCGTCATTTGCCATATTATCTTCGGGTAACCGACCATAGATCTATCTACATATACATGGTCTATGGTCTATCTATCTATATATATATATTATATATTATATGAATCTATCATATTATGAATAAAAGCTGTGGCCAGATATCGCCAAACCATATATGTATTTTGTTTTAATGGCACCATCTGAGATAATTAGGACCTCTTGTCTATTTTCTCTAACGGCTCAACCATACTTGACAAATCTGTGTCATCTCTGCTATCGTTTATTAAAGTATCGTCATTTGACCTTGATGGACCAGCAGTAGGTTGTAGTTAAGGTTGGATTGGTCGGTCCGACATCTCTGCTGGATGAGGATTCGTTACTATCAGAGCTACCTCTGCCTCTACATCTACCCCTACTACCACGCCCACGTGTTCTACTATATTTAACTGGCATGACTGTATTGTTTCCGAGAAATCTATGTTTAAACCAGAAATAGAAGGAATGGGACAGTATTGATATGGAACACGACGTTGACGTTATTGCTGAGAACGTAGTAAGATCGCGGTATGAACATAGTATAATCGTGGTAAAAAGTGCTATAATCGCAGTAGAAGCGTGGTAAGATCGTGCTGCAATCGGATAACACGTGGTATAGTCGTAGTGAGAACGTGATGAACGTAGTAAGATCATAATAATCGTAGAAAAGGCGTGGTGAGACCTCGGTATAATCGTAGCGGGATCGTTGTAAAAGTGTAATGAGGACGTAGTATCATCGTGAAAACAACGAAAATTAACATTTCCATGCCGCTCATACCGCGACCTCACCACGATCTGAATTTAATTTTAGATCGCGATGAGCGTGGTGCGATCGTGGTCTAGTGGGACTGGGGCTTAAGTCGCATTTTTTTAAAATGTCAGCCGTCGCGAAATTCCGTTATATGCTAATTTTTTCGGTTGTCAACACCCCTAAATCTTGTTATATCGTAAATCCAAATTGATTTTTCTACACAATGGTGTATAACACGCCAAATTTTGTTGTCGGAATCATCCGAAGATATCCTACCCAATTATGTAATTATTTCCTGTTGGGTGGACGATTCTTGAAATAGTTAACGACGATGACGGAGATTTGTTTCGATCTCGATATAATTTGGTTCGTCTCCAGTTCTGTCCAAGTAGCTCGTTGAAACATATGTTACTGTCTGAATTTCGTCTGTACAAAGTAAAGTATGCATAAACTATGGAAATACAAACAGTAAAGAAATAACAAAAATCTTTTTTTTATAATATTTAATTATAAAAAAATATCAAATACCACTTAAAAATGTTAAACGACTGGCTTGAATGTCCAGAAATTGTCCACAAATATCTGTCATCATGTGTTTGTCCAGATTTAACAGGTAGTCTAATGTCAGCGTTGTCTTTTCCGGAAGCTTCCATTTGGAATAACAACCCAAACTTTATGTTTAAAGCCAATATTGAAATTGATGTAGACTATCCTCTATAATCGTAATCTTGAATGATTAAAATCCTCACACAAATTTTTTGGTCCTCTGTTATGTTTCAGTTGATTTTACCCAAAAAGATCTATTTTTAATTACCGATTCTTTGTCTACAATAATGAATTTTGGTCAAGAATGTTGCATATCAAAAGTGTACACATGCACTATTTCAAATTATGTAAACAAATCTAAAATGATAAACAAACAGTTAAATACAAAAACGGTCACTGCGTACATGACTTTCGACATGTATAATCATATAAACATGGGACTATTATTCTAACAATTTAAACTGGTGTAATATATTCGTAGTTCTTGTCCAAACTAATTTTTCTGAGTATTTGATTATAAAAAATGGCTTGGTTACAATTTTGGTTTCTAGATAATTGTTTTATTTGGCTCCCAGAAGCAGAAAAGCTGAAGGACGCCTCTGGGTGCGGGAGTTTGTCGCTACATTGAAGACCCATTGGTAGCCTTCGGCTGTTGTCTACTCTATGGTCGGGTTGTTATCCTTTATAAAACCAGGTTTAATCCACCATTTTCTACATTTGAAAATGCCTGTACCAATTCAGGAATATGACAGTTCTTGTCTATTCGTTTTTGATGCGTTTTGTTACTAGTATTTGATTTTGCCATGTGATTATGGACTTTCCGAATTGATTTTCCTCTAAGTTCAGTATTTTTGTGATCTTATTTTTTTTTTGACACATTCCCCATTTCCTTTCTCAAGTTTATCTTCCTGAGTTATGGAAAGTTTTATGATAACTCAAGTGTTACTTTATGAATGAATGGTAAATTTTCTTCGTCAGATCCAGGATCAGATCTTGGCAGCCCTGTTGTGATTTATAATTTATCGGACTATTTAAATCAAATGCTCCAAGCAGATAAATAATATCAATTAGGTATGTATTATTATACTTTTTGATCTTTTTATTATATTTAACTCTTCTTTTAAACTATCCGCCTGTCCAAAGCAATGGACCAAAAACAGAACCAGTTGGACATAATTTGAGAAGCCCTAAACCCCACTGAAATTTATATTTCGTTTATATCTTGTTCTTTCATCTGTTTTCAAATTTACTGTTTTAAACTATTCATTTGTTATCTTGAAAATTATCTATGATCAGAAGAATTGTTAGACAATTATCGACATAGATTCAAGAAGAGCAATTTAAATCCCACAGGTGTTGGTTATTCTCACTTTTAAACTTGTTACAAATGTACGCCACAATCCACACCTTTACACGCCAATAAAGAAAATTGGTCGATACATCTACTAAATTTCGAAAGATATGTAAAAGAATAATAAAAAAAACTGCCATATGTTCTCTGACCTTGGCGTGGTTGGTGGGCTTAGACTACAGGAGACCAAAGAACGTAGTAGGTAATACTAGCCTCGATCATAATTTTCTATTTGCATCTGTTCTTTTTTTTCCTTCGTGTTTTTGCCATGCTGTTGTCTGTTTGTCTTCATTTTATAAGTTTTTAATGTTCCTTTGGTTTCTAACTCCTTTTTTGTTTGCAATCGTTTGTAAAATACATCGGTGCTGTACATAACCCTCTACCTTATTATATTTTTGGAATACTTGTAAACATTATAGCCAATTGTTGCTCATTTAGTCATCTGTATATGAAGGATGGGATGTTTTTCCTGTTTCTAATACACGTTTTGTTTTCATAACTTTTACCCCCTTTTTCTCTGTTTGCAGTAATTTGTACTTCTGTAAAGCAATGCTATACACAGAGCTTTATATTCAACCAAGTTCGACGTTAATTTCGAAACAAATCATTTATATATACTCTTTCACACCAATAACAAAAAAAATGATATTTACCTAGAAATTGATGAACGCCTTACTATCAAAACACGTGAAAAACACATTTTGTTTTGGACAAATGATTAAAGTTAATTTGGGCTAAAAAAACATCTTTAGATCTTATTTGTAACGAATTGAATTGAATACAAAAATTTCAAATTTAAAAATTGAAATAGGTCAAGGTTATTTAACAGCTGTTTGGAGATTTAAAATTTGCACGGCTGGTAATCTACACATGCAGAACAATTGGTTCTGCAATAAAAACCGCGAGAGGATTTTCCGGTTGTGCTTGAGTGGAGTAATTGCCACCGCTTCAAAAAGTGTGTACATTTGTAAATCGCAATTTTCTAATTCAACTGATCTAAATATTGAAAATCGGAGAATGCTATGCTGTGTTGAATACTTTGACAAAGAGATATATGTATCATTTACTGTTGTACATGGAGTTAAACTCCTACAAAATAAGTTGCCCTACGAGAAATTGTCGAAAAAATTGACATTTAGATTTTGAAAGGGTTCTATTAACAGACCTACAAGTTCAAATTGAGTTTTTTTCAATGGGTATGAATAAAATTGAGAATGGAAATGGGGAATGTGTCAACGAGACAACAAACCGACCATATAACAGACAACAACAGAAGGTCACAAATAGGTCTTCAATGCATCGAGAAATTCCCGCACCCGGAGATGTCCTTCAGCTGGCCCATAAATAAATATATATACTAGTTCAGTGATAATGAACGCCATATTTAACTCCAAATTATGCAACAAGAAACTAAAGTTAAAAATAACTTAAGACTAACAAAGGCCAGAGGCTCCTGACTTGGGACAGGCGCAAAAATGCGGCGGGGTTAGAAACTTATTTTATGAGATCTCAACCCTCCCCTATCCCTCTAGCCAATGTAGAAAAGTAAACGCATAACAATACGCACATTAAAATTCAGTTCAAGAGAAGTCCGAGTCGATGTCAGAAGATGTAACATAAGAAACTAAACAAAATGACAATAATACATAAATAACAACAGATTACTAGCAGTTAACTGACATACCAGCTTCTGACTTCAATTACACTGATTGAAAGATTATGTCTTCATTATATGAATATCCAGCACAATCCTTCCCGTTAAGGGTTTAGTATCATACCATCATAACATATATGAGTAGAACACAACCCGTGTCATGCCAACAACTGGTTTATAAATCAATGTGTTTAGTTCCAATGCAAAGACCCTTTAAATGAATCAATATTAAAACCAAATCTTTAATGACCTGACAACAGTATCTTAACTTTATCCCTTCTTTTAAAATAAGTCTATTTAGAGGTTTTGTAAGCTTCTGAGGTGAATGCTGACATTTTCGTGCTTTATAAAGAATATTACCACAAAAGATTGGATGTGAAATACCTGAACGTATAAAAAGTATGCATGTACAGTTATATTTACGAATGATGTCTTTGTACCGATGATACAATTTAGTAAATGTTTTGACTAGTTTGTGATATGGAAAACCCTGGTGCAATAACTTGTCAGTAATAATATTATACGAGAATTTTATTGACCCGATAATTTCCGTATTAGGACAATTGAACACAGTGTAATAAATTTATCCTGATTTGGTTATATTACATATTATTATATTCAAATTCAATATTAGGACAATATCAACCAAATATACTGACCGACACTAGATTATTTTTTGTTATTTTTGAATGAAAGTGTCACCGTCATTTAGGTCAACAAATTCTGTCTGACATGTTTTGGATTCTGTTTTACACCTACTGATTTTGAATTTGTTCAAATTATTAATGGTTTTGGCAATTATGCGGTTGGAACTTGAGGGCTTTAAAGGTTTTCCTTCAGTCGATTCTTTGGCAATTCCTTTGATGGGAAACGTTTATGGCATGAATCTGTACGCAATGGCAATTGGCACTTTGATTAGCAGTTGACGTTGCGGCCGTAATCATGTCTGTCAAATGACGTTGCGTAATCAAATTCTGTTTCGTTTCATTGTCACTACACGTTTATCTGTTCATTGATGGCCAGCAACAATTTTTTAAGTTTTTTTTATTTCTCAGTCTTGGCAATATGGAGATGTAACATTTTAAAACTGATTTAAGTGAGGCACAGGATTGAAAGAACTTTTTCACAAAGCAAAAAGAAAAACTTTCATTTTTGGTAAACAAAATCAACAAAATGAGTGTTGCGTTTTCAAAGTCGTTCAGTATATATTATAGATATTATATCTAAAACTGTTAAACATTAAAAATATTAAGACTATAAGGCAACTCACATTTTATATTTTTTTATTAGGTCAATGGTATAAGGGAGATAATTCCAATTGACGTAATAAATAAGGGAGATAATTCCAATTGACGTAATAAAAGAATGTACTGAAGTTTATTAGGACAATATCAGCCAATCAAATTGCGAGATATTACTCTAAATCAGGATAAATAAATTTCTCTCGTTAAAATTTAAAACGTTGTTACATACACGAGCGAATCGTACAAGTTGGGATATATAAACACCGTAAGATGGTGACAACGGAACGCCACCATCTAAAAGTGGATAATTTACGATAGGAAATGAAAAATCATCTCTGCAATCATAAATTTTAGTATTAAGCCTCCCGTTAATCATATAGATATCAAGATCAAGGAAAGGGTAGTGGTCATTGTTAGTATTAGCTTTATTTAAAGTAAGTTCAACATGATAAAGGAGTAGGTCCGGTAAGAACCGATTTTGGCCTCAAATTTCATGTTCATCTGACGAAAGATTTTCACCACTTTTTTAACATTTAAGTGTCTATTTCATTTGAATCAATAAGTTTATGTGAAAGATTTTAACTGATTTAGTCATTAAAAACGATCCGATTCAAGCTAAAATATGAAAAATCTACCAAATATGCCAAAAAATGTCACTTTTCAGATGGTTTTTGTCAAATATGAAAGTGGCCGCATCCGTGTTCATCCTCAACCTTTATATATGTTATGTATTATCATCAAATACAACTTACATTTCAATATTAAGGATGAACACGAATGCGGACACTTTCGTTTTACACGAAAACCGTCTAAAATTTAACTAAAACGCTAGAATTGTGAATTATGTAGCAGAATCATTCTACTGTCCAATAAATAACTAAAAGTTAACATTTTAACAATTTTGTAAAACTGCTTTATTTTGGGGCCAAAAAAGGGTCTTACTTGACCTACTCTTTTCTTTAGTATACATACTGAAGATGTTATTATTGAGAGCCAATATATCATCCAAATATCTAAAAGTATTATTAAACTTTTTGTATCAGATGTTGTTTTGGTGGGTCTTTGCTGATTTTTGTCATAAATTGTAACTCATAGCAATACAAAACTAGGTCCGCAATAAGTGGTGCACGGTTTGTCCCCATTGTAATGCCGATAACCTGACGATATACGGAATCTCCAAAGCGAACAAAAATGTTATCTAGTACAAATTCAAGGGCAAATATAGTGTAATAGCATGTCCAATTAACATACATGTAGTTCTTTTGTTTATTGCTACTAAAAAATGACCTAAAAGAGTTTGAACATATATATTCACATTCTGAGTTTTTCAATGTCCATTTAATTAGGTGTGTGAATTTTTTCTTAATAAGAATATGAGGCAATGTGGTATATAGGGTAGAAAAATCAAAACTTTGAACAGATTCAAAATCACCAATATAAGTATGCAATTTATCAAGTACTTCCAACGAGTTTTTGACACTCCAAAAGTAATTAATTCAACTATTTTCAAAGGCCTTATTTGAACAATTTATTATCAGTTTTTGATTGTACCAAGTGTACTGGTAAGAAGAATAGACAATTTAGTAGTGGAACAATGGCTTGAAGACGAAATAGATCTATATTTGTATGCTGTTTTGTGTAGCTTCTGAAGCCAATCCATAGTTTGTTTGTTACAGATGTCGTTTTCTGAAAATGGAGTCAGTTGGAATGTTGTGAATTAGGTATTTTTTTTTCAGAACCTCAATGTGAAATTTACGTCAAACAATAATAATATTATTATCAGCTTTATCGACTGGGACAAAAACAAATTCCTTGGCTAGTTCTTTTAGTTTATTTTTGGTACGAGAAATAGGTTTATTGTTGTTGTTAAGAGTAAAATGTTCCTTAATGTTGAATACGTAATTAAACTATGTTCATTACTGAATAAAAAAAGGGTCCAAAGATTTTTTGTCAGCTTTTTCCCGTTTCCCGTGAACGCATGAGGGGACGTGAAATCATATCTTTATATCCAAGCTATTAGTCGTTGAAAGTTGCCTAAATTGGTAAGATTGTTCATGAAAAAATACTACGAGATATAATTTTGACATAAACTGTGGGAAGATGAGTTTTATAATATGTTTTAAAAAAAAAAGAAAAAAATTGTGCCAACTAGTGTTGGCCAAACTGCTATATACCCAATAATTTTTTTTCTGATAAAGTGTGTGGTTCAATTTTTTGAAATCTTTATACTTTTCATATAAGTGAAAGAAGATGTAAACATTTTATGAAAACTAAAAGAGCCAAATAAATTTAAGACAAGGTGTTTTGTGCACCCTAAAAGACATATTAACTAGTGTTGTCAACGGTTAACCGTTCGAACGACCGAATACCGAATACCAAAAACGCTAACCGGTTAACCGGACTTTTTTTCATTTTTTATAAATCTGATTTAAATCACAAAAATACTGAACTCAGAGGAAAAAATAATCGGAAAGTCCATAATCACATGGCAAAATCAAATGACAAAACACATCAAAAAACGAATGGACAAGAACTGTCATATTCCTGACTTGGTACAGACATTTTCACATGTAGAAAATGGTGGATTAAACCTGGTTTTATAGCGCTAAACCTCTCCATTTGATGACAGTCTTATCAAATTCCGTTATATTTACAATGAATAAGTTATATATAATATATGTGAATTTTATTCAAATCAGTGAACATGAATTTGACATCTTGTATCCCTTTGTAGTAGGTGATTAGAGTAGTCATAGAAAACAAATATTTTATACCCTGACAAAGGAAGATTATAAATAATCAAACAAGTTTTTAAAACATGATAAAGATAAATTTAAAATACTTCTGACACATATTTCATTACGTAACGCTAAATACTGTTACGTTGTCCGATCAACTGAAATATTTTAATAGTGATAAACAATTTTGTCATTGATTTCGTTGTGGGTATTTTGCTTTCTCTTTGGTGAAGTACAATTGCACGTTCAAGGTAGGAAGTGTTAAATGTATCTTTTGTCATTGTTATTTGTTACCAAAAGGCGTTTTATGATATACATTATAATTATATATTTACATGTATCAGTACTTTGCAATTAATCATGTTTGTTATTAATTTAGCTGTTCATTTTTATTATCGGTTAAATATCCTAAGTGTTCTCTTAAGATCATATTTTTTGGTGTCTTTTTTGTTTAAAAGGGTGTCCAAAACAGAAGAAATGATTACGAAATTCACTGAAAAAAATAATGTGACATTGAAACTTTGGATGTAAATTTGGTTGACCGTTTTGGAATATGTTTCACAATAGTCTTTTTGCCAATTACCGATTTGATTCTGTTATTACACACTTTTTAAACAAATGACTTTTCTATGTCAATCGTAGACTGGTTTTATACCGAACAAAATTGACCTTTGCCAATGCAAAGCATGACGAATTGAAAGTGATGTTTAGGCGGTTTAGCTAATTTTTCATGAAAAATAATTTCTGATGTCAAAAGTATTAAGCTTAACAACAAATTAATGGAATTAAATGATTTGAAAACCTTAAACATAACTCACATTACGCATATGTAAATTTGCTCTTTCGACTAGCTCTCCATTGTAAATAAAATATTAATGTCCCTCATAAGGGTGACAACTAAAAAAGGGATCACCAATTACAGGGCCAATTACGAGAATTGGCAAATGAACTATTGACAACGAATATTTTTCAACTGTTAACGTTGTTAACGTTATTTGTATCTGAGATGTGTTTTTGTTTTACAAAGTCGTCAGAATGAAAACATTCCCTAGCATATATGACATTTTGTTTTAAAGTGCGAAAGATTTTCTGCGATGATTTTCTTCGGATAAAAAAGGCAACAGTAGTGTACTGCAGTTCAAAAGTCATAAATCGATTGAGAGAAAAAAATCCGGGTTATATATAAACTAAACCGAGGGAAACATATCAACTATTAGAGGAAAACAACAGAAACACTAAAGTGCAAGAAAAAAAACAGACACAGAAATGACCTATAAGATAATCACTGCATTTTCCTGACTTTGTGTAGGACATTTAAAGGAAAAAATTATGTTGTGGCTAGCCAAACCTCGTGCTTTTAGATTTGTATGGTATTTATATAGGTTTCTTGAGCATCAAATTTCGCATAATATCAACAATGGTTATAATTAAACTGTTTATTAAAAATAATCTCGTGATGCCAGAAAAGATTTCAAATGTTCATCCTCATAACCTTGTACGAGTCGATAATACGCTAGAAGCACTTCTCGGGGAATGATAATGATGTATGTAAAAAAAAGTAGTGAATATCTAAGTTCGAAACGTATCGCTCTAGATATGTCAACGCCGAAGACTAAAACTAAAACTTTACTTATGTTAAATTGGCACTCATGATCAACCCTGGCTTTTATTTGTGAAACGTGGTGCTCAATTTATACTTTTCTATTTAGAATTTCGTTGATTTTATATATTTTTTGTCATTATTTGTCTCTGCTTTGTCAGTTTGAATTATGAGTTTTGAATACTAGTATACCTTTGTTATGTTACGTTTTTTACCTTTTTGCAAACCTGATACATTAAATTGAGAAATTTAAAGTCTCAAAGTTCCAACACAGTGATGAACTTAGATTAATTTGAATAATCGTTTATGTCCCTGAAACTTTTGGGTAAGCTTTTCTATTTATCTTTGTTGTTTTGAAATTGATTCATTCTTACATCTCTTTTGACTTCTGATTTTCTTCTTTCCTGTATAAATTGTTTTCTTATATTGGTTTAGTCTTAGTCTTATGCGTATGTTATGTAGTACGATTTGCTGCTTTCTTATGACTCTTTTACAAAACAAAATATATGTTAAGTGAAAGGTTCATTTTTCTTTAATACGTTTCATAATATGAACTATTATATATTCTTATTATAAATGTAGACTTTAATTTTGGTTTAATAATTTCAGTCTTCAAAATTTCCCAAACAGTTCAGAGTCTATGGAATGGTGTGATATCCGTTATTATGATGGGGAAACTTGTCCTTTGGAGTGTATATGTTTTAGTAAGTTATTGGGCTCCTTTGAGTAATGTTGTAATACTATCAACAGTCGTTACTAATCAAAAGATCAAACTATAATTAATTACTTATAAACATGATCGTCATCTGTTTTGTTTTAATCAGAAATATTTCAAAATAGTTATGTAGGATATATTTATTTTGTTTGCTTAAATGACGTCATAGTCATATGCGCATGAAAAAGTTAGTAAAAAGGGCATATTATGAGAAAACCAAATCATATAGATTCTGACACTAATAGCTGAATCTAACCTCATTGTTAGAGTTAGATTTAAATAAAGATTCAACAGTAGTATATACCGCTGTTCAAAAGTCATTAGTGAAAACAAATCCGGGTTACAAAGTTAAACCGAGGGAAACATCACAGCCATAAATGAAAAACAACGGGACAGAAACACTAAAGTGCACCAAAAACAAACTCCAACATACATAGAAACGAATTATTTGTCAACGCCTCCCATGACTTCCTACAGGACATTTTAAAGAAAAACCGATAAATGCTTTCTCTGCAGCTTAGATTAAAGCAACTGTTAGTTTAAAATCGTATTCGAAGAACACTCCAGTCATAATGTCAGTTCTGTTTTTGTCACTCCCTTGCTTTTAACGAGCATAAGCTGAAAAACTTAATGTCATAAGTAGATTTATTATACTTCACATTAAAATGACATATTTTGATTGGCTAATACGAGGGTGTTAATCTACTACTCTATCACATGGCAGAGCGGGTGACAACTTTTTTGAATGTTACCCTCTCGTCCAGACCAATCAAAAATCGATAATTAAAGAACAATGAATTGACTTTACATCAAGTAATTAAATACAATATTAATGCTTAAGTTTTACGTTTTTGTTCAGATTTTATTATTTGACTGTCTAAATACAAAAAACTAAAACATCTTGCTTAACTTTTGTTGTTTTTCTAATACCCGTAACGTTGTTATGTACGTGACGTCATAGAAATTACTTTTAAAATAAAATAAATCTGTGAAAGACAATAATGATAGGACGTTCAGTATAATAAATTAAATAACACATAGCTTCGCCGCGATTGACAATGTTTTATTAGGGTAACAATCTGATCTATCACCCTCTCAGCTATGTGTTATTTATATAATAACAATTGTGAAATTAGTTCCTCTCTCCAAGTCATAATTTGTAAAAGGTAACAAAAAGTGAACCATTAAAGGGAAACTAGCTACGAGATACATACAAAAATTAAATTATAACAGTGAAATAATAATCGCTTTTAGCAGCCATTATGGTTAAATTTTCTCAAAATAAACTAAGAAATATCGATGATGAATTGTTCACGTGCAAGTGATTTGAATAATTCGAACTCATTGAAACCGTATTCATGTGAACAACATGTATTGAAATAATTTTGAAATTCCCTAAGCCGACTTGAATTCTAACAATTATATCACTGTTCTTTTTTATTGTCGTTATTTGCATTGTATTGCATTCAATGGTTAAGTATTTGTAGCTTGACCGTATTTTTTTTACTCATTCAAACGAAACATCGGTACTATACACTATTTTTATATTTATAACCATGTTGTGTTAACAATGAAAACCATGAAAAATATTTCGAGCTTTGAACAAGCACATGAAGACGTATTTTTTTCTAAAGTGGTTGACTCTAAATAATATATTACATGTGATCTTTCACGAAATGATAGTGAATAAAAAAAATTGTCGAAAAATCAGATTTTTATGTATACTTTTTTTTACACATAGATTTGGAACGTCCATGCTGAGAACAAGATTAAAAATGTATTGGTCAAAGTGTTGAAATCAAATTGCAAAATTAATGGAAATACAGACTGTAGTAATAGATACCTTCAAATTTGTTATCACAAGTGAGTTTTTGTAGGTCTATTATGTAATATAACCTTTTTTATGTACTAGACAGAATGTGAATGTGCTTAAAGTTGTAAATATAAAACAAATCATTCACACGAAAAATCGGCACCATACTCATTTATCTTTAAATTCACCATGTTGTGTCAATAATAAAATCTACGAATAGGTAACAATAATTAAACAAGTTCATGAACACGGCTTTTAAAAAAATGGTGAACTTCAAATAATGTTACACATATTACACATCTTTCATGAATCGATATTGAATAAAAATTACTGAATTTACGGTCGGTATTAGGATTAGAAGTGGGACATTTAAAGACGTATCGTAACGTTTTTGGTACGTTGGCGTATCTGAGAAAATATCTATGTGTTATTGTTTAATAGATTATTTTCATGTTTAAATAATTATGTGTTTTTCTATGTTAGATATATTTTTGTCTTTGATACCCATTGATCCAAGCTTTACGCTTTTAATTACATGATAGTTTTCAATTTATGAATACCCGTCTATATCCAAACACTCCATATTTAACCCATCACCACTTCTCTGTCGTGAATTTAAGATTAATGAATCCAGACTCCTTCTGTAGCCAATTGTATTACGAAATTGTGCAATCAAATCAAAACAGCAATAGTACAATAGAGATTTGCCACATTGTACATATATACAAGGGAAACTTTGTTCAGAAAATCGATACTTTGTGGCAAATATAGTTAAAATCTACAGACTTGAATAAAGAGATTTTTATTATAAAATTTGTAACATAGTTTTCTCACTTCTTAATGTGCCAGCGTTTATTGTCAACAAAAAATCATTAACAACTATATTCAAAAACAGCACTCGTATTAAATCACTAAAGTCAAGTGCACCCTAGAAGGTGTACTTCGCTACATATTTGAAAAAGGATTGCCTGCTAATTTATAAATTTAATATTATTGGTATCAGTAAGCAATTCGACTTATTTGATGTTGATGATTCAATTCCCTTTCATTAGCAATTTTAAAGTACGTGTATGAATATAGTTAACATTAACTTTATTTGTTTTATAATTCAACTTCACGCCTAGGTAGTTCTAATAATTTAAATAGCAAGTTTTAAAACATATATAGATAGACACGAAAATCACGTGATTGTTATAGGTGAGTAAATGTTAGCTTCTGTTGTCGTCCATGCAATATTATCAAAAGTGTATTATAAGTACATCACGTTTAGGGCAATACATATAATTAATTCTAGATTTTGACATACAAGAAACAAGTATGTAAACACTAATAATACATATATTAAAAATGAAAGCGATCAAAAATTTGCATCACCCTTTCCTTTTCTCTATCTTTTTTCCCTTTTCTCGATTACTATTTAAGCACGTAAATAATCAATTGAATGATAACCAACATATACGTTTAGATACGTCAACGTATCAGATACGGATACGATACGTCTTTAAATGTCCCACTTCCAGTAGAGCATTTGCATTATTCACGTATCAGAATACGTGCACGGATCGACGTATACGGATCGAACAGATTTGTTTACAATAATGATTTTACCCCGATCGCAATTAAAATTTAATGTATTATATAATATTTTCACCAGGACCAACATGATTTAATTTATCCTTTCCTCATATACGTGTTATACGATACGTCGATTCGGATAAGCCAGCAAATACTTGATTAATGCAAATGCTCTATTAGTAGCACTCGTTTTCTAGATTGTTTTTCTCTCTTATTTTACTAGCGATATAAACAAAGGAGCTGAATATCTTTTTTTGACTGATATAATTCACGCTGCAATTCATAAGTCATTATTCGAAGACGTAATTTTAAATACTAAAAGCGCTTGAACGATTATATCGAATGTCGTTTCTGTATGCCTTTTCAAATTTCATTGTGCAGCTACATGAACAATGTATGCTTTGGAAAAATGCCCATTGACTGTCTCCTGCCTCCATCTGACTTGGATCCAAAAAAGACTGATTTGAAGGCGGGATATGGAAATAGCTTCACATTTGCGTATACTGAACAGGTATGAATTTCTTTTTTTATATGATAACAATGAGAATTATGTAAACAATAAAAGATAGAGAAACCCCAGCGAAGAGGACATTACCTGTCATATCACTGTGATAATAAAATTATAAAAACATTACATATTCATGTGCGTATTACTACTATTATACATTGGCTAGAGTTATAAAGGGGTTGAGATCTTACAAAACATGTTCAGTCCTTTGCATTGTTTGTGCCTGTACCAAGCAAGGTGCCTTTTCCTATTGTTAGTCTTTTACATTTCATATGTAATTTAATTTTAGTTCATTTATTTTTTGAAATTTAGTAAGACGTCCATACATATAAGAAGATGTGGTATGAGTGACAATGAAACAAACAACTCTCCATCCAAGTCACAATTTATAAAAGTAAACCTTATTAGGTCAAAATACGGTCTTCAAAACGGAGCCTTGGCTCACACCAAACAGCAAGCTTTGAAGAGCCCCCCAAAATACTTGTGAAAACTATTCAAACGGGAAAATAACGGTCTTATCTATATAAAATACAAAAAAGAGGACCACTTATGAACCACATTAATAACGACAACCACCGAACATCAGGTTTTTGGTCCTTATTAATCTTATAACTAATATAGCATATTTACAGCTTTGAGTATTCCTGATGAAGGTTATTTCAGAAACATTTTGTTTAAATTGGAATGCACCAGAACGTAAACATATATGCTTCAATCAAACAATCAAGCATCTTCAAGTTGATAATTTAATTTACTATCATGACTGTTTATTTTTAAAATGTACGATTTATCTTCTTAAGAACAATATACTTGAATACACGTATACGTTTGGCATACTTTTTATCGAAATGTTTCTTTTCAACTTTCAAGACATATGAATTCATACAATTTTTAGCAAAGTTGTGTTTAAGTATCATAACAAAACAGAAACAAGAACAAAACATAAATCACAGATCAAGTTCAAAATAAAATTTAAGGGACAAATATTTGTCAAAAGAAGAGAGAGATTTCATTGTTTCTTCAGAGTTCGTTTTTATAAGAATAGCCTTAAAGTTTACGTCCAAGTCCCAGGGCTTTTTTCTTACGAACACTTGTTCACTCAAATTCCCATCCTTCGTGTATTTGTTCAAAAACTGCAGCTCAAAACACTTGAAAACAGTTTGTTTCTACAGTATGTTAAGATTGTAACTGCCCTCATATTGAACTTCCTCAACAAACAATGACAAAAGACCTTCATAAATAAAACAAGGTTGATAGAAACCATTTTGCGATAAAGCAGCACTCTACTGTGTCTGTCTGTCTGATGAAGAGAAAGGTAATAGTACAAACATAAGCAATATTACAGGTTCTGCTTATAAATAAAAAAAAATCTGACTTGGAAGAAAATTATTGAAAAACACGGTTTTATAGCTAGCTAGCTAAACCTCTCACTGGTATGACAGTTCTATATAGGACCGTTATATTGACGTTAGTTGAACAATTTCGTGAAACAAATGACTTGCATCATAAATATGATATAGTGTCAGCTGAATATGTTTTTTTTCGATTTTAGACCAAACTTCAGATAATACCTTAGCTTTTAAAGAAAAAAATATTAGTAAACATGTTACTTAATAATTAAATGAAGTGAAACCAGTATTAGAGAAAACAATTTTTGAACGACATATTTGTTATAATACATCAGAGAGTTATTTCTAGGTGACGAATTGAACAACACATCAAAATATTTTGAAAAATAAATGGCAACCCCAATGATTAAATTCAGACTACAAATATAATATTGAACTGCTCAATACAAGAATTTAATGATATTTTTATATTCAATTGAAATATTTTACCTTCAATAAAATGCCTGATTTTGTAAATAATCAAATTCATTATATAATATCACTTGTAAAAGATATTGTAATTCATTCCATAATTCAGATACGTAACTCCTCAAATATGTTGTCGGATTTAAATATTTTGTTTGTTTAAAGTTTGTCTCATTCTATTATCAAAGTCTTATTATCAGTACATAACAAATAATGTCTTAAACTGTTGATATGATTGTATATTTATTATGTTGGATTGTTTTTGTTTTATTTAAATCGTTTTCGTTCGTCGCAACATACCTTTTAAAAGCTGACTCGAAGGATAATATTCAAACATTCGTGACTTTCATTTACACTGATATACACTTTCCGTTATACTTAAGATGGTTATGATTACAAACATGATCAAAGCTCAAAGACGTCACAAAATATAAATGGTTTATTATTACCAACTTCTTAATGTTCTTTTGTAATATATATGACATAAGAAATAGTAACTGATAAATTGCTAAGTCACCTTTTTTCAAATATAATGTAACGGAATAATACATAACTCATCATTGATACAGGAATAATAAACAACTGTCACATAAGCGGAAGGTTTAACGAGCTTTAAGCAAAGTTAAACCAACCATTTTTGTTCGGATAAAGACCAACGTTTAAATTGTTCAGTTTTGATGGACTTTCTCTTTTCCAAAATTCCATTCGATTCGGTATATTTCTTCTGCTGTTATAATATACAAGTGAAAACACATTTGTGATAACTCGAACGTAGTCTAGTTATGTCTTCATCGGACATATTCGTCTATTTGGTGCGTAACAATCATTTATCAGACAGAGGGGGTCGCCTGTATCCCTGCTCTATTAAAGTTCATCAAGCGTTTTTGTGACCGTCATTATACGCTATCGGTAACTAGAGTACCAGTCGGGAATACAATATCTCATACCAGTACATTTCTGAAAATTAGGATAAAATAGAGTATTTGTACACGTATTTTATATTAATACCTATCAAATGCAGGAATAATAGTTATTCATTCATTTAAATAAATCTAAAGTATCAAATGACTAATTTTGTTGCAATAAATAACAAATATCCTAAACATATATTTTTTTATATCATTACACAAATATCCTTCAGACAATGATGTCATGCTCAATAGAATCCCAGTAGAAATGGCCTCCCAATATTTTGTAGGTTCAATATGGAAAATGTAGAAAAGTAACGTATTCTAAAGGACAACTAAATAGTGAACGCAATATTTATATGAAGGGGCTCTGTACTTGTATAACCCGTCATTTTTTTGGTGCTATGGTGTATAATTTTTCCGTGTCTTTCATTATTTCCGAATAAATGTGCTCTTTCTATATGCCTTTTTGTTTATCTTCAATGACATATTCGCTTGTTTTTACGATGATTAGTATTAAAACACAATTGGTGACTGCATTAATGCTATTTTTTGACATTTTTACCTATTATGTCTGTGAATTTTTATAAAACCAGTTTTAATCCCCCATTTCTACATATCAAATTGCCTGAACCAAGTCAGACTTATGCTAGTTCTTATCTATTCTTTGATGATTTTGAGCATTTGATTTTACCATTTGCTATAGGGACTTAAAATTATATATGTGTTTTGTTTTGTGTAGTTTTTATAGTCTTTTTGTCTTTTTCTTTCGTCAACATTTGTCTTTACTACTTCAATAAAGTATGATGTGAGATGTCAGTGTGTGACATAGCTGGCTCTTAATAGCCTCTAGTTTAATTTACAGATTACACGTATTAGAAATGTGAGTATTGGGATAACTAAAACAACAGCAACCTCCTCTTTTCCAATTGCAATGTCTTGTGAACTGAACAGAATTCAAACATCAAATGGATTTAGAATTTATACACAGAGTTATGAGGGCAAATATGAGTATGGAGTTATATTATTATAAGCAATATCAATTGTTCTCACTTAATATAGTTGTAGTGTTTTGCTGCAGAATTACATACCTCAGAACAGCTTTCAAGATACATGAAAATTGCATATAAATGATTATGTTCTATTGAAAAAATTACCCATCGTTAAATATATTCTCCATAAAAACAATTACATTGTTTATGTACATGTACTAGCTTTGTGTATCATTGTTGGTCAAAATATGAATATATTATTAGTTACATAGTGTGTTAGTGAACTAGAATGCTATATACGGGGTCAGTAACTTCCATATGGCAATTACTGAACCCGTATATATCGTAATAGGTCACTCGCATTACTGAACCGTATACATCGTATTACCCACTAGCACACAATGTAACGAATGTATCTTATTGACTATCTTTATTTGTTGAATTCAGACTAGAGTTGTCTCATTTGCAATCAAACCACATCTACTTACTCCTATATTAAAATGTTCAAGTGTTCAATTTTAAGAACCTACTTCCATTGGTCTGCACAAACAAACTAATGTCAACAATAACAATTTAATATCAACAACCTTGATATAACAATATTATACAGAACTTTCAATTCAATTAAATAATCAAATAGTGCCAAATTCGTAACTCCACTACTAACCGTGTATTGAAATAAGCCCCGCCTTCCTACTACACGGTCTCCACGCGGACGCGGTTGACCAATCATATTCCTATAAATGTATAGGAGGTAAGATAAACCATTATACATGAGTTTCCATAACTTGCATTCACATTATCACTGCTAGATATTGTCGTAAAATATACACAAGCCATTGCAGTTACACTATGTAACATTATAAATTTATACAGTATCTTACACATATAACCTTATATTTTATTAATTCCAGTTAGATTTTGACCTACAAACATTGAGAAATATTTTTATAAATTGATAATAATTTCCAAAGTTGACGTTTACAAATATATAAATGATCAATTTGAATAAACATAAACTTAAATATAATAATACGACTATATTTGACCAAATGTCAACAATGTGAACATATGCAGATCATCTCACGGCTTTCCACAATGAGATAAACCCAATACCGTAAATGATTTTAAAAAGACCTTAGTATAACAAAATTTGAAACAATTGGCTTGATTTATACTACTGCATTTAACGAAACACATATTACACTAGATAACAACAAACAAGAACCTCTAGTTTTCAGTTTCCTGTTTTCGAATGTAACTTCATTTAAGATATTAGTGAGCTTTTAACCTCCCAAAACTTTGACAATAGTTGCAGAAAATAATAGAAAAAACAAACTGTAAAAATCAATAAGAAAAGGGTTGACTCATGAAAATAGTATATACAGAAAACAGTTAAGATATAGTGACATCTGGAGGTAATTGGGCACTAGCCTCATCTCAACTTATAAATATATATGTTCGCTCAGACTATAACATGTGGATAGTGGCAGTGTAACATGTGTAAGCTATACTTGTATTCATAGTTTGTTTTTATGGCCTTGTTTCTACTTATATATAGATTTGAACTGTTGATTGAAGTTGTTTGTACGAACTCAAATTGTTCCGGACAAACCTGCGATAACTGTGGTGAGTAAAACAAGTTATTATAAGCAAATTAGTGAATAAATTTTGCAAAAATTCATTGAGACAAGTGATAAAAAATTGAAGGTCAAGATCATAATTTAAAAAAAAGAATATCTAGATGTAACAACCTGTTTGTTTAATTATTGAACAAAATTTTATTACAGACGTTACATTTTTCACTTATTTTTTGTATAATAATATTGAAATTATGACGGGTTTTTCAAATGCAAATGTCTTGCAAATTTATGAACTTAATCCGGCATTTTACCCACTCATAATAGTAAGGGGAGATTTATGACGAAATAATAAAACAAAAAAATATCGAATACTCGCTATACAGGGTTAAGGATATACCCTGTGGAAGTATCATCATGCATTGAAGAGAATTCTGGAGCGCTCGTGTTCACTTTGTGTGGCCGTCAAAATATGTCTTAAACGCAAAAGTCCGAACATATTGACAAGACGTCGATGAATTTTCTACCTTAGTGCATTATATGTTGACGGTCTTTAAAACTTTATTGTTACCTCCCCTTATGTGGCAAAGTTGGAAAAAAAAGTTTTTCTGTTTTTATAAAATACAACCATAAATATGATAAAACATGTCATTTTCTATATTGAAATGAAAGTTCTTACGCATAAATTTCCTACTACTCTCAAAATTTGCACATTTTATTAAAGATGTAGACTTTGTTTTCTGGTATTTCCAAAACCAAGATGGAGGAAGACACCCTATCTACCTTAACGTAAAACTATCTGACGTCTTAACCAATTCAGAAAACCCCACAACAATCATTTGTGGACGCATACAATCAATATGTTCTCAATAGTAACTGCAGTGTGATAGCAATTTAAGCTTTGTCAATGAATATGTATTGAATTTCATAGGAAACACATACCCCTCAACAACAAAGAAAACATCAACGACAACAACTAATGTTAATGGTTCATCCTGGTTAACCTCGATGATAACCAGAAACAGCACAGTACTAGACAGAAACTCTAGTTTACGAATCAGTACAATGGTAAGTAAGGCTATGTAAAATGTATCAAACGATTTTGCATATCTTCAAATTGATAGTTTAAATATTTTTGAACATTAACATTTTAAAATATTGAATCAATTAATGGGTGTTTTTTTCATATCGATCAAATGTATATCCAAGGTCAGTAATATTGGACTAAGTATCCGTTGAACGTCCGATAGTCGTTCTTTTTCACGATATTCGTTCTTTTTCACGATATTCGTCCGTTCAGTTACTTGTTCGTTATACATCTGTGTGAGGTCCGGTAGACAAATTCATCAATGGACTTCTACCGGACGTATAACGAATAAAACGGATATGAAACGGACATAAACGGAAGATAAAGGATAAAACTGATACGTTTCAAATATGTCAGATTTCAGGAGGCGTTATTGGCACTTTTCTCCTCTTCTTAACCCTACCCTTTGACGGCATTTTGAAGAATTAAACTAAAACCAGGTACAGGGAAACTTTTTAATTATTTTGAGTTCACGTGTATGTGATTAACATATATGATTATTGCCGCCTTTAATTTTCCGCTTAGCTTTTTATCCGCTTTATCAGATACGCTTCCTGAAGGTGTCGTCCGTTGAATGTACGTTCGACATCCGTTCCATCCGGTACGTTTCTATTTCTCGTACGTTTTTTTATCCTGTTTGTGTCCGTTTTATTTGGTAAGTACACCAACGGCAACCTTTTTTCATTCGTTCGAGCTCAGCAGTAAGATGTGACCACACCTTAATATTATGAATACTGATATAATCCTATATTTCAAATGATCAGTCGGAGCGTACCTTTTCATTTGCATACACAGAGTTCATTTGGAGACATGGTAGAAGTTATACACAATGTAAATCAAACTAAACCAAAAACATGACAAAATAACTAACTGATTGATATGCGACGAAAAATAAGTTTATAATCAATATATATATATACGTGCTTTAATTAAATTTTAATATTCAAGTTTCGAATATTGTATCCTTCTGTTTCAAAACTCACGAAATTTTAATTTTGATATTGACAACTATAAAATAAAACACATCCTATCACATTGTTGATAATTGTAATTTGTATCACACATATTTGTTTCAGAAACAAGATAATGTAAACAGTCCAAATATGAATACAGTTGCTGATATTTTGATTGGTACTACATGCATCCTGTTTCTAACCACTGTGATGTTGATACTTGGAATTTTATTCATATTTTTTCGAAAAC
Source organism: Mytilus galloprovincialis (assembly GCA_037788925.1). Classification (NCBI taxonomy): domain Eukaryota; kingdom Metazoa; phylum Mollusca; class Bivalvia; order Mytilida; family Mytilidae; genus Mytilus; species Mytilus galloprovincialis. The sequence continues at coordinate 69,007,259 of CM075330.1, read as the reverse complement.
CGTAAGTAATATGACGGTGCAAAAACTAATCCATTAAGAAACATTCGAGTAGTCAAATGATAGACAATCATATCACTAGCTTACGCTGATTATTGTGAACCTATACTTTAACCCTTCTCCCAAAAACACCTATCAAGGAACGAAAATGGAGTTGATAAGAACAGTATCTGACGACTAAAATGGCAAACAGATTTTTTTGTTTAATTTTTTAAAAGGTTTGCTCGTGAAATAAGTCGATATAACCTGAAGTTTGAAAATATCTGCTGTGGTGTCAGTTTTTTTTCCTGACTAACCTCTTTGATATCTAAAACCCGAATTCTTGCTGATAATTCCATCGTATCAGGCTTTCACAGACCATTTAAGATGAATATGTTATATCCCTATGTGAAAAGTGATGTCTTATATTCAAGGTCAGGATTATGGTTCATTAATTGGGAATTTCAAGTATTTTTAGGCCGATATTTTGTGTTTGTGTAAATTTTTTGTTGTGCTTCATGCAAAACTTATGAGTAAAGCTTTTTTAACTCTTTGTGTAGTTTGTTATAATGTTTTCCTATTCAACCATTATCTTAGATTGAAGGGTTGATTACTTATAAGCATATTAAGATACTTCAATAAAACATCAGAATTGTAATTCAAAATACTAGTATGCGTTGAATCCATGGAGTTTTAAAAGTAATCGAACCCCGGAAAAAAACCCAAGACAAAACAAAAAAAAAAAAAACGGGTAAAGCAATCGCACAAAACACAATTACAAAACACACTCATAATACATTGTAATAAGGTTTCTTTCATACAATTTTCAACTTGTTCCTTTTCATAGGAATAAAACTGTCACAGAACGAGGAAAGTTGAACTCTTTCCTTAAATGGACCTATAACATGAAAAGAGTAGGATCATATATCCAGAAAGGTAGAACTGTTATAGTTATAAGGAGTATGTAGACGATTTGCATATATAATACACTAAAACCAATATACCAGAATTGGTTTTAAAATCGAAAGTACAATATTGAAGAAACGGTAATATTGTTTTTTTATGAGCGACCTAGAGTTCAGGCTTACGAAAACTTCAACTAAAATATGCTTATGAAATACAAATATATATTAAACAGAAAAGTCAAAATTCGTAGTGTGAGAAGCTGTATCTAGTTTTAAGAGATGTGAATAAATAGATTTACATGTAGCATTGATACAAGGCTGAATATTTGAACATTATACGTGCTTTCCGAATACAAACTCTCGTCAGTAACGCTTCAATCAAGAAAGCAGAAAAGACCAACACCGTGAGTAAAGTTTTGATGAAGAAACTTTTACTTTCAATTTTTTATTTTTTTTATTTTCAACATTCTTTTAAAGTTCGCAAAACATTAGACTATAATATATCAGTGCTAGATTACTATTTAAGTTGATGTGTTACCTTCGATTTTAGATTGTAACCGCCTTTGTTTTCTCTCAATCGATTTATGACTTTTGGTCAGCATCATACTACTGTTGCCTTTTTTTAAGTATCATCTTTTTAATATTTGCTTAAGATCTGAAAACCACATGTCTTCAAGAAAAATCTACAAAGTCTGTTTAAAAAACCGTCATTATGTTATCGGTTTAGTGTCATCACAGATATAAGCTGTAAACAGATTGCTTGCTGATATGTACTATTTTAAAAAGCCGGCTTTTGACAGGAACAATACATTTTGACATATTTGTTCAGACACAATTACAATATAAATAATTGTTTCACTAACAAGCATTTGTTTATAAGGCGTTTCAATAAGAATGGATTCGATTAAAACAAAATGGGATAAACTAAGTCTAGTATGATACTTGTTCTTTTTGTAGGTAACAATTATTTATATGAAAACATAGTGCAATTTGTTAAGGAACACATTGAATCAAAAACCAAAAGACATTATCATACAATCCTCTCGACAGATTTTTCAATTCAATAAAATAAGCTGTAACGATGGTTTTGAAGCGCTTTATAAATTTATTAAACTCATCAGAAACGGTCTAATCTTTACAAAAAACAATTAAAGCCAAAGTTGTATAAATACTCTAAAACTGAGGAGCTATCTGACCAACATAGATTGATTAAAAAAGCCAAATCCACAATAGGTCACCGTTTCAAGGGAGTTGGAACACTAGTTTCGTTATCATTTATAAATTAATCAACGGAGAATTTATGGTACATTATAAATCTTGTGATCACCGACGCATTGCATATTTGACCTAGCGGAGAGTTAAAACATCATTCAGATTGATAAACAATATAACGTTTTTTAAGCGATGTATTTTAATTTCATATTGGTTTTCTTGTTTTACTATATGTATCATATACAGAAAATGATATGTTTCAATAAAACGGAACAAGTACTTGTTTAAAAAAAACCAACATATGTATACTTATAGATGGAGTCACACCAACACCAGAACCAGATAATCATGATAACAGCGCACAGGTAATGTTACTAAAAAAACAAGAGGCTCTTCAGGGGGTTCGCGGGTCTAAATCATTTATATAGGATTTCTCTATATTTTTCTATAAATGAACTTTATCTTATAGTTAATAGAAAAATAAAATAAAGAAATGGGGTCACCGTTCATTTGCGCTCACAATCTGCCTTCGAAAGAAGCATACATCTTTGTAAAAGTGTTTTTTTTCTGTTGAACTAATAGCAGAAATAAATGTAATATCGAAATAAAAAAAAGAAATTTATTACAGAAATCGCTCAAATTTTACAATAATTTAGTTTAAGTACAGCATATATCGAAATTATATTAAAAAATATAGGTCACCGATGAGTTAAAAGAGATATTTTAATATTAAAGCCAAAAAATGGCATTTTTCCACCAAATGGGGGATAATTTGGAACTTTTTCAATGATGTTTACATTTTAAAAGTCATCTGAAGCCAACACGAATTAATTGTTTTGAATGTTTTTTGTACCATATGATAAAGTAACAACTACAAAAGGTAATAAATAAAATTTGTAATGAAAAACAAATGTTTATTTTTTTTCTGAAATTTTTATACCCACGAGCCTCCTTAAGAGCATGTGTCGCTCACCTGTATTTACTGATGCTTTGGAAATCATGTAAAAGAAGGTTAAAATCATAAATTATAGTATTAGATATTATAAGATACTATGCTTATATCTAAGATAATAGCAAAAAAACTGCAAAATGTCCGTAAAATTAATAACTCAGGGCAGCAACCCAATAATGGGTTGTCAGATTTGTCTGAAATTTCTGGGCAGATGTATCTTATATGATTTTCTCTTAATGCTTCAGTTTCAGAGATATAAACCAAAAACCGCATTTTACCCTATGTACTATTTTTAGCCATGTCAGTCATTTTAGTTCACGGGCTGGTTCATTGAACACATTTAAAAAAAACTAGATACCCTAATGTTGATTGTGGACAAATTTAAATATATCTCAGCAGTTTCAGAGGAGAAGATTTTTGTAAAAGATTACAAAAATTTACGAAAAATTGTTAAAAATTGACTATAAAGGGCAATAAATCCTTAAAGATTCGTCATCTGTCGGTCTAAAAGTGTAATTTTGCTGCCAAAAAAAACTTCCTTAATCAGTAAATGTGCTGTCTTGATTCACGTCCACATGATAATGATTAAAGAATATTTCCTTACGCCAAAAACTGATCATTTTGGTAATGTTGACTTATTTGTAGATTTTATTTTGCTGAACATTGTTGCTGTGTACAGTTTATTTCTATCTATAATATTATTCAAAATAATAACTAAAAACGTATAAATTTCCTTAAAATTGCCAATTCAACGGTATCAACCCAACAACGGGTTGTCCGATTCATCTGAAAATTTCTGGGTAGATAGATCGTGACCTGATGAACAATTTTACACATGTCAGATTTGCTCTAAATGTTTGGTTTCAGAGATATAAGCCAAAATATACATTTTATCCCTATATTTTATTTTAGCCATGGCGGCCATCTTGGTTGGTTGGCCAGGTCTAGGACACATTTTATAAACTAGATACTCTAATGATGATTGTGTTCAAGTTAAATTTGGCCCAGTAGTTTCAGAGGAGAAGATTTTTGTAAAAGTTAACGACGACGGACGCCAAGTAATGAGAAAAGCTCACTTGACCTTTAAGGTCAGGTGAGCTAAAAAAAACACCTAGTGGTCCAGTGAATTTTTACATTCGTCATCTGTCTGTCTAAAAGTGTAATTTGACTGCCAAAAAAACCTTCCTTAATCAGTAAATGTGCTGTCTTGATTCACTTCCACATGATAATGATTAAAGAGTGTGTTCCTTACGCCAAAAACTGCTCAAACAAAGATTTGAGGAGGGATGATTTAAATTGACACTCCGTTGATGTTAAGGACACCATCACGAATTGGTTGATCCATATGATGTGTCTAAACTATCTAAGTACATGCTACCACGTCTTAGATTAAATGTAATACTATACTGACGAACTTTAAAAAGGCAAGACATATTTTGTTTATTTTATCTTCAAACCATGACTTATATTCATTTCATTTCTTTATCATGCTTCCAGTATTCCTTTTTTAATATAACAATTATAACCTTAATTTCCTCCGACAATCAATTATCTCTGAATTTTGACGTCGCACTTATATCTTGACGCGAAATTAGAATCGCATAATTACATGATGTGTTTGAGGATGTTTTCTTCGTTAATCGTTTACTTGAAATCATTTCCAAGTTTTAATTATCAAAAAGTTGAGGTTCCTTTTTATCGTGACAGAGAAATAAAAATTTAAATAAAGTCATTACAAATTTAAAGACAGATTTAAGTGAACGTTTTTTAGAACAATTTAGCGGTAAATAATTACTTTTAAGTCCATGACATGAGCAGGTACTCATAACTCGTAAGTGACGCCCTATGGACCTGGTCAACCTGTAGTTTATTTGCAACACAGTTTTACGGCTACAACGTCAGTAGTTTTATCGAGTGGTCTAATGTCATAGCAACCAGATTTACACCAGCAATGTTTTTTATATGCTTAAAAGTCACATAATCCACTTTAGTTATAAAGGTTTCAGTGTTCACCACTTTTCTGCAAAACAGACTGAAATGGAGGGAAGTGGGCCAAATCGAAAGGGAGAAAGCATGACTTAAAACATTACCAAAAGTTTTGATTAACCTTTCTGTCAATCATTTAGGGAATCTATACAGCTGTATATGCCTTTGGCGATTGGCACGACCAATAATTAAATGAAAAAGCAGGAGTTTTAGCGTGACGGGATTAATTCAACTTTCGAATTTCAAACTCACCTTAGTGGTACCGTTAATTTTATTACTACCACTGGGTCGATGCCTCTGCTGGTGGACTATTAGTCTCCGAGGGTATCACCAGCCCAGTAGCCAGTACTTCGGTACTGGCATGAAAATACGGATTTTTTGTGTTATTAAAATTTGCTGTTACAAAATATTAGAAATTATTATAAATTAAGGAATGTATCTCCCTCATGCAAAGCTCTGATTCCTTTCACGGATTTGGCTATACTTTTTGGACCTTTTGGATTATAGCTCTTCATCTTTTATATTAGCTTTGGATTTCAAATATTTTGGCCACGAGCATCACTGAAGAGACATGTATTGTCGAAATGCGCATCTGGTGCAAGAAAATTGGTACCGTTAATTTTATTAGACGATGAATAAATGAATCAACTTATATTTAATTAAGTATTTCTTTTGTAATTTGCATTTTAAAATGAAAAACTTCCTGTGTTGCGTTTCTTAAGTCCGTCAATATATTATTATAATATATCTTTATTGCAAAATTACACCCATAAGGGTCAAGCAATACAAACAAACAATTATATATTTTAAATACAATGAAATACAATACAATATAGTATAATAAAACATATTATAAGAGTTCAAATTATAAATTGATGTATAAAACACAATCATGAGCTTGTCTGACATAGGTCTGACTCCCTCAGTTCTAAAGACTGCTTAATGAAGTCTCCAATATGAAAAACAAGTTCAGGGATGGGTTTTAGAATGTGTTTTGGTTTATTAAATGAATCAAGATGTTGAAATAATGGTACATATTCTCTTAGATAAGCAAAAAAAAAAATCAAACGTAATGATATGTTAATGTCAAAACAAGTAATGAAATTCGTTATCGAGGACTCCACATTTTTTACATAATCTTTGTGCTCTTGGAATGTTTCTGTACCTTCCCAATGCAATGCCTAGGGAATGATCACTCAGTCTAAATTTTGAGAGTAACTGTCTATGTATAAAATTATTGCACTTTAAATATTCCTCAGACTGACAATTAGTTTTTAATTTCCAATAAAGACAAATTTTGGATGAGGAATCCAATTTTGAAAGTTTATATGTTTATCTAAACACACTTTTTAATATTATACTCATATGCGGTAAAGCTTAGCGAAAGGTATTGCGACGTAATCAGTCAAACAAACTTTATTGGATTAACTCTTTAAGGAACGATCGTTTTCATTGGTTAATTCAAACCTTCGACCTCACACATGCGAAAATAGAACACGCGTACTATAACGTTGAATGGACTGATCAATATTCACGTAGCTGTCAAGGTCGTTTAAAGCTTCCATCGTCGTATTTGCGTACATGATTGTGTTCTTGATTATGCAATCACAATTCTAGCTTTTATAAATGTGCATGTGTAATTCATTGGTTTTATAATTTTCTGCAATTGATAGTAAAATTTTAAACTTTAAAATCTTAACAGTTTTCACATCGAAATATTTAATTCAAATTTGTCCTCTGAATCAAGGGACGACATCAAAAGTTCAATGAAAAATTAAAAAAAAACTCAATCCACATATATTTTTCATTGACTCACCCCCCCCCCCCCCAAGTTGCTCATTCTGCCTTTTTTCACTCAATGGACTCGATGAATCAGCGTTGTACTTGAAAAATGAAACCGTACTTTTCTACAAACACTTTTCATATTCTTTGACAAGTTTTAGGTATTCGACATAGGATTGTGATTTTTTTTCTGATTCCGTTTACTTGAGAAAAAAATACCGAAATTGTAAGTAAATTCTTAACATGTAACCAACAATCCTTTGTTAAAAACAGAGATGGCAAACCATGACACAGGGGAATTAAATGTAGTTAATAAACTCCAGTGATTTACTTCATGAGGTTTTGCTATTCTCGGTTGAAAAACGAACGTAAATTGTATATTTTAAATATGTACATTTAAATAGAAACAATCAGTTTTTTAAAAAAGTGTTTATTCATAAAATGTTTTGATAAAAAGGTGAGTTTCTTCTTGTACATGCATTAAGTCATCCTTAATTTCTTGATATTTTGTTTATCATTTTATCATACATCATGTTTCGTTTTGTATTTCATGTTAAATACGAATACATACTACATGTACTTTAGTGAATAGTTCAACAATGTTATGCAGCTCTATTCTTACAGTATGAAATAAAAAATTAAATGTTCATCCATTTAAAGTCGAAAACAGTACATTTATATTTAAAAAAGAAGATGTGGTATGATTGTCCCTTCTGATCCCTTCTGTCTGGTGGGCGTCCGTTTTTTTACGGATGTGTTCTTAAAAGTGACAAATCTTAACTGAGGGATAATACCTAGCTTGTATACTATAAATACATATATAAAAGAAGAAGTTGTATGATTGCCAATGAGACAACTCTCCACAAGAGACCAAAATAACACAGAAATTTACATCTATAGATCACCGTACGGCTTTCAATAATGAGCAAAGCCCATACCGCAAAGTCAGCCATAAAAGGCCCCGAAATGACAATGTAAAACAATTCAAACGAGAATTGTTCCTTATAAACTACGACATTTCTCGCAAGTATTAAATTATTATTTTGTTCAACACATGCAAAAGAAATAATCTTCGCCGATGTAATATTTCAATTTATTACAACAACATGCCTTCACTGAATTCATGCAGGTGCACAAATGATACGATTAAAGTTATTTTGTTTCTATTTTGGGGAACAATTTCCTCCGTTTATGGTACGCTTAGCTACTGTGTATATGTTTTATAGCATGAAAATAATAAAAGAGGAATGTCAGTGCAACCCATCATTAATTATTGTAATGGATCAGTATTATGAGATACTTATTATAAGTGACTACGACATTAGCTATTTTTTGGACAATTGATAGGTATTCTGGATAAAAAAAACTTGAAACTAGCTTTTCTTGCATAATAATATCAAATTTACTAAAGCTTCAATGTAAATGTAAATCATATGGTAGAGTTTTTTTTCAGGCAGTATATCAACCTACAATAGAGAATTGGACTACCAATATAAGTGCAATGGAGAAATGTTTTACGAAAACTGTTAGAAAGTTGAAGCAAGTGCATGCCGATTTAAACAAGATCCCACAAGAGATGTCTACCAAAAATGTGCAAAACTTACAAAAAAGTTTGAAGAAAACATTAAATGAGATAGAACAGAAAAAAACAATATTGCCTCAAGTACTGGTCGAAATGACACATGTACATAATTTTATCTCAGGAAATAAGGATTTACAATACTAGAATATTATATTCACGAGTCTTATGTTTCGTAAGTCAAATGTAAAACAAGTTTTAAAACATGATTCAATCTTATACTCCTAACTGGCTCCTTCCCTACTATGTGGGCAAAATGATTTAAAGTGCCAATATTCAAAAGTGGTTCTTCTGATGACCCATCAAATTATAGGGGTAAAATCATTGGAAGTGCACTAGGAAAACTATTTGCAAAAGATATAAAACAGAAGGCCAGAGAATTGTTTGTTCTCAAAACGTTAAAAGAAAAATATACTCAAATGGGTCCTAAACTTCTCTTTTCTTGTTTCGTCGACTTCAAAAAGGCATTTGATATAGTTTGGCATATTAGTCTTTTCTATAAACTAAAACAATATGGCATAAGTGATTTATACCATAATGTTATTAAAAGCATGTATAAAAAGACTGAGCTGAATGTGAGAATTAGCAAATCTCACAAGATAGACTCCATCTCATCTAATATAGGTGTTTGCCAAGGGGATAATCTTAGCCCTAATCTGTTTAAAGTATTCATTAATGACCTCCCGGAAATATTTGATAAAACTTGTGACCCAGTTCAACTTGACTCAATTCAATTGAACTGCTTATTATATGCTAATGATGTAGTTTTGCTGTCTGAAACTGCAGAAGGCTTACAAAATAGTTCAAATAAGTTATTCCATTACTGTAAAAAATGGGGACTCGAAATTAACCTTAAGAAAACAAAGTTTGGTTTTCAATTGTACAGGAAAAATAAATCGCTCATCTTTTAATTTAAATAATTGTGCTATTGATAAAGCTAGACAGTGTACATACTTAGGGATAAACTTCAGTACCTCTGGAAGCTTAACAGAGGCAAAACTTGATCTAAATAAAAGAGGACTAAAAGCCTTCTTTAAAATTTATAAAATATTTAAAGGTCATAAACCCAAAATTAAAACTTTACTACATATATTTGACCACACAATTGAAACAAATTTTAACTTATTGAAGGAAGTGAAATTTTGGGCGTTTTAGATTCAAAATAATTTACAGGAAAAGGAGATTGTTACTCTGAAAAATTACGCAAAGAACTGCAAACTAAATCAGTTCATTAAAAAATCTGTAAATTTTCACTGGGAGTAGGAAAGAGAAAATATGGCAATGATAGGTGAGCTAGGGATATATCCTTTATTTATTGTTGTTTTTATACGTATAACGTTTAAGAAATACAGAGGACAAATTATTGTCTGAAGCTCTCCTACCAAAATCCTAATCAAACCATAGTAAGAAAAGTTGGAATATTTCTATGTAGTCCAGTCAATCTAGCATAAATTTGATCCTAACCCGAAAGTAATTGCAACAGAAGATTTTAAAGTTTTAATCCTTAGAATTATACCCCAAATATACACAAAAAATAATCCCATAAAATCTAATTTGAGGAAGAATAAAAAAATCACCATTTAAAATTCCTATGGAGATTTTTTATTGAAAAGGGAGATAACTCTTGCAAAAAAAAGCAGAAATATCAACAAAATTACAACTTTACTGCTTCTATTCAGCAGAATCTATTGATTCTTGATTTTTTAGCAGTCTTTAGAGTACAACTCTAAAGGTGTTTTCATATCTTTTATCAAGCTATAATCTAGATTTCGTAATTTATTAGTTGACCATTTATTGAAATTTTCAACATGACAAGGTAAAGAATCTCAAATTTAATCAAAATAATAAAGCATGTGTTCTTCTTTTAATGGTTTAAAGTTTCTTTAGATAAGTCAGTTGCTAAAAAAATATAATATACAGATATCAACAATACCAAATTTTCCAATTATTTTTTCAAAAGGGTCACAAAGCTTCAAATTTGCAATTTCTTTAATGAAAAATGCACGAAAAAAATAAAACTACCCATAACACTTTGGTTTTGTACATTTCATGAGCAGAATATCATATAATTTAGTCAAATAAAAACTTATAACCCCATCAAAGTATCATACTTTACATAAATTTCAAGAAAAATAACCTTACGCTGTCAAAAAATGACTCATTTTTGCAAGAGTTATCTCCCCTTCCAATGTTAATTTCCATAGGAAATTTAAAATGACGATTTTCCGTTTTTCTCAAGTTATATTTTATGGGACTTTTTTCTGTGTATATAAAGGACATAATGCTATAGATTAGAACAAAAACATTTTCTGTTGCAATTAGTTTGAGGTTAAATCTTAGTCTGACTGGACTAATGAGTTCATTAGCAAAATACTTAGACATATATTTATCACAAGTTTTTAATATGAAATCAAACTTGAAAAGATTTATTTTAAATAGACTAAAATTAATGTATAATAAGTTGTGGTATTCATCTTTAAACGATGACAGAAAAAATATGTCATTTGGAAATATACTAAACCGTACGGTGACCTATAGTTGTCTGTGTCATTTTGGTCTCTTGTGGATAGTTGTCTCATTGGCAGTCATACCACATCTTCTTTTTTATAAGAACATACAGACTTTTTAAGAGAAATATAAGTTTTGAACCTTATCTGTCTATAGGCAATACAAATCTGGTATTCAATTGTCAAACTTCAGAATAAGTAATCATAATCTAGAAACAGACAGAGGTAGATACAGGGTACTTCAGGCAATGTATAGAATTTGTAATATTTGTAAAAAAGAAGTGGAAGATGAACTCACTTTTTACTAAAATGTTCATTTATAGAAAGTGAGAGAATATCTATTATTTCAAACATAGTTAAAAGTTACAATAATTTTCACACAATTTCGATTATCAATCATAATTTATTTGGCAAATAAATAAATATTTACATCAAAATATGTCATAAAATATTTACATAAAAAGAAAAGATATGCATGCTTTGAAGATATAAGGAGGGCCTTTGACTTTGTATGGAGAAAAGGCCTCTTTTTAAAACTTTACAACCTAGGAGTTTTTTTTTTTATAATATTATTAAACAACAATATATTAATACTCAATCAGCTATCAAGGTACAGAATCAGCACTCAATTTTTTTTTTGAAATATCAAGAGGGATGAAACAAGGAGATTCTTAAAGCCCCTATATGTTCAATCTTTTTATACATGATATTGAAAGTGTCAAAAATGATAACTATCCTTTAAAATAAGTTTCTTCTGAGGCAAATTGTCTGATGTTTGCAGATAATCTACTTATACTTTCAGAAAATAAACAAGGTTTGCAAAATAGCTTAAATAATTTATAAGAATACTGTGACACCTGGCAATTTACACTAAATGTTATAATAACTAAAACTAAGATTTTGCCCCAAAAAAAACCCATTAAATTAGAACAATTTTTTGTTAAATATAAATATAAATTTGATAAATGTTACAGAATATAAATTTTTAGGTATTGTTATTAAATGTATTTGTAATTTTAATCATAGCTCTGAAGAACTAGTAAAAAAGGTGAAAAAGGTAATGCTTGCTATTAAATCCCATACTGGTTCTTTAAATAATTTCCCGATCAAAGTAGCATGTAGTTCTTTTAATACTATGGTGGAACCAGTTGCTACATTTTATTAAGAGTTTTACTTTTATGGATACATATATAACATTATATAGAGCTGTCCAAATGGCAAATGTGTCCCATGAAGAGATTGACTTTCTTGATGTTACTGATAAAATTTGTTTTGAAAAACTTCATTTGTCATTTTGTAAATATATTTTCGAAACACGAAAAAAATGCATCAAATTTATCAATAAGACTCAGCAGGATGTTACACCTGGTTTACGTATATAAAAACATTGCAAAGGAAGCGAATTTAGATTTTAAGCATATTGAGGAGTGTAAGAATCTAAAACAAATAAAAACACTTAAAACTAAATTAAAAGTTAAACTGTTTAATCATTATGAAAAATTATATAAACATAAATGTAAGAAAATAGATAATAGCAGTAAACTTCTATTTTATAAAACTTTAAAACAAAGTAATAAGATAATTCTAATATATTTGAAAATAGACGTAATATCACTCAATTAAGGTTAAGTGATTATTATTTATTAATAGAAAAAATGAGACACATAAAAATTCCTAGCGAAAACTGGTTGGGTCGGTCCTGTAATACAATTGAGAATGAAAAACATTTTCTTTTGTATTGCATAAAAAACGCTTCCATTAGACCATTTTTTATTTAGAAATTAACAAAGATTTAAAGTATAGACAATTTTAATAGCCTCAATGAAATGAAAAAAATGATAAATATTCTTTGCCCATCAACACAAAAACAGGTAAAAAGCATAGGTTCCTTTATAAAAGAAAGTCATTGGCACTAAGAATAGGGGACACATAATTGAATTTTGAACTATTTGCATTACTTTGTTAATACATGCTTTTTTCTTGTCATTATTTTAATGTTGTTTTTGTCACAAATCGTATAAGTTTGTTTATATGGCAGTAAAAAGTTTGATTTGATTTGAATTGCTAATGTCCAATGAAGATGGTCACATTTATAATCAAGTGAGCAATTTAATTAATTATTTAAATGATGTTCGAAAACAATTATTAGAATTTTCGATTTATGAATTGGACTGTCCCTTTGGTATCTTTCGTCCCTCTTTTAGTGAAGTTTTAGATTTTACTGTTTAAAGAAATAACAGAGGCATAATTTAGTTATTTATAATTGTGCTTGTAATGGTATGCTTTTAATAAGGGGGAGAACCAGAATATTTAAATTCAGTTTTCTATATTTTTTAGGGTTACTGTATTTGTCAATGTGGAAACATACTACATTGTATTTATAAATAAACATTATTGTGTGTCTATTCTTTTCTCTTCATTGTAATCATTGATTCTATTGTGTTCAAATCATTGTTATCATTTGTACCAAATTTAACTTGTGATTATGATCTGCCTGTAATGGGCGTCTTTTATTGACAATAACATATATTTGATTTGATTTATATAGGTCTGAAAATTAAATCCATCTGTGTTAGACTTATATTTGTATGTTGACAAACTTTTGTCCCTAATCGGGATATGAACTAATAACTTTGATACACTACATCAGCAATCACTTAGCCTCATGTTCACTGCTCTAGACCATATCCGCTATAAACGTGTTTTGTAGATATCACAGTGTTAAAAGGGAACTGTACGGGTTTTTTTTTAAATTTATAAACGTGTTAGACTACTTTTTTGTTACTTGCATTTACTGACATTAAGTTAAAAACAGTAACAACTTATAAAACAATCATGCATCTAAGACTAAATTATCAATTAGTACGCTTATTTATATATGAGTGTGTTATCAGTAAATTAAAAGCAAAACTAAAAATAATTGTTATGTTCATGTACATATGCATGGCTCTAGAATCTGTTGATACCTGGTACCTTGGCGTTGCACCAGGTCATGTTATTCACTGACTGTTTATGACTTACATCTAAAACTTGTAAAAAAATCCCCTTCCCTTTCATGAATGTGACCGAATTAGACAATTTACTGGATTTGTTATAACATGAGCAACACGACGGGTGCCACATGTGGCGCAGAATCTGCTCACCCCTTCCGGACCACCTGAGATCACTCCCGTTTTTTTGGTTGGGTTCGTGTTGCTTATTCTTTAGTTTTCAATGTTGTGTTATGTGTAATATGAGGCAGGCATTACCTGTAAATGGGGACGAAGTCTTTATTCATTTTTTTTTTAATTCAAACATGTTGATAAAAGAAACGGAAATACCATAACGTTTCCGATATTGGTTCTGTTGTTAGGGATTTAGTTGTGACGTTATTTAAGTTATGTTGGTCATTTTTATAAATTTCCTGTGTCCCAAACTTTAAATTTTTGAAAAGAACTAAGGATTTTCTTATTCCAGGCATAGATTACCTTAGCCGTATTTGGCACAACTGTTTGGAATTTTGGATCCTCAATGCTCTTCAACTTTGTACTTGTTTGGCTTTATAAATATTTTGATATGAGCGTCACTGATGCGTCTTATGTAGACGAAACGCGCGTCTGGCGTACAAAATTATAATCCTGGTACCTTTGATAACTATGACGTCATATTCAATGTAAACAAAGAAACACTGTTATCAGGTAACGTTTTTTTTTCATATCAAACAATTATTAAAAATGATTGGGTGTTGAATTCCGTCCTATATTTGTTGATATGTTGATAAATATACATTTTATTCAAAGTCTCATGCAAACAAGACAGGAACAGGAAGTAGATCTGAAAAAAAGTTAACGACTTTGAGTTCATAAGTAGAATGAAAAATTCGGGAAATTTTCCCGATTTTTTTTTTGCTTTTCTTTTATTGATTTTTCTACCGTAATTGAGGACTTCGTCCCAATACTATAATTGTTTTTCTGTTTGTCTTTTTCATTTTTAGCTATGACGTTGTCAATATAAAAAAAAAGATGTGGTATGATTGCCAATGAGACAACTCTCCACAAGAGACCAACATGAACAGAAATTAACTACTATAGGTCATCGTACCGCCTTCAACAATGAGCAAAGCTCATATCGCATAGTCAGCTATAAAAGACCCCTGAATGACTTTAATAAACAATTTATAAAACAGTCGAAGAATTCTTATAAAAACTAAATTGAACAGCCCAACAAAATTACGTCAGTTTTTTTTCGATTTATGAGTTTGACTGTCCCTCTGGTGTCTTTCGCCCCTCTTATATGAATTCTTTATACTAAAACCGCTACACATTCTGACTGAAGTCAAGAGCCTGTAATTCAGTGATTGTTGTTTATTGCTATGTTACATATTTGTTTTTCGTTCATTATTAAGAACATAAATTACTCCCTGAATATGCCTCTTGTATCTTTAGTCCCTCTTTTAGACCATTCGTTTTCTCGTAAGAACTAAGGGTTTTTAATTACATTCATCTTTTCGAAACATTGATAGCTGATTGTGCGGTATGGGCTTTGCTAATGATGAAGGCCGTACGGTTACCTATTTTGTTAATCTCTGTGTCATTTGTTCTCTTGAGAAGAAGTTGTATTATTGGCAATCATACAAAATCTTCTATTTTATACGTGAGCATGTACCACACAAAGGTATATGTAGTCTCACATACCATACAGACACCCTCACATGACTTATTCATATGAGGTGGTAAGTAACTGTTGAGAGGTTTATATCAACTCTTGTCATCATTAAATTTTACTTAAAAATTAATAATATCTATTTTGACGACCAAGTAAAAACTAGTACTGTATGCAATTAATTGCCTTCTCTTCATTGTTTGTGTCGTTTAGTTCAATTTAAGATGTTGTTTTTTCTTATCGTTAAAAGCCATCAAATTTATAGCATTGAATCATAAAATGACAATGAAATGTTTCAGTTGAATCTTTTGCATATCTTTCTAAATCAAATTTGATAGAGGTTAACATATTGAATCCTCGCTTATTTTCTTTTGTTCTCCGTATGATGACCTGTATATATTTTATCTTGGTGTGTGTCGTCAACAAAAAAATAACCTATAATTCTTTTTTTTGTAGACAAACGCAAACTAGTCCGTATTCATAAGATAAGTTAGATAATTCATACAAATCTAATCTTGAACTTCAATCAAATGAAGTAGTAGATGGTTTTGCTTAGAAACTTAGTTATAGTTCAATTGCCTTAATGTGCCATGCGCCATGCTTAGTCTTCTTTCGTTAAGCAAAAAAACGAATCATTTATTTTGTCATCATGCATTTGTCTATTCATAATTGGCGATTAATTGTTTCACAATGGTTTTATTATAAAAGTATGAATGTTTGTATTGGTATTCTAAATGATTAAATTTGATGTAGAATACAGTAGTGTTTTTGTAAATGTTATGAAATAAGTTTGTAACCCTATAAAAAGGGGGGTTCTATAAAATAAGTAACATTATGGTAGTCACCTAATACGATATCAACGGGGTCAGTAAATTTGCGTATGAGGCTAAGGTGTAAGGATTAGGGCACTATCATACTGAAATAGTTACATTAGACGCATATTTCATTACTAAAGTTATTGTGATTGGCTTACATCAATCTTGCGTCATTCTTCATTTCAACATGAATTGCATGAATTGAAACATACATGATGACACCCGTTGATACACGCACAATAAAGTGCACAGGTAAATAAGAGGTGGACAATTATAGGAATCGTGTTTTTATGATCAAAGCGAAAAAATGTAATTTAAGTATTGAATGCTTCTTTTGGTAATTTCATAGGGTTGTAAAAGCGTTGACTGTACGTACATTTGTAGAATGAGGCTCTTCATACAGAATCTACTTCGGTCAATGCTTTTACACCCATACATTTACAAAGAGATGCATTCAATTCTTAAATTCATTTTTCATGCCAAATTTCTTATTATGGAATATTTAAACGTAGCTATAAAATCAAATAAGAAAATTTCTGCATTTGTTGGTCAAGTAATCATAAAAAGTATTTCAATCAGTTGTTAATGTCAGTTGGATTATAACAATTATCAAGTCTTTAATATCAATAACTGTGTATACAGAGACAATATCAACAATAATAATTAATAAACAAGAATGTGTCCATAGTATACGGATATTCCTGAACTATAAAAAAAGAAGATGTGGTATGATTGCCAATGAGAGACCAAAATGACACAGAAATTAACAGCTTAGTTAGCTATAAAAGGTCCCGAAATGACGATTCATATGCGGCGAGTTTACCAAGAGAACTCAATAAATAATTTACTTGAAAAGAATCTGTAAAAAAGAAACGGAAATACTTCAACGTTTCCGATGTTGGTCCTATTGTTAAGAATTTAAGTTGTGACGTCATTTGCAACGTAAACAAAGAAACACTATCATCGGGTAGGTTTTTTTTTTCCTATCGAAATCTGAAGTTCTGGGCCCAGTTGTTCCAAAGTATCGTTAAGCTAACGACTATTTAAGCCTAACGACTCGTTAAATTTTAACAATGTTAACTAATTACTGCGTTAAATTGTGTTCAAAAAATTTAGGGACTGATAGTAGGGTGCCCAGTATCGAAAAAGACGTCTAGTTAACGAGTTTAAGTTAACGGAGAACATACGGCTAAATTTAGATGCAAACTGTTGAAAAATCATTATATTTTCCAATCATGAATGTCGTCGTATGCTGCGGTGGTCACGTTTTTCAAAATTTCGTTGTTTCTTATGGTACCCAAAGATACTGTACTGTACAGGTCATCTTCAACACAAAAAATAAAATTATTCCTCTTTGTTTTATTTGTTCAAATTGTACTTATCATTTAGCTTAAATATCAAATTATTCATATAAAGAAAGCTAAAAAATATTTATATAATTTAAGTATAAGTATTTCATGATTTTCGTAGGTCTATTTTTATAGCTGAAATTAACAACATTTTTAACGAAAGCAATTTTATTACGTGTTACTTTCACGGGATTTTTACTCTGATTACATCAATAAGACATGGTACATATGTGTGCCAAATATATTTCGTGTAATGTTAATCGGTGAAAAGAAAATAGCAATTAAAAACACAAATTTAGTGATAATTTTTTCTTGATTCAAACACGCCTTTTCTCGTGCCGTTTATCGTTTTGTAGCTTACACTATTAGGTCATTAACTAGGACAATTGTCACTAACTTCATTTCTTTTTTTTTAGCTTGTTGTATGGCCAATTTGTTTGTTTTTGATAGTCCAGTTTGTTTGAAGATCGTTGTTTTGTAACTTGAAATATCATTTTGTTGGTTTTTATAACTTTAATTGTTTTCTTTTAATTGATAGTTGTGTTATAATTGTAATATACAAAACAAATCCTTCGGTCACGTTTCGGACACGGAATATGGCACACATTCACAGTCCTGTTACCTAAACTATGCTAATCAAACCCTAAGCAAAGTAGGACTGAAATACAATGGGATAAATATGTTATAACTTATATGTCATGGTTCTTCTACTGAATTGCCTATTAATATGCGAGGAATTGACACTAACGCTTTATCGAGGCTATGGGAGGACGGAAAGATCATGTATATTTTAGTATATTGCACGATGCTTCAGACCTAGACTATCTTCGTACTGATGATTACAAAATGTTGTACCATCATTCTTGCTATAAATCTTACACTAGCAGACACAACTGCAGTTATTTTAAAGCTTAATCAAGTTCTTGTTCGTCTGTAAAGTGTTTCAGGGCATATATAGAAGGTCGTCAAATTCCTGACTGTATAAAATTTCTTTTGGTCAGTGAGAACCAGCAGGCCTTAATCAGATTTCTTGGTGAATTGATTGTTCGGCATCATGGTATATCAACAGTTACTATAACACATGAAGAAGTCATATTCTATTTAACACTTCCAAGGACCCTAAATCAGCTCAGACGGAGTATTCAGGTTTGAAGAATTATTTTGTACGCCCGATGAAGTAGATACTCGCATAATTGTACATGCTATACATGTAGAAAAGAGTTCGGTGTGAAAGGAATCAAGAGAAGGCTATTAGTAAAAAAAGTCACAAGATACAGATGTTCTTATCTTATGGGTTCATAAGTACAAGTGAGAGGTTTAGCGCTATGAAACCAGGTTCAATCCACCATTTTCTACATTTGAAATGTCTGTACCATGTCAGGAATATGACAGTTGTTGTCCATTCGTTTTTGATGAGTTTTGTAATTTGATTTTGCCATGTGATTAGGGAATGCCCGATTGAATTTTCCTCGGAGTTCAGTAGTTTGTGATTTGCATGAGCTATGGTTTCAAACTGGCAATATAGCTTGCACACAAGATTTGCTCCGCTATTTACCTGTCCATGACACATGTAAAAGTATCGGGTTTGCCACCTGTAACATGGTACCAGCCGCACATGATGTTACATGATGCGATACAATGTAATCGGTCCTGTTTAGGATCGATAGGCGCACTGTTTATAAGTCTTAAAGGACAACCAAGATGATTTCACCGATTTGTCAAACCTTTCTTATTGTGACATCGATGAATCGATTAATGCAGCTCGAGATCTTGTTGTTAGGTTGGATGATCTCGAGTAAAAACTAAAAATAGATCATTGTGCTTAAACAAATTGAGCGTAAAATTGGCTACAATTTTAAATTTCTCCCTTGTCAAATTTCCTACTTGTGAATCTACATCTACTTTTAAACAATATGAAATAAGCGCTTCACTCCATGCGATCCAGACGTAAAGATATCTTCCAAAATAGCAAAACTAACCTAGCATTCTCCTCTTCAGTTCGAATGGGAAAAGAAAAATGACTTGTCTATCTCGAAGGTTAGATGTCATTCGAATTTCTGCAAGATTAGTTTGTACTTGTGAGGGCGAATCTGTGTTTTCCAAGGGTTGCATTTGCGTCGACAAAATCTATCCTGTACAGATGTATGCCCATGTCAGGCAAATGACATATGTCAAAATGTAAATACTCATCTGGTTACAGTAAGAAACATTGATAACGACGAAGATGACGATGCATAAGATTTCATTTTTCTGTATGTACCTTATAAATCATTGTTAGTTATCGAATGAAAATTAAGAAGTCCATAATATTTTCTAAACAATAAATAAAACATATAATGAATCTTGATATCGTTGGAAATATAGTAATAATCTTTCTAATGGGGATTCCGAAAGATATGTAAATTAAAAATAAAAACCCCAAAAAAAAACCCTGCCATATGTTTTCTGACCTTGGCATGGTTGATGGGCTAAAACTACAGGAGACCATAGAACGTAGTAGGTAATTCTAGCCTCGATCATAATTTTCTATTTGCATTTGATATTTTTTGTGTGTGTGTTTTAGCAATACTGTTGTCTGCTTGTTTTCATTTTATAAGTTTTTAATGTTCCTTTGGTTTCTTACGCCTTTTTTGTTTGCATTTGTTTGTAAAAACATCGGTGCTGTACATAACCCTCTCCCTTGTTACATTTTTGGAATACTTTTAAACATTATAGCCAATTGTTGCTCATTTAGTATATGTAAGAAGGGGTGTTTTACCTGTTCTAATAGACGTTTTGTTTTCATAACTTTTGCCCCCCCCCCCCCCCCCCATTCCCGCCCGCCTCTTTTTCTCTGTTTGCATTAATTTTTACTTCTTCAAAGCAAAGTTATACACAGAGCTTTAAATTCAATCAAGTTCGACGTTAATTTCGGAAAAAATCATTTATATTTACTATTTCGCACCCAATAACAAAAATTTGATATTAAATTACCTTGAAATTGACGAACACCTTACTATCAAAAGACGTGAAAAACACATTTTGTTTTCAACAAAAGATTAAAGTTAAGATCTAAAAAACGTCTTTACATATTACTTGTAACGAATTGAATACAAAAATAACAAATTTAGAAATTGAAATAGGTCAAGGTCACTGTTATTTAACAACTGCTTGAAAATTTCAAATCTGCACCCTACATGCCAAAAAGTCAATCTAAAGTCATTTTTGGGGATAAAAATATAAAATAAGTTCTAAATGTAGACACAAAAGATATTTTTCTATAAATTAATTGTTTTTATTTTGCTCCAAACGCATAGATCTAGGAGAATCAAGCTATCTAAATGTGACTGTGCATTTTCCTTGAATTTTTGCTCTGACCTTTGACCCTGATTAAAAAAAAATCGTGACCACGGTAGACAGCGACGACAACGCTATTTCGATGAGGATTGTTCTCCTCTTTCCAATGATATAAAATATAGTCGTATGTTATTCCGTTAAGGCAAATCGATAATATTTGTTGATTGGGCACCCTACTATGAGTAAACTAACAACTTGTTTAAAAAATTAACAACTATTTTCTTTAACATTCTGTTTAACAATGGCTGAACAATAAACCCCGAACAAGAAACTACCAAGAACTAGAGGGAGCAACCTAACAAGCATGGCAGTAAATTTGATCAGTAGAAGGGGTGGAGGGGTTAGGGTTACTGAGAGGAAAATTTAGGCCGGGACATAACAGCAGATGCCAAAAACAAGCTGTAGGCTAAAATAACAGGGGAGATGAATGCTCTGGGGGTTAGATACAGAAAGCTTTCAACTGTCAAGACCAAATTTAGGAACCTAACCAGAGATGCCAAGGAGAAATTTGTGTACGAGAAAAAGGAGAGAAACAAAAAAGGGGGAGGACCAGCACAAAAACCAATAAGTATGGCAGAGGAATACATCATTAATGCCATGAAGGATTCTCCTTCCTTCAAGGGAATAGACGGTGGAATGGAGACTTCTCTGTGTTAGTATTATAGAAATAGTAATATTATATCATTTTCATTCCTTTCTTTCGCATAAATTTGTCAGGTTTTATTGTTTTCATTATAAAAATTTACAAAGAAAACCGCAAAACCAAAGCAGTCGTCTGCTATCACAGTAGGTTTCCCTTTTAAAGAAATTCCCTACAGACGTCGCCAATGTTCTTAAAATAGATTCATGTGTTCTGCGATTACTGATAGTGTCATTCATGTTACCTTTTATTTATAGAATTCCTTTATATGATATTGTTGGAAGAACCACCCTCTACAAATCAAATTATGATTAAACATGGATAAGATGGTATTTAATACATACTGGCCTGTTTACCTGAACTGTAACTCCCTCTTATGTCAGGAAAACCACCAATCCTAGAATCGGTGTAATATAAAAAAAAACATGGCTTTGGTATGGCGGTCAATTTTGCAATGCCCCTTATATCAACATTTGCCACATTGAAAAAAAATTGTGTGGGAAAAATTCCATACAAAATTAATTTTCTTCAAGATATAATAATTATGCAATTAATATTAATGTGTTAATGCCATCTTCAAGGCACTTGCAATGACTAATTTTCCACGGATATTGTGACATGTTTATAGTCCTTTTAAAAAAAGCGTGCAGTATAAAAACATAATTGAGTAATCTTTCTTTGTGCCTAATTATTTTAAAAGTTATCATGATTTTTTTCAGGGATTTCTCAGCAAGACACCTGTAACAGCAGACACTCAGAAGGTGTGTATATAAATTACATAATTCATACATATGACTATACATTACTTAAGAAATTTTATTTCATAGATACAAGTAGATTCGGTCTGGGTGCCTATGAGACCATATTATTATGCAAGAAATTCAAGTTTCTTCAAAGAAGTGCAATCAATTTGCTATCTGATTTAATATATTTGGAAGCTTTAAAATAGTAATTTATAAACAGTTTCATATACATGTTTTTTTCAAATTGTACAGCAAACATGCCAAATTATGTCTGATCAGTTCTTATTGAAGATTTATAGAAAGCAAGGAATGTTTATAAAATTTCAGTCACTATGTTATTTTACATGTATTCCAGATTTGTATACTTTTTTGTCATATACAATTTATAAATTGATATGAAAACTTTGAAAGAAAGAGACAATGTTATACCATCATTCATGTGTAATATTTCATTAGATTTGGTTCTATTACATTTCAGACAGCATAACATCTGACTAGATGTATACTGCTGTACCCGTCTCACCAGCTCCAGCACTGAATGCTATTTATAACATATCAGACTGTTGTTGGAATTTATTACTTGGATAATTACAATAATGGTCAAGAACTTTTTTTTTAATTCTGCATTTAATATAAACTTGCAATGTTTAAGCATAAATGTTGATAGAAAATAAGTTGATCCTATACAAATCCTTGGTTTGTGTAAAAAATCTTCATAAAAAAAATCAGTTTTTCATTTTTCTGTAACAGCATGTTTCAAGTTAATCCATTTGATTTTCATATATTTTCTGTTATTGTTCTATTTGTCACACTTATTGATAGAATTATAACTTATATTCAGCAATTCATTTTTACAATACCCTTTCCCAATCAATGTTGTTCAATTTATTTGATTGTCCATTAATTTTGAATCTTGTACAATAGTATTTTGGAATAGGCCTATTCAGGATTTTGAAAAAGGATCTTTATGAAGGAAGTGTTAGAAACGGGCATGTACATAGTCTTTGCATGAACCAAACATAAGGCTCCATACGGGAACCCATCTATATCTCCCTCTGTGTATCATAAACAACACATTCAAATACACTTAACACATATGATAGTATGCACTGAATTGAGCAAAATTTTTATGTAAACAATTCTCAATTTTTAGATTTACCATCTTTTGTGGAAGATATCTGGATAAGGATTGAGGACGGTTCACCAGAGAAATGACGAGTTAACACTTTCTTGTGCTGCTGTTCATGTCAGCCTACCAGTACCTGCACAAATACAGACTTGCACTCAGCAACCACCAAAACCCAGGTATGTGTTTCATATGTAAAAATACAGCACTGTCTATGATGTATTTCCATTACTTGTTTAGCGAGTCTGATGAGAATTACTTTTTCCTACAGATTTTAAGTTTGTTTTTACAATGTTTTAGATATTTTATTTTGTAATATATTACACCATTGACATAGGCGGATCCAGAGGGGGTGAAACTCGAGGCCCCTTTTTTGTGGGAAAAAATTGGTTGATTATATAGAGAATCCCTGAAGCATGACTGGCGTGTGCCCCCCCTTAGATCAGACGAACAGCGAACCCCCCCCCCCTTTTTTGAGGTCAGTATTGAAAAGTTCTGGATCCGCCACTGATTGACCATGATTAGGAAAGAACAATCGAGTTCTCACAAGCACATTTACTATTGTCACATATCGTTTTGTGAATGCCTGTTCAAATTAAGAAGTCAGTATATGACTCTGGTTGCTGTCTGTTAAATTTTCATTTTTAGCTTATGTGTCATTATTTATGTTTTTTTGTTTTTTTATTTAATTGTTCAACATTTTGTTATGTCATGTCAGTTCTTTTATAAGAGCTAACAGTATTGGGTTTCTTCATTGTAAAAGGCTGGGAATAGTGAATAATTATATTAATATAATAAAATCTGCCTCATTTTGGCTCTTTG
This sequence comes from Mytilus galloprovincialis, assembly GCA_037788925.1. Lineage (NCBI taxonomy): Eukaryota > Metazoa > Mollusca > Bivalvia > Mytilida > Mytilidae > Mytilus > Mytilus galloprovincialis. The sequence continues at coordinate 68,982,888 of CM075330.1, read as the reverse complement.
GATAATTGTCTCATTGCATGGCATAATAATGATATAATATTATTATATTAATACACATCTACTAATATAAAGTTAGATTAATAGAATTACCAAAATAGTAAAATTCTAAATTTCAGTGAAAGTAAGCAGAAGAAGAAAGCAAAGTTAACTGTAGATAATGTGTATGAGTTGCAGTGTCTAGTTTGAGAAAGTGATCTGAAAAGAAATGAAATGCAGATGGAAATTTTCCAAAGACATATGCAATTTTATAATATGATGATCCAGAAGAAAACTATTGACAGTGAAACAGTTGGGACCAAAAACCCCAGAACTATCCCTATGTACCTTTCTTTTGGGGTATTAAACCTTGAGGTAAAACATATGAATGCAAAGTTTATTTAGCCACTTTAAAACAAAAGAGTTTGCTTCTACTGACTACACCAACATTAATTATCCGAAATATATCCGATTTGCCCAACCCCCCACAAAAGATTTTTTTTTATCACTGATAATTTATTTAAAGAATTGATTCTTTAATACTTTACCTCCAAGTGTAATATATGGCACCGTCTCTTCAGCATCCCAAATGTTCTCTCGATCACACGTCAGGTTGAACAGTGGCTTCTATTGTACTTTTTCTGATGATCTTGTACAGGATTCTGGTATGGGGTCATCAGAAATGGTCGACAATGATAACCACTATCCCCACGCAAAACACCACTTGCCTATCCACCATTTTGTTCAATGTAGGTACACACCTATACATTAAGGTTTATATTTCTTTTTACAACAAATATTTGGTTAAAACTACTCTCTATATAACTAAATTCATATATTCAGCTTCGCAGATTAGTTACACTAAAAAAAACTAAAATCATATTGAGCCAGACTATTTATATATTCTTTTTTCAGTTTTTGGATATATCAATGTTTTCTTAACATGGCCATCCCTTTAAAGTAATTGATTACTTCTTTATATATATATAATTATTGGTTATTTAACATATAATAGTTATGAAAGGTACCAGGATTATAATTTAGTACGCCAGACGCGCGTTTCGTCTACATAAGACTCATCAGTGACGCTCATATCAAAATAGTTATAAACAAAAAAAATACAAAGTTGAAGAGCATAGAGGATCCAAAATTCATTTACTAAAGATATTTCTTTATCCTTTTTAGTTCACCTAGCCCACAAGGCCAAGTGAGCTTTTCCCATCACTTTGCGTCCGTCGTCCGTCGTCGATAACTTTTACAAAAATCTTCTCCTCTGAAACTACTTGGCCAAATTAAATAAAACTTGGCCACAATCATCATTGGAGTATCTAGTTTAAAAAATGTGTCTGGTGACCCGGCCAACCAACCAAGATGGCTGCCATGGCTAAAAATAGAACATAGGGGTAAAATGCAGTTTTGGCCTATAACTCAAAAACCAAAGCATTTAGAGCAAATCTGACATGGGGGTAAAATTGTTTATCAGGTCAAGATCTATCTGCCCTGAAATTTTTAGATGAATCGGACAACCCGTTGTTGGGTTGGTGCCCCTGAATCGGTAATTTTAAGGAAATTTTGCTGGTTATTATCTTGAATATTATTATAGATAGAGATAAACTGTAAACAGCAATAATGTTCAGCAAAGTAAGATTTAGAAATAAGTCAGCGTGACCGAAATGGTCAGTTGACCCCTTTAGGAGTTATTGCCCTTTATAGTCGATTTTTAACCATTTTTCGTAAATCTTAGTTTATTTTTACAAAAATCTTCTTCTCTGAAACTACTGGGCCAAATTAATCCAAACTTGGCCACAATCATCTTTTAAGTATGTAGTTTAAATAATGTGTCCGGTGACCCGGCTATCAAATCAAGATGGCCGCCACGGCTAAAAATAGAACATAGAAGAAAATGCAGTTTTTGGCTTATAACTCAAAAACTAAAGCATTTAGAGCAAATCTGACATGGGGGTAAAATTGTTAATCAGGTGAAAATCTATCTGCCCTGAAATTTTCAGATGAATCGGACAACCCGTTGTTGGATTTCTGCCCCTGAATCGGTACTTTTAAGGAAATTTTGCTATTTTTTGGTTATTATCTTGAATATTATTATAGATATAGATAAACTGTAAACAGCAATAATGTTCAGCAAAGTAAGATTTACAAATAAGTCAGCGTGACCGAAATGGTCAGTTGACCCCTTTTGGAGTTATTGCCCTTTATAGTCAATTTTTAACCATTTTTCGTAAATCTTGTTTATCTTTTACAAAAATCTTCTCATCTGAAACTACTGGGCCAAATTAATCCAAACTTAGCCACAATCATCATTGGGGTATCTAGTTAGAACATAGGGGTAAAATGCAGTTTTTGGCTTATAACTCAAAAACCAAAGCATTTAAAGCAAATCTGACATGGGTAAAATGGTTTATCAGGTCAAGATCTATCTGCCCTGAAATTTTCAGATGAATCGGACAATTCGTTATTGGGTTTCTGCCCCTAAATCGGTAATTTCAAGGAAATATTGCCCTTTATTGTAAATATTTAACCATTGTTTGTAAATCTTAGTTATCTTTTACAAAAATCTTCTTCTCTGAAACTACTGGACCAAATTAATCCAAACTTGGCCACAATCATCTTTTGGGTATCTAATTTAAAAAAAGTGTCCGGTGACCCGGCCATCAAATCAAGATGGCCACCACAGCTAAAAATAGAACATAGGGGTAAAATGCAGTGTTTGGCTTATAACTCAAAAACCAAAGCATTTAGAGCAAATCTGACATGGGGGTTAAATTGTTTATCAGGTCAAGATCTATCTGCCCTGAAATTTTCAGATGAATCGGACAACCCGTTGTTGGGTTGCTGCCCATGAATCGGAAATTTTAAGGAAATTTTGCTGTTTTTGGTTATTATCTTGAATATTATTATAGATATAGATAAACTGCAAACAGCAATAATGTTCAGCAAAGTAAGATTTACAAATAAGTCAGCTTGAAAGAAATGGTCAATTGACCCCCTAAGCAGTTATTGTCCTTTATAGTCAATTTTTAACAATTTTCATAAATTTGTAAATTGTTATTAATATTTTCCACTGAAACTACTGGGCCAAGTTCATTATAGATAGAGATAATTGTAAGCAGCAAGACTGTTTAGTAAAGTAAGATGTACAAACACATCACCATCACCAAAACACAATTTTGTCATGAATCCATCTGCTTCCTTTGTTTAATATTAACATTGACCAAGTTGAGCGACACAGGCTCTTTAGAGCCTCTAGTTTAAGTTATTGTGTCTCAATATTTTTTTCATCATAGCGTTTACTTAAAATTAAATGGTTGCTTATTTGTAAATGGAATAATAGTTTTTTTTATAACTTATAAATCCTTTACTTCATAAAAAAATGCCTGTACCAAGTCAGGAATATGACAGTTGTTATCCATTCGTTTGATGTGTTTGAACTTTTGATTTTGCCATTTGATTTGGGACTTTCCTTTTTGAATTTTCATCGGAGTTCAGTATTTTTGTGTTTTTACTTTTTACTAAAGATATTGCAATATTGTATGTAATGTCTGAGCCTTTCTTTCATTTATCCAAATTTTATCATGCTAAAATGATTTATCAATAAATCAATGTCAAATGATAAATTAATTATTTGGAAATGAAATTCAAAAGTCCATAAATTGGCATGTTTAATAACAAAAAGTAAAAAAAAAAAATAGGTGATTAATGATGAGACCATGTCCAATAAGAAGATTTTGACTTTTCGCAGTGGTAACCAATCAAAGATTTTGAATTTTTATTGAAAAATTAGAAGTCTTCTTATTGTAAACATGAAGTGCTTGAAAGGGAATATGACTAATAAAAGATGACCGACATTACAATAAATACATCCCTTTGATGGCCTGAATATGTGGGAATCATGACTGCTACCTGGCCAGTTTGCATTTGTTTGTGAATTTACCTGCAAAATATAAAAGATTATATATAATGCAAAGAAGAAAGAAATGTTGTAATAGCATAAACAGATTTATATGTAACAAATTATCTTTGATTGATTATTATATTTTTCTCATTAAGAGGTGTAGCAAGTAAGTTTCAAAGAGAGGATAATTTGGGATCATGCAACAGTGGACTTAAAAATAAAATTTATTTGTATTCATATTCTAAAAGTCTTGTAATGGTAATCTTAAAAAGGGATGTCCAAACATTTCAAACTAATAGAGTATATAAAATTCAGAAAACATGATGATTAACCATGACAGCTGATGAACAATGCATAAATTAGGCGGTTAACTTTCTCGTTTGAATTGTTTTACTTCCTCATTTCACAATGAATACATCGTGCAGTTTCATGTAATTAGTTATTTAGAATATGACAACATATTATGTAATAATGACAGCATATTATGTAATAATGTAGAGCAGTTGACAACAATACCGGATAAAGTAAAATGGAAAATAATGTTTTGTTTGTACAGCCTTAGGTGTTTCATCACTCTGAAATTCCACTACATTATGCATACATGTACAAAGTCATATATTTGTTAAAATTCTCAGAATTTTTATGACACGTCAATACTGTGAAATAATCATTTATACTTGAACACGCCACGACATCGCAAGTCGCTGACTGAATTAAAGTACCTATTTTGCTATATATCCATATAATATTGTCGTGTAGAATTTGTTTTTGTCTCCAAACATTGATTTTCTTTAAAGCATGAATCATATACTAATTTCAAAATTATTGCTAGGAAAATGCAGACATTTCTATATACATTGGAAAACATGTCAATTTATTTGGGCAAGAAATGTCTAAGGTTCATTTTTAGTTCATATAGCCTAAAGGATCGCGTGAGCTTTTCTCATCCAATAGTTTGTCAGATCTGTCAGAATTTTCCAAGACGTTTAGTTTCAAACGCAATAAAGAAGATCTTTGTTTGTTGTTTAACTTTTCCAATGTGTAAATTTTTACTATGTACATGACCTTGACACATATTTTGTAATAAACGTTACATGACGTATGTTGAAAAAAGGAAACAATGTCACCGTCAATTTGTGTAGGGGATCAAAAGGGGTTTTAGATACTTTAAAATACAGGTATCGTATGGAATTGTGAAAATCCACAACTTTTAATCAAAATTGCATGCATGTCTTTCATAAAATCAGTATTTTAGAGCACTTTAAAACAGATATAATTAAAAGAAGCTAAATTTCACTGTTTTGAAGTAGAAACGCAGCTAAAACCAAATACAAATTGACATGGCTGGTGGTCACTAAAACTGATTAAAAGTAAAAAATGATGGCTTCAAAAAAGTGTAGAAATTTGAAATAGGTTTCCCGGTTTCATTTAAGATTATAACCGCTTTTTTTCTGTATTTGGATACGCAAACGTCAAATTAGGAAAAATCGATTTTTTTTGGCGAACAAAAAAGATGGCTAATTTTTCTAGAACGGACAGGATAAAGGAATAGGAATAACAAGCTATTTTTTATAATGTATAATTTATATCACTTGACTGGGCGGAGTTTAACCGTCTCGCTCATAATAAACCATTCCATCTATAGATAAGTGTTTTAGGATAAACTCATCAATGAAGTGTCCACTTATTCTCTTGTAAATTCCTTTGATGGCAGTGATAGGTGATTAGAAATCAGTAATAATTATAACGGCAATCATCCTAATCACACACATCTTCAAATATACTGTCCTAATGTCAAAACGTAAGCTCCGCCCGATCAGTTGAAATGACATTCGTAATATGTATGTCGTAAAGAAATTATATTGGTCACAAAACCTACAAATTTTGAAATTTAATTATAATAAAAGCATGACATGTTGCAAAAAACAATTTAAACGTCAATCTTTTAGCCGATTGATTTGGCGGACTTTTTGACGCTACGGACGACTGTAGCGCCACCTAATAAATTCCCCCTGCTGTTGTTGCTGATAAAGCTTGACGACAACTGACGTTTCCAAGGACCTGCTTTCCAACTGTGCTCACAAATGCCATTGACAATTATGAATCATTTTATAGTGCAACAAACATGGAGTAATAATGATCATAAAACTCTTCCAAATGTTCAATGTTTCAAAATGCCTCTATAGGAAAAAGTAACATAAATAAATATCATTGAGGTAGTGATGTTATTGTTGGGCAATTATAGTGTATTTGTTGGATTCATAATTCAACTTTTATAAAGAGATAAATACATTGCCTTTTCAATATCGGCCCGGGAATCATCCCGAGACCCTCATATCAGCCCGAAACGTACCCGGGTACCATCCCGAGACCCCCATATCAGCCCGAGACGTACCCGGGTATCATCCCGAGACCCCCATATCAGCCAGAGACTACTACGTCTCGGGCTGATATGGGGGTCTCGGGATGATAACCGGGCCGATATTGAAAAGGCCATGTACTAATCTCTTTATCATATACTTCCGAAAATTGTTTCATGTATGGAAAATTAACAAATAAAATACCTAAAACAGTCAAAAGCTATCATATCAATGCTTAGTATATGATAAATAAAGTTTTCGACTGTTATAGTTTTTTTATTGGTTAATTTGTAATACATAAAACAATTGTCGGATGTCGGAAGTATATGATAAAGCGATTAATACATGGCCTTTTCCATATCGGCCCGGGTATCATCCCGAGACCCATATCAGCACCTCGACTACGTCTCCGGCTGATATGGGGGTCTGGGAATGATACCCGGGCCGATATGGAAAAGGCCATGTATTAATCTCTATATATATGTCAGTCTGTCATTCATTTCGAATGTGATTTACTCGTAGATAAAAAAAAGAAGAGACATACATACAAGGCCAAATCATTATAATAAATATGCATAGGAATAATGGAATACTTGAAGTGCAATTATAGATAGATTAAGACTGATTTGTGAATCAGAAATTATATAATTCAACAAGAAAATAGATATAATATATATAGTCATATTTAAATTGAAAGATAAAAAATTATGTCACACAATTGTGAAACCTCCATGTCAAATAGACAAAATGATCTTTCTGCTTTAAAATAAATTATTGAGAAGAATTTTTTTTTTCAAATCTAAGAATATGATAAAAATTCTTTGATAGAAAGTCATTGAATTTTCATTTCAATATAATGAAGTATATTTTTGATGCTTGGATAGCAATTTGAATAGAGAGAACATAATTTTATAATAAAACATCTTCATTCTATACATTAATTGCCAAAGGGTAGCTTGTTTGAATTCAACCTACTTTACACAGTTCTCAAACGAGAGCTAAATTTAGAAGAATATTTATATTCGGTTATAGCTATATTAGCAGGGTTGATTTTTTCTTCGGTATAACCTCAATTTACTCAGTTTCTTTGTAATATATATACTAGTAGTAATTTGGATATCGTTTTTGGGGGCCTTTATGGTTTGTTGTTCAGTGTTAGTCAATGCTCCGTGTTGAAGACCGTACTTTGGCCTATGATGGTTTACTTTTACGAATAGTGACTTAGATGGCGAGTTTTATTATTGGCACTCATACCACATCTTATATTATTCTGCTCATTATGAGTCAATGATATGATTTAATTATTCAAGCATTTTACTTTGCAATGACTACAAAGGTGATAAATTTTAATATATACAGCCTCCTCCATTAATTACTACTGTTTCCGTTGAGTCTTAAATAAGAGATAAGATAAAACAAATGTTTGCGTTATTACGCATATTATGTTGGCGTTGAACGCAAAGGTTTACCTTATAACGCAAAGGTTTGCGTTTAAACTCAAATGTTTGCTTAAAACGCAATGTTTGCGTTATTAAGCAAAGGTTTGCGATAAACGCAAACAGAGGAAGAAAAAAAAAATGTGTGGCGCTAATTCGCTTCCATAGTTTTGTGAGACCTCAACCTTCCCTTTACCTTTAGCCAATGTAAAAAAAAGTGAGTCTGCTCACTGACAACACCCACGCCGAAATGTAAACAGGAAGTTGTTAAGTTATGTACTGAAAACACACAGTATAGTTGGTTCATATAAACCCTGATACCGAATTCCGAAATCCTTGAAATGTAGTTCCTGAGATAAAAGTAACGAACATTTTCAATTACTTGTTTGTCATGTGTTAAAAGATGCAAGTGTTCGGTAATCATGAAGTTGTTAAATGATAAATCTGAAACGTATTACACAATATAGCCTTTTATAAACGCTGTAACCAAATTTCAGAATTTAAACCTTATGATGTAAAACAAAAATGTAGTTCCTGGGGAAAATATAACGAATATTCATGGGAGAGAGGGATGGACGGACAGACATACAGACAGACAGAAGTGAAACAGTTTACCACCACTTTTTTAAGAGGGACATAAGACGCTCACAGCAATACATATATCAGAAAAGGTAATAAAAGAAACTAAGCAAAATAACAAGGATACATAAATTAATTAGCAAAGGACTACTAGCAGTTACTGACATATGGCAGCTCCAGACCTCCATGAAATTGATTGAAAGATGACGTCTTCATCATATGAAAATCAAGCACAATCACTACCGTTAGCGGTTTAGTATCATATCATCATATAATGTGGAAAAAACAGTATCATGCCAACAACCGAATTTAAAATAAATGTGATATTTCTTGTGCAAAGACCCTATGACAAAGTTTTAACTTTGACTCTTTGACAAAAATGTAAAAATTTCAAAAAATTTCAAAAACGTTTTATAACGTTGTGTTATTTAGACAATATACGTATAGTGTCTTGAAATATGAAATTTATTTGTATGAGGCTAAAAAAAACGTGCCGAATACAAATAAAATTCATATTTCAAGACACTATACGTACATGTATATTGTTTTTATACTGAAATCAATTAAAAATTAAAAAAAATAATTAAAAAAATATGTAACAAATATTGTTAAAATAAAGTGTTTGGAATTTCCCTTTTTGGGTACCATTTTGGGGTATTTCCCCATGACTGTAGTCCAGGCGGTAAGACATTGACATTTTAATGAATTAAACAGGGAAAATGAACTTAATTAGGGTGCTATAAACAGTTTCGTATACATAAAAAACTAAGGTTATTCCCAAACTAAAAATAGACATTGAGGGAAGTCCCTTTTTATCAACATAATTGGTGAAAAAGTATCGTGTTTTTGTATTTAGTTGTAAAGATATGTTAATTAACTTCAATTAAAGCAGGTTGAATGATTAAAATAATTTAAAAAAATAGATTAAATATACATGTTTTGAAGGGAGACAACACTGAAAACAGTCTGTTTTTTTTGGCAGTGAAAATTGTAAACTTATTTGCGGCCACTGTAGCTCTTTTCGGAGCAGGCGAACGTACCCTGAAGCATGAATTTTTTGAAAGACCAGGTAAAAATCTATGAAATTTATACAACTTTGTTTATGAAAAATGTGCAGGTATCATATCTTCAGAGGTGTGCACATGACCTGATTTCAGGTTTTTTAAGCTTAAATTAGGCAATGATTTTCCTAGTTTCTCTGGATAAAACTTTTTTATACTATTAAAAGTACACTTTGTTTTTATTCCATTATAAACTAGAGAACATTCTGATTCCAGTGATATCTAGTTTTATACAAGTATCTTTATTAATCAGTCCACCACTAAGGGTCACTTATACATGGTCCCTCAAAATATGACGTCATAGAAAAAACTGTTGATTGCACCCTTAATAACATTTAATAAACATGGTATATAAATTACAAATTTGGAGACATAACAAGTTTAAATTCATAAACGTTTGACCATTGTTACTACAGTACACGTTGTCATGGTTGTGACGTGACGTTGTTGATGAAATACAGTAGTTCCGTTAAGTAGTCGGGGCTTAAAGGTTAATTGAGGTCATTGACGTATAAAGCTTACGTTTATACGTATAGCTTTATCTGTATAGTAAAAAAGCTGATTGCAGTATAAAAAAAGGAATATTAAGCATCTCAATGATTAAAATTGGTGTTTGTCAAACTGCTATATAACCAATGTAATTTTTCTGACAAAACGATTGGTTCAAAATTTTTGAAATTTTTATATTTTTGTTAAATTCATTTTGACAAAATTTTATGAAAATTAAACGAGCCAAAATAATTTTAGTGAGAGTGTTGGGTACCCATTTATTTATTTCATTACTAGTATTTTTAATTATTTTCCCAGAAAGATTGATTATAGTTATTTTATTATTACTTTCTGATTTTTTTTTATTCATTAAATTTTAGTGACGTAACGAACCTCGCATTAGCATTCAAAATACTTGTCCTTTCTCAACCAATCAGAGACCTCAATTGAATTCCCGTGGAAAAATTAGCTCGTGCATGCGTGATATCTGGAAATCATTCTCAGCTCGGATTCTCAGGTACGTAGACGTAAGGTAAAGAGGGGAATTTTCAACCATGTGCGCCAATTTTTCGGTTTGAATTCTCGCAGCGCTATTTTATATGCTATAACTAGTGTATTGAAGAAAATGTGTATTACAGTAAGTTTTATAGGTAAGAAGTCCCCTCCTATTTATGTATATATTTTGATTGATTAATAAATGATCAAAACTGGTTTTTTTTATCAGGGTTTGCATTGAATGTTAAGCGGACACTTTGATTATTAACGTGTTGAGGTGTAATTTATTTAGAAAGCGGTTCGCTGGTTAAATGAGTAAAATTATGAGTTACGTTTTTAAAAAGTTCTTTGAACTGAATAAAAGTTGTTAGTTTGCGAATAACGAGATTCGATAAATGTTCAGCTGATCCGTGAGTTGTTTAGGTTAAAGTACTTTGTAACTTGCTGATTAAAGAAAGTAAAAGTTCGGAGTCACTATTTGTTGACATTCACGCGAGTGTCTCAAATCTATGACTTGAACTTAAAGACTTAATTTTAAGTATTGAAGCGTTAACTAGCGAAATCTAAATGCAAGCCCTGAGCGAAACGACAGAGTGAGTCGTTAGAGAAAATTACAGATACTAAAACAATATATTTCTTGGTCTAAGAAACCATTAAACCATTATGCCCTACTTTGCTTTAAATCCAGTCTAAACAAAAATATCCCTGTATAGAGGGAAAATTTTATCCCTCTAAAAAAGGATTATCCCTCTATAAAGGTATAAACACCATAAATAGGGTTTGTTCCCAACTTGTTATAATAGACTGCAGAATTAGACTATTAATTGAAACGACTAATTACATTTGGTCTGTCGGTCTATCGCCCCCTTTATTTATTGTTTAACCCCAGGTTTATTTGAAATGTTTTAGTTTTACTTTGCACATAAAAATCTATACTATAGAGTTAATGTGGGATTGTACTTCATATTTAAGTGAAATATACTTAGAGATTCATATAGGAATGCAGTTTCTTTCGGGACTACTGCCCGAATTACGAAGTTTGGGATTGTGATTTCTCTTGTAGACTGGTATCGCCAGCTCCTTGTATATATGGTAACGGTCCAGATTGTTATTCCAGTTGGTCACTATAGAACAATACCATGACAGCACGACTGGTCAAGGTCAAAGGTTAGGGCCTGGTTTGCCATCAGAGTAGTTTGGACCTTCTTTATTCACCATTGGTGAAAGATTCGTGAAGAGACTACTGAATGAATCTCGAAGATTACTGAACCTCAGAGACATCTTGTTTCAGAACACAAATATATTTTAACAATTTATAAGCTGGTGGCATGGACCGATAAAATTAATACCTAATAAAACTTTAAAATATTCTAGCCGGGGATAACTATAATAGAAGTCCTAGAGCGAAAGCATAGGCCGAACCCTACCCTCGATTTAGACTAACTGAAAAGTTGGGTTGCTGTCAAGAAGATATAAAGTACGGTTAAGGTCGCATAGACAGTACTATAATCAATTACAAATAAGGAATAATTTTTATTAGTATATTCAACTTAAGAAGAAAGAAAAAAACAATATGCAAATGATTGACCTACATGTATGTATTGACATCTAATAAATTATTTGATTAGAACGTCATCTTTCAAAGAAATGATACTATTGTCATTTTTGTTTTGACAACAAATTCAATATTTCTGTAAATTTATTAGTCACAGTATTGGTTAAGAGGTCAATCTTCTCATTTTGTTCATTAATTTTCTTTTCCTGACCTCTCGTTATTTTTGTTAATTCCTCGTTAAGCTCTCCCCTGGTAAGTGTCTGTCTGCGTTGAAGACCAAGAATAGTATTATCTCTCTCAATAATATCATCTTCGAGCTTTTCTATCTCCTTGGCTATCTTTTCTTTGTCAGCAATAGTTACTGTAGCTTCATTAAGCTGTTCTTGCAAAATTTTTATCTTTTCTGTCATTTTTTTGTTCTCTTGAATTGACGTTTGTAATTTTTTTTCTGCCTCATGTCTTTGTTTATCACTGTTTCTAAAAGCAAGTGACGTGATATCAACTTTTTGTTCTAGTACGTACTTCTTCTCAGAAAGATCTTTTAAATTCTTTTCTACTGCCAAAATATTGTCATCTTTTTTGGTAATTTCTTTTTTCAATGCTTGTAAGTCCTGCTTTTGATTACTTTCATTTGTCTGTAGAATGGTGAGTTCTTCTGTTAACATTGTTTTGTTACGTTGGAGCTCTCTTAGTTCTTTATCTTTCTTCCCTTTTTCGACTCCAATAAGCGCAAGTTTACTTTTAAGATCTTCAACCAAAGCTTTCTTCTCCATTATTTCCTTTTCCATTGAACGAAACTGCACCTAACAAAAACACCAAAAGGTTTAATAAGATACTTTTAATACTAATAATTATAATTTATAAGATTTGTATCAAGTATTGTTCAGATCATGATCACTATGACATGCATTCTTTGGTATGCATAAAGGTTATAAATCATGACTAATGAACTACGCGATGTTAATATTGTTTGACCGATGATGCATCCACAACAGTAGACTCATTTACGGTAGATTTATTCGTCATACTGCGATTCTTATTGTTTTCATGGTTACTTTCATCCCATTGTATTCATTGCAAAAAGTAAAAATAAGAAAAATTCGAAGTGTTTCTCAATGTTTCAGTGATTAGTTTTCTATATTGTGTTTATAAGACTGTTTTCTGTATTTTGAATTAATTAACTTCATGTTTTTATAATTTTTAAAGAATTTATCATTTTAATAAGATCTCTACGTCGAGAAAAATATTGCCAGTATGTGCCACTGTGTGCATGAATGATACAATTCTGTTAACATTATGCAAAACTTATTAAATCAAAAAACGATTTATATGACTAACTTCACATGACAAAAGAAACAATTTTACCAAATATGAGAGTTTATTGTCATACGGTCTCGGAGGAGTAGCGTTCACATGTTGTTTCTGAAGTATGATTTTCCCTACAAATATCCATGTTTCAAACTCTCGTGATCATTGTCAAAGCGAAACTGACGGTAAAGTTTTATCAAACCTGTAGCATATCCTATCCAGTAGATTATTTGATTGGAAAACCTGAAGTACTGTGTATATTGTTCTCACCTTTACATACGTGTGTCTTAGAAGCATAACACTTTCTCTGCCTAACCTTCCGGAGCACCTGAGATCACCACCAGTTTTGTGGTGGGGTTTGTTTTGCTTAGTCTTTAGTTCTCTATGTTGTGTCATCTCTACTATCATTGTCTGTTTGTCTTTTTTATCCTTAACCATGGGGTTGTCAGTTTATTTTCTATCTATGAGTTTGAATATCCCTCTGATATCTTTCGTCCCTCTTTCTCCCATTTATTTACAAAAACCTTTTATATGAAATTTTACAATTTTTATTCTCCAAATCTTATACAATCCAGACCCTACTTCGATTCGTCCAGAATCGGATTAGGTTAGTTTGTCAAGTTTACTCGAGTTTCAATCGAATTCCTCAACCTTTTGAACATAACCGAGTTAACCCCTCACCAATCATGAGTTAAGCAGATTTATTAGAGTTACAAAATGGCGACAAACAAGAACAACAAAGAAGATTACCATACACAATTATTGAACAATCAAATTAAAATTTATATATTTTCTTGTTTTATTTTGGCAGCAGTAAATATTTTCCGTTTGTAAATACTGTCAGTGATATTTATCAATAGAACAGAAAAATATAATGTCGGTATTATGAGTTGCGAAGGACAAAAATGTAAAGGCCTGATGAAAATTTATTCCCTATGCTTAGGGGCGACAAGATAGGATGATTCTAAAATGCATATAAATGGCCTGTCAGAACACAATATTTTAAAATTATAGTTTTTCAATTTAATTTAGTTACAAATTTGAATTAAAATTTGTTCGTTGTCGGCGTAAAATAAGGAGAATTAACAATCTTTGCTACATTTAAATCAGTCTACTCGAGTAGAGTTTCCAATACGGTTATGGAAGATTGCGAACATATATACGTTAACACTGATTTTTTTTTAACTCTAGTCAACCCGAATTTTGACAAGTCGAAGAAAGTGTTAAAATTCTGCAGGTCAGACTTGTTCATACTATAAATACTTAGATCTATTTACGGTCGTTTACTCTATTAATTTTACAATCCCATACCTTTTTTGTTCATAATGCTATTTTTGTAACCAATATTTACTGACAGTTAACAAATTCATATCTTTGCTGATACACTTATTAGTTATTAGTATTTATTCCATTTGCATCTATTCAGTTTGATTAACATATTTTTATACAGGTTGGAAAGTTTAAACATATAGTTTTAAAGTGTCCTTCATAGGCGGATTACTTTCTTGGGATCTTCGGATGAATGGTTCTCAAAAGATGATACAGTTATATTACAGTAGTTCTTTAACAAATGCAATCATTACTCTATATCTGTTTGTGTGCTGGTGATTGTAAGGTTAAGGTTATTATTGAACCAATTTATGCGTTTTTTTCTAAATTAATTACTCTATGGACGTTTTTACACATTTATAACCAAACCACAACGCATACTCGACAAAAATACTCCATTCAGTTCTTGTTGATAGATAAGCTTTGTCTGCAAATTAACTTACGGGTTTTGATTCCGATACACAATCAAAACAAATTCATGGAGTAAGAGTATAATAAATGAGACAACAAAGCGATGTTTATCTGTGTTTTTTTCTAAATGTATTTCTTATGTCATTCCCGTTTGTTAATTACTCATTGTCATGACTATTGGGAATCAATGTTGTGTTTTACAATCATTAAAAGAATCGTTTGAAAATATCTTTTTTCAATGGTTGTTTACTTTTTCCATCAGATGATAAAAAGTATTTCGGCTCTGATTGGACAAACGGAGGAGATTCCAACGCAAACAAAATTGATCATTTTCAAATACAGTGTTCCAGATTTTGCTCTCGTACTCGTTTAACATGTGCGTGGAGAAAACACTCAGATTAAAAAAAAAACATTAGACATTCGCGCCACTGAAATGATTCCTTGGGCATAGTGAATGTGAATTATATAAGAAAGACCAAGTCGCGTCTCGTATGGTTGCTTCTTGCTTTTCCTCATGCAGCAAATACTTAATACCTATTAAGGACGGGGGTTAGTTTGCAATAATACAATACATAAATTCTAGGGTCCAACCGAGGCAAAGCGCAAGAAAGTTAGACTGATACAAGATAATAAAAGAATGTTGCAAAGGGAGATATATTGTGCCTCTAAACAAGCCACAAACAACAGATACTTCATATAGTTTATTTAAGCTTGATGTTTCATTAACGTGCAGAGAGCCTTGTGGCAACATATACAAACAAAATTTAAAATTAAGAGCAATAATTCATTTCATTAAGGTGGTACCTAACACTTTCACTAAAATTAATTTGGCTCGTTCAATTTTCATAAAAGTTTGACAAAGTATATACTTTGACCCTTTAACAAAAATATAAAAAATTCAAAAACTTTGAACCAAGCGTTTTATCAGAAAAATTACACTGGTTATACAGCAGCTTGACACACACCAATTTTGATCATTGAGAAGCTTAATATTCCCTTTACAACACAACGTAATTAAAACGTTGAGCTGATTTTACAGAGTTATCTCCCTGTAGTGTTAGGTACCACCTTAAATTTATTCTATCCAAAATTGAATAATCGGTAACACTAAGGTTGTGTCTACCCCTTTCCCAGGCTTATGTATCTATACACCAAGTGTAATTTTTAACATAGTGCTTTATTTTATTTTAATTAATAATTCTTTATTGTCATATACGTTAAATGGTAAAAAATTATCTGCCTTATCTGTTTCTGCTTTATCTGTTTTTATTCTGTCAAAATTGTAAAATGTGTCTACCATATTCAAATAAGTGTTTATTTTGTAAAGGTAGAAAGGTATAGATGTCATTTTATATGTAGTTTCTAGTTGAATTAAATGTGAACCAACACACGGACAGATATTTCACTATCGAAGGAATCATTTTTGAAAAATATATCTGGTAGCCTTTATAATCATTATGATTTTTGAAATGAAAATATATTGCCTAATTCCAACTTCTTTGTAAAGTTTTCTTGTGAACACCCTCAATTTTCAAACCTGCAATACCAAATTTGAACACTAAATAATGAATCTTGTAAGAACAATTTTCAGACAACACATAGACACTAAGTGTATGACCAGTAGGGAAAAAAGTATTCTTTCAAGAAAAGATGGATTAAACATCAGATATTCGAATTTCATTTGTTTGTTTCGATACGCTCATTGGGCAAAGACCTAATATAGTAACTAATTTAAAATATCAATTCAACAGCAAATGAAAATGCTCAAAACCTGTAATGAAATCTTACCAGGGTATGTTTTAATTCTGTTAGCTTTTTTTGTAGATCTTTACTTTGACCTTGGGTTTCACCCATTATAGAAATGAAACTTTCTAAAAAGCGTAGGTCCGAATTCTTTTTGTTGCAGTCACTGGAAACAATTTGTAACAGCTTATTACATCTCGTCCAAAATATGTTGTTGCTCTTTAGAAATTTTGAATCGATATCAGAGACGGAATTTTGTTCAGTGAACTTGGTAGCAACTTCATCGAAATTGACCATTTTGCGGCTAATCCAATCTTTGAACATATCAGAAAAAATCGATTCATGTACTGTTTTCTCCTCCAACAGAGAATCTCGACTACCTGTAAAATAAAACACGGAGTTATTTTATTAAATTAATATAATATTATATGTTGTACCATTAACAGATAGATTAATATTCTATAACAAATAAAAAAAAGCAACAAAATTTTTCAAAAGTATGGAACATTTTCCAAACATTAAATTGTAACTTTTGAACAAAGGTAGTGTTTTCAAGAATCCGTGTATTATTGATCCATTCGTTTTTCGTTTTGAAAAAAGTTTTCATTTTCCAATTTGTAGCTTATCACAAATCAAAACGAAAAACAAAGTTGCTTTTTTTTTTCAAAAACCGAAACGAAAGAGTTAACGGCCCGTGTATATTTGCGTCGAATCGTTTTTCTGTCTGTGTCATTTTTCGTTTTGAAATTCTCAAAAACCAAATGATAAACTAAAGTGTTTTGATTTCTCAAAATCCAAAATGAAAAACAAAAATGTTTTCTTTTTGATTTCAACAAGCAAAAAAGAAAATTTACATTTACATGATTTGGGTTAAATACTTATCAAAGGCTTATAATTTAATACGATAGAGGTGTATAGGAATTTTTTTCTGATACAAGTGCCTGTCCGAATGTTTCAATGCGTCCGCAGCGCTTTTCTGGATTTAACTTTACCAGGAACACCCCAAGCCAAACATTTGAAATTCGAGGATGTATAAGTACCAAAACCGAAAGAGCTATATGACAAAAATACCTAAAATTGATAGCAAAATTCAGCTAAAGTCAACTTTGCCTGAGGAAGATGAAACCTTAGTTTCTTAATAATTTCGAAATTTATAAACAGACAATTTTAGAAAAGTTAGTAAATCATGTCAGTACCGAAGTATTGACTACTGAGCTCATTATACCCTCGGGAATTGATGTCCATCAACAAAGGTTTCGACCCATTGATGTAAAAAATTGAAAACAACACGTTTAATAATTTCAATGCATCCGAAGGCTAGGTACAATTTGTTGATCATGAATTTCAATTACAATTCAGCTTTTTACATTCGGCAAGGGTTTTCCGGTTGGAAAAGGACCTTTGCGACAATATTTGTGTTTCGGTTTCCCAAATAGATTTTAGATTGGTCACTTCAACTTACCCATATGTTTATTGTTGATATCAACTTTATAAAAATTTATTTCAAATAACGATTTGAAAATGCCGACACATATACAATGACAGATTGGCGCTTAATGAACAGCGTCAACCATTACATAAATATGCAAGCTGAACATATTGTTTATATTGTATGATACAAGACCAGCCCGCTGAGTGTGAGGATAAAGTTTTACTATTATACTGGTTCCAAGCTACTCTTCGATCTAATTTTAAGAACAGAAACAGTTGATTAAAGGTTAAGGATGGTCGTTCAAAATGCACGTTTAATGATTTCATCTGCAGACATAATACCAGATAGTAAGAAAATGTAAAGCAAAACAACAAAATCTGAAATCTGAAATCAATTTTTAGGAAATACCCGTGTATTGAATATATTGTAATCAAAGATACCACGCTTATAATCTAATAATCCATACGCGCGTTTCGTCTTCGTAAGACTTGACAGTGACGCTCAGATTAAAATATTTAGAAAGCCAAAAGAACAATTATGCCTTAGCGTCCAGTAGAATATATATATACAAGTCTAAATTGGAAACTACGTTCAAACCTATGATTGCGTTGGATAAAAAACGCAATTTTTATACGTGTGCATGTAAAACAAATGTTGTTGTAGAAGGGTATAAATACAGCACAACCAACATTTTCCAACAGACCAAAAAAGTGAAAAAGTAAATTTAATTAAACAAAACGCATTTGACTAACAGGTCGAACAACTGATGTTCTTTAACCCTGCTGACTGCCATTGGCGATTGCCAAATAAAATTGATCACAAGATTTAACAAATTGGATCTTAATATAAATTTAATACTAAACAGAAAACAATAAACTTGTGGCCATGTAGTTATCAAAGGTACCAGGATTATAAATTTGTTCGCCAGACGGGCGTTTCGTCTACATAAGACTCACCAGTGACGCTCATATCAAAATATTTATAAAGCAAAACAAGTACGAAGTTGAAGAGCATTGAGGATCCAAAATTCCAAAAAGTTGTGCCATATACGGCTAAGGTAATTATGCCTGGAATAAGAAAATCCTTAGTTTTTTCGAAAAAAATCATAGTGCTGTAAAACAGGAAATTTATAAAAATGACCACATTATTGATATTCATGTCAACACCGAAATGTTTACTACTGGGCTGGTGATACCCTCGGGGACGAAACGTCCACCAGCAGTGGCATCGACCCAGTGGTGTAAATAGTTATCAAAGGTACCAAGATTATACATTTGTACGCCAGACGCGCGTTTCGTCTACACAAGACTCAAGATGTTATGCCACAAACATAAGGTGTCAATATGTTTTGCAAACTTTTATCAATACCTTTGCATGTACCGTTTTTAATTGGCGGAATTTATTTTGGCAATGATTTTATTCTATGTGCGAAAATTTGCACCCCGCGAAAATAACCCGCTTTACGGATTGATATAGAACTAGGAGTTGAGGCAATCTATATTCATGAGCGATTTAGAGGGTCTAGATGATAAATGCATTGATCTTTTTTGGCGACAAAACATGACGAAATGTTTACAAATTAGGCGACACAAATAAAATTGTATCCGCAGGACAAACAAAACATATTTTTATATAAAGGACACATATCATATTTTTTAAAATCAATATCAGTATTCAACGGTCATGCGACTTTTAAATTGTGTAATGGATGTGACCTATGTACACTATATTGGCAGTTTTATTCCTGCTTTCCTCTGTCTAGAAACAAGAATTCTAAATCAGCATAGTTTGACTACTTTACAATAGAACAAGATATGAAATGAAGAAGTGAGATATGTCTAAACAAACTGATTTACGCTAGTATAAAGTTGAGGTTTCAAACTGTTTTTACTCTAAAACTTCTAGCAATTACTGACATGCCAGTTCCAGACCTCTAACATATGTTGCATTTTGTAAATACAGCTGTTCCAGAAACCACGCCTCTTTTGCAGATTTATATAATATTCATACTAGATTAGTTTGCTTTGATTAAGTACTGGTTCCCAGGTGTGATATATATGTTTCATCTCATAAAGACATAACTTGGGAATGAAGAATGAATTCTTAGAAATTCCTAAAGTAAAAGATGTGAAGTACAGCATTTTAGTATAATTTAAAAATCATAGAAGTTTGGGGCATAAACATAGAATATATGCCACACACCTCTATTTTTTCAATAAAATAGTGGTGCGTATCAACTTCTATTCGAGGCTATAATTTTACACAAAACTTCATATTAAAAGTGACACAGTTTTAGGGAGTTCTTATTGGAAATGGCATTGTCCATATTTACAGAAATACAAACTAAACTGTTTGAAGGACTATGTTTTCATCATATGAAAATCAAGCACTACCCAAACCAAACAAATTGAGGAACAAATCATGGTAACAAATGGTAAACAAATCATATGATTTTTTTGTGATTTGAAAGTGATAAAATTTTACATGCAAATGAGCTAACAAATCACAATAACAAATCACGAACAAATTGCTTACAAATCATAAGCAAATCATAAACAAATTGTCAAGAAATTGTTTTGAAATTATTAACAAACCAGAGGTAATTGCTTTCCTGCTTGAAGCAAATCACAAACAAATTGTTTTCAAATCGTAAAGAAATTGTTATCAAATCTTTATCTAATTAGAAGTAAATCATATTCCTACCTCAAGCAATCATAAACAAATTGTTTTCAAATTATTTAGAAATTATAAACAAATTGTTATCAAATCTTTTCAAATCAGAATTAAATCATATATTCCTACCTTAAGCAAATCATAAGCAAATCGTAAATAAATTGGCTTCAATCAACAATTCACAGATTAAATAATTCATATCCAAGTCAAACATATGTTCTGCCCCTGAATAGCTACTCCCCTAATTGTAAAAAGGAATACTATCTGTGGTTGCGGTGGGGACGAATTGTCCACTCTGTGTAAGATTCTCTTACTTCTCTCCCGAATTTGACTATAACGAAATTTGAAAAAAACATGGACAACCACGTGTACTTAGTAGAATGATGTCGAATAGGTGATGGCTCTTAGTCTTGGTCCAAATCTGCTACATTATAATATAGCTTTGCCCATTTTGCCCGGGACCTGGTCAGTAAACATCATGCACAATTAAAACATTAAACTTGCCAGTGTATTATGTCTGCTGGCTCTGGAAGCCAGTCTTTAAATGAATGTTTCGATCTGTTTACACATCTTTTACACATTTTTATTTTGAAAATTAATCCTTACAGTACAAAATTTTTTATAATGAGATACTGAAATGCACAGTTTCTAAATTTTAATAGTTTGAATAGTATTAGTTGAATATGTGAAATTATAAATATAGAGAATCCTTACCACCGTCATCTTTCATAGACTGAATAAAACTCCTCATCTTGCAACCTTCTTTGTTCAGTTAATATAGAACAGTATTTGAAATTTGAATTTGACCTCAACCGGATGTTAGAGAGATAGATAAACAAAGAAAATTGGAATGCATTAACATTTTATTCATTGTAGCAAATCATCAATGAATCACACCATGATAGCTAACAAAGTTAACAAATCATTTTCAAATCATTTCATATGATATTCTAAGTTAACAAATCATAATGAAATCACACCATTCTAGCTTAAAAAGTTAACAAATCTCTTTCAAATCATTTCATACAATATTCTAAGTAAACAAATCATAAAGAAATCACAATAAAACAGAAACAAATTGCTTACAAATCATACAATAGAAAGAAATCGCAAAGAAATCAGTTTTAGGGAATTTGGAAAATTCTGATTTGTTTATGATTTATTTAATGAATCGCCAGCAAATGGTACTAACAAATCGCAGAATCACGATTTGAAAGAGATTTGAATACGATTTGAAAGCAATTCGTTCATTTATTTTTCTGTTTGGATATCCCTCCCGATAGCGGTTTAGTATAACTTCATCATAAAATACATGAGTACATGAACCGCATCATGCCAACCACTGGTTTTATAATAAATGTGTTTTTTCCGATTCGAAGACCCTTTGAGTGAATCAATATTAATACCAAAATATGCAATCTTTAATGACCTGACAATAGGATCGTTGCTATTTCCCTTCGGCTAAGTCTGTATAAATGTTTGATTACTTTTTGAGGTGAATGCCGACATTTTTGTGCTTTGTACATAATTTTACCATAAAATTAAAGATTAGATGAGAATTACATGAACGTATAAGATATCTGCATGTTGATTTATATTTATGAATGATTTCCTTGTTCCGATGAAAGAACTTAGTAAATGTTTTTACTTGTTTGTGATATCGAAATGCCTGGTGTAATACATGTTCAGTAATACAGAGATGTTTTCGTTAAAATCAAATACGTTGTTCCATACACAAGCGAATCGAACAGGTTGATATATATAACATGATAAAATGGTGACAAGGGAACAATTAACATTATTTCTTTTATCATTAATTTTTGTATTAAGCATCCTGTTAAATATATAGATATCAAAATCAAGAATAGGGCATTGTTCATTTCAGTAATAGCTTTATATGTATTTAAAGTCAATTCAGCCGGATAAATCTCTTTAATATATATACTGAAGTTGTCATTATTAAAGCCAATGTATCATCAACATATATCTAAAAGAATTATGTTGTTTTGATGATTGTTTTCTTAATTAAGTTATAAATTGTTTATCATAAACATTTATAGAAACATGTCCTCAATAAGTGTTGCACAGATAGTTTCGATAGGGAATCCGATATAATATATGAATGATATGAATACTGCAATGAAGGCGCCTTCCTTCCCTTTCGTTTTTATCTTGTGTACGTATTGATTTTTAAAAAAAAAATTCATCGTCTCCATCTGTTGCCATATAAAACTATCACTTTTTTGACTTAACACTATAAAGGGTGTATTTGCCTCATCTATATACTGTGCGACGTTTATAAATGAAAATAAGACCTACATACTAGTCCACTTAACAGTTTCATTTTATGTTTTATGGCCCCGACGACAAGTCGGTAGTATCCACTCAAACTGTTTGTCCGTCCTTCTCCACGATAATCTCTTATTCTGAAATCTGATAAGTTGAAAGGTATTCATGTTGTCCAATCAAATTTGGTCTTTTAAACATTCTTAGTATAGCCGTTAAATTTTGACTTATATTTAATAGGTTGACTTTAATGATTTCTTGTCATTTAAATTACTCTGATTTCATGTCCGTTTTATTAAATTTCTAAAGTATTGGTTGTACATGTATGCTCCTTACACATTATAATTAATACAGTTGTTACTTTCGTGTGTTTTATTTCTAAGAATTTGTTAGAACTGACTCGGTATGTTTTAGGTTATAAAACAGTTATTGAATGTGTAACAGTGCAATAGTTCAAAATATATTTCACTCATTAATTTATGAAGATCAGCTCATTGTTCTATCGTTGGCTTCGGGCAATAGAACAATGAGCTGATCCTCATACCTCGGAAAATATATTTTGATCTATTGACTTATACATATTCAATAACTTATAATATCGTCTTATCCAATTACTATTGAACTGTTGAAACCTATTCTGAAAAATTAGGCTCCTTCGATTTTTGTTAATGAATTTCTACAAGCTCGGGGTGAAAATCTTGAAGTAGTTTATAGTTTCTGTAAGATTTTCAAGAATAATTATTTAATGGCGATACTATGATATTCATACTGACGCCCAAAAAACAAAAGGGAACAAATTGGCTGATTAAGTGAGTTTTTGTGTCAGTCATACGAATAGATCGGATTTGTAGACCGAGTTCATATATGAATGAGGAAATTTTTTTAAAATGCAAATAACAGCCCAGTAACACATTCACTCCCTTAACGTTGACAGTTGAAGTGAGATGCGTGTCAACAAAACTAACACAATTTGTATCAAATGGTAATCATTTCTTCAATGCAAAAATAAGCTGAAACAACAAATACGGAAATATAAGCAATTAATGGCAGCGCCAATTTGATATGAATTGTGAAGGAAATGTGCATTGGTTACAATTGGCTTCATGTTAACATTTTGCCAATTTTCCAAATGGAAACATGGCAAAAATAAAAAATAAATACCCCAGGGAAAAAATAATATCGGTTTCACGGGGGGGGGGGTTAAGGGACAAACTGGAGAAAAAAGGCTCTATAACACCAGGCTAGTTTACCTGTAAGTTAAGTAGTAATCTTGACGGATTATGTAATATAGTAATACAATTGTATTCTTATTATATATAAAGACAAGAACATGTTAAGTCTTTGTTTTATTAATCACCTGATTTAAATCCATATGTTAGCTGTCTATTTTGTCTATATTAAAGTTGAAGTCTACATGCGTATATGAAATCAAACTACGTTGACATGATTTAATTTCAACACACTTCTGTTTTTTTCATTGTTGTTTTTAGATATAAAAAAAAAAACAACGAAAACACGCAAATATACACTGACCCTTTTGAGCCTAGTCAGCTTATATAACGGGGCACAAGGATTGGTTAGGGAAGGTACATCGTGTGATACTACTGCTATTTTGACATTTATAATTAGCTTATATATAGTTTGAATTTTTATAAAAGCACTTATAAGATTCTTCCGTATGTGTTTATAACGAATGTTTATTCCCGAGCAGTTCCATTTTAAACATTTTAATTTATATATAAACACAAGATGCTGGATAATGCTCATTGTTAAATGGCGTACTGTGACCTATTTATCCTTCAATCCGCTTCATATGGACTCTCGAAAAGTT
The DNA here is from genome assembly GCA_037788925.1 of Mytilus galloprovincialis. NCBI lineage: Eukaryota > Metazoa > Mollusca > Bivalvia > Mytilida > Mytilidae > Mytilus > Mytilus galloprovincialis. Next base: position 68,958,014 of record CM075330.1, on the reverse strand, counting down.
CCCTCGTTAGCAATCAAATAATAGATCTCCTTGTGTTATATGTTTCTTAATAAGTTTGTTTAATAAAAGCTCTATATATAAAAACGTTCGCCATTTCATATTGAAAAAAGTTTTTTAAAGAGTTGGTTTTGATAGTTGTTTGCAAACAGTAGTACGGTTGTGGCTATTGTATCTTGCATAATCCCATACAGTCAATTCCATGTAAACTTTACCACCGACAATTTGTCCTTTTTACGTCTTTAAGGTTATAATGATCATAATATATTCATACATTTATCACTTAAGAGAGTTGCCTTTAGATGTTTCATGTCATCTTTTTGAAACAAGGGTAAAACCAGTGTTAACACACAACTTTGAGTTACATGGACACATATTTATCCTATTATAGAGCTAAAGAGAGAGCAAAGAAAACTAATCAGACAGTTGATTAGTTATCTTTAATTGATAATAGTCCACCTTTCATTCTGTAAGCATATACTTGGGGTAAGAAAATTGTCATCAAATATAGCAACACAAACAGAGCTTGGTCGATTCCCTATTGAAGAGTATATACTCTCTCAAACATTGCTATACTTTCCCGTCTGAAAACCCAAAATGTATACCCCTTATTAAAAGAGGCTTCTGAAATGTGTATAAAAAGTGTACTCAGAAGAAATATATACATGGTATACTTACCTTACTGATATTTTAACAGAGTTAGATATTAATCTAGAAATAATTACAACTATTCAAAATACAGGTACAGAATTAAAAAAAACATTAAAAAGCAAATTAAATCTTATTGCAATGTCTTTTTCAATAATCTATTGGAAAAAAAGATAAAGGACTTCAATGAAAGTGATAAAATTTTCCTATATAAAAATATCAAGATTACCTTGAAACAAGAAATTTACCTAAAACATAACATTCCGACTCCAGAAAACTATTTACATAATTCAGAATTAGCGAACACACTCTTAATAGAAAAAGGGTAGACATCTCAAGATCCCTAGAGATCAGAGAAACTGCAAATTCTGTAAAGAGATAGAGGACGAAAAACACTTCTTCCTCAAATGCCCTAAATATACCCTTTATTGAAAGAAAAAAATATTTTGACTCCAGGAAAATCAATTCTGAGTGGAAAGATACTACTAAAGATGACATGCTAAAACTTAATATTATTACTAAACCTTAACAGTCAAATTAAAAATACAGTTTCCTTTATAAGACAGTCATTAGAACTGAGGATGGGAGACCCAAAACAATAATTTGAACTGCTATAATATTGTATTGTTTATTTTTGTATATATGTTATATTTGTCACAGATAATGTTTTTTTTTTATTTATATGGCAATAAAAAAAATTTAAAAAAAAAAGTTAATAAAAGTTGTAGATTAAACTTGCCTGATGATTGAAGACCTTAATAGCTTTTTTAATGGTTTAACTTTCAATTTTAATCCCTATTCTTTGCTATGTGTTCTAATAAGCTTTTTTTAGCGCAAGCACTATTTTATCTTACCTGTGGCCATTTTGTTCTTCTCTCGTGATCTGAAAGCAAATATTTTCAGACATTACATGAATAAACCTTTTGAGAGTTTTTTTTATATTAAAGAACGAATTTCTAAAAACAATAATTTGATAATTTACATCAACTACGCTTTGGTGCATCCGCTTTTGCAAAATGTCCTGACGCGGGGATGCAACGGAACCAAAGAAGGCCAAAAATTTCCATATGTTTAGCATTGAATTAACACATGGGTACATAAACTCAGTAACCATCAAAGACCGAGCATAGAAGCCCTTATTAGACCAAAACTTGAATACTGCTGCACTGTCTGAGACCCTTACACAACAGAGAACATTAACGCCATAGAAAAAGTCCAAAGACGTGCAATAAGATACGTATGCTCCAAAATTTTCATTTTTCTGCCAAACTATAAAAGACTGGAACAAATTACCCGAACCAATAGCCTGCAGCACCACTACTGAGTGCTTCAAAGAGAAACTCACTAGAGAGATGCTCCTTGACACTTACAAAGTGTAATGTTTAATATGTGTCTTGTTTTTATCGTAAACCAAAAATTAAAAAGAAATATTGAAAAATATAATTTACATATACGATCCAGGTAATAGTACATTTGTATATATAGAAATTGAAAAATTACTATGAAATTAAAAATATATTTTTAATCATTAACAATATTGTTAAACCAGGCATGCGCCAGAAAGTAATCATCAACCAGTTGATTTTTTTCTGTATATAAAGAAGAAGACAACCGTGTGACCTGGAAGTTTGTTCAAATCTCTCAGTATGTCTATAAATAGTTTGCGCATGCGCAAATTTGATAAACGCATGCGTATTTTAAGATTCTAAAAATGTTATCAAACCAATTCATATTATATTTAAAACTCCAAAATCATTTAGTATTTAGTAAATAATTCAAATGTTTTTTGTGCGAATTTTGTAACATTATTGCGCATGCGCAAACCATGAACATGTCAAATATTCATTTCTAGCATATATGTCACATGTTAGAAAGGTTACAACCAAACCTGATAATAATTTTTATTCAAAGAAGGCTAAAGAAAAGGTTTTCCAGAAAAGTTTTTATTGCCAGCAGTTTTATATGAAAAACTTATAATAATATATAATTCTTTATTTGCAAAACAAACAAAAACCAATTTTTGTTTTGGCAAATACATAGATAAAACAAACATAATGAAAACTCGACAATATTATAATAGATACATTAAGATAAATAATGATGCTTCGTGCTAATTTTCATGCTTGTATCATTATTTGCACAATTCTCTCGGTTTTGCTTGTTAATATCTTCCACTAATAAACCAGAATGGGACAAAATTGAAAAAGCTTGCTTTTCCGTGTGAGCCAAGACTCCGTGCTGAAAGCCATAATTTGACCTATAATTCGTTACTTTTACACATTGTGGCATTTAAAGTCATGTCCCATCTTTTCATTAATATTAATTACCAGGATAAAATATCTGCAAATGATAAATGTGAAACTTGTCAAATTAGATAAAGGACGACAACTTACTACCTTTTTCAGGTATCATTCCTCCGACTTTTTTTATTTTTTTTTATCTGAAACAGTCATTCCGATCTTCAGCATCTTTTTAAATCCCGAATAATATATTATTACGTACTATTTAGTCTTTCAATTAATTACCAGACTTATTCACTCCAGTAAATAAAATACTGTTATGATTGCAGTCAATTTTGTGAATAATTAGACTGTTTAGTATATGTTGTTTACCTGCAACATCAACATAATACTAAACTGTCTAGAAAACTACTGATCAGTGCTAAAATGTCTGAACAGTACAAAATTTACCGCAGAGGAACTGTCTGGAAAAACACCAATGCTTATGAGACAACTATCCATAACGACGTAAGGACGACGGCGTACACATTGACAATCAAATGTATATTAATATCACTACAAACAATTAAAGTCTGAAATGGCCTATATCTGTACTCGACTGCACTGATTTTTACTCGACCAGTCTGAATTGGTCTGACTTTTACTTGACATTACTCGACCCCAGTCTGAACCATACTTGACTGTACTGAATCGTACTTATCTTTGCCGTTGAAAATAGTCTGAACTATTACTCGACCAGTCTGAAACAGTCTTAACCCATTCTCGAAATGTACTCGACCTATTTTTCCAGTCTAAACCATACTTAACCAAAGGTCTGAACAATACTCGACCAGTCTGAACCATACTAGACCAAAAAACCTCTTCTTTTTTAACTGTTAAAATAAATTTCTTTTTAACTTATATATATAACAACAGCCAACAAAATTTATAAAAAAATTAACCTTATAAAAGAAATATATCTCTGATTATATTTAGGATAAAAAAAAAAAACATATTATATATAGCTTATATAAAAAAGGGATAAAATTAAATAAATAAATAAAAAAGGTTTTTCTGATTAGTGGTGAAATATAAAGTATAACCTCTGCTGGGGGGCAAACTCATAATAAGATCACACCTGGCCAGAGGTATTAAATTCTAAATAACATTTATTCAAAAATGCAACATCCTGTTTAAATTAAATAACAAGGCCTTTCGAATATACATGTATGTACTAGATAAGTAATACACGAATTTAAGAAAATAGGGCTTTCTTTTTACCTGTAAAACACACATGTACGGAGGTAATAAGAACATATTAAAGTGCTTTATGTATGCCATGTTAATTTGACAAAAAAAATACTTAAATTAATTGAAATATTTTTTTACTGATACTTTGGAATACATTTCCTTTTTTAAAAAGGTTATCAAGAATTGCTATGGAAATTCTATTATCATGATTATATTAAATTCTTGGTTTAATAAAACAAAACAATTAAGCTCTCATTTTTTTTAAAATTTATTAAGTTGTTTTATATACTATTTTAAATATATCTTAATAAAAACATTCACTGCATTATTACCTGAACTCAACTGACACCATAAATCTATACTAGGCTTAAGTTAATGGCGAAAATAGTCCAGTTACCATAAAATACTTCCGAAATATTTATAAAATTTTGAATAATATTGAAAATTAGTCACAACTCATTTTTTTTAGATTATTTGATAGCTTGTTTTATTTATATTTTAAAAGTTGATATACATATTATTATTTGAGTGTTGATTAATATTGAGTTGAAGTTATATTATGGTTGGTTATTGTGAAATCTTAATTTCAATACTGTATTGAATACATTTTCAATTTCAAGTTGTTGTTCAAATTCCATTTTTATTAAAAGAATTCCTAAATTGATAAAATTCAGGAAAAAAATCCACCATTTTCTACATTTGAAAATGCCTGTACCAAGTCAGGAATATGACAGTTTTTGTCCATTCGTTTTTGATGCGTTTTGTTATTTGATTTTGCCATGTGATTATGGACTTTCCCAATTGATCTTCCTCTAAGTTCAGTATTTTTGTGATTTTACTTTTTATACAAAGAATAGGTCTAGGTTGGTTAAGACTTGGTCGAGTATGGTTCAGACTAGGTCTAGTATGGTTCAGACTAGGTCGACTACGGTTCAGACTAGGTCGAGTACGGTTCAGACTAGGTCGAGTACGATTCAGACTCGTATAAAATGGTTAAGTACTGGTCAAGTACACATTCAGACTGTTAAGTATGTTTCAGATTACAGTCGAGTATTATCAAGTAAAATTCAGACGAATTCAGACTGGTCGAGTAATTATCAGTACAGTCGAGTACAGATATAGGCCATTTCAGACTTTTAATGGTTTGTAGTGTATAAAACAAAATTAAAATAGTTCATATACCTTTGTTAGCCATGAGTGTATTACCGTTTTGCAGGTTTCTTTGTAAACTGACTTTTTTTATCTTCTTATTTATAACATTCTTCTTTCACTTTAGAGTTACTTTCCATGTAAACAATGTTAAATGAAATCTTATCCCAAAATTTCACCCAATAAAAACAATTTATATTGAATTTATTTAAAATACTGAATTGTGTAAAGGAATCTAACTCTTTAATCTTTTATTTCTTAATATCCATTAATAAGACTTCTTCATTTCTGTTGAAAAAAAGTGTCTAAAAATATCGATTTTTTTATAGTAAAAATTTGATTCTTGAGGTTTACATGTCTTGAACTGTTTAAACGCGAATTAAAATAACTTTAAATTGTAAACACGCAATTAATCAGTTTTGACATATATAAGTGATAGGTACACATAATCGATAGGTACATACATGAATGAATACCTAAACTTTTTATCAAACTGTTTAAAACAATATCAACGCTTATTAATATCCCAGTACTGTGTCTCGAAGGTTCGATGATGTCCTGGCTATCGAATTAAATATATAGTAGGAAGTAAGCACCACAAGTGCTGTTACAAAAACATTTTGAAATAGAATGAGCGAATTTCAAAGTCTTTTCTAATTATTTTTTTTGATTTCAGTTTAAAAAATTTATTAAAAATAATCTTCATTCACACGACTTTTTCAAGTTGAAGTGTTTATTAAAGTCCTGAATGTCAAAAATAAAAGTATTGGTGTATTTTATGATCTAAAATATTGAGAAATAAACCTATACGCTCATGTAGTTAAATTGTATTGCTTCTAATTCTCTGTTTAAATTTTTTTTCTCGAAGATATTGATTTGTTTAATCTTTTTCATCACAAATATAGGAATGAAATCGTCCTTTTAAAATCTAAAACGGAGACATTTACGGATTACACAACTTATATATACGACTGTTAACGTCTTCGTATCAAACACCTAGTATCTCGAAAGAATTGGGTATATACAATGCAAACAAAATACTGAAGAAATTATTGCAAAAAAGAAATCTTTTGCATGAAAGATTAGGTATTGCAAAAAAGATTTTTTTTTTTTGCATGAAAGATTAGGTATTGCAAAAAAGAAATCTTTTGCATGAAAGATTAGGTATTGCAACAACAGCCTGTGCAATCTAAATGTAAATCTCTCTAGCCGAGCCTTAAAATGTCCTGAAATTTTGTACATCAGTTCTTCATCGTTATTAAAGCTTGTTTCTTTTCTCCATATTGCTATATTCATTGCATGCTAAGCAGTTTAGGACAAACACATATTAACCATTTGCGGAAACTAGGTCTATACCTAGGATTACGCTTTAGACTTACAAAATAACAAACCAAAAATACAGATACAAAATAGCAAATGGTGTGTTTTCTATTAAAAAACAGAAGATGTAAGCAACACGTTAGAATTTCATGTGTCCAAAGCGCTTTTCTGGATCTACCATCAGGACCGTACAAAGTCGAATATTTGAAGACAAGGACTTATAAGGACCAAAGGTTTAGATGTATGCTATATTCATTATCAGCAGGAGCAAAAGACTTTCCCCGCATAACAGGATACTTTTAATACAATGGTAAGTATACGAAAACCAGCAAAAGTATTGTTCAGAGGATACTCTGCACACTGTTTCATTCGAAATAGCTATGTTGGTGTCGTTTTTGTCATGCACGATTACAACTTGATATCCGCAACTGTTGCCTTGTCGACTTAAACAGATTGTGATTTTTTAAAGAAATTTCTTCTCGCCTGCTACACTTGTTTTTGTTTCCCTAACAATCAATTAAATAGATTTGCGGTCGCAATGGGAGATTGCGGGCTGTTCCGGGGTTGGAACACCCATTTTCTTGCCGATCAATGCTTTTGGAAAGGGACACATTGTTGGAACCCCCCCCCCCCCCCCCTTTATCTTGGGTTTGGAATCCCCTTTTGGAAATGACTGCATCGACCCCTGCGTCTTCAGTGCACTCTATATTACAATTTAATGAACATTGTACCACTCTCGGAACAGGGGTTAAAGCTCATGTTTCGGGCATACCAGTCCCACCCATGTTCAGGGGGGTAATTATCGACACCGCGAAAAAAAGCTCGTCCATACTTAATGATTCCCAAGAACTATATTATGATAATTGCATAAAAGCAAAGCAACTTGGAACTCTTTTAACTATTTGAGTACACCAATTCTTACATTTCAATTGAGATAGGCGAACAGTCTAAAATATTTTTCCGACATAGTGAAGTTCTTTGATTACTGTTTTTTGAGGTTTTTTTCTAGAATAATTGTGATTTTTTTCTATTTAAACCAAAAACGTTCAAAAAGTGTTTGTCCTATTCAGGCAAAATAAGAGATTTCAAAATTGTACCGCAAAACAAGTGAAATTTCATGGAGAATAAATAACCGCTGTATTTCCTCATTCTTTTTAATAAAAAAAAAAGAGAGAGAAAGTAGGTCTTAGCATAAACATGCTAAGATGCTCCATGATTGATTGCATCTTTCCTAACACAAAGTATTGCTGACTTTTTTCAGCAATTGTCTCAATCTAGCCACTGCAACGACTATTGCGATACTTTGTGCGTGTCATGTTGAATTTATTTTTAAAATAATGTTAGTTCATTCTGTCATACTTCGTACAATTTCAGCATTTCAACCTGGATAACACCGTATACAATAATTAATGTTAACACATTGCTGCAAATATATTAGAAAGAAAAAAATATACAACTAAAGAAAATCATCACTATCGTTACGTTGTTTTGGATCGAAGGTTTATTTTTACACTTTGAGAAAGTCAAAATTTAAATGTTATTTTAAAGTGTAATTAAGAGTTAATCCTGGTTCGGATCGACAACAAATCAATTGTATGTTTTCCTACAATCAACGCAAGTATAACCATTTGGCTTATATCACCCTTTATTCATAAAACCATGAGCTTGAGCTTTTTCTTATGATTACGGTGTCCTATATTCTTTTTTACATTAATCATATTATTTCGAACGTCCTAACAGGTGTCATCAATTTTCTTGATGTAGGTAAACGTATCAAACTGCATACTGATCTCTGTAAATAAAGTTGGTCAATAGTTTTGTTTATTCCTACTTACTAAGAGATACAAGGCAATATCTAAAACATACATCGAACGAGTAAATCTAGGCAAATTTTCTTGACTTTTTACCTTCTGTTATAACTAAAGGCTTTACGTTGTATCATTTTCTGTTTCCTTTGTTAATCGATCCTCGGTACCCTTTCGGGTGCGATCCGCTTTCGTTATCTTCTTTGCTTCTCTATTTAGTGTTGGTGTGTCGATCAGTTTCTTCAATCGAGTTCTGGTTTGCCGATAGGTTGCTGTCTTTAGACATGACTTGTCTTGTTGTTTCAATATCGGCTGTGTTGTTGTTTACGAGAGAGTTTGTCGTCGACGCTTATTCCTATCTTGACGTGCTTTTGATGACCTGGGCCTGTTTATTGAAGCTCTATTAGGATTAGGACGTGTCCTAAGACCAACTTAGGACACATCTTATTCTTAAGTGGGTTTATCAAACATGTCTCAACTTAGGAAAATCATAGGAATTGTCCTAACTTTAGGATATCAATTTAGGTGTCTTAGGATGGTTCTAACTTTAGGATACCAATTTAGGTGTCTTAAGATGGTCTTATGATGATCCTTACTTTAGGATATATTTGAATTTCGTCTTTTTTTCATTTTCACACGTATTCGTTTTTCAAGCAGGAGTAAAATAGTTGGAATTGTCCGTATTTATATGAAAAATGCACGAGATTTGCCTTTCAACTATTAGAGAAACCGTGACACTCCGAATTCAACTCACGCAAAAACATGATTTTTACCGATTATATATCTTGTTTACAATTGGTTTGTTAATTTTTTATACAATACGTATAGTTATCATTTTTGTCTTATGTTTTGTTTTATACAGTTTAAATGCACAATTATTATACAATAATTATTTATTACCTTTTATTTAAAGCTAATGATTAGTTTATAATTAGCCATATTAAAAAAAATATATATTGAAGAAATGTGATATTATATCATATTTTATTTCATTCATATTTAATTTGTATTTTCTTTTCCGCCAATACTAAGGACATCGGTTAGAACGACCTAGCTAAGGTTTTCCTAAGATAGCTTCGATGTGCATGCTGAGACGTGTCGTAAGTCAGTCCTAACTTTATCCTAAATTCTGTCCTAAGAAATTCTTAGGACGGAACTTAGGATAGTTTCGATAAACAGGCCCCTGTTTTCGAATAAATTTCCTTTCTTTTGATTTGACGCTCTTTTATCGCGATATGGTATTTGTAATTCTTTTTGGTTAGAGTCCAATTGGCGGTAAACTCTCAACGAACGAATAAAATGACTGCTGCTATATCAGAAGCTTGCATACTGAATTCATCCTTAGATATATTAGGTATTTGACATATCATTCATGTTGATTAGACAAGTGATCCACTTGCACATTCTGCATATCAGAATATAACAATTAGGGAGGATTCATTACGGCGCACGAAATATTAAATTTGCTGATCACAATTCACAAGTTATTTGATAATTACGGAATTTTTCTCGGAGTTTGATATTTTTAAATTTTTTTTTATTAAGTACAACATGAACGTTCTTTATTCATTTTCTGAAAAATTTTAAGTAAAAAGTAAAATCACAAAAATACTGAACTCCGAGTAAAAATTCAAAACGGAAAGTCCCTAATCAAATTGCAAAGTCAAATGATAAAACACATTAAGCGAATGGACAATAAATCCAATATTCCTGACTTGGTACAGGCATTTTCAAATAGGGGATTAAGTAATACATGTACGATACTATAAATAAAGTTCGTTTGGATATCACCATTCTTATTAATTTATTACTATAACACCAATCCTTGTTGAAAAGACCAGACGCAACGTCAGATATTGCTACCATTTAGTGTAACAGAAAAATGACGTTAAATTGAAAACGCACACTGTCTAATTTTTCCTGCTTTCCTTTTTTTGGTAAATGCAAAGTATAACACACAAGTGTAAATGCCATGAGAATCCAATCCAATATGATTTTATAATTAACATAGGAAAGGCAATTTTACTGCTAGTAATTATGTGTTTTTGGAGGAATATTGCTGCATTATATATTCAACCCGAGTATGATTTTATTCAAGCAGCAACATACAATAGCTTATGGTTATGATACTGAAGTTTTGTTACTTTTTGATCGTCTTATAGATGTGTATTTTTGTAATGTTTGCATCATTTCGTTTAGTTGAAAGCAGGACATTTATATTTAGTGGAGGAAGGAACAAACGAATGCAGTTTATGCCGTCCCTATAGGTAGCATAACGCTTCTGACGACGTCAAATTATGATAACGGACAAACTTGCAAGACATTTTCATTAATCCGTATTTTTTATAGATAACCCTGTAATGTTAACGCTATTTGGTGTACCAACTTCAATTTTAAAAGTACTTTTTATTGGTATGGTTATCAAAGCCGAAAAAATAATCTTCACGAAATCAAATCTCTGTTTTTTGGGCCGTAAAAGTTTTGTGAAGGCATGAAAGTTTAACTCGGACATTTCCGCAAGACATTACAAATCTATTGTTTTGAATTGAATATGTAGCTCAATTTATTTTTCAATTTCGAATTTTGGAAGCTTACACTTAGTACAAAACGATCGTGCTTACAATTTAATGAATTTTTCTGTAAAAAAAATATTTTTGACCTGAAATGTTTGAAGTTTCCAAATTAAATTTCCGATGGGACATTTCCATACATCATATTCTTTTGAAAATATGTATGCAAATTTTAAATGGAGACAGCCATGTTAACCAATACTGAAATATATCACGTCATAGAATGTTCATGCAAAATTTCGAAGAGTTGCGTGAACATTTCGCGAATTGTGCGAGTTTCATGTCTCGAGTTTGTTACATGGGACAACGCTAAGTAAACGTTTTTCGGATAATCTGTGTCTTCCTAAGCCTGTGAATATTATATTTTTATTCTTTCTCTTTCATAATGTGAAAATGTAAGAATCAATCTTTATTTTCATGTATAATTTGAAATATTTATTTCAGCATTTCTAAGAAAATTTTCCCGTCAAATATTTACTTAACGCTATTTTTCGTGGTAGTAGCAATATCTAACGTTGCGTCCCAGTTGAGAAAGAATTTTCCCATGGAGTGTTAACATATTGTGAAAAAAGTGCCTTTCGGCAATGTGTTAGTACTATGTCTCATTTTTTTGTTACGTTTTATATAGTTTGCCCGAATGGGAACAACGAATCACAAATTTTAGTCCTGGACGAAGATAAGTGAAAATTTCATCGGAAAAACTACGAGTAACGAGAAGTTAAGATTTCACTCCTGGACATTGATATTGAAAATAAAAAAAGTATAGCAATAACTACATTAATTTAACCTGGGCTATTTTTACTTTAACTGATCATTTTACATTAATTTTACCATTTGTAATACGTATAAATTGCATATAAATCCTACCTGTTAAACTTGTGTGTCACGTTGAGATGCGTGTAATCCTTATGAGATAAGATTTCTATTGATATCGCTTTTTTTGGATTATAGATATTCAAGAGCGAAAAATGTACTTTTTGAGGTTTACATTTTTTTGTATCTACACCGAACTGTTTGAACGGGACTTAAATTATATTATTCACATACTGTATTATAGATAGGGACCCTGGGGGATTTGTTTTACGTACGTGAAATAATGCATTATGAAAGACGATATGAAAACTTTTTTCGTGAAATTGTTTTTTTTTTTTTTTTTATATAGTTTTTATGTATCAAGTCGATTTGAATTTGAACTCGATAAATGTGTCTCATCCCCAACAGCAAAAGCCTTGCAAATGCATTTTAAAGCTCGAAGATTCATGCTGAATTCGCAATCAAAATCTTCAATATTTTTGGATTGCATAAATACTTTGCTAATAACATCTGCTATATTAACCGTTAGATGTAGACCACAGAAAAGGCTAGACATGCGCAATGAACTATTTTTTTAACATCAGGCAAATCATCGTACTTTTCTACATGTTCCTTCAATAGTATCTCTCTGTTGTCCTTTAAAAGTTGATAGAAGCTCCATCAGACATTCTGCATTAATGTTTTTCAGTAAAGTATTAAATAATGTAGAATTAGAGTAAATTTTGACTAACTAGACAATTAGACTTGACTTCAATGTCATCAGGAATACATATATAAGTATATAATTGTGTCGGGGCAGCTTTGTTTAACATATTATTAAGACTGAGTAGAATACGATTCTTATTCTCATCCGTTGTAATGAAATAGGAAATATTCGGCTAAACTTTCCAGTTTCGACAGTGTACAATGTCTGATTATCAATATGTGTTACAAATGTCTGCAGTCTGTACTTGCGATATTGCCAAACACCTCAAATTACAATTAGAAGCATAGTCCTGTTAGTCCAGGATATCGGTCGTCTTTTGATCTAAATCCGCATATACATAAAACATTTTTAATCGCTTTTCCAACCTATACAAATGAAAGTCTACCGTTCAGAAGGTCTATTACACACCGATCTTTAATACAATTAAAAGTGTATTGACCATATTTGGATTCGTTAGTAAGACCAATTACATGATCAGTTAAATCTGTGAGATAATCAATCTGTTCTGCTTACTCATGTAATATTTTTGAATATCTTTGAAATTCGTTTTCATTTACCTTTTTTTTCGTCGGAGTTCTTGTATCTTTATTTATCAAGTGCTAATTGCCATTTTAGCTTTCCGTTACAGGTTGTATTTATAATACCTGACCAAAACTTTTCCATTCAGCCTTTTATTCTCAACTCTGCATATGGTTTTAACTGTTTCAATATGCATTATTTCAAACAAAAACCTTTGTTCTAAGGACTTAATAATTGTTTTATGACTTGCATACTAGTATTATTTTCGCATCTCTTTTCTTACTAGATTCGCGGTTAAATATTTTTTCAGTTATAGACCTTTTCAATTATCACTCTTGATTTTGTATTATCTTTTATATTCTATCTGATATTTTCTGTCTTTAGTTTTGAATTCTCGGTTTATGTTACTTTGCTCTGTATTGTTACTTTAGTTAAAGTATTTTCTAATTTCGTAAGAGTTTTCTTATTGACACTTTTATTTTCTGTTTACAATTATTTTATTTGGATAGTTACTTATTACGTAACTCATTTTTCTGTTGTCGTTAGTGCAGTTTCTTGTTTTGGACATGTTCAAGTTTTCTTTGTAAAGTTTACAATAACCAAGCTTTCGAATATTGTTCATGTTGTTATCACAGAGGCCGTTTTTAATTTTAAATAAAACATTTTATTTTATATGTTTTAACATTAGTTCTAATGAAATGGTAAATTCAATTTCTTTGTTGATGATTATTAATGTCAAGAAGAAGAAAAATTTTAATATCGACAAGAAGTTGCAAATATTTGGGTGCAGACTTTTGGGTTCAATCGGCCAGAGACATACAGTACCATCACTTAAACAAATCTTAATTGTGGAATAGCCCATCAAAGCAAAACAGATCCTGTCACCTTGGTACCATTCGAAAATAGGTTGGTTTAAGTTTCGGTTATTTGGGATTTATACTCGAGTTACATTCCATATGTACCATTGTACGGCTATATGTTATTATCGATTATTATAAACAATAGTTAGTCTGTCTTCATATGTTTAATAACAACGGTTACATTGTTATACGAAATAACGAAAAAATCGTAAAAAAGCAAGATTCAAATTGGAAATAAAGCTACAAGAAGATATTGTTCATGATTTGTCTGCATACAGAAAAACACTTTGTAGGTTGAATTTATAGGTTTAACAACTGTTATCTTATCTGCTGTCTCAAGTTTTCGGCCAATTTTTTTTGAAAACCTGACATCTTCAATGAAATTACAATAATGGTCAGCGCCTATCAATAAATTTGCGGAGAAAAGCATGTCCTGAAAGCGGGTGTGCCAATTTTAATCCGCTCAAGTATGGTAAGTTAGTTGTCTCGGTTGTATGTATCCGTATTGGTGAAGCTATTTCAGGAACAATGAGTATATTCAGCTGTATTCGGCTTCCGTCTTCCGTGAGTACAAATATGTCAGCGGTTTTGAAATGGCGTACTCATTCGTTACCTCCTCCAAATCCAGAAATGGATATGGCTTCTGTTCCTTTTGGTTTTAATTCTAGTTGCTCCGCTAGACTATCTGTAATAAACGAGCGCTGAGCCCCTTCATCGAACAGTATGTTTGCGTCCATACTGACTTGCGCGTTCGAGTGTACCGTAGATTTCGCTGTCTTGAGAAGTACTTGTGAATATGTAGTACAGTGCATTGCTGATGCGGTTTTGGCTATTTCTTGCTGATCTGATGAAGCGGGTGTATAATCATTATTGTTGTAATTCGGAATACTGTTGCTAGAAAACGAAGACTGACTCTTATTTAAACAAATACTAGTATGATGTTTTCGTCCACATTGTTTACAAGTTCCTTTAGACTTACAATCTGTAACTCGGTGGTTGCTAAGACAATTAAAACAAGCTTTTTTTTTTGTTTAAGGATTTCTAGACGGGCTTTTTGGTCAACAATTTTCATACATGTATTAGGGCTATGAGACTCACCGCAATAAATACATATGGTTTCCGCGTGTGAACGGCTACCTCACTTCTCTGTGGTTTTCTGTTATTGTTATTGTTGTTATTTTTTGTGTCAGTTTTAGCAAGGTATATACTGTGCTATGCAATGTTTCATCTGATTCTAGATTAACTCTTTGTCCGGCTTCTAATATACTTATCTCATTAAATAAGTGTTGTCTGAGTTCATCAAGCGACCACTGTTTTAAACCATGTTCACGCGTAATATTCTCATTAATTCTACTTGGTAATTTGTTGAGCATAATAGGTATAAGTAATGCACCATATGATTCCTGACTTTGACCTAGTGATTCTAGTCCTCTTATGATCGTTTCTGACTTGTCATAAAATCTGCGGCATGACTGTACTGTACTATCGGGTGCTGGTAGAGCTAACAAAGTCTGCATGTACTTGTGCGTGATTTTTTTAGTCTGTCGAAATCGCTGGTGTAATAAATCTATTGCTTTACTGTAGTTTAGATTTGTAAGTGTAAAATCCGAAACAGTAGTCAAAGCCTCGTTTTGAAGTAGAGATATTAAATAGTTGAATTTCTGGGAGTCTGCTAATGAGGGATTACTATGAATTGCTGTGTCGTAAGATTCCCAGAATGCTTGCCAATTAAGAATGTTGCCGTCGAATTTAGAAAGTTCTAACTTTGGTAATTTGTGAAATTGGTTGTTACTGTTTGACATATGAGGAGCGTACATGAGTTCCGAATTGAACGATGCTGTTTGGTTTCTATTGACATCAAAACTTTGAGCTAAAGGGTTAAGTGAACTATCTGTTACTGGGAGTGAATAGCTAGTACGGGCGGTTGGTTCTAGAAATTTACGCATTTTGCGTATTTTTGTCTCCAAAGTTATAGAATACTCATCTGAATCAGAAATCTCCGCTTCAAGTTCCTCTTCCAAAAAATTCACTAAAAATCTGAATGTTTAAGTCTGACAAATATCTTTGCTTATCAATGATCAAATCCAAAATGGTTGAAAGTTCATCTCTGTCGAATTCTTCGTTAGATTTCACATCGTCAATCTCCACAAAAGCCTTGTGAGAGCGCTCATGTGTCCCGAACGTCTTCCTTTTAACTTTGTTGACATTTTCCAGCAGTCACGGCACCATAATATTGTGAAGGAAACAGAAGTTGTAAGCTCTATATTTGCAGTATCCACATTCAGGTATAAAGTAACAACAACAAAAGAATGACGTTACAATGAAAGTTCCTTACCGACGTCCGCAGGATGTCACGGTAAAGTTCGTGGGTTTCTCAACAACAAATTATATCATAATCATTTGGTAACTAATGTAATTACTGTATCTTCCATGCCCGTCTTGAACATACAAACTAAATATTAAATAAACAATACTCCTAATGCTCAGGTTGGTTGTCATCGTGCAACACAGTTAATAACACCATATAGGAAAACATAGAACTCCCTTTTGTCATAAGACACTGTCAAACATCCAAACATAATATCCACACTCATCTGTGTCCACACTTGTTATACATAAATAAACTCATCATAGATACTAGGACTAAATTTAGTATATACGTCAGACGTGCGTTTCGTCTACAATAGACTGATCAGTGACGCTCGAATCCAAAAAAGTTTAAAAGGCCAAATAAAGTACGAAGTTGAAGAGCATTGAGGACCAAAATTCCTAAAAGTTTTGCCAAATACAGCTAAGGTAATCTGTGCCTGAGGTAGAAAAGCCTTAGTATTTCAAAAAATCCCAAAATTTGTTAACAGTAAATTTATAAATATAACCATATCAATGACAATTCATGTCAGCACAAAAAGTGCGGACTACTGGGCTTGTGATACCCTCGGGGAAATAAATCTCAACCAGCAGTGGCATCGACCCAGTGGTTGTAAATAAACTCATCATAGATACCAGGACTAAAGGAGTAGGTCCGGTAAGGACCGATTTTGGCCTCAAATTTCAGGTTCATCTGACGAAAGATTTTGACCACTTTTTAAACACTTAAGTGTCTATTTTATTTGAATTAATTAGTTTATGTGAAAGATTTTAACAGATTTTGTCATTAAAAACGATCCGATTCAAGCTCAAATATGAAAAACCTACCTAATATGCCGAAAAATGTCACTTTTCAGATGGTTTTTGGTAAAAATGAAAGTGGCCGCATCCGTGTTCATCCTCAACCTTTATGTATGTTATGTATTATCATAAAATACAACTTACATTTCAATATTAAGGATGAACACGAATGCGGCCACTTTCGTTTTACACGAAAACCGTCTAAAATTTAACTAAAATGCTAGAATTATGAGGATTTCAGTAATTTAGCATGACTTAATGGTGCTAGTACCGGATATATGTGCATTGTATTGTCAAAAACAGCCCATATTTATGTTGTAGAAGCATTCTACTGTCCAATAAATAACTAAAGGTTTACATTTTAACAATTTTGTAAAACTGCTATATTTTGGGGCCAAAAAGGGGTCTTACTGAACCTACTCCTTTAGTATATACGCCAGACGCGTACATATTAACAGTATTGCGCATACGCAAGTAATCTTCAATTTCAGATTTTGCCCAATAGCAAGAAATCTTCAATTTCAGTGTTGCGGAATAGTAAGAAATATTCATTTGCAAAGTATTGCACTAAAGCACAGTATTGCACAAAAGCAAGAAATCTGCTATTGCACTGTATTGGGCAATATGACATGCAGTATTGGGCAATTGCACAGTATTGAGCATACATTGTTTCAAGAAATCTTCTTCTTTTAACCAATTTCAATGAGATTAATTCGAAGTCATAAGTTATTTGGGGTTCTAATTTTATAAATCTTCTTTGAATAATGGGCCTTATTTTTAAATTTGTCTCAATTTGGGTTTAAATGGTTCAATATTAAACTTTGTTTGATTTCATCAAAAACTGAATCATTGCGGCTCCATGATATGCTGATTCTTATTGTGCATTTAAGATATTTTTTACTTTGTGCCGTTTTCAAATTAACCAATATTAACATGATTAAGGTTTGAAAGTTCCAACATTAAACGGTTCAAATACAAGTAAAATTTAATATTTAGTGTTTTTATGTGTTGAATCTAAACGTGTTGTTCGATTTTGGATATTAGACCATACTAGGTAAATTAAATGTCCCATTTTCAATTTTTAAACTCTTTGGCTCTTTTGAGTCAAAAACCTATATTAAGTCAAATTTTTAATCACAATTCAAATGAAGACAGTATGAAGCTAAATTTGCCCAAATATTTAGGGTTTTATTTGTGCGGTCGTACAAGGCTGCGCTCGGCGAAGCATTTTTTTTGTTACTTCTTTTGAAAATCAATTAAGATATAATGTAGGAATATATTAACCTTCAAAAAATATACCCGTTGTTCAAGAATGGTTTTTGTTTACAGCGGATGACCTTGCGTCATTCCTGTGTTTTGTTGCCGCAGACATTTTTTTCCACATGACTGGTCTGTATGACTGATAACCGAACGTATTTCGTATAATTACGCAGATATCATCGAGTGCAAAATAACATTCCTTATCGATTGTTATATATTATTTCATCAATAAACTTTCATGAAAATAATTTTTAAGAACATATACGAATGATATGAAAATATTTTGTGGTGAGAATATATATATCAATTACAAATCATGAATACCGAAAATTTACAACACAAGCGGGAAAATATGAATGAGTACTCAAATCCAATTCATTACAAAAACGAATTATTACAGAAGAGTGTTCACCATACATTTGCACTGTACTATCATTAGAATAGTAGAATATTAAGATAATTATACAAATGGACGAATATTTGCCCGTAGAGTTATTCAGGTTATCCGCTTCTATACACATATTAATATATCATATTTATATCAACAAACTAGAGTATACTGATAACAAATGATTATATCACTACAATATAATAGTTAATAAGATGAGGTTGAATTACCTGTCATTTATTCATCATCCACACAGGAACTTCTTTCAGAAAAAAATATACATATTTATACCTTAACTTAACTTTCGGGTATAGAGATATGATTTTTTTTCTAAGTGCTTGTAATCCACCTGAACTTTCGGTCATCCGATATCCAGTACTTCAGTACTTTGATGTTATAAAGATGGTATATGAATGGCAAATGTATTCAATGATATTATAAAAAAAACTTATTTTATTTATTTTAACCATTAATTATAGATAACAAAGCTTTGCCATTTTGCTATACGAACTTTTTAAACAAAACTGTGCAGTATGTTAACATTTAACAATAATTCATACTTATGTTTTAATAAATTAAGTGGTAAATCTCACCCTTGTATCTTATTTATATCTTCCACAATTAGACTTCTTAGAGCTTCAAATAATATCGATTTTATGTTGAATATAATCGAAGTTTACAACACTTTTTGTTATCTCCACAGTACTATTTGATCACGAATTAACTTAAAAAGATATTTTCTTCACCCTATGTATAATAAGATTGTAAATAACTGTTATCGTACATTTGAAAGCCATATAAGAATGTCACACAAAACGTAATGTGTAACTGTTCAAACTCGAAACGAGATATGATATGCGCGCAGAATTTTATTATTAAAGAATTAAGGTAGATCTAATTTGAAATACCAGAAAATATCGGTCTACATCTCTGAAAGAATGTGCAAATTGTAAGAGTAGTAGGAATTTCATGTGCAAGAACTTTCATTTCAATATAGAGAATGAGATTTTTTATCATATATTTGGTTGTATTTTACAAAAAATCAGAAACTTTTGTTTGATTCAATTTTTTAAAACTTTGCCACATAAGGGGAGGCAACTCAAATGTAAGGACAGATACTTCAAATGAAGGTATTTTTACAATAGAATGTGTTAGGATTTTCTCTATTTTATTATGTAGGAAGAAAACGGGTCCGGTGACCTCATTTTTTCTTTTCTTATCTGAAAGCATACTATTAAAGCTATCTTCTCATATTTTATCTCAAAATTATATGGTGCAGTTTTCGTATTATGGAAGAAAATTGGGGTTTCGATGCATAATCTATACAAAATCTGTCAATTTTGAACAACCTGTAGCATGAAATAAGCCCCGTTACCCATTCTTTTTATTATCATTTTTCAAATAGCATGATGTAAACTACATTTTAGCAAATTATTAAAAAAAATCTATGGATTATAATTTAGACACCCCATCTAACTTAACGTAGTTTACTCGTAATATCCAAAATGTCCGCCAAATTCAGATATATTTTGTTTCCCTTACTACCAGTACCATGTAATGCATCATCAGGATAAAAGCAAATAAATAGCTTCATAAAATTTTAACCAGCGAAATGCAAGGGGGAAAAGTTAGAATATAATTGGTAAAAAACGGATATTTGTATGTTTGATCACGAAAACATCTGTTATTTGCTATTACATGTTACTATTCGGACCCAAACAAACAACAATCTGATTAAAACTGACGACATTATAGGCTAATCACGCATTAAATACAATAGAACTACAGATAAAAAAAAATTGGAAGCATTAATTGCTTCACGTTTAATATCCAACAAGGTAAAATATTCATGCAGAAATGCTTTTTATTAGAATTTTGGCCAAACTACTGTATCACTAGCCAGCCAAAACTGATGTTGTGAGTTCGAATCGCTCACGGGGCAGATGCACTTGACTCCAATCTTAATTGACTAGGATTTTCAGTTTTCCTACAGAAGGTCGATGGTTCTCTCCGGTTTCCTCCCCCAGTTAAAACCGACTGCCCTCAAATAGCACTAGAGTTTCTTCGAAAGTGTTGTTAAACATCAATTATTCTATATGAGAATTTCAAATATATTTTGTTTATAAGAACAAGTGTTGATCTTTCAGTATGGATAGTAATTTTTGAATTTGTGTTAGTTTATGTTTGACAGTGTTATCAGCACCGAGTTTATGTATAAGTTGTGACCCCTGGAGATTTTGTTTGATCTACTAGCTAAGGTCTTTCCTTTCACTATAAGTATTTCTTCTGTTGTTTTTTTTAATTTCTTTTCGTCAAACTTTAACGACATTTCCCACAAAAAAGAATGCGACATGTTAAAATGATATTATGTATCTAGTTTCGTTTGACCAAAAGCTATCTTGTGGTTAGGGCACGACTCCGTAAAGCTAGATTCACACTGCCGATCAGACCAACTCGATCTATCCCGATCAAGACAAATTAGGCGATCAGGAGACTGGTCTGGCTCAATCGACAATAATGTTCGGGATGGTCTACCTTGGTCTTCATCGATGTCAAAACCAATTTAGTAAGTACCGAGAAGCCAGTCACTCGAGAAGAGATCGATAATTTGTCGAGTAGTGTTCGAATGGATCGGGAAAGGATCGTGTAGAGATCGAGTTTGGTCGGAATACAAATAGTTTACCGATCATTTTCCGATCAACGCAAACCTGTTTGACATCCAGATTAACTCGACCAATGCCCGATCATAATCACTGCGACTTCTATGTTTTTTCAACCTAGACCAACTCGACCAATATCCTATCTCTACGCGACCACATTCCACCACTTTTCGATCTCCACTCGGTCATACACGATTCTCTAAATATGTGTGTAGCTCTGATTAACTCCCTTAATTTTGCTTCTGCAAAACCATATATTGTTTCTATTTATTTTTTCAACTATATATAAAATCCTCCATGTAATGTACGCGTCTGCATTTTGCAAGGAGGTGTAAAATTTTAAAAGAGAGACAAAAGATACTAAAGGAACAATCAAACTCAAAGGTAAAAAAAAAACCGACACAGCCATAGCGAAAAACAAAAGCCGACGAGAAGACAAACAGCAGTCTACATACCACAATATAGAAAACTAAAAACGAAACCCAATAAAACCTGGGATGCTCTTAGGTGTTTCGGAAGGAAAGTAGACCCTGCATTTTGAATATGAAAGTAATTGTGCATTAACACACCATTAGAAAGCTGATAACAAATTCAGCTTTCGAAGTAAGTTTTTAAAAACATCCATATTATATTTTACCTGTCTAATAGGTTATTTTTGTTTGACTGTGTATAGTTGTATGTTCAGAATTTTATTTAGTTTAAAAATAAGATGTGGTATAATTGCAAATGAGACAACTTTCCACAGGAGACCAAAGGACACATAAATTAACAGCTATATGTCACCGTACGGTCGAATGTTTACAAAAACTTTTTTAATACGCTTTTTGACGCAATTTAAAAAAAAATGAGACGAAAGACAAATGATGTACACTGTATATGTAAACAATTTCAGAAAAGGGCATCGTCCAGGAGATTGAACTTCTATTTTTGTCAAATTGGGAAAACATGTGACATCTTTACCTCCTTTTTGCAATATTATTTGTAAAAACAAGAAGGTTGTTACCATGGATACTTATGTATGCACATATATGACACAAACAGTAGGCTTAATTTCTAAGAAAGCAAAAAAGGGGATGGTAAAATTAATGTATATTGCTATCTAACATCCGTACTTATCGAGTGACAAATCTCAAGAAAACAGCAGTAAAACTCCCATAACAAATCAGCGTCCTTCTTTACTTTAAGAAGTTTTTATAACTATAGGGATCCTCTTTGTTGAGCTCCTGCAAAATCTCTCATACTTTTGATTTTGCCATTTGATTAGGGACTTTCAAGTTTCCTCAGAGTTCAGTATTTGTGTGATTACATTTTTTTCTGCCCACACTGTGATTCTATGAGTAAATTATGGTCACTAATTCAATTTTTTTGTAAATAAACGTCTAGTTTCAAAATTTGAATATTTAAGATAAATTCTTGGTCTTGTTTGATTTAAATATTTTTGTAAAGAAAAAGTTTGTTATTTTCGTTTAAACTGTTTATTTTATTTTCCAGTAATTCTGAATAAAATTTTCTTTTAATATTCTAAATCCAAGTCTTTAGTTGTTTTTCTTTCTTGTTCCATATTTTGACAGGAAACTATTTTTTGTATATCAATATTCATTTCCCTTTGACCAAAGTGGACCAAGTGTACATTCCTTGTGAATCAAGGTGTTTACTTAATGTATAAGACCCCGTTCACACTAGCATATTTTTTTTTATCGATCTAATTTGAATCGATCTAAATAAAACCAGTTAGCGTTCACATTATCTTTAATCATAACGATCTCTATCGGTCTAATCTGAACCACTGCGTTCACACTACAATTAAAAACGCAATCGATCTAACCTTTTTTACCCGAAAAACTGTAAACATTGTGTATAAATAGAACTGATTTATCAAATTCATGTGTTGAAACACTGATAAATACACTTGAAAAAAAATTGGATAAAGTTATTGTTTCTCTTGAATCACAAGTTAAATTTTACACTGGTATTATTGCATTTTTCTTTAATTTTGAAAAAAATAACTGGAGCAACGAAGTTACAACACGACGCCGGAAATACTGCGGTTTCTGCAAAGAAAATAAATCAACATAAGAAAAGTAGACACAGATTTCGCAAAGCTATGCTACGGCGAAGACAACATGTTTTCAGTTTGTTTTAAATGTCTTTTAACAGAGAGATATGGTTTAAACAACGAACCTCTGAGATAGTTTTGCCGCTATACATGCGCATACGTTATTTTCGATTCAATCGTACTAGTTTAAACCGATCCCTGCGTTCACATCTAAAGTAAGATCGGTTCACTTTAGATCGATTCAAACTAAACTACCTCTTTTGGTGTTTTAGTTTAGACCGATTGAAGATCGATTCAAAGCGTTCACACTAGCCCTTAAACCGATCTAAAGTGAACCGGTCTAGTTAAGTCGATAAAAGTGTCCTAGTGTGAACGGGGTCTAACTTTCTTTTAGTAATGGGTTTATGTTTTCAGTATTCAATATAGAATTGCTTGTGTTTTATATTTTTTTTCTATTGGTGGTCTACCAAGTTCAGCTTTAACACCAAAATTAGCAGATGTTTTTTTAGTTCCTAGAATATATTTAAAGAAATTAACACGAACCTTTTCAAACGGAGTCTTATCCAAATATTAGAAATTATCTATATTTGTGTTTTGGGATTTTAATCTGCCTTTTGCTTTATAATAAGATTGAAATGTATCCATGTATGATATTTCAGCATTATTTGTTAAAATTGGTTTACATAAGAGAATTTAAAAGATTACATGATACACTAACCGGGAAATTTCCCCAAAAGGCTACATGTGATTTTATTGAAAACAGAGCTTTTATAGCTTTTTTGGCTTAATCTGTTAACTTGTTTTACTCCTCGGTCAATGCTTTTTTTACTGGACTACTAAATTTAATTACCTCATTCAACACGATATCTGGACCATTTGCTATTCCATTTTTTGTTTTTTATGATACAATTAATTTCATAGCAAAAAATAGGACTGTCTGTCTCCGGGTTAAAAGAAATAGTATCTTCAATAGTTATCAAAGGTACCAGGATTATAATTTAGTACGCCAGACGCGCGTTTCGTCTAATTAAAGACTTACCAGTGACGATCATATCAAAATATTTATTTAACAGGAAATTTATAAATGCCCACATTATTGATATTCATGTCACCGCTTAATCGTTTAGGTGTTGACTACTGGGCTGGTGATTTTCAATATTTTTCAGCTTTTGCTCAGTTTTGGTTTGAAAATCGAAAATATTTTTTTTCTTAAAAACTTTCCTTGATTTTGGAAATGTTTTATTGTGCTTTCATTGTCCTTTAACATTTCTTTTTAATCTTTATCTCCATATAAACTTTTGTTTTCTAGTGATTTTAGTATTTTCCAGTATTATTGAGGATTTTTATCCATCGAATCTGAAAGTTGATCAAAGATTTTCTTTAATATTCTATTTTTTTGGTTTTTTTCGTTAATTTTTTAAAAGATTTTAGTAACAAACACATTTATGTTTCAGTGAACAGTTAAAAGGATTTTGTCTTAACTCTTTTCCGACTGCATTTAATGACTCTTTATATTCATATACTTCATTATCTGACCATTTTTACTTCTCCGTTTTGTTTCTTTTAAAGTTTGGTATACCTCTTACATATCGTAGTGTACAAGATTTTTCTATTAAATTGCATAGAATTAAATCAAGCTCTGCATAAAATTAAATCAAGCTCACTAGCTGCCGGATCTATCCCATTTTTATTTCAAATGTATTTCTTTGATTCAAAGTTTATAATTTAATTTATAAAAATTTCCGATGATAGGGTTATTTCTTTGATTCAAAGTTTATAATTTCATTTATAAAAAATTCAGATGATATGGTTTGGATTAATCTATTTTTAAAGTTATCGTTCCACTTAAAAGATTTCATTGGTTTCCTTTTGTGTTCTGGTTTTTCACTTATATTACATTTAAGAAATATTTCAAATTGTGCACGATCTGAAAGGTAGTTGATTTCATTAATTTTCAAGTATATTACTGAGGTCAGGAGACTTACTTACAATAGCATAATTCACTTTACTCAGGCCATTCGGCGTGAAACATGTAAAATATCCAAAAGAATCACCAATGTATCTCCTGTTAAGTATACGTAGTCTTGGTGACAAGCATAATTCTAAAAGATTGTTACCCTGTGCATTTAGTATTTTGTCTTGGTTATTTCTTTTCAAAAAATATATAAAATTATGACATTGTTTTGGTACAAGGGAGTTGAATTCAATTTCGACTTTATTGGTTATAAAAGGTTAAGAGATAAAATCGTGCAATTTTTATATCAATACATCGAATTTTCATTGTTGACAAATCCTGATAATCCGTCAATGTTTATATGTTTTAAGCAGGGACAGGAGAATAGATAAATAGATAATAATAAGATATTTTTACTTCAAAATTAACATAAAAAATGAGTGTCATTTATATAAATAAACGTATAACTATCCTAAGACCATCATAAGACACCTCTCGCGTTGTCCTAGCTTTATGACCAACTTTAAGAGATGTCCTAATTTAGGACCGCTTTGTGAAACCCACTTAGGACTAAGATATGTCGTAAGACCATCCTAAGACAACTTCGTGAAACTGGGCCCTGGGTAATACGATTCTATAAAATCTGGAAGACTGCTAGTGCGGAAGTTAAAATATCCTATTAAGGCAATGTTTCCTTTGTTCGAAAATGTACTTATTTCCTTTTCTAGCGGAGTATATTTATTTTCATAATGAGTGGAATTTACAGGGGCCATAAACAGCACACAATAATAAATCATATGCAAGGCCAAAAAAAGTTTTGTCCAATTTAAGCCATAGTGTTTTTTGTGAATTAGTACCTTCTTGAATATGGGAAATCCCTTTGGAATATATTCTTTTATAGTATACTAGTATCCCACTACTATGTCTTTTTGCTTTCTTCTTATTATAGAAAAGATATTAAAGCCAGGGATATTATATTCTTAACATTCTCCTTTCCAGGTTTCTTATAAGATATTTATGTCACCTTTTAAAATATTTAGAACACAATTCCTCATTTGGTTTGTCACCAAGACCATGACTGTACATTCCATGCAGATATAGTTAGTTGCTTAATTAATGAGTTCTGATTCATTATAAATCAAAAATTGAAATATAAGGCTGAAAACCAGGGGTGGTGTTCTCGAAGCTATCTTAGGACTAGGACGTGTCCTAAGTCTATCTTATGACCGGTATTTATCCTAAGTCGTGTTCTCGAAGCTCTCTTAATTTACGATATATCGCAGTTTTCGTCCTAACTTTAGGACACCTAATTAGGTGTCTTAATAGGATCATCCTATCTTCATCCTAACATAATAAAGTTTGGATTTCGCTTTTTGTTCATTTTTTTTACCTGAAGATTAACATGAAATGAAACGCACCATCGGTTTTGACTCGTATATAAAAAAAAAATAAGGCATGATTTTAAACTTTGAACTTCGTATTTACGATAACACTGCCAATTCAATTCTCATTTCAAAACAAGTTGTTTACCAGTTTAAATTACAATCCTTTTTGATATAATGTTAGTTTTACATTTAAAATCATGGATTTAATTCTTTAATTGTTATTATAAAATTCGTAAACAATTTTATTAATTGGTTTAGTCATTAATAAATGTTTTATCAAAAAATAAATTTGACGATTTAAAATTTCGACTTAGGATATGTTTATGACGTCCTAACATAAGATACGTCTGAGATAGCTTCGAGACACAACTTAAGAGTGTCCTAAATTGATCCTAAGTCCATCCTAAAATTGGTCTTATCTATGACTTAGGACGAATCTTAGGATACTTTCGAGAACACCACCCCAGCTTTATAACTTAGTGATATATATATATATAACATTATTTTACACATGTGTAAGTCTACATTGATTTTATAAACATATATAGTATCATACATCTGTTTAACTATTTTATTTATTGTGTCTGTTTAGTTAACGCTTCAATGTAAATATAACGGAATTTGATGAGACTGTCATCAAAGTGAGAGGGTTAGCGCTATAAAACCAGGTTTAATCCACCATTTTCTACATTTGAAAATGCCTGTACCAAGTCAGGAATATGACAGTTCTTTTCCATTTGTTTTTGATGCGTTTTGTTATTTGATTTTGCCATGTGATTATGGACTTTCCGAATTGATTTTCCTCTAAGTTCAGTATTTTTGTGATTTTACTTTTTGAAAGTATGCATTAAAAATGAGAAGGCCTTCAACTTATTTAAGCTAAGTATACCATTAAAAGAGGAATAACTCTATCTAAATTTTCTTCACCCCAGATTTTTGAGAGAGATAATACCGTGTTACCGAAAAACCCTTTTTATTTCTTTTCCTTCTATTTTTTTACTGCGTCTTTGATGTATTTCAGAAATAAAATGAAAAATCGAAAATCTCTATTTCTAATTGTGTAAAAAGTATTGTCTTTGCTGGTTGTTATAACATATTAGAAAAATGATTTATTGATGCATAAATATAATACAGAATGATGTACAATACTATAACAAAAAAAATAGTGCAACTGTAAATGTTGTATGGCAGAAAACTTTAGATAAATATCTATAAGAGAAAGTTTCTTGAAAATGGTATCATGATTATGTAAAGATTTTACTGTTTTACAGTATTGCAAAATTTGTAGTCTAGCTCATAATAATCTATCAAGCACCACGTTCTTCTTGTGGTTTACTTCTATTAAACAAAAGATAATTTAAAAAAACAAATTTTAAACACGCAAGTATATTACTATATACAGTCTGATTTCTAATTTCTGTTAATAGATTGTTTCAATTTTTTTTTATTTTTTTTTAACAAAATTTCTAAAATTTGTAAGTTTTCCAAATTTGTTAGTTGAATTTTTAGAATTTTGAAAAGTTTTTGGTGCAGACTATATAAAATAATTAATCATTACTTTTTTTTTTGGATCATTTATATAAATTATAGATTATTACATTGATACAAGTGGATTATCGGATTTATCCAATCGAGATAGTTAAATTATCAATTTTAAAGTCCGAGCCTCGGCAAATGAAACACATACTGTACGAGACATTGTCAGGAATTGCTAGACCACCTGCACTCTCAATTGGAAGTCCTCTTACTCGTCTTGAAAATAAAAATCATGAAAAATATAAAGTATTTGGTTGTGAGCTTCTCCATGAAAAAGCTGGTATGGTAAAAACAAATCTGATTTCACATAGAAAATTATAGCTTAATATGAGAGCTATTCAAACGATACAACCGAAAACCGAAACCTAATAAAGGGATCTGGTGATGCAAGGTTGTGTTCAATAAAACTTGCCAAATTTACTCTGAATAAAAAATTGAAGGAAAATTGCCGTTAGAGTATAGAGAGCATCACCGATGAGTCATATGTAGACGAAACACGCGTTTGGCGTATTAAATTATAATCCTGGTACCTTTGATAACTATTTTTACCACTGGGTCGATCCGCTAGGATGAAAATTTTTGTCCTGCATTTTTTTAGCTGTAATCTCTGTCCTGCCTTTTTATTTTTCACTCTAATCGGTCCTGACTTTTTTTTACCTAAATTGTCGTCCTGACTTTTTTTTTTGCAAGTGTCACATCCTGCCTTTTTTTTACTCAAAACTCCTGTCCTGCCTATTTTTTTCAAGTTTAATCCTAGCCCCCACCCCCCCATAAAAATCAAATGGTAGCTCCCTTACAAATCTTTGAATTTTTCGAAAAACATAAGGATTTTCCTCTCCCAGGAAAAGATTACCTTAGACGTATTTGGAACAACTTTTTTTCAATTTTTGGGTCCTCAATCCTCTTCAAATTTGTACTTGTTTGCATTGGCTTTATAACTATTTTGATCTGAGCGTCACTGATTTGTCTTATGTAGACGAAACGCCCGTCTGGAGTATTAAATTATAATCCTGATACCTTAGATAACTATTTACACCACTGGGTCGATGTCACTGCTGGTGGACGTTTTGTCCCCGAGGGTATCACCAGCCAAGTAGTCAGCATGTGTTGGCATGAATATCAATTATATGGTCATTTTTATAAATTTCATGTTACAAAACTTTATTTTTCGAAAAAAAAGGGTTTTTCTTTTCCCAGAAATAGATTACCTTAGACGTATTTGGCACAACTTTTTGGAAATTTGGGTCCTCAACGTTCTTCAACTTTGTACTTGTTTGGCTTTATAACTATTTTGATCTGAGCGTCACTGGCGAGTCTTATGTAGACGAAACCCGCGTCTGGCGTATTAAAAATTATAATCCTAGTACCTTTGATAACTATTTACACCACTGGGTCGATGCCCTGCTGGTGGACGTTTCGTCCCCGAGGGTATCACCAGCCAAGTAATCTGGACTTCGGTGTTGACATGAATATCAATTATATGGTCATTTTTATAAATTTCCTGTTACAAAACTCTGAATAAAAATTGAAGGAAAATTGCCGTTAGAGTATAGAGAGCATCACCGATGAATCATATGTAGACGAAACGCGCGTCTGGCGTATTAAATTATAATCCTGGTACTTTTGATAACTATTGTACATCTGATCACATCTATAGTGCATAATATCAATATTGCCTACATTGGCTATGAACAGAGGTCATCAAGACAGCTTTTGAGGCTCTACAACCAAACGCTGTTATTAATGCGTTGTCAGACACGAATGCCCCGACTCAAAGCATACTTTCAAAGCATTGTGCATGGGTTTTATAAACTTAAAAAAGGGGGGCGAAAGATACGAGAGGGACAATAAAACTCATAAATCGAAAAAATAGGGACAAAGCCAGGGCTAAAAAAAAAACAGACAAATAATAGTACAAAGGAAACAACGTAGAAAACTAAAGACTTAAACAACACGAACCCCATCTGAAACTAGGGGTGATCTTAGGTGCTCTGGAAGGGAAAGGAGATCCTTCTGCACATGTGATGATGCAAACTTAAGATAGGGTGCAGAAATAAAACAAAAAAAAAATCATATTACAAGAAGAAAATCACAAATATACAGAACTCCGATGAAAATGTTAAACAGTCCCTTATCAAATGGCAAAATCAAAAACTCAAACAATTCAAACGAATGAATATCAACTGTTATATTCCTGTATTTCCAAAATTAAGTTAGAGTACTAAAATGAAAAATTAGGACGGGCGGAAGAAATATCAAGGGATTTGTAACACTTAATAACCCTCCTTCTAGCGGCGCGTGCATATCAATATAATACATTGATGCTAAAAATTACCTCGCCATGTAGAATACAACGTTTTTTTAATATAATAATCGTGCAAAGTGGCAAAATGTAATTGTCCTGATAATGTGCTTGTGATTAGCAAAAATGATCTGGTTCTGTGCACATATCACTTATGACTGGCAGAGTTGACTTTCGCTTGGTATTTGCCTTCTGGTGTCATATCACCAATTACTCCCTCAAATTACTGCTGAAAGTAGGCCCACTCAGACAAAAAATAGTGCATTTGATGTCATTGTTTACTTAAACTAACCAACAAATTGGCAGAAATTAAACTTTTGGTGGAAGAAAAATATATTAAGACCATTTTGAGCAAAAATGTACTTGTTTATGAGTTTGCATTCAAAAGTGAGGATTAATGCACTCCATAGTATACTAATTTGAGATTCCAGAAAACCAGGGGTTATTTTTAGTGGTACCTCTATTCGGAAGACCTTTTCTTTTTTATATGATTTAAACATCTGTTGAAAATTGGCATGTAGAAAGCTGATACATGTACGATTCAGAATATACCTGGTTTCTATGAAGTTAAACTTAAGGTAAAATATTTAGAAAGTGAAAATTTTAAAATTTGGTTGAACAGATAGGGACTTTTAATTGGTGGTATGACACCTTCTGACGCCGGGTTAAATCGGATTACATAACAGTCGATTTTTTTCGTGAAAAGGAATGTTTTCGATACTGTTAGTATTATTTTATTGTAATTGTATTAATTAGTTACAATATGAAAGGTTTATTTCTAAAGGGTTAACGTATTTTTAATGCAAAACTTTGATTTGAAAAATTATAATTTTTTTGTGTATTGCAAATCATGGGCGCCGCTATTTTGTCGACCTGAACGAAGGATTGTATGAAACTGCGTATTTCATTGGATGATTTTGTCAAATCCCGTTCTCACGATAATATGGTGAAAGAAAAAGCGCCCCTCTTCAAAATGAATACAAAGAACCCAAAATAAAAATTAAAAAATCCAAATTGCCAATTTTGGTAATGGAATCTCTAAAAGTAAATCTTCTGGGAAAAAGCTGGAAAAGCTAAGGTTGCAAGAATTGTTAATTTGCAACCTGTTTGTTCGTTTTATTTAAGGAAACTGAATGAAGCACTTTTGGGCGCAAAGACTTGCAACTGACCTCCCCCCTTTCTACACCACCCGAAAATCAACTTCCGGTTTGAAAATTTTCAAAGCAATCACTATTATCAATATGAATGTAAATTTAATGCAATTATATATAAAAATTTGTAGTGAAGGTATTATTAATAAAGAAGAAAGTAAAACATGCTTTATTATAAAGCAGTTGCTTAAATAAGGGGATAAAAGGGGAAAGGTTGGAAAACATGAATTCGAAAAAAAACATTTCTTTTTTACAAAATTTGCATGTCACGTCAGTGTTCTTGTTAATTTTATAACAACTTTATATTATTATTCCAGTTCAGGGATTGATGAAGAGTATGGAGAGAAAGAAACTTTACTGGATGAAATTATTTCATTGGTGGAGGATGAGGAAAAACAGAAAGAGAAAAAGGAAACAGAAGAAAATCGGGGAAAAGAAATTAGAAAAAGAGCAATGGAAAACTTAACTCCTAAGAAAGGTACATACTTCTTATCTTATAACATGACCTATTTGTGTAGTGTTTAAATAATAGTTACTATATCTTTTACAGGTTGCTTTTATTTATTGAGGAAGGGGAGGGGTGGTAAATAACTATGTATTTCGTCAATTCAAGGACAAATGGCATAGCGCGTAGGTGGGTAACAGCATATTCCATTTCAGGGCATTTTAAAGCTGGCTATTTGTGATAGGCTTTGCTCTCTGTTGAAGGCCCTACGGTGACCTATAGTTGTTAATTTTAATGTCATTTTGGAATCATACCACATCTTCCTTATTATATATATATAGCATGTGATATACAGAGATGACACAGTCAGCAAGTAAACATATAGTTTAAGACGGCCAACTAGTCTCGAACGTTAAGGAACAATCACAACTAAGAGTATAGGTAAGGCTCATGCTGTAGCTGGTTTGTTGCAAACTTTGTTATCTGCTCTTTGGTAGGGTTGTTGTCTCTTTCACATATTCCCCCAATACCATTCTAAATTTTATAAACATCATAACAATGGTCCAAAATTTAATGTCTCTTCTGTCTCCAATGATACCCGTGGACCAACTATTTGAAAGCCCAAAACCTAACACATGTATTAACAAATTATGTCTATATTTCAGGTGATGATGATTCTAACGATGCCACCCCATCAAAGAGAAACAGTTCCGGAAATATAGTTGGATATCTAAAAGAAAAAAATGATGCCAAGTTGATATATAGAAGGCAAGAACTTGAAGTTAAAAAACAGCAACTTCAATTGGAGGAGGAAAAGTTAAAACTAGAGAAACATGAAAGGATGCAGAAATTGGAAAATGACAAACAAAAAAAAAACCACTTATGTTTGAGCTGCTGAAAAAATGTTTAGGTGACAGACATTAATAGAGAAGCCATATTTCAAATCATCAAACATAATAAATATATTAACACAACTTATTATGAAAAACTGTATCTTATAATATTTGTTGTTTTACCCACGGTTGTAAATGTTAAAAGGGAGATAATCAAATTTACTGGTAAGATAGTGCAATGATATATGTTAAAAGTGTCTTAATGTGGTTTACTGTGTGGCCATGACTGGTATGCATTAAGAAGAAATCGCTCTAGCAATTTTAATTTGAGAAAAGGGTTGGGCCGGAGGTTTCCTGAAATATTTTAATCACATTTCTAGTTTGGATAGTGGTATTACATGTTGCTTACTTATAAGATGATAAACCAAGAGATACCTATCTACATTCTTTTTGAATTGTAATATGTGTATTACTATGAATACATCAAACTATGCGAGTATGTCAAAAGAGAAGTAGACAACCGAAATAATATTAAAACAAGGTCAATCAATTCTCAAAAAGAAAAACCTTTCAACAAGACACACAAGGACTCATTAGTTTTATCGTTGGAATTATTTTACAGTGTCATTTCGAGGCCTTTTACAGCTGACTATGCGGTAGGGGCTTTGATCATTGTTGAAGGTCGAACAGTGACCAATAGTTGTTAATTTTTTTCTGCGTCATGTTGGTCTCTTGTGGAGAGTTTTCTCATTGGCAATCGTACATTTTTTTTTATATTCAATACGTATTAAACTAAAAACAAATGGAAATCAAGGAGCATGAAAAACAGAAATGATATTTGTTGTTCTGTAAGGGTAATGAGGTTCTGCTTCTTGCTAAAGTAAGACCCCCTCCGCATTTCTCACACAACGTGTCACTAACCTAGGTGTGTTGTCAGTAATGTGTCATTCACTAGCCATGGGCTGTTGTCAGTAACAAGTCACTAGCCTAGGGGTGTTGTCATTAATTTGGCACTAGCCTAGGGGTATTATCAGTAATGTGTCATTAGCCTAAAAGTGTTGTAAGTAACAAATCTTGGTCAGCACAAAAGTCGTGATCAGACAAGGTACAATTACCCTTCCGGAGCACCTGAGATCACCCCTTGTTTTTGGTGGGGTTCGTGTTGTTTATTCTTTAGTTTTCAATGTTGTATCATGTGTCTTATTGTTTTTCTGTTTGTCTTTTTCATTTTTAGCCATGACGTTGTCAGTTTGTTTTAGATTTATGAGTTTGACTGTCCCTTTGGTATCTTTCGTTCCTCTTTTAAATATGGCTGAAACATCTTATTTTTAAGAGTTGCCGCAAAAGTAAACTATATGTCATCTTTAGGAATATACAAAGAACACAAAAGGCAACAACAAGTATATGATAATTGTTTGGTTTTTTTTAAAACTATTTAACAAATTTAAGACAAACTTAACATTAATTTTTATCAGCTCTTCAATGAAATGTCAAAATGATTAAAAAGCAATAACGATAATTATTTGCCATCTGGAAACATTGGGAAAATTGTCAGCCCAATAGGTATTCCTCTAATTTTGGTGGTGATACATCGAAAAATATCCCGGTTTCACTTCCATAAAGACAGGTATGGCAATTTGTCAGTAGAACTGTTACTTTGTAATACTTTCCCACGGGTTGCAGATATAACTTTAGATTTTTCTTGTAGTCTAGAAATGCAAATAATGACAAAACTTTCCCAAAAGCCCACTCCACACAAATGCGTACTGCTGACATTCTTTTGTTGAAAATCATTTGATTCCTGGAGATGACTCCGCCTCTGAATGGTGCAATTATATATCCATCAGTCACTAGACATGCCGGGTCACCATAGATGCAAAATATTCGCCCCTGTGGAGTTGTCATATGGACCCTCATTTGTGCTAAAATGTCATTTTCACGTAACATTCCTGCGTCATGTCGACGTCCTTCTATGATCCCATTAGGGGTAACAATGCTTTGAAACTTCAAGGCATGTGACCTTTTGTGGCCATTAAACACAAGTCTTTGGTTTTCCTGTGGTCTGCATATTGGTCTAACAGTACCGTCGATAACACCCCAGCAGCTATCTAAAGGCCCATCACGATCGAAAAGCGCACCTGCAAAACGTTCTAAACACTCTTGTGAGAGCCAACTCATGTTGAAGTCTGAAAGAAGATGACAATGATTGTCATGTATGTAATCGAGAACTTTATTGATAATGAGAGAAAGTTCTGTTTTTGATCTGCCAAATATATATTCTAGATCTTCAAGGCGACAAGGGTAGGCAAGTCGTCGTAATACCATGCAAAGTCCATCAATACCCCTTGCCGTGGTGCGATTACTACATACAACTTTCTCTGGTATACGCAGGGCGCGACGAAGAATTTCAATATAATCTTTATCAAATGTAAAAAAAGATCGACACTGTTCATTTGTAAGTTTTTCAACTTCTATACCTGGAAAATTGCCCTTTTCCTCTTTACATAATGACAAGAGCAGTAATTCATCGAAGTCTTCTAAAGCTGCTAACACTTTCAAGTTTTCTGCCATAGTTATCAAACATATAACAAAGACATTTATTGGCAACTATTCTTTGCTTTCAACCAATGAGATAATATTTTGCATTACGTCTTTTACACGTACACGTACTACTTTGCTAAACACACCGTGGCATAATAAAAACTTACGGGTACGTGTACTTCTGTTCTACACGTACGCGTTCACGCACACGGACGTTTGCTAAACCTCTCTATTATTCAACAGGCAATGGTGATGATTGGATATAATAAAATTAACGGTACCAATTTTCTTGCACCAGATGCGCATTTCGACAATACATGTCTCTTCATTGATGCTCGTGGCCAAAATATTTGAAATCCAAAGCTTATATAAAAGATGAAGAGCTATAATCCAAAAGGTCCAAAAAGTATAGCCAATTCCGTGAAAGGAATCAGAGCTTTGCATGAGGGAGATACATTCCTTAATTTATAATAATTTCTAATATAAATGTATATATGCAGCTTACTTAACTGTAAGTGTCAAAAACTGAAGGTCACCTTAGTTGCTACTATATGTTTAATGTTCTTGCCTTTTGTTTTAGTTGGTTTTTCATTCTTTAACTATTGATATGATTTACTTGAGTATTTTATTGATAAATTTATTAATGACTTATTATTTTTGTAAACATAACCTTTTTATGTAATCCATGTATATCGTATTATAAGGAAGTCAGGGAATTATATAGACAATAACTGTTTAGTGTCTTTAAATATCAGCTGTATTTGTACGAAGCTAGGAAACAAGGTGTATGCGAGCTTTTAGTGAGCTACTACACCTGTTTCGAGCCGAGTACAAATACAGCTGATATTTAAAGACACTAAACAGTTATTGTCTTTATCCTGCAATTAATACTGTATATTGTTTGTGTTTCGAAAGACACAAAAACTAACATTTTTAGCATTTATTTTCGATTTGTAATCCCTTGAGGCCCGCGTAGTAATATCAAAATCACACATTACAATAATAGGTTCGCAAAAAAAGAATCTCGAATGGTCA
This sequence comes from Mytilus galloprovincialis, assembly GCA_037788925.1. Taxonomy (NCBI): domain Eukaryota; kingdom Metazoa; phylum Mollusca; class Bivalvia; order Mytilida; family Mytilidae; genus Mytilus; species Mytilus galloprovincialis. The sequence continues at coordinate 68,921,443 of CM075330.1, read as the reverse complement.
ACAATAATACATCGCTCAAGGTGAATAATTATCTATTTTAAAATAACAACTAATTTCAACAGTAATATTCAACACAAATAAAAACACATTGTCAAATTTGAAACAGAAGTGTACGAGTTGTCCTTAGTAACGCTTCAGACTTGACATTCACTAAACATGCATGCTGAAATTGACATGGTTGATTTTGTAACACAATCATACACATTCAAGTTTTGAAATCGACAATTGTCATCGTTATTGGAATGCAACTGAAATACACATTCTGAGGTCACACAGGTTCAAACAATACTCAGTCCGGCAGGGGTCGGAGCTTTAAAGCAATATCTGTATAGTATACAGATACAGCATAGTGATATCTGTAGGGCTGTATCTGTATAGCATGTATAGTAGGACACCCAATTGCAGGATAAATTATAATTTATTGTTATTCGGAGGTGACTTAAAGTTATGGTTTACTTGTGTCAAATACATTTCACTTTGAGTAAGTAGAATATGTTTAAACTAATTTTTTTATATTCATTTACTCAAATTCTTTATTTGCAGCGAACAAACAAGCTGTTCCAACACCGAAATATGTCAAGAGACTATACACTTTAAATTAACCAAAGTCCTTAAAAAAGAAACTAGATCAGAACATTTATGTTATAAATTGACTGGTGGTGGCCTTGTGCTGTTTTTCAGCACGTCTAGTTTTGAAGTGTTTATACCGGGGTGTACTTATTTTTATAAACATCTTATTACAAACGGAGGGGGAAATACAGAAGTAGCATTTATTATGATCAGCGATCAAAATAACAAAAATGCAGTTGAAAAATAAATTACAACTACAGTTGTCACACATTTAAAAGACAAAGTTTGCGAATTAAAACATGTATCCAAGCACACAATCTGTCGATTGCGAGTAGCATGAAAACTTTCAATGTACGCATGACAGCTTTGGCAAAGTTGCATATACAACATGATCAACATTCAATAGATAAAAAGCAGGACATAAATGATGAAATTAAAAAATGTAAATAAAAAATTTGGATAAAAAAATTGACATGTTACAATAAACTCATCATGGATTACAGGACTAAATTTTGTATATACGCCAGACGCGCGTTTCTTCTACAAAAGACTCATCAGTGACGCTCGAATCCAAAAAAGTTAAAAAGGCCAAAAAAAGTACGAAGTTGAAGAGCACTGAGGACAAAAAAATCCTTCATTCGCCAAAATACAGCTAAGGTAATCTATCATGCCTAAGGTAGAAAAGCCTTTGTATTTCAAAAATTCAAAATTTTGTAAACAAGGAAGAATCACAAATGACAAAATAAAACTTCATCGTATCATATAACAATAACACAATGGCGGGATGTACAGAGCCACGTCATAAGTATCAAAGAAACAAAAAGGGCAAATAGATGCACGTAAGCAAACATGAAACCTAAGAATACAAAAATTATAAAACAATAACGGGATGCATAAGTACAGAGTCACGTCAAATGTATATCACCGAAACCAGTAAAGGTAAATAAAGATAAATAAAAGAATACTGTAACACGTTATTAGGATGATAAACAAAGTCAGTACGCAGAACCTATAATACGTCAATACCATCGTGTATTATTAGTGAAGTTGATACGGAATATATAACAACAAAATATTCTACCTTCGGATAAACGTTGTGGGAAAAGAGGCAAGACGTATTTTGACATTATCCTTGTTCATCAACTTTCTACTCAGACACTGGTGCCGTTTAATAGAGTGAATAGTAGACTGTGTTTGGTGTTCCAAATGTGATATTTGTGCATCTAAGAAAGGCCCCAATGGAACAGTATCTTGTGGGTGCTCCTTGGGAAAGAATGGCTATTGACATTCTAGGACCTTTACCAATAAGTGTGAATAATAATCGCTATCTAATGGTAGTTCAGGATTATTTTTTCCCAATTGACAGAAGCTATACCAATTTCAAACACCGAAGCAGTTACAGTAGCTAAGAAATTTGTGGAAAGGATAGTAACCATTTTTGGGGTTCCTCTTTCTATTAACTCAGACCAAGGGTCTAATTTTGAATCTCGTGTATTTGAAGAGATGTGAAATATTTTTGGTATCCATAAAACCCGTACAACACCATTCCGACCAAAATCGGATGGTATGGTTGAAAAGTCAAATTCAACCATTGCGACGATGTTATCTGCTTTTGTAAGCAACTACCAGAGAGATTGGGACGAATATCTTTATTTATTAATGTGGGCCTATCGGTCATTAGAACATGAGAGTTTGGGTACATCTTCATGTTCCATGTTATTTGGAGTTAATCTTCCATTAGACTTACTTCTGGGTAGACCAGAGACTGAAAAGTCGACAATGAATTTAAAAACTGTTTATGCATATGAACTATCCCATAGGTAATTCATAAATTTACACTAAATAAATTAAAACTGTCAAGCGACAGAATGAAAAGAAATTATGATGTTGGAACTAAGATGCAAAAATTTGATGCAGGAGATCCAGTATGGTTGCACAATCCTCGTCGTGTAAAAGGGTTGTGTCCAAAGTTACAAAATAATTATGAAGGCCCATATATTGTTGTAAATAGACTTTTTTTGGGGGGAGGGGGATATATAGAATACAAAAGGCACCAAACGGGGATATTACGGTTACTCAACAGGACCACAATGACTTGCACAAAGGAGGAAGAGGATCAGTTCCTTCTGTTTCAAAGACAGGGAGAGGAAAAGATATAAACGGAGAAATTGGACATGGAAGAAATAAACAGCTGCGCCTTGAGCGCATGATACGCCCATCGTCTTGTTTGCAATAATCATTAATAGTTTTTGAGATACAGCTTGACATGTGAAAACTCATTTAACAAAAAAATTCAATAACTAAAAAAAAATTTTGAATCATCATAAAAAAAAGTAAACATATCTTAAGATAAATATAACCAAGAAGTGTGTTAAGTCTTAAGCAATAATCATAAATTGTTTTTTGAGATACAGCGTGATAGCCCCCAGCCTTTTTTTTTGTACAAAAAACTCAATATTTCTTAAGGTGGTACCCAACACTTTCACTAAAATTATTTTGGCCCGTTTAATGTTCACAAAATTTTGACTAAGTATTTACTTTGACCCTTTGACTAAAATATAAAAATTTCAAAAAACTTGAACCAACCATTTATCAGAAAAAATACACTGGTTGCATAGCAGATTGACAGACACTAATTTTGATCATTGAGAAGCTTAATATTCCCTTAACAACACAAGGTTGTTAAAACGTTTAGCTGATTTTACAGAGTTATCTCCCTGTAGTGTTAGGTACCACCTTAAATAAAGTTTTAAATCAAAACCAAAAAGTATACAGATTTTAAGATAAATATAACTGAGAAGTGTGTAAAGTCTTGAGCAATAATCATAAATTGTTTTTGAGATACAGCGTGACATGTGAAAGCCCCCTTTTTTGTACAAAAAACTCAATATTTCTTAAATAAAGTTTTGAATCAAAAGCAAAAATCATACAGATTTTAAGAATAATATAACTAATAAGTGTGTAAAGTTTTAAGCAATAAGCATAAATCGTTTTTGAGATATGGCGCGACATTTTAAAAACCCTATCCCCCTTTTTTAACAAAATTCTCAATAACTCAAAAATAAAATTTTGGATCATCACCATAAATTATACAGATCTTAGATTACTATAACTAAGAAGTGTGCAAAGTTTAAGCAATTATCATAAATCGTTTTTGAGATACGGCGCGACATGTAAATAAAACCACACCCCTGTTTTATTTACAAAGTCCCGTAACTCAAAAAGTTTTAATCTTATTTCAACAAAAAGTATACAGTTCGTTTGACCATCAAAAGGAACTGTATAAAGTTTCATGAAATTTGGATGAGTCGTTCTCAAGTTTACGCCGTACAGACAGAAGCCGTACATTTTTATACCATTATACGTCCCGTCAAAAATTTTTAACGGGCGTATAAAAAAGGAGCTGCAGACAGATAGCAAAAAGAGGTATCACAGTTAGGAACAGGACCAGGGAGCAAAGAAGCAGAGGACAGTACTTGGGAATTTGTATATGGAAGATAATATGGTATTTGGGAATGGAGTGAAAAAAGAGAAGGGAATCAAGAAGGTGCAGGAGAAGAAAACATCAGACGAAGAAAGGGAGAGAAAGGAGGAAAAAGAAGTGGAGAAAAAAGAAAGTAAGAAGGGAAAGGAGGTTGAGAAGGAAGAGAGGGCAAGTAAGGAAGGAGATGAGAAGCTAAAAGAGAACAGGAAAGAGTCAGTGTGAAAGCAGAAAGAGGTACTTTCTAATTTATTGAAAGAGATGGATAATTCCTCAGTGGGAAGTATTGTTACACCTTTTTATAGCAACACAAGAAAAAAAAAATGAAATATGATACATATAAACCTATCATCCTTAACTCCTACCCTTAGGCATAACACTACCCCCCACCCAGGGTTAAAAAGGGTTCGTCCTCGAACTAAAAAAAAAGACCTACTTACCCAGCACTTACTTAAATATACCCTTTAATAAACCCTTATTCTTCTGTTGATGATGTTGGCTGGTCAGAGGTCAAAACTTCCTTCATATCCTATATAGTGTCGTCCGGTACATTTAGGTATAAACAACATTCGTCCTTCTTTTTAGTTCTTACTATAATTGGCACAAGTTGCCTCTTATATCTTGCTTTCTGTAAGGGACAGCCTCCAAAGGGCACAGAAGGAGAACACATAGTAACGAATTTATTAAGTGTCGCTGGTGCCCATATTGTTATGCTCTGGTCCTTGGCCTTATCTCATAAACTTAAACCTGTATTTTTCATCGTGTGTAATTTGTGGCCTCCGTTCCACACTTCTACATGCAGATGTCCCCGAGTACGCCTCGTATGGTATTTTTTATGAGAGGAGTGGTTTACCTGTACTTAAACCTATTTAATAATTCTATTTAATCGATGTGTCATCTTCATTTAACGTCGCATTTGCCCAAATATGTCTCAGTTTATCGCTACTTTCACTTATCGGCGCCATTCCTCATGTTTTGATTTTCTTGTGTACTACGTCATATTTGTGGGCGGGGCCAAAGTATAAATAGCAAGGTTTGTGTGCACCGAGTAGGATTTTTCACCTAAATGCAGAACGATCGCAGAACTTAACTTGCAATCGAAATTATATTGCACCAATCAAATTATATTTAAACCTAAGCAGTAACATGACGCAAAATCATTTAAGATTTAACCAGAGATTGATAATTGTTTATTCTGAAACTTTGTAAAGATATTTTAATTCATTGTTCGGAGAATATCATAAAACCTGCGTTTGCCTTATTGCACCAAGAAGCGTACTCGGTGTTTACATTTTGGCTAGCACCAAGCACATTTGCTCGGTGCTGCACCAAGTGGAATTACTTGGGGAAAAGTATTTTTCTTTAATAGAAAGGTTTTAGATATTTAAATATTAGTCTTTTATGATCCTTATAAAATTATGAGGTTAAAAATATATAACCTGCACCAAGCAGTATCTGAAATTATTTGCTCGGTGTGCACCAAGTAAATTTCTAGCACCGACTAGATTTCTTTGCACCAAGTGCATTGGGAATTATAATATAGCAGTTAGGAATAAAATGTATCTTTGTTTATATTAAGATAACTCTATTCATGTATTTTATGAACTACTGTATCTGTTGAATTGAATTGATAATAATATTTAGTACAATTTAAGAACTCCATTATGGTTTTTATTATTACTTCCTTCACCAGAGACCCACACAAGTAACTACGGGTGTATATCCTGACAAGAAAACCCCGGAACGTTACATTGGTGTCAGAAGTGGGATTCAGGTTGACGTGACTTAAAATATGTCAGCAGAGAAAACTTTTTATTTGGGGAAGCCGAACAACAATAACTTAAGAAATTCAAAAAGAAAACCGGCAAATGATAATTAAAATTCATCCACAAAATGATAATAAAGAAAATAACACTAATATAAATGTACCAAAATCACAAAATAGAGAACAAGTCAGATGAAAACACTAAACTGGAGAAAAGTACTCAGAACAATATAAGAAATGATACACAACAAATAAAATAAAATTCAAAAGACAAATTAATATCAGTAGAAAATAAAGATGATAAGTAAATCAATCAGCAGATAGTGTGAATAGAAAGAAACGAAAGCGTTATCCGTCTCAAACAAGGTCCCCCACAATATCATCCACCCTCATACCTGAGTCTAGGACAATTATTATCAGCCCCGCAGAGAAAGTGATGCCACCTCTCCCTCATGTTTCGCACCAACTTTAGTTCCACCTGTTGAACCTTTATTTTATGAAGAAGCCCCAAGCACCGTTTGCCTAGATGAACTTAAATTTTTTATAGCTGAACCTCTATTTGAGACTACTGATAATGTACCTAATGTACCAGATGTATCTAAGGAAAATTGTGCAGCTTCAGTCTGTAGCCAGCAGTCAAAAAAAACTTGATGTATTATCATTACTAGCCCCAGACGAGTACAGCCCCGAGTTGAATGCACCTAGTGTGAATGCACTATCTACTGACAGTAGTTATATCCCCACCCCGAAAAATGTTTTACAATTGAAAGCTATGGCTGATTCCCAAAAATTTAGAATAATCCTTAATGTTGGAGGCAGCCGCTTTGAAACATGTGTTTCAACCCTACAACAAGACCCATCAGCAATATTGTCTTATATGATTTTGAAAGACTCACCTTTAAAACCATACAAAGTGGACAATATATACACATACTTTCTGGATAGAGACCCCCGTCATTTTGTGCATATTTTTAATTATTTACAATAGGAGTGCAGTATGGATTTGTCAATCTTTCCAAGAACAGTGATTGCTCTCCGTGAACTACAGAGAGAATGTACATTTTATAATCTTACCCACCTGCATTGTCTTTTGTAGAAATGAATTGTGGACATACTACAAGGACATTTGTTGGAGTGACATTTAGTTCCTATATTCACTATGTATTTACAAAATTTTATACGGTAGATGGCATCCTTGGCATACTACTGTAATTTCCGTCAGTTTCAGTCACTCTGTATTGTAATTTCCACTGGTAACCTGTTTTCCAGTGGAGATTGTCAATAAATATCCCCCACATCTCTTGGGAGGGTGGTTTATTAAATTTATGATAAGTTCAATGTTTGGGGTGTCCTAATCCTCGTATCACTTCGAGTTCCTGAGACCTATATAGTTACATGCTGTTTTATTTATGTTAATCTCAGGAAACCAAAGTGAACTTTAGTTGATAAGGTCTCATTTGAGAAAAGTGGTGTATGTATGTTACATCAAAGATAGTGTTGTTTTTGTTAACGCTATTAGCTTGCTGGTTTTGTATTTAATGATAATGTCTTATGGTTGATTTTAACCAAGTATTTATTTCTTGACGAGTTGATTTTAGATATTGAATTTTTATTCCCCAGGCTTGGATGTTGTTACATTGTTGTTTGGTGCAGTAAGCAGTATTATATACATTCCAATTGTAATTCAATTGGCAGTATATTTCGTTACGCGTATTCAGTTAGAAAAAATATTTATTATTATATTGATATGACTAGAGTAATATGGGGACGAAGTCCCCAATTATGGTAGAAATATCAATAAAAAAAAAATCAAAAAAAAAATAATCTGGAAAACTTCCCGAATTTTTTTTTCTACTAATGAACTCAAACGACTCAAAACGTTTACTTTTATTTTCAGATCTAATTCCTGTTCCGGTTTTCCCCGCATTTGCGTAGAAATGTGCTTCCTTTTCCGGTCTTGTTTGCATGAGACTTTGAATAAAATATATATTTATCAGTCTAGTAAAATATAAAATCGGAACTCAATACAAGTTCATTTTTAATAATTGATTGATATGAAAAAAAAACGTTACCTGATGTAAGCGTTTCTTTTGTTTACATTGATTAGGACGTCATAACTTAAAGAACGTCACAGCTAAATCCCTAACAACAGAACCAAAATCGGGAACGTTACGGTATTTCCGTTTCTTTTATTTAACATGTTTGAATTTAAAAAAAATACATACAGACTTCGTCCCGCACTCACAGGTTATGCCTGCCTCAAATTATATTGACAGTGAAATAGTGAAATACTGTTATTATACAGGAACTAAGAAATACTATATATATAAGTTGTGGGTGTACAATAAAACACCTGGACTACTGTAGTAGCGTGTGGAAAAATTTAATGACTATTATCATATATATACTTCAATATATAAAATTTTCGGTGTAAACCAAACCAACAGGACCAAAGAACATGTGGAGAAATGACTCTCAATAGTTATAATGACGTTCCTCGGAATGATGTCTGTGATAGAACAAAATTTTAAAATATATATATATATAGTATTCTCAGAAACAGACTGAACAATTGTGATTGACATTCTTGCCTTGAAAAATGTCTTCTTGTTGATTGTGTATATTATAGATTTAGGTAAAAGCTTACTGCACCGAACTTCAATTGCTATAATGAAATATGGACCTTTGATTTCATTGTGCTAAAAGTGAAAGAGTGTTATTTTTAACCTGTTACGACGTTATTGTTAAAACAAAAGGAGGTTCATATACTAATCTGGTATTAACTGATACTTCTGCATGGCTGACAAACCATTGATTTGAGGACAAATCCTTTTTCCACAAGGAGGGGGGTAGTGTTACGCTCTGGCCCTTGGCATTATTTCATAAACTTAAACGTGTATTTTTCATCGTGTGTAATTTGTGGCCTCCGTTCCACACTTCTCCATGCATATGTCCCCGAGTACGCCTCGTATGGTATTTTTATGACAGGAGTGGTTTACCTGTACTCAAACCTATCTAATGATTCTTTTTAATCGATGTGTCATCTTCATCGAACGGTGCATTTGCCCAAATTTGTCTCAGTTTATCGCTACTTTTACTTATCAGTGCCATTCCTGATGTTTTGCTTTTCTTGTGTACCACGTCATATTTGTGGGCGGGGCCAAAGTATAAATAGCAAGGTTTGCGTGCACCGAGTAGGATTTTTCACCTCAATGCAGAACGATCGCAGAACTTAACTTGCAATCGAAAAATATATTGCACCAAGCAAATTATATTGAAACTTATGCAGTAACATGACGCAAAATCATTTAAGATTTAACCAGAGATTGGTAATTGTTTATTCTGAAACTTTGTAAAGATAATTTAATTCATTGTTCGGAGAATATCATAAAACCTGCGTTTGCCGTATTGCACCAAGAAGCGTACTCGGTGTTTACATTTTGGCTAGCAAAGTATTTTTCTTTAATAGAAAGGTTTTAGATATTTAAATATTAGTCTTTGGTGATCCTTATAAAATAATGAGGTTAAAAATATATAACCTGCACCAAGCAGTATCTGAAATTATTTGCCCGGTGTGCACCAAGTAAATTTGTAGCACCAACTAGATTTCTTTGCACCAAGTGCAATAGGAATTATAATATAGCAGTTAGGAATAAAATGTATCTTTGTTTATATTAAGATAACTCTATGCATGTGTTTTATGAACTACTGTATCTGTTGAATTGAATTGATAATAATATTTAATACAATTTATGAACTCCATTATGGTTTGTATTATTACTTCCTTCACCAGAGACCCACAAAAGTAACTACGGGTGTATATCCTGACAAGAAAACCCCGGAACGTTACAATATTCACAACCAAAGTGTGATGGCTACATGGTAAAACAGCATGAGAAATGTCACAAGTACACTAACCTTATAACTACCAGAAACAATTATGTGTGTGAGACTAGGAGGGAGGATATATACACGCCAGAAGACAAATCCATATCCACTGACACAACCAGGCAACTTACTGAATTTCTGAAGGCCAGTATGTCTGATTTTTCAGTGATTACCAGTGAAAGACTTTAAAAGGCCTGCTACCAAGGTTGTTTTGTATCTAGTGTTAAACAAGTAACTACACACACATTTAAACTGAGTTTCGTAATGATATACCAGAGGCGTTACAGTATTGAGGAAGTTCCACTATGTGATCCGGAGGAGGATGCTTTTTAGAATGATATTGTGTATTTAACTTCGGCAGTGGAACCTATTTCTCCTCTGCCAAGTGATCCCAGCAAGACCAGCCCCGATCCTGATATGCCATATACAGACATCCGTGTTATAACCGTCCCCGATATTGATACAGCCATCTCTGTTATAACCGTTCCCGATATTGATACAGCCATCCCTAATATTGATGTCTCTGTTGTGGAACTACAATCATTGGAACCACCCGTCATCTCCACTAGTTTATGTTTCCCTTTGTCAACACAGCCTTGTCAAGCATACTCACCAACCCAGGAACTTCTCTCCCCATCAGATCTAATACAAACTGCTGCCATATACACCCCTACCCAAGTAAAGAAGTAACAGTTAGAATAGATAAATAAGAGCCAATAATCGCGTTTCTTTGTGAATGTTGGTGTAACAAGATTTGAAACTTCGGTAACTGTTATCCAGTCCTGCCCAGATTCACTTTTATCAGAGATGATCAAAGAAGACTCCAGTGTAAAAAGCAATACATATTTGATAGACGCCACACCTAATTTTTAGATAGAGATGTCATTTTCCCCTCATACTTAACTGTTTGAGGAACCAGGGTGAGGCCAGGATCTATTCAGATATGCTACCTAGAGATGAACTCAGTTTACGGGAGTTACAGGTGGAGTGCAACTACTATGAGTTGCGACACCTGATACTCGCCGTCAAGAAGAAAATATTAAATCTACAGCAGTACTAGTTAAGCTTGCTTTAGGAATGAACATGGGGTGGATTTTATTAGGATAATTTCTTTCATAGGATTATGTGAAGAACATTGGGGTGGATATTATAATATATACATGTGTGTTACTTAATATTTCTTTTACGCATGATGATATGTATTCCTGATGCAGTTACAGTATTCCCTTAGTAAAGCCCTATGATGTCTTTATGACTGAAAAGTAATTTATCCTTTTCTTTTCTCAGGTTTTACTGTCCATAACCGGCTTATTTATTCACATACAGTAGAATGTTACGTTAATTATGGATTTTATATCCATTGATAGTGCTATTTAATATGTCATTATTTGTAGTTGAATTTTCATTACCCATTTACTGGTATGTGAATAGACAAGTTTTAAGTTAGAGTGTATATAATGAGTTTGGTATTAAAGGACAGTGTTGTCTTATTAGATTTTGTGTTTCAGATTTTTAGCCAACCAACCAATTAATTAAATAAATGTATAGATAGTTTCTGTGCATTTGAGGACAAACGCCTAGTGGTTAGGGGGTTGTGTTACGATTCAGTGATCGTATCATAAAATTAATAGAACTCGTGTTGTCCATATTCTATAGTTATTAGTAGTTATTATTTCAAACATATACCAACTCAAAGGATCCATGCAATTTGTGTTCGATCGAGCCTCCTTATTCAATTTAAATTACCACTCAGTTTGAGGGGTGAAATCGTTACAGTATGTCAAATTCGAGGTACAAGTCTAAAATGAGGCGTTGGAAGCAGTGTCTGTTGGCTCTTTAATTTCTAGAAAGAGAGTTGCTGCTCACAAGGAAGCTATTAAACCAAGAGTTCCAAATGGTGCAGTTGAAATCATTCCTTCGTAAATTTTACGGACGCCATCACGAGTTGGTTGACCGTTATGGAATAACCGTTTCACAAATGAAAACTACAATCCCCTTCCCTTTCATGAATGTGACCTACTGAATTAGATAATTTATCGGATGTGTTATAACATAAGCAACACGACGGGTGCCACATGTGGAGCAGGATCTGCTTACCCTTCTGGAACACCTGAGATCACCCCTAGTTTTCGGTGGGGTTCGTGTTGCTTATTCTTTAGTTTTCTATTTTGTGTCATGTGTTCTATTGTTTGTCTTTTTTATTTTTAGCCAGGCGTTGTCAGTTTCTGTTAGATTTATGATTTTGACTGTCCCTCTTGTATCTTTCGTCGCTCTTTTTAAGTTTGAAGAAGAAGTGGAAAATGTGTAATATAATAATATTGTAATTGACAGCATACATTTAGAGGGTAGGAGTTTTAGACAAGCAAAGATAAGTCTGTTTTGTTTATTTTTATATCTGAAATAAGAAAGTATCCATGTAATAATGTGGGACAGTGGGGTAAAAAGCATAAGAACAAATGCATAACCCAGTTGAAAGGGCTATACCGTGTTACCATTATATCGGATCGAAATTTTATATTTACACCAGAGGCACGAATAAAAAATGCTTAAAATGTCAAATAATAGTTATCAATAGTACAAGGATTATATTTTAATGCGTTTTGTCTAAAGACTCATCAGTGACGCTCATATCAAAAAAGTTACAAAACCAGGTTCAACCCACTATTTTTTTCTTTAAAATGTCCTGTATCAAGTCAGAAATATGGCCATGGTATTATTATAGTTCGTTTCTGTGTGTGTTACATTTTGATGTTGTGTTTCTGTTGTGTTTCTGTTGTGTTGTGGTTCTCTTATGTTTGACGCGTTTCCCTCGGTTTTTGTTTGTAACCCGGATTTGTTTTTTTCTCAATCGATTTATGAGTTTCGAACAGCGGTATTCTACTGTTGCCTTTATTTATAAAGCCAAGCAAGTACAAAGTCGTAGAGCATTGGGGACCCAAAATTCCAAAACGTTGTGCCAAAAACGGGTAAGGTAGTCTCTTCCTTGGATAAGAAAATCTCTAAAAAAAAAAAAAAAAAAAATTTGTAAACAGGAAATATAATTGATATTCATGTCAACACAAAAGTGGCTGGTGATACCCTCGGAGATGAAACGTCCACCAGCAGTGGCATCGACCCAGTGATGTTAATAGTTATCAAAAGGTACCCGGATTATAATTTAATACGCCAGACAAACAAGAACGAAGTTGAAGAGCATTGAGGACCAAAAATTTAAAAGTGACTCACCAAAGCTGGCTGACCTATTTGCCAGCAGATAAAGAGGAAACAGATTGCATAATTAGAATATTACCAAACGGAATTAGTCCCCTGAATTTCAGACTAGTTGATGTGACCACTTAAAATTTGTATTTGTTTGGCATTAAAATTATTTTGATGTGAGCGTCACTGATGAGTCTTATGTAGACGAAACGCGCATCTGGCGTACTAAATTATAATCCTGATACCTTTGATAACTACTTTGAAAGTCTTCCATAAATCACAAACAAAGAAAACAACCTTTGTGGTAAAAACAGAAACCCTTCTTCTTGTTCTTTTTGCCCTTCTGAGTTCATTGAAAAATAGAGCCTTGATTATCATCACCAAGGGCACATATAAGGGAGCTACCATTTGATTTTTATGGGGGGGCTAGGATGAAATTTGAAAAAAATAGGCAGGACAGGAGTTTTGAGTAAAAAAAAAAGGCAGGATGAGACACTTGCAAAAAAAAAAAGTCAGGACGACAATTGTGGGAAAAAAAGTCAGGATAAACTAAAAAAAAAAGGCAGGACAGAACAGAGTGAAAAATAAAAAGGCAGGACAGAGATTACAGCTAAAAAAAAAGGCAGGACAAAATTTTTCATCCTAGCCCCCCCATAAAAATCAAATGGTAGCTCCCTAAAAGACAACAGTAGTATACCGATGTTCAAACTCATAAATCGATAGAAAAAAACCAAATCCGGGTCATGAACCAAAACCGAGGGAAACGCATTAAATACAAGAGAATGACGACACAACATTAAAATTTAACGCACACATAAAAGATATAAGCATTGGACAAAATCCGATGAGAATAACAAATATAACATCAAAACTAAATACATGAATTTGGGATAGAAAAGTACCGTGACACGTTTTATAATAATGTTAGTTCACACTCAAATATAAGAGGAAACAAACGACACAAAAGAAACACAATGTTAAATGTAAAATTCACAGAAACGAACTATAATATAACAATGACCATATTCCTGACTTCGTACAGGATATTTTTTAAAGAACAAATGGTGGAATGAACCTGGTTGATCATAAATTCCTATGCGATAGTTGTGGAAAACCTCATGCATAGAGGTTTTTATTGAAACTACATTTCGAGGTTTATAATGAATCATCTAAGATCTTTACCTCCGAATTAGGAAATGTAAGAACTTCAATGAAGCGGACTACATAGAACACAGAAAGAGCAAGCAATTGAATTACAAAACTTTCCAATGCGAAAAATGCTTGCAGAAATATCCATATCACGTTATCGATTGTAAAAGGGATGATAAAATCGCATGTGACCAATACCGATTTCTGTTTTGATCACAAAAGACTTGCGAAAACACAAGGCCGAGTACGAAAAACAACATTTGATTTGTAACTGTGACAATGTACCATGTGAATAGATGTATCATCTGTTACATTTAATCGTTTCTGGCTATTTGATTTGTAACTGTGACAATGTACCATGTGAATAGATGTATCATCTGTTACATTTAATCGTTTCTGGCTATCATTTTTTTTGTCTCACATGAATCAAAAAAAATTATGGTTAAAATCATTTGATTTGTAACTGTGACAATGTACCATGTGAATAGATGTATCATCTGTTACATTTAATCGTTTCTGGCTATCATTTTTTTTCTCTCACATGAATCAAAAAAAATTATGGTTAAAATCGTGACATTAAAAACGTGACCTAATCATAGGTAAAACAAAGGCATATGAAAAACTAGCTATCAACTAAGCTTTGTTGTTGATCAACGACCAGGTATGATAGGTTATAATAAATATATATCTTTTAATTTTATACTGATAATTAATTTCCTGTCATTACTATGAGTATAATCAGAAGTGAATTCCTTTCTTCCTAATAATTACGACTCCTTGTGGAGAGTATGACAACAATAAACAATTGAACCCGGACACATTCTGTATGTGCCTGTCAAAAGTCAGGAGCCTGTAATTTAATTGTTGTCGTTTGTTGCTGTGTATATTAATTTTATTAATTTACTATCTTTTTTCCAGACTAAACGCTGAGTCTCTCTGGAAGTACATCATGGGAAACCATTTTTACATCTTGCTAGACTAAGTAATCTCGACCAAGTACATTCGTCCCTTTGATAACACATAGCTTTCGCCAATCAAAAATGAGCTTATTTCCGCTTTTGGAAGTTTTTATTTTTACCGGATTTGGAGAAAAAAATATCCGGTTGTGTGTGTGTTACATTTTAATGTTGTGTCGTAGCTCTCTTATATTTGATGCGTTTCCCTCAGTTTTAGTTTGTAACCCGGTTTTGTATTTTCTCTATCGATTTATGAATTTCGAACAGCGGTATACTACTGTTGCTTTTATTTTGCAGTGATAAATAAAAACGGAATTCACAGCCGGTAATCGGAAAATAGCCAAGCGAAAAGCTAAAAAGCGGAAGAAAATCAGGTCCCCTTGGAAAAAGCCCATTGTCTTCCCTTTTCTCAGGGAATTCCTTGAAGCAACTGGACACACAGAAAAGATTCTAAAGGTAAAATACACTCTTTGTGATTATAAGATCTCAGGTATGAACAATGGGTCATACTTCAAAAGACACAAAAAAGAAAAATCCCACCTCTTTGACTCAGTTAAGGAAGATAATAGGGAAAGAACTCGCCAGATCAAATTGTTTAAACCGGCAACAAAAAGCGAGTTTTCATACCTTTTCTCAAGGACTCACAACTGGACATACAGAAAAGATTCTATAGCTTTAGTACACTAAGTGTGATTAAAAGATCTTGGGTATGAACAAAGGGTCACTCTTTAAAAGATCCCAAAAAAAATTAAACAAGAATGTGTCCTCAGTACACGAATGCCCCACTCGCACTATCATTTTCTATGTTCAGTGGACCGTGAAATTGGGGTAAAATCTCTAATTTGGCATTAAAATTAGAAAGATCATATCATAGGGAACATGTGTACCAAGTTTGAAGTCGATTGGACTTCAACTTCATCAAAAACTACCTCGACCAAAAACTTTAACCTGAAGCGGGACAGACGGACGAACGAACGAACGGACGAACGGACGGACGCACAGACCAGAAAACATAATGCCCCTCTACTATCGTAGGTGGGGCATAAAAATCCTCCCCTTTAACTTAGTTGGGAAAGATAATTGTAAAAGATTATTCATAGATTACCAAGTCAACCTGAAATTATCCTTAATGAACGGAAATGTTGGCTTCGGGGTTGGGAAAGATAATTGTAAAAGATTATTCTTAGATTACCAAGTCAAACTGAAATTATCCTTAATGAACGGAAATGTTGGCTTAGGATGGATAAGAAAGGGCTTTATTCAGAGAGCATGTTAATGGGGAAGTAGACAAGTGCACAGATGAATCAGAAAACATTATTGTCTTTTAAAGAAATTTGTTTTATATTTCATATCCGACATTACTAGCTACTAAATGTTTACATATATCCTTTACATTAAGTGACAAGTCAAAAGCCATTAAGAAAATTAGGGGTCTATGGACTTGTCTTCCGGTTATATATTTGTTAACAAAACTCCTATATAACACATTTGGCGTTATTACTTTCCCTCTCGCTGTAACTTAAGTTATATTTATGTGTTCGATAATGTATAATTTTAATGTGAGCACGACTTATTCTAGTCTTACCACATCTTACATCCCAGCTCCTTTGTTCTACCAGGGGATCGCCCCAACCAGATCATCCCAGCTTGAGTTTCTTTGTTTTGCATGCTTTCTTTTGTTTTGTAACATTTTGGCTGGTATGCTTAATCCACAATAAAACTTAAAAATATTTATTGATAAAGACCAACTTCCCAAATTTATGTAGAAAAAATCCACGGTCTATACTGGGATTCGAACTCAAGACCTTTAACATATCAATCCACGACACATACTCCTAGACCATGATGCCTGGATACCAACTCACAGTAATTTAAATGAAGTAAGATATTTTGTGGGGCGAGTATGCAGACCTTTATTCAGTTGAATTTTAACCCTTTTCATAATTAAGGCGAGTTGTCAGACTGATTTTTCAAAGGGATTTTACCCTTGTCATAAGTTGGACGAGTGGGTAAAAAAGAGTGGGGCAAATCACGGAACACAAGAATGCCTTTTATGTGCATGAATCTGTTTAAAACATATTAGTTGTAGCCAGTTATCGAATCGTCTATTGACCATAAACTAGTTTATTCATATCCGTATATCAAAAATATATTTTATCTTACTACAAATTGTCCGTTTAAAAAATCTTAGGAAACGCTGTCTTCCAGATACTTCAGTTTCAGCGTCGTTTGTGGAAACGAATGCTTTCCGATATTAGGAAACGAATGCTTTCCGATTTTTATGCAGGAAACGGCTTCTTTCAGATTGAATAGTTATAATTTAACCCATGCAGATATTAAATACATTTTTGTTTATGTTAATTAATAAATTCCAAACAAAACAAAAGGTCAATCCAACAAAGAAAATAAGGGCAAAAGGTCAAATCAACAAATTAGTTGAAATGCTCATTTGCCATCTAGTGTATATCAAGTTCATCTTTACAAGTTATTTAGGGAAAACATATGTGCCAGTGCCAGAAGTTATTGAAAGGTTAATTCTTTAATGAGGGACTAAGTCGGTGGTATAATTTATATGACTGATTTTGTTTCATATCGTTATTTTAGAGAAAAGGAGATATAATATTATATATAAAATTGCACAAATCGGCACTATGTATTTAACAGATGTATTTTAATTTAGTTCAACAAATATTAAAATTGTACTCAATGCATTAAAAACACAAACAAACTTTTTTGAACGGAGCAAGCGATGAACCTGTTATTCGACCCAGTCAAAACGAAAACAATTGAAGTCTTGTGTCGTCTTTAAAAAAAAAGGCAATACGTGAACCGTCGGGATTGAATATTTAAACAGTCAATTGCGGTAGGTTAAAACATTTAAATAATTCGACTTATCTCAGTTGGATCAATCAATATTTTGTTGCACGCCACTGAACAGTGAGAAATAGCATTGGTGCATTTATTTAAAAAAAAAAAGAAGAATTTAGGGTTTTAGCTTAGTTTATTTGGAGTGTGTAACCAATCATGATAGAAAATCTCTTGTTTTACATCACTGTTTTGATTAGACATGTAAAATATATAAAAAAAATTATTTTGGATGTACAATATGAAACCAAACAGTGTCTTTCATGTTTTCATGGTTTAGTGAGTCTATATTTCAATTACCATAAACATTAGATCCATACAATTTGGTGCATGGAATTATCGTAAGGTGTACAGTGTACATGTCTGTCTGACAGGTTTCACCTGACATTGACCCCATTGCCATGAATCTTTAAATATGTTAATGTATGTGATACTAAAGGTAACACCTTTATATTATTATAAAAGACTTTCAAAATAAAAACAATGGCCAGTTAGTTAATGATTACTTCTAATTGCAGGAAAAAACAATAAAAGAAAAAAGAAAGGACTATGGCTTCATCCACCAAAAAGATCAAAGGGATTCAAAACATAACAACGCCCGCAATAAAAACAAGTTTCACTACACCAAATAAGTGTCATCTCACCAAAGCTCCTAAAAAAGCTACATATAATGGGTCCGTTGAAAAAATCGAAGAAGACTTTTCACGGATTCACCTGAGGAAAAACTGTCAAGTGATGTTCAATTAATCCTCCCTTCAGTTCTGAACAACTTAAATAAAGGTGGATATAAAGAAGATTTCTGTCTTTTATTGAAAGGGATAGCTTCTGGAAAATTTCCGATTCACAATATTGCCTTTAGATTGCTGCTTGACATTGCTAAATGGTATTCCCTAGATAATACTACACAGATGCAGTATAGTTCCGAATCGATGAAGTTTTGGAAGGTTGTTTATCGGTTATTTCATGGAAAGGCTCTTCGATTTTTGTCTGGTGAAAAATCTATTGGTCAAGTGATAGATGGGTCATCATCAAAAGGACTGTATGATCCACAGAAAAGTAAAATAAACTTTGCTGTTCCAAATATTAACTCGATAAATAATTTTCAAAGTGTAAACATAAATATTCCAAAGGAAATCTTCCCCGGTATCATTACTGAAGCATTTAGGTTCTTACCGCGTGGGAAAAGTTATGTGTTATCTGTTGATGGGAAAAAATTAGCACCCGGATTAAACAGCAAGCATGGCGATCAAGATCTATTTGGCCATGAAGACAGAAATTCATTACAGAGTCTACAGAAGCGTCTGGACACCGAAATTCAAAAGGTGGAAAGTTTAATAAATGAATGGATTACAATGACCAATAATGACAGGAAAGAAAAACTTTTTGAAATAGTCAGGATTGTTTCATTAAGGATCAAAGATTTACGTGAGCTTTTTCAAAACCAGAATTTCGCCCTGAAAAAGTTTTACAAAGAGGTAGGAGAAGACTGGCGTACTTCACGTTATGTTTACGCCATCAGCAGCATCCAAGCACTTATGTTTCAGATCAAGTCCGTTCTAAAGAGACTGCTGGAGACTAACAACATGATATTTAATGAAATAACGATACTTTGTCAAAGTAGTAAATCTTTTTTACGAGGTACAAACACTGACATGTACTCTCAAGACAATTGGGTTTCTTTAAAAGAACCAGAAGATCTACCAGGTAGCATAGGAGATTTGTAAAACAACGTTCTCCTTTGTGGTTCGAAAACAGAAATGGTTTAAGGTTGACAGGGAGCAAAATATTTGAAGGTTTAGGACTTGATAGCTTAAAAAAACTACAGAAGCATCACGATAAGGTTATAAGAAAAAAAGATGTTCAGGAAAACATTTCAGAAATAGTTCAGGAAAGAATGGATCATGGTACTAAATCAGAAATCCATGCAATTGCAACTTTGACTAGCAAAGTTTTGCCTGTGTACTATCCAGATATGAAATATTTTGAAGAAGGTGCCTTCCACATTAAACATGATGGGAAACCGTTTATATTAGTATCACCTGATGGATCAATTGGCCAATTGGAAGTAGGAACAGCGCATGAGCAAACTGTTCCAGTACTTAGTTGTGAATTTAAATGTCCTTTCCCGAACGAGAATACGATACCAGTGCATTATACAATTCCTACAAGGTAATTAAGCTACTTACCTTAGTTTATTATTCACAATAATTTGTGAGCATTTAGTCTTCGGTTAGTATGTCCGTCAGTACACTTAGTTCTGATATAAAGGATGAGGCAACTTTATTAGGCCAATATTTAATAAAATTTCAAGGTAATTCTTACAGAAAACGTGAATATTTATGTTAATGAGTTAACTGCCGATTTCAAGCTGCCTACCCCAGCTGCTTTTTGTTAGCTTCTGTCTACTTCAATTGAGGATACTATAATTCAGTGGTTGTTGTGTTACATATTGGCTTTTCCTTTAATATGTTTGTACATTAATTTCGTTTGAAACGTTTTGTATTTGTCATTTTGTGGCCTTTCATTGCTGATTATGTAGTATCGGCTAAACTCGCCGTTAAAGGCCTTTCGGTGACCTAAAGTGGTTTATTTCTATGTCATTTGGTCTCTTGGTAAGAGTTGCCTCATTGGCAATCATACCACATCTAATTTTTGTATCAGCATAGACTAAGACGAATGAAAACTATGAGGTGTTACTTTATCTATATCGTGGCTACTATTTTATCATTTCATCATATGTATTCTGCAAATTAAGGGCATATAAAGGGTAGGCAATACAATGAATGTATTGTCAGTGGTTAAAACATCATGGTCTCTTTGACACTTCGTTTCAAAATTTGCTGAATATTTATAAGAATACAAGTGTGGACACAGATCAGTGTTGATTATATGTTTTGATTTTTCACAGTGTTTTCTGGCAAAGTTTTGTTATTCAGGGTGATAACGTTAGTTACATCTTTTGAATTGTACTAACTTATTGTGAACAATTAATTACTTCAAATATGATATCATTTCAGATATATTCCACAGACACTTGCTGAAATGGCGTCAACGCACACTGAAACTCTTTTATATATTTGCTGGACAGATGATTCAACAACAGTCTTTCGTGCCAAATTTGACAGCGACCTTTGGGAAATGATGAAAACTGAAGCAATTTCTTTGTACGGCCAGGAAGCACCAAAAAGACCAACGCGGGTTTCAGACAACGCAAAAGAAATACGAGACAGAATGATTGAATATAAGCAGACAAATGTTGAATTTCTTTGCGAGATTCCTTCGGTAAAATGTACAACGAATGGAATATCACAAACAAACACCGAGACGCCATACGTTTTTCCCGTAACAATTGTTAATGAAAATGCAGAATCAGAATCAAAAGTTGATATGGTTTTAACTGAAACAGTATCTATGATAAAAGAAGCTTACCAAATTTGTAGACGCAAAGCAACGGAATTACTTGTATGGTTGTTGAGTGACACTGATAGAATTTGGCACCCGGAAATGCCCTATGCTGTTCCAATTGCCTATGCTATGAAAGGCTATAGTTTGTCCACAAATGTTATGCGAGTAATGCATGATTCTATTTTAAGCAAGTGCGCCGATAATGGAATAGATGTTGTTTGCAGTAGCTTTGATGGACAGTGGATCAAGCTGGCGACAAGAACTTGTGAAGACAAGCCCTTAACTCTACTGCAACTACAGAAAGACACTTGGGAGAAAGCAAAGAAAGCTACCAGGGAAAATATATTTCACGCCTTTGTGACCACATCAATGGTCAATAATGTAGAAACAAATCTTGTTATAAAGCAAAATGTTACGGGAAGTTTAACCGTTTCCTGTCCATTACACACAAAAATTATGAAAGCTATTCGTAGACATGGTAAAACAACTGTGATGTCAGAAAAGAACAGTCAAGATTGTTATACCGGAAAAGCATTGGAACAAAGTGAGAAATCAGATAAGCTTGCATGTCTCCCGGAAGAAGTATTGGATTTGTTCATCGAAAACAATGATGCATCTACGATATTGTCAGAAATACAAGAAGCCCCGGAGACGGCGACTGAAACCAATAAACAAGACAAAAATCCTGCAATGGCTAACAATGTGTTAGATCTTTCTTGCCCTTCAAACACCTCTGGTGAGAATCAAAACCTTGTACAACTTGAACAGGACATTGAACTTATCAATGATATTTACTTGAAAATATACGAAGGTTTTATTAACCATAAGAAGACCGTTATATAAAACAAGTGGAAAGGGAAATGTTTAGATGATATTCAAATTACAGTGAACGATACGAATAGACTAAAAAAAATTACTCATGATGAAATGAATGTTATAATTGACAATACTGTTTTGATACAGAAGAAAAAGGGCCTGTCTATCAAAAAGTCTTGGTTAATCATGGAAAAGGTGAATGCAATCAGTACTTTGCTCGGAACTGGACAACAAATAGTAACTGTAAAAACAGTAAAAAAGATCGTCACACTTAAAGAAATTGCATCAAGATCACTTAAAGCTGCTAGTCGAGTAAATGTCAAAGCTGTTCCGAAACAAGTTTTAAATGTTTTATATGCAACCCTTATATTTCCTGGTGAACACCAAAATTGGTGCAGCAATTCACCGTTCAGCAAAGAATTGTTCATTGAAAATATAGGTTCAACTGAAATATTTTCATATCCTGCTTATAATGATAACAGAGAAAAAATGGAGCCGATGTGCGTTGATGCTCATCATCTTTTAGTAAATCTCCGAGTTAAAGTTTGTAAAGACGGCTTAAGGATGATAAAAAAAGACGCATGGCATGCAGTTGCCGAGAATAGGGATATCATCAGTAAGAGTTTGGTAATTGACCTGATAGACAAGCAAAACAATGCCTATGCTCTGAAAACATTTTCTATCGAAGTTGAGACAGAAATGATGAAGCTATGATATCATAACGAGGCTGAATTTTGTAATACAGTAAGGAATTGGTATGAGGCTGAAGACAGTCCCGGAATATCAGCATCTGAGAGAGCACTCAGAAGATTGCGTATGAAGCAATTAGTATTAACAGGAGTAGATTTTGGCACTTATCCACCATATGGAATGTTCATAAATGGGTTCAGTAGAGTATCTTTTGAGGGTTTTTTGCAAAAGATTGACACAAACATACAGCTATATGCATTGTGCAGTACCAAAACTTACAACCAGCGATCTATATCTAGCCTAGCTAATGAAACTTTTTTCGGGGAACTTAGTCAGATGGAAGATACCAGGCTTGGATGTCCAAAGGCCATTAGTATTCCACGCTTGATGTCAACCATTACAGAAATTCTTCACTATCGCAGCGATCCATCTGACAGGTAATTGTAATTGATTTTAAATTTCGAAATTTTAACAAAGAAGGACAAAAACAGTTATGTTATGGCTGGTAGAAACATGACATTTAATATATCGACTTCCTTTTTTATTGATATTGTCGTTGGTTTGCTGTCTCATTGGCATATTTAAATTATCTTATTATATAATATAACTCTTTGTTAAAATAAGGGGGAAGTCAATAAACTTTCAATTCATTTAACGCAACTATGAAATAATGTTATTTTGGATTTGTATATAAATACAGTGCAAATGATATATTTTGCGACAATTAACTCAAACACCACAAATGTGTCACATGAGTAACATGAACTAAAAAAAATAAACTTAGATATTTTGACAACTTTTAAAAATATAACTGTACGTATACTGCTGTTTTTATCAACATAGGTCATTTAGTATTACTTCGACAAGAAAATGTGTTTATCCAGTGCCATCGCTGTTAAACGACACTACTGAGAACAACGACACATTAGAGGAGAGCAAACCGTCTTTGAGTGACATTCAACAGGAGGACGGCAAAATTAAAATTATACAGTTAAAGTATGAACTTTTGTTACTTATTCGGACTTCATTTAAACTGAGTTTTTACCAGCTGTACGTATTGATGTGTATCTGTTTTTTCTTCATTGGTTGAAGGTTAAGGGGAAGGTTGATATCTCATTTAAAATGTTAACACCGTCGCATTTTTTGCCTGCCCCACGTCAGGAAAGTTTAGTTCATTTGTATATTTTGGAGTTGACTTTCGGTTGTTTTATACTCTTTGGTCTTAGTGTGTTAGTTAATTTCAAGTCATTAATATCTCGAATGGACAAGACAAACCAAAATTATTTATTCTTATTTGTTCACGGTTCATTATCAATAGTGAACATTTATTTGCATGGTCATTATTTTAAGGACACCTTAAACAAAAAGTTTTATGCTTTATTTTCAGGGATCATTTCTTTGACAGCGTGTTGCGTAAAAGAAAGAAACAGAGACAATCAAAGAGATCCGATATATCAAAGCTACATGAAGTTACCCGTGGGTGCTTACCCGTTCGCCAATACCACAAATGCGACGAGAGTAAGATTTTACCAACGACACGATTAGGAATCAATCTGTCTGGGCCTACAGATGCTGAGAATTAGTACTGCACCAAAATACAAACCAAATTTATGATTAAATTGAACTATTATAAAATAACTGTGATAATTGGGGAAAAAAATATTGATTAACCTTGATTACTTGGTGTTGTTTTGTACCATTTCTTTATTTTTACATTCATTTGACTTATGTTGTGATTCTAGTCAGCCCTTCCATTAAATGCATTTCGTATCAAATGTCGGAAGCGTAGCATAAAAGTGTATCGTAGTGATGGAATGAGAGACCGACGGACAGAGGTGAACCAGTTGTCATTTAGTAAATTCTAATTCAGTGTAGAGTATATGAGAGCTTTACATGTCATTCTGTTAGACCTGCTAGGTCATGCATGTAATGGACCAAGGACTTTTATAATTATTTGATAATCTCCTTGTTAATTACTGACGATTGATTATTCCTTGATATTTTTATTAATTACAAACTAAACTCCAAAAAAAAAACCGTGTCATTTATAGACAACTTCCTGTTTGGGTTATTAGTTAAGTAGAACAAAGGTCACCAGTAACGAGCTTGGGGAGAAAAAAATCAGAAAGCTATTACTAGGAAATAATTATTGATTATGATTCTCTTTTTCGAAATTCAAATTAGATTCCAAAAAATATTTTGTTTGAAGTTTTTACGGTTGTTAAATCAGGTCTCATTAAAAATATCATGCATTGTGCTTTGTTTAAACAAGGTCCCAGATATCTTCAACTGGATGAAAAGGTTGTGTTATTTTCGAAATTACCCGGAATGAGATAACTTGGATAAGCGAGTATGACTCGTGTATAAAGATCTATTTAAAGTGCAGTTAGTAATGACTTTGTTCCCGTCAAGGCAATATCATATCAGTTATCAACTTTTATGTCATTTTGTCTCTGCATGTGTCTCATTGGCAATAATACCCCAACATTGTATATACTTTTTTTTTATATAAGGCTTTATATATACTCCCGAATATATGAAAACTGGTGTTTCTTATTTCTGTTTGTAACTATGTATACTGTATTGTTTATTATATTTGTAAAAATAATATAATAATATTATATTATGCTCCTTGTGAGCCCATTTGATGGAAATAAAGCATCTTCTTCTTCTTCCTCTTTTTCCTTTTCTTTACTTAAATGATAGACCGAAGGAAAACAAGAATTTTCACAGGAAGTATCAATTTAATCTTTAATTCGAATTAGACTGCAAAACTTCAGAGAATAATTCGATTTATAGCAATTATATTTTAAAACATCAACAAAAACAAATCATTTAAATATAGTTAAACGACGACTAACAACAAACAGTTTAATTATGTCCGGTTTTCTTCACATGTTTATGTAGACCAGATCTATTTTGATAGTAATTGCCACACATTGCACACTGGTACCTATCTGGGTTCAGGTGACACTTCTGGTGCTCTTTCATATATTTTATACATTTAAAGGCTTTTCCACATTGGTCACACTTAACATATTTCTCTTTATTAATTCCACACAGTTTGGCGTGATTATATCTACTATTTTCATACTGAAACGACTTCCCACATTTCGAACAGCTGAAATTTCTCTCATTTTCATGGCCCGCTTTGTGTCCCTCAAACTGTCTTTTGTAGTTGAAGCCTTTTCCACAATACGTACAAAGGTAACGGAACTGGCCCGAATGTTCTCTGTTATGGTTCGAGAGTCCTGTTTTTGACTTAAAACTCTTTTGACATGTTGTACATTGAAAAACAATATGTTTGTGAAAAGAGTCAACATGGCAAGATAAATCACATTTGGTGTAGAACACCTTGTCACATTGCTGACATTTTTCCATTTTATCTAAGTGTTTTTTCATATGGCGACTTAGATTGCATTTTTCAGTGAACTCTTTATGACAAACGTTACATTTCTTGGGATTAGGTTCTATTGGGTTATTTGGATCTTCTTGTTCCTCTAACTGTATCTGTATCTGTCTAACTTCTGCCAATAAAGGCACACCTCCACTTATTGGGAGTAATAATATGGTTATCCTCCACCAAGAATATATATACACGGATATCTAATTTATATAAAAAAAAAATTAAATAATATGTATCTGTTCTAAAGTCCTCCACCAATAAAAGAAAAAAAAAAAAAAAAAAAAAAATATATACAACACACTGTATCCACTAGATTAATGTCTCTTTAGTAGGATATAATTACAACACACTGTATCCACTAACTTAAGATTAATGTCTCTTTAGAAGGAAACAGGTCAGCACTGGTGATAAGATCTGTGATGTCAGAATATGATGTAAGTACTTGCACTCCTAAATAATCCAACATTGTTTTGTCATTGTTTAAGTTCATCTGAAATACAGACAACAGAAATACTTCATTAAATTGTATATGTATTTCCTTATTAGGGAGTAACCATTTAAACTTGAAAAGGGGGTGGAAAGGAGGGGGTAAATAATCATTTATTTTTTCAGAACTCCGAGGAAAATTGAATCGGAAAGTCCCTAATCACATGGTAAAATTAAATGACAAAACACATAAAAAACGGACAATTTATATCATGAATAATATTTTTTGACAGCTGCATGCTTGACACATTTTTTTCATCAAATTGGGGATCGGAGTCAACAAAATGTATTCAACGCTTAGTCTTGGATTATTTATTACAGTACTATTAGCTGTATTTTGCTTTCATTAACAGTTACCGTGCAATATGCTTTTAATTTTATGTTATATTGGGCAATATCATTAATTCGTATATTTTAACCAATTTGGTTCGTTCAGGAATAGTTCGACGGTAAAAAATGTTCAAATACATTAATAAAATAACAATTATAGGCTTTGTCTTCAGTCAATTTTCTTCATTCAGATCAAAATATATATCATAAAATTTATGTCACCGTTTGATGAACACTCCCGGACAGACATGAAACCAACACATGTACAAACGATGTGGTTTAATTGGCAAATAATGAGACAACTCTCCAGAAAGAGACCAAACGACAAAGGCCGATTTAGGAGGGGGTGGGGGCCTTTTTGGGGAAAAAATGGTTGCTTATATAGAGAATCACTGAATCGTGACTGGAGCGCCCCCTCTTTTGAAAATTTCTGGATCCGCCACAGAAATTAACAACTATAGGCCAACAATGATCAAAGCCAATACCACAGTCAGCTTTAAACGGTACCGGGCGACATGACAATGCTAAAAACAAACGAGATATAAACTAACGGCCTAATATATGTACATTTTACACACCAAATATTTGTAATCGTATTTCAAATAGTATATTACAAGAGGACCTAACCACAAAACTTGACCAATGAACCCTGAAACTTTTTATTTGCTGTGGTAGCTATATTGGAATTCATGCATTGTATTTATTTTTTAATTACACCTTATGTAAGAATCCGGGGTTTTGATTGGTTAATAGCCAGTGTATTTTTCACCAATTTACTGTTATCAAATGAATATCGTTCATTTTTAACGCCGCCGGGGTATTTGCTAAAAGGATATGCCTTTTTTACCCTCTCTGCCGTGGTATTTGCCAAAAAATACTCTATCCGACTGGACGCTTGTAACGTCACGATCATCAATGCGTTATAGTACATTAACATTCGGTGTAATTAAACAGATATATCATGTTATTGAGGGGTATTTGCGAAAAATACCAGTCTTGAGAATGAATTTCCCTCGCCTTACGGCTCGTGAAATTTAACATTCTCTCGACTAGTATTTTTCGCAAATACCCCTCCTTAACATGATATATCTGTTCAGTATTTTGTTTTTTTTTATATATTGTTCTGACTTTGCTACTCCTATTATATTAAAAAATAGCTCGTTGGAACCGTTAAAAATTGGGCTTAAGCCCCCTTTTCTACAACTAAACCCATATTTCGTACTCTCTGGATCAGATCCTCCGAAGACTAGTAAATTTGACTGAAACCCGTAAATATATAATTATGACACTAATTAGAAATATTTCAACAAAGCCGATTACGATGCATCTTTGTTCAAGGACAAAGAGAGATAAATCTCGTTCTGGGATATACAAGTTTCTCGTTGTCAGAAGCACCTGTTTACTGTTACCACGTGTTTATTTTTAAAAGGTGGATATGACACCCATTCTTATGTTTCATGTAAATTAAGTGCTATAAATGGATATTATTTCCTTGAATTGGACAATACCAAGTAAGTCATGTTAATCATATGTTATATTTATAGTTAATATAGGGTCTAGTCATAAAATAAAAGCCCGTTTTCGAAGGAACCCAGAATAGGATCTCTATCTTTTTTTTTAAATTACAAACATAGGTTTTCAGTAATTGCGAAGAACAAACGTCATTAAAAAAAGTGTTAATTGCATATTACATGCACATGGTTAAGTCAATAAGCAAGTTTATCACATATTTGTTATGAATACATTAGGTTTTGCATATGCAATAACCTCAAAATTGCCCGGGGCAAAAAAGACATATCCATATTGTGCCCTGTTCCTAATGATGTGACGTCATTGCATCCTTAACAACACGTTTGTGATAATTAGCTTAAGATTTTACCTTTTATGTATCATAAAATTGATATAATTTACGTTTTTTTTCTCTTTTCTGCAGAACTTAAATATGTGATAAAAAGATTATAACATGTCTTTCCCATATTGGCCCGCGTATCATCCCTCGACCCATATCGGCCCTCGGCTAAAGCCTCGAGGCCGATATGGGAGTCTCGGGATGATACCAGGGCCAATATGGAAAAGGGCATGTTATAATCTATACTTATTTAGTTTCAGAGCCAACTTGAACGAGTCAATTACTTCCTAGGCTAGTTCAAATAATAATGACGAGTTGAACATTTCTTGTGTAACCTTTTCATGGGCAGTGGTAGTCCAAATAATTATGACGTCTGGCAAGGCTATTTTATTTTTTTTTCTGGGACGCCGTAGGAAGGCGTCCCAGAAAAAAAATAGTCGTAGGAAGACGTCCTAGAAAAAAAATAAATAGCCTTGCCAGATGTCATAATTATTTGGACTAGGGCAGGAAAGGGGGGGGGGGGGAATTTTGCTTTTTAAGACTCCATAATAATTATGTTGGACTTGCTCTTTTCCCAAAGTGGTTGACTGTCAATAGTTCGAATTGGTCCAGTCAACAAAATTAGAAAAGGCATTTTTTTCGGGGGCGACTGACACTCTCTCTTGCGATCTTCTACGTTTCCAGCCCCTATCCATATACCCCTACCCCAACGCATGCTCCCCTAGTCTCACTTCCCCACCCCCTAGGCCTTGATCAGAGATAGAAAATCAGTGAAACAAAAATTGAGAATGTTGTTTTTAGGGTGATTTGAAATAACTGATGCACGGTGATTACAGAGGCAGTTCCAGCGATTTAAAAAAAAGGAGGGGGGGGGGGTCCAAAATTTTAAAAGAGTCACCTTATGTCTCTTTTTATGCATTGATCCCGGGAACCCTTCCATCACGGAATCAACCACGGTCTTATAATGTGTAAAATAACAACTGGTAAAATATTTTGTATTTTAAATGGCGCTATAAATAAAAGATCACGATCTTGTGTCCCTTGTAACCTTTATGTATATGTGAGGGAAAGATTCATATTGAAAGCTGCGTCAAACTACATTTTTCTGAACTGGTGCCCTTTAAATCTTAAAGTACGAGTTTCCTAAATCTCAAAGTAAGCGTTTCCTAAATCTTAAAGTAAGCGTTACACATTGATTTTCAGAAAAACGGGGAATACACCTGATAAAATTATTTGCTGTCTTACATTTTGTATGAAAATGATATATATACCTTTTTTTTTAGATAATATGTTGAGAAAGTTTGGAAAATGTTGATAAGATATTTTTTATTTTGACAAGTTTGACAGTTCTCTCTGACTAACAAGAGAACGCAGTTTTGTTGTTAACGAAATCACTTTCATCTACAAGTTTATGTGATAATAAATCATGAATCTCGATACCTGGCTATCTGTTTTGTTCCGTAAACCACAATTTCATTCATGAAAAACGGTATTGTATTGTGTATTTTAAGATTGAGGCAACCTACCTTTCAACTGTCTTTGGAATTTTCTTTTGGAATATCGGAAAGTACGCGTTTCCGGAATCTGAAAGCAAGCGTTCCGAATATACACCGTGCTTTATGTACTGTTGAAAAATTGAAATGAAAGTTATGTATTTATATTGTTATGTATTTAAAATTCCTTTGGTATTTCATATAAGGGTACTTGAATATTCTTGTAACAATTGTCGAAAATAAAAAATAAGCCCTTGCTGTAAGATGTGCCCTTACCATACTAGTCAATAACTGTTGATCGTAAATACTTAACGCAAGAACATTACGGAATTGCTGTTCCTCTGCCTGTATGCCTATAATTTGCAGATATGTTTTTAAACACACAAGACGTGGTCTATTATACCAAGCTGAGTATTAGGATGACGAAGGTGTCCAATTTCCTCTTCTTGTACAGTAGTAAAACGCTTAGTACTAGTGTAGGGGCGGCCATCTTCTTTTGTTAGGTTTGATGGATGCGGCTTATGTGCTTGATCTTCATTTGTTAGGTTTACAAATTAATAGATCGATTTTTTTCTCATTCATGACAACTTGTTTTAATGTTTAGAAATTGTACTTTTTAATTTAGATGACCGATCAACACAAATTTTGTTAGAAATCAACAAATCATTTAGTAACCTAAGGTACCAGATAAGAAGGTTTTGTTGTTAATTATGTATTCATGTATTGTATGTGTTTATTTTTTTCTATTATTTTTAAATGTTTTTTTTAATTCAAAATGGCTATTCTAAATTTGACATTAATGTTAAAAACTGTTGAAATCGTTCTTGTAACTAGAAGAATCTCGCTTCAAGTTTCGAATCGCACTTTTTTCTTGTGAAAAGTTTAGAAGTCTTAGAAGATAAAAAAAAATATACAAATATTTATCCCCAATTTCAATATTTTTGATTTCTAGAAACTGTCCTCGTTGCTAAAAAAGTATTTTTCAAAATATAAAGTAAAACTATCTTGCTGTTTTATTTGAAGTTATAACAGTCTATGATGTAATAGTAGAACTTATGAAAAATACTGTTATTTAAGTATTAAGAATGTGTGATATTGTGTAAAAACTGAAATGTGAAACAAAGCACCACTTTACCCTCAATGAAAACTGATTTTTTTTCTTCAAAATCTAGCGTATCATATGAATCGAGTTTATTTATTAGAAAATCTATAAATCTTTATTTTGTGAGTTTTGACTGTTTCAAGCCAAAAATGATAAATCAAACAATGCTTTTTGCTGTTATATATTATTCTTTTTTTTTTTACTTTCTTCTGCTCAATGTGAACAGCACCAGGAGGATATTGTTGTGATGTATGCTCGCTCAAGCTTGTTTTATGAGTACTGTATGTAAATTACTGCAAAATGAAATGCAGAGACATAGGAATATACTATCTGGGAATATCTTTCAGGGTTTAAGTTAATTTTTCGAAGAACAATATCGGTTTTTATTAAAATCAACATCTCTGTTTTTACTGAATTAAGCATATTTTTTTCTTAATTGAATTCAAATATTTCCCCAATTCCTGTTATTTTTTACTGCTTTAAAGGGAGTGTGTTCACGAAACATCCTCTTGATTCATTAGATATTCAAATGTATTTATAATGGTCACTTGATGGTAATTTCTCACTTATTGAAAAAAAAAAAATGCAATGTGAAAACTAACAAATGGGGAAAAAAGGTTACATTCAAGAATATACATTTCAAATTTGGTGGATAAGTTGCTTCTGAAAATTTGTATCAGTTGACAACGATGTACAAATTACTGGTATACTTTTTGGTCAAAATTTAAACGTGTATTCCTGTGGAGGGGAAACGTGCATTTTGGTTATGGATTATGTTAAAAGACTAATTAGTTATTTAGAGAGATTCTTCTTCTTGTATGTGTTTAATAACAATTAACCAAAATGCGTACTACTATTTGCTATTTACACATAATGAATACATAAACAAAAAAAAATACACTGTGCTATACGCACCTTATTATATGTTGTGTTCTTTATGATTTCTATATTTGACGATTTACTATTGATTTTAAAAATTGTAACGTTGTAATGCTCGTATATTAAGTTCGATTAAAAAGGTGCTCTTAGAAACAGATGTTAAAAAATATAATTATGCTTGTTTATTAAACCTACATCAAAATACATTAAAAAATGGACTAATATAAAAATTTGAAAATCATGATTATCTTATACTTTTTAAATAACTCCATACCATAGAATATTAGTTTTGATAAAGGTGCGAAAGACACCATAGGGAAAGAAACACTCGTAGATTGAATTTTAATTGACCAACTCCATGGCTAAAAAAACACAAATAGACAAACTATACGAGCTGGGGTGATTCCAGGTGCTTCGGAAGGGAACATATTGTGACGTTTTTGACAGATAACAGTGCCTAAATTCTTATTGATATTATCTACATAGTTTTGGCTATAGTTCTTCCAACCCTACTTTATTATTTTATTT
Organism: Mytilus galloprovincialis; assembly: GCA_037788925.1. NCBI lineage: Eukaryota > Metazoa > Mollusca > Bivalvia > Mytilida > Mytilidae > Mytilus > Mytilus galloprovincialis. The sequence goes on along the minus strand of CM075330.1, from coordinate 68,888,587 downwards.
AAGCAGTAAAATGTGTGTATTTTATTTCATTATTACCTATTTATTGTTTAATCGTTTTAATATTGTATGTTCCCGAATGATAGAAAACGTGTGTTTTCTTGATTAATTGTACGTTACTTTCACTTTCGCTTTTACCGGAAGTAACGAGTATTATTATAAATATAGTGACCCTAGAAATCGCATAATTTGTATAAGCTTTGGATTTCAAATATTTTGGCCACGAGCATCACTGAAGAGACATGTATTGTCGTAATGCGCATCTGGTGCAAGAAAATTGGTATCGTTTATTTTATTGTAAACTGTATGTTTTTCAAAATAGGGATAAAGGTTAGAGTGTTTTATGTAAGGTTTATGTTGAAGAGAGTTTTATCCGATTATTGTACAATAACTTCTGAGGAACTATTTTTGCACCGACGTTGGGCACCTTTTCACAGTAATAGGGCTGTTATGACGTCGTTTTATCAGACGTTAAGTGCAAAGATATGTACCTTATAAGGAAGTTTCCTTATTAGGTCATTGATTTTACCCATATTTGGAATTTCTCTCACGCGAAACAACAACACTAGCTTAAGATTCATAGTATTTTACGTCAGTTCCAGCTTGTCCCTACCGCCGGCTAGCAGCTTTATTTACGTGTCTCATAAATTTCAAGGTACAGTTTTTCTAAAGCAGCAGTTTAAGTTCCAGAATGTTGCAATATATATGCAATATAATTATTTATGCACTTAATCTAATTGTTCCAGTTTCCAGTGTTAAACGGATGCAGAAATTTAATAGTTTTCTTGTTTTCTAAATATTATAACTTTTGAGAATAAACTTTGATAATGAATTTCAACTTTGAATAGGAGAAAGGTGCGTAAAAAAAGAGGGACCAAAGATACCAAAGGGACAGTCAAACTCATAAATCTAAAACAAACTGACAACGCCATGGCTAAAAATGAAAAAGACAAACAGAAAAACAATAGTACACATGACACAACATAGAAAACTAAAGAATAAACAACACGAACCCCACCAAAAACTAGGGGTGGTCTCAGGTGCTCCGGAAGGACAAGCAGATCCTGCTCCACATGTGGCACCCGTCGTGTTGCTTATGTGATTACAAATCCGGTAAATAGTTTAATTCGGTAGGTCACATTCATGAAAGGGAAGGGGATTGTAGTTACGACGTAAGGAACATATCCGATATCATTTGTGAAACGGTTATTCCATAACGGTCAACCAACTCGTGATGGCGTCCGTAAAATTTACGAAGGGATGATTTCAACTTCACCATTTGGAACTCTTGGTTTAATAGCTTCCTTGTGAGCAGTAACCCTCTATCAAGAAAATCATGATAGGAAATGCAAGCACGGGAATATCGTATCAATTGGGAGATATATACTCCGTATGCAGGTGCTGCTGGAATGTTAGTACTTAGAAATGGAAAGTTCACAATTGGAAAGCTGAAATCATCCGTTTGTTTTAAATGTTCAGTGTTGCTGTTAATATATTTTTATGATATAGAAAGAGGGTTGCGAAAATTGTGACTTATTTATTTGTGTAGTATTTTACATGTATTTATATGGAGAGTTGCTGATAGAATCTGTGTTTCTTGAATGTTGATTTTTGGTGTAGCTGTTCGTCTAATCTATACGGACTATTGTTAATTGTTGATTGTTGTTTTAAGAGATTTATTGCTGTTAATCCATGTTCCAGTTGTTTTTAATATTATTGTCTGTTCAATAAAAGTTATTATACACTTGAAACGATTTTCGTTAAACGATTTTTGTTAAACCTAATTCAATTTCAGTAGTAACCAGGTTTTATTTAAATTTTCCTCTACATATGTTTTGCAAAATTAGCCTATTTCAATCCATTTGTCAAAGTAAAAAATCATTCGAGATGGCTGATAAGCATCAAAGATTTTACGCAAGTTTTCATAATTTGAGGACCGTGTGTCACTGTCTCTTAATCATACACTAGAAGTACATAAGAATATAGGGATATAAGTACAGAGCCACGTCATGTTTTGTTGTAAAAATGCATTGATGGTACAGCGAGATTCAAACCCTCAATATCGGGATCTAAAGGCATCGCTCTAACAAATTGTGCCAGATAAGACCTTCCCTAAATACATATAAATGTCCAGGTCTACAAAATTCTTCCCGCTCCTCTTTTGAAGCCTGTTTTAAATCCATCTTAACAACTTTAAGAGTCACTACTGAACAACCCCGAGACGTCCAGGTCTGCAGTGAGTGAACCAGTAGTAGATGTACGCAGCACCATTGATTTAAAATTGCATTGATAGTACAAACCGGATTCTAACCCTTGAACTCGGGATCTAAATGGAACTCTCTATAAACAGTATTGCGTCAAAGAAGATATTCCCCAAATCAACTAGTTAGATAACCTTAATAAATACAGGTCCACATCACTGACAAAGAAATTCAAACACACATGACCCAGAGAAAATAATACAAAAAATTACCATAGCACAATAACGGGATGTAAAGGTACAGAGCCACGTCAAATTGATATCAACAAAAACAGACTGAAAAGTAAAAATATGAATAAAGACAATTAAAAGAATACCAGAACATGTTATTATGATCATAAACAATGTCAGTCACCAGAATATAACCTGGCCCTGGTATCATACCGAGACTCCCATGGGTCGAGAGTTGATAGCAGGGCCAATATGGAAAAGGAAAAATCCACTTATAACAATTTAATGAACTATAACAGGTAAAAATCTTAAACATTTGATCACAAAAGTGTCATTAAGAATGCAATGACGTCACGTCTTTCAGAATTTTTAGGTTATTACATGTGCAAAACACGGCGTATTAGTGACAAACATGTGATAAAGGCAGTTTTTTCATCTACGTTATTGTTCATGCTCCAAACAAATTTCTATTCTTGGTTTATTTTGTAGATGCATCCTAAGCAGAAATTATTCAAGGGTTTGTACAGAAAGGAGAAAAGAAGTGAGACCAGTCTTCTAATTTCACCTTTCGATATATTGATGATGTACTCTCTTAATAATAGATTCAGTGATCACTTACATTTAATATATCCAAGTGAACTTGAAATTTAAGATACTACCGACACAGATAAATCTGCTTCATATTTATAACTTTTTTTCTGGAAATGACTACTGATGCATGTGATGGTAGGTTAAATACCAACATTTATGATAAACGCGATGATTTTAATTTTCCTATAGTCAACTTTTCATTTCTGTGTAGCAACATCCCAGTGGCACAGGCATATGGAGTATATGTGTCTCATTTGATACGTTACTCTAGAGCTAGCTCAAAGTTCGTTGATTTTGTTGAACGAGGAATACTCAAAAGTTGCGAAGCCAGGGCTATGGGTCAATCAAATTAAGGATTGACTCAAGACGAGAAATTCTAGTCGCCATCATGAGCTGATTGGCCATTATGACAAAAGTGTGTCAGAAATCATATCTGATATTCCTCCTCAGTCGTAATAACCTTCCATCATTACCGAACTGAACAAAATAATAACGCGACAGGTGACGTATACGTTGCACGAAATGCTTACCCGGTCCGGAGCACCTGATTTCACTCACGGTTTTTAGTGTTTTTTAGTGGAGTTTGTGTTGTTTATTTATTTATTATTCATAACTGTTGATGAAAATGTCTTTTAATTTGGTTTTATGAGTCTTTGTTTTACTCCTTGGTTTTGATAGTTATTGTCTCCTACCGATTTATTATTGACTCCATATTCAATTATAGAAAAAAGAATCCTTAATGCTCTTCAACTTTGCACTTGTTTGGCTTTACAACTATTTTGATCTGAGCGTCACTGATGAGTCTTATGTATACAAAACGCGCGTCTGTATTAAATTGTAATACTGGTACATTTGATAACTATTGACCACAAACGATCCATGATTATGTGATGGGGAGTCCCCACTTTGCATCCATGCTTATATTCTCATCCTTAGTTATCGTGTACATGGTGTAATAGATGCTTTGTTCTAATTCTTCATATATTCAGTATAATTTGACATTAGTCCATGCATTTACTATGACAATGGTGACGAAAATAAATCTCCTTTTCAGCACATGAATTGTACGAGTTCAAAATTTACATTCACCCTGTCTGTACGCTCAAAAAAACGTATAACAATTTATCATAGGTTCTTATCATGTTTCTTGAATGAAACTTCCGGATTTTAATTACAGTGTATGTTTAACTATCGTAACCTTATTATTTGTCAACACTTTTTGAAAATAACTTACGTCACCAAACTTAAGTAGCACCGAATACCAATATTTGATTACGTCACACGATAACTGTGTATATATCGAAAGGATCACTCACTGTTGGTTTCAATTTCACCGGCTTTTATTATTGCGATAAATCTGTAGGTTGTTGGTACATTTCAGTTGTAATAAGATTTTCATATGAAATATCAAAAACCTTCATATTACATACTACACTGTAGGCCGGATTCCAAGACTGGTATTAAGTTTTTGCTTTTGATGTTTTTGGGCTGTTGAACAATGATTTTTGCTGTTATATATTATTCATTTTTTTTTACATTCTTCTGCTGAATGTGAACAGCACCAGGAGGAGAAGGAGGATATTGTTGTGATGTATGCTCGATAAAGCTTGCTTTATGAGTACTGTATGTAAATTACTGCAAACGGAAATGCAGAGACATTGGAATATACTATCTGGGAATATCTTTCAGGGTTTAAGTTATTTTTTCGAAGAACAATATCGGTTTTTATTAGAAGCAACATGTCTGTTTGTACTGAATTAAGCATATTTTTTCCTTAATTGAATTCAAATATTTCCCCAAATCATGTTATTTTTTACTGCATGCTTTAAAAGGAGTGTGTTCACGAAACATACTCTTGTTTCATTAGATATCCAAATTTATTTATAATGGTCACTTGATGGTAATTTCTCATTTCTTACTGAAAAAAATGCAATCTGAAAACTAACAAATGGGGGAAAAAGGTTACATTCAAGAATATATATTTCAAATTTGGTGGATGAGTTGCTTCTGAAAATTTGTTTCAGTTGACAACGATGTACAAATTACTGGTATACTTTTTGTCAAACTTTTAAAGTGTATTCCTGTGGAGGGGAAACGTGCATTTTGGTTATTGATTATGTTAAAAGACTAATAGTTATTTAGAGGGATTCTTCTTCTTATATGTGTTAAATAATAATTAACCAATTATAGCGTACTACTATTTGCTATTTACACATAATGAATACATAAACAAAAAAAAATCACTGTGCTATACGCACCTTATTATATGTTGTGTTATTTATGATTTTTATGTTTGACGATTCACTATTGATTTTAAAAATTGTAACGTTGGAATGCTCGTATATTAAAGTTCGATAAAAAATTTGCTCTTAGAAACAGATGTTAAAAAATATAATTATGCTTGTTTATCAAACCTACATCAAAATGCATTAAAAAATGGACTAATATTAAAATTCAAAAAAATCATGATTATTATCTTATACTTTTTAAATAACTCCCTACCATAGTATATTAATTTTAATAAAGGTGCGAAAGACACCAAAGGGAAAGTTATTCTCGTAGATTGAATTTTAATTGACAACTCCATGGCTAAAACAAACACAAATAGACAATTATACGAGCTGGGGTGATCCCAGGTGCTTCGGAAGGGAACATATTGATACACAAAAACTGATTTTTTTTGTTACATTAGTCTGTTCCCATGGCAAACTCGTCAGAAAAATTAAATTGTTTTTCTTACTTAGCTGCCGGTGATCCCATCATGTATTGAAATTGTTCAAATGAAAACAAAACTTTTCAGTATATAAACAAGAGCAAGTTGTAATTTTGTTGTTGATGCTAATTCAATTTAAGTGGTAACCAGGTTTTATTTAAATTTTCCCTCTACATATGTTTTTGCAACATTAGCCTATTTGAATCCACTTTTCAAAGTAAACAAGAAATATTTTGATGGCCTAGCTGACCGGGAAAAAAAATATATTTTGCACTGCAGCTGAAATTTTTTTTACAACGCTAAATTTTAGAATAGTGAAAATAACAACAGTTGAGACAGTGAAACAGCAGATTATAAACATCGGTCCAGTCTACAGATTACGCTAAGATTTTTATTAATATCTTTTTACTTTTTGTATTTTCCTGTAATAGTGTTTGATCCAGAAATATTTAAAAGCATTTCAAATCTCCCGCATACACATGTATACTACTACATTACGACATACTTAAAACAGCAACTATTATAAACATGAAATGGTCATTTAATAACAGGGATATATATGGTATCATAAGCAGTCTTTTAACGTAGCCCTGATTGTGTAGGACACAGACTTGTATTCCTGTAGTATTTTCCGTTTGTATCATTCTTTATACCCCGTTTTCAAATGGAATGTCAATTATCATAGTTGGAAACAGTGGATATTTATAATTTTGAGCCACTTCAATTGCAGTATTAAAATTCAAGAACTGTGGTACCTGTATGACGGACTCAGAGAATCTCATTATACAGAAATGGGGCTTAAAAAACCAACAGAGACAACAGCCAATGCCAGGATATAGCCATGCATTTTACATTTTTCATCAATTAATCATTAAAATGAATTTTATGAAAATTTTATGGTTTTGAGAAAAAAAAATGTTTTTCTGTTCAACATTATAGGGAAAAAAATATCTTGTTGGAGGAAGGAAAAAATTTTTGAACACAATAAAAATCCCAGTTTATGAGAACTCAACCCTCCCTCTATACCTCTAGCCAATGCAGAAAAGTAAACACATAACAATACGCACATTAAATTTCAGTTCAAGAGAAGTCCGAGTCTGATGTCAGAAGATGTAACCGAAGAAAATAAACAAAATGACGACAATACATAAATAACATCAGACTACTAGCAGTTAACGGACATGCCAGCTCAAGACTTCAATTAAACTGATTGAAAGATTATGTCTATATCATATGAATATCAGGCACAATTCTTCCCGTGAGGTGTTTAGTATCATACCATCATAAAAAAGGGACGAAAGATACCAAAGGGACAGTCAAACTCATAAATCTAAAACAAACAGAAAAACAATAGTACACATGACACAACATAGAAAACTAAAGAATAAACAACACGAACCCCACCAAAAACTAGGGGTGATCTAAGGTGCTCCGGAAGGGTAAGCAGATCCTGCTCCACATGTGGCACCCGTCGTGTTGCTTATAAAGGCAACAGTAGTATACCGCTGTTCAAAACTCATAAATCCATGGACAAAAAACAAAATCGGGGTAACAAACTAAAACCGAGGGAAACGCATTAAATATAAGAGAAGAACAACGACACAACACCGAAACGCAACACACACAGAAACGGACCAAGCAACAGACAAATCCGGTAAATAGTCTAATTCGGTAGGTCACATTCATGAAAAGGAAGGGGATTGTAGTTACGACGTAAGGAACATATCCGATATCATTTGTGAAACGGTTATTATAATCCTGGTACCTTTGATAACTATTCCATAACGGTCAACCAACTCGTGATGGCGTCCGTAAAATTTACGAAGGGATGATTTCAACTTCACCATTTGGAACTCTTGGTTTAATAGCTTCCTTGTGAGCAGTAACCCTCTATCGAGAAAATCAAGATAGGAAATGCAAGCACGGGAATATCGTATCAATAGGGAGATATATACCCCGTATGCAGGTGCTGCTGGAATGTTGCTACTTAGAAATGGAAAGTTCACAATTGGAAAGCTGAAATCGTCTCTTTTGTCGTAAAGTTTTGTTTTCAACCGACCCTCTTTGTCAATTTCTAGATGTAAGTCAAGATATGAAGCCGACTTAACTGTATAATCTTAATCATAACATATATGAGAAGAACATAACCCGTGTCATGCCACCAACTGGTTTTTAAAATGTATTGTTGAAAAATGCATTGATGGTACCAGCGAGATACAAACCCTCAATGTCGGGATTTAATAAATTTTGCCAGATAAGATCTCCTTAAATTCACTTGTTCGAATACATATAAATGTCCAGGTCTACAAAATTATTCTCGCCTTTCTTATTGAGCCTGCGTAAAATCCATTTAAGCAACTCACAAGATTCACTACTGAACAACCCCGAAACTTCCATTAGCAAACCCTCTGGCCAATTCCGTGCAAGTCACCTATATATGTAACGGTCAGAATGTTATACAGTCAAACCTCATTCCTATATCTATTGGTCAGACAATATTCTATCTACAGTGTGTGTACCAGGAGTAGATGTACGCATCACCATTGTTTAAAAATTGCATTGATAGTACAAACCGGATTCTTACCTTCGGGATTTAAATTCAACTCTCGATAGACAGTATAGATCAAAGCAGATATTCCATAAGTCGACTAGTTAGGTTAGAAATAATACAAAAAATTACCATAGCCCAAAACGGGATGCGCAAGTACAGAGCCACGTCAAATTGATGTCAACAAAAACAGACTAAAATGTAAAAGTAATATTCATAACGAACATTCAAAAAATACTAAATCACGTTATTGTAATGATAAACAATGTCAGTATCGAGAATATAACGCAAGGGTACCCAAATTGCACCTATTTTGACAGTTTATTCACCGAAAAAAGAAACACGTTTCAAGCTAAGAATATTTTGCTTTTGATGTTGTTTTCATATAAAAATATCAGTATACTTCATAAACGTTAAGACCTAAACATTAAGTGCAGAAAACATGGAAACTTGTGGCGAAAATGAGCACCCCATTCTATATTAATTTTTAAGCTTCAGACAAGTTTCCATTCTGGGTTGATTTTGTGGATGTATCCTAATCCACTATACATTTACACCCATCTAATTTAGACTCATATTGAATCATAGAAAAAGTAATTGACCTCCAAACGATCAATGATCATGAGATGGGGAGAACCCTATTTGCATCCATGCTTAAATATCGCATACGAGATGTGTTCTAATTCTGCAAATATTTAGATTAATTTGACATTAGTCCTGACTTTTAACCCTCTTACTGCGGGAAGGACATATGTGTCCTCCCCTGGCTTACTGCGGGAAGGACATATATGTCCTTTGTGTAAAAAAAAGATATTTTTTTCCCTTTCGTAATATTTCTGAAAAAAACACCTTTACTTCAATTGTTGAATACATTTTATATATCTTATTCATCATGTCGTTATTATTTTTGTTGTTGTTTTCTTTTTTCCTATCTTTTTCATAAAACGTCATCATTACGTCATATATTATTTGACGTCATTTGACGTCGTAATTGATTTGACGGCATGATAGCGCTATCAAATTTTATTGATAAATAAAAAAGAATCCTAGTATGAAATAGAAGGGAAAAAACCAACATCAACAAATGATCTTTAAGCAACACAAACAAAACTATTCGATAATTATTGGTTTTAGTTCTTGTACCCAATAATAAATAAATATTTTAACGAGTTCTGTGCCACAGGGCCGATGATCGGCCTAAAGTCATACTCCTTTCAGTGCCAAAGGGCCGATTCATCGGCCGATTGAAATGATGTTATGAACTACGTAATGTACTATGACGTCGCCGTTTTTGTGATAAATTTAATTCCTCCGTCTTGAAACATTCGCGCGTTTTTTTACCAATATTAAAAGATATGAAAGGGGAGCTTTTTTATGAAATTTATGAAAATAAAATTATGTAAGGATGCGTTTATAAATATAAATAATTTTTTCCACTCTTTTTTCCCGACGCTATTGCAGTAGGCCATTTAGTATATTTATATATTCTAGGCTTACGTACTTTCCTAAAATGCCTTAAGTTTTTAAGCGTTTACTTTCCAAAATTGGAAGAATATAATAAAAATAAAATTTTACATACATAAAATATAGAAGATAGAAGTTATTCAAATACCTTTACAAAGAACGGATTAGAAAAAGCGCAAAAAAATCAAAAAATTAAAAAGATGAAAAAGTACGCAAAAAGTGCACTACATGTTAATGACGTAATTAATCTAATGACGTGATTCATTTATAACGCATCCATCTGATTATTTGCTAATCCTTATCCGTGGTTATCCTCCTAAGTGAGGGATCACACATTATTTAACCAGAATGTAGGCCATATAAAAGAATACTGCAGGGAAATTTCAAAACCATTGCCTATATCGTGCTGTTTTTCACAATTCATTCGACGAAGAAGTTTGTCTTGATAACATACATTTATGCCCATGTTCCATTAAAACGCCACCAGAGAATATTAATGCATGGAATAAATTTCGTTAATTTCTTTTTGTTTTGCTGCGTTTAATTTTTCTAGGCTTTATACGGCATACGTTTAAATAAATTTCAAAGGCAAAACAGTTAAACAGTTAAACATGAATAATACAAGAGATACAAGGAAAATATTTAATATTTTATTTATCGTGTGAAAATGCAATGTCCTGTAAAGCATCGTAAAAAAAGAGTATTGCCGGATTGTGCCGGCCAAATTAACATTCCAGGTCAACATGACACTTTTAATTGATACATGTAACATGTTTCCTAGTAAACTACATGTTCTTTGATCGGTGCATGTCTGTACTTATTTATTATTTATCCCTTCTTCCAAAATAAAAGATAGCAAAACCGCAAACAACCTGAAAACTTTGTGAACAATTATACATTCAAAATTACAATCACAGTTAATTATTATTGTACGGTTGTCAAGAATTAATGAACACATTATTTTTCATATTAAGATACGATAGAAAATTCCCATTAAAAGAACTCTGACAATGTTAGATCAGGTCTTTATTTTATACATTTAATTGTTCGGTGACATTTTCGAAGATCATATAATAAGAACAAAACGACATTTGAGAAAATTGCCGGGTCGAAAAGAAGAGACTGTTCTGTATGTTCTGTACGAAATGTCCCTGGCAGTGGCGGATCCAGAAGTTTTCATAAGTGGGGGCCCACTGACTGACCTAAGAGGGGGCCCGCTCCAGTCACGCTTCAGTGATTCCCTATATAAGCAACCCGGGCCCCCTGCCCCCCCCCCCCCTAAATCCGCCTCTGCCTGGTTGCAGGAAAGGGCCGAAACATGTATATGCATGTGTGCTCTGAGTCTCTGTCGTAAAATTGTTCATAAACCATGTAGTAAATATAAGAAACACGACAGACGATGTAACACCGACGAATAAAATATCTTTCTTGAGAAATGTTAATATGAATCTGGAATTTTGTATCAAGCTCATATAATGAAGTTGTTTACACAAAATAATCACAAACTTTCTTTAATTTATAAGTAGTGACAAATTAATTTGCATTATCTCTTTTCGTATTACCGAACTTTGACTCGGGAGTATATGATTTTTAGACAGGTTACCTTCTCTATAGTAGGGATTTTCTGGTATAAGTTCAAGTGAGGGCAACTAAAAGAAGTAAAGTCAAACTTAAAATCGGTGCAATTATTTTGTCATGTTCCATGGAAAACATAAATAGTTACCCCTCCCTCAAAAAAAAAATATTTTACCTTATCTTGTTGCTTTTACTAGAACCGGAACCAGAATATCTTATTACACGTAACTTGTCTAAATATTATAACTTCGGAGTCAAAAATCGATATTATATGTAGGAAAATGGACTATTAGTAAAAAAAGTTTAATTTTCCCGCAGTTAACATCTTTTGGCGCTATTATACCTTTACTATGACGTCGACGTTTTTTGCGGTCTCGTTAAGACAATCAAAAAAAGCATTGGCACTGAAGGGGTTTTGTTAACAATTTGTTTGGCAGCGAAAGGGTTAAACAAATGTTCTTAACTCTTTTAGATTTGGAGGGACACATATATACTAAGTCTTGAACTTGATGCTTGCCTTGGTTTTCTCACTTCTTTAAAAACAAATTAATTAAACAACGAAAAAGTCTACGTTGGTATTTAATAAATAAATAAGTCTACAATTAATTTACTGACACGAATTGTAACATTGGCATAAAATAACATTCTGCATTTTAATGTTTTTTATGCATTATTAGTTATTATAAACTTTAGTTAATGTGCAAAAATGAATAGATACTATGGAGTTATTGAAAACCCGTTAGGAGCAGGAATCAGCCAAATAATGAGAAAAGCCTTTACCGTAAAGTCAGCTAAAGAAGGCCCCGACATGAAAAAAATGTAAAACTAACATGAAAACTAACTGCATAATTTAAAACAATTCAGTTTATGAAAAACATATGTGACAGACATGATCCAACCACAACCACTGAATTACAGACTCATGACTTGGGACGTAAACAAAAGAGTGTGCTATCTTTATTTTTCTGGTCATTTTTTGTTTGACGAGTGTTGTTACAAAATGTACCTTTTGAAATATTTGCTGCTGAAAACTTATGTCTAACTTAATCTATTTTGTGTTTTAGTTTTTTGTATCCTGCCTTTCAACCTTTCAGAACAAGACTGAAGTGTTCTTATTATATATATAATTTTATAACGCGGGGATTGTGATGACTCGAAGTTACACCAGTTTAAACTGTATTTATACCAATAGAAGATCAGAGTTTCACATTTTTAACGGCAAATTTTGAAATTCCTTTACATTTATTCAATGAAGTAACACCTTACGATGTTTAAATTTGAGACCAGTTAACGTTTTTAAAACTCATATAATGATCTATCTTGCTGATACTGAATACGGTGCTTAATTTAAACAAAAAAACTGTTTTCCTTAGTATACTTCACGTGCTATATAAGTTGGGGGATAAAAATCGAAAGATGTAATAAAATATCTTTTCTAAATATTTGTAAATATAAGATTGAAGTACGGATATGAATTCAGAATGGCCCTCTAATTATTTATTCTATAAATATATACATATTGATGTTTACAAATAGTATAAATATACCATTGAACAATAGTACTCAAAGAAATTAAGCAGTTATTAACGAAACAGAACCTAAAAAATAAGAAACAGAAAAAAACAAACATGTATAAATATAGCCATCCACAGATTACAACACCTGAATGAAAAATACAGCTTTGCAAAGATATTACAGTTTAGAAGGGATTTTATGGTGGTAATTAGTAAGCATGCAGGTAAAAATGTGTGTTTGATTTGGATTTGTCATTTACAAGCATCAATGTGATATGATAATGAATATGACAAATGAGATATAAGAAGATGTCAGTGGTATGAGTGCCAATGAGACAATTCTGCATCCGAGTCAGAATTCATAAAAGTAAACCATGATAGGTCAAAGTACATGCTTCAACACAGAACCTTGACTGACATCGTACAGCAAGCTATAAAGGGCCCAAAAAATTCTAGTGTTAAAAAAAAAAACAAAACAGAAAAACCAACGGTCTTATCTATATAAAAAACGTGAAACGAGAAACACCAACAAACGACAACTATACTGAACATCAGTATAACATAGAAAAGAATAACAGTAGTAAACACAAGAAATAGTTGTAGAATAGTGATGACACTAGCGTCGGTGCAACCATCATCTACACAGAAAAGGGAACAAGACGATTACAGTGTATCAGTGATGGAGGATATTTATGGAGACAGATGCATTTTACAGTATACATAGCAAAACATTTCACAGCATTGGCATATTTTTTGCATCTTTTAAACATTTCTATTAAAATTAAGGATATAAAGCGTGCATGTGTAATCTTAAATGAGTCTTTCTTAAGAAATTAAGGCTGAAAATTAATTGCGTCATAGTTCAGCCAATAAAATGGTTTTCTTTTTAGGTGTGGCGATATTTATGTTGGGGCAAATAGTTACATTATATCAATTTGAGCATATAGTTAACCTAATAACACAGCACTATTTAACTCAGATTGTTTTGTATAATTTGCTAATCGTTTGACTTTAAAAACCTATGCTTTGTTAAACCAAAATATGAGAGCTTAATTCTTACGAATCAAAAATAAGTGCACAATCACTTTGAAACGGGTTGATACACAGTTTACATAAAGCACTATCAACTGAAAGTTTCTGTAAATTTTGCGGAGATAACGTAGAATATTGTGCGCATTTCATTTTATAATGTCATCAATATAAAAACCTTCGGGAGAATTTATGTTTAAGTTTTCAAAAACTGGTTAAAGTTAATGTTTAATTTTAAGATTAAGAATTTTAAGATTTTAATGTCAAATCAGTATCAAATTTAATTAATCAAAATAAAATGGCTGATGCCAACCAAATTTGTTAATATATGAGATAAGCATTTGAATATAAAAGAAGATGTCAGATGTGGTATGATTGGCAATAAGACAACTAGCCACCAAAGTTCAAATGAAGTGGATGTTAACGGTCATTAACAATGAGAAAACCACAATAAAAACAATGCTTAGTGTCAGTAAGTCTAGTACCATACATAATGGAAGAACTATACAAAAAATAGACTTAAAGTTATAGATACAGCATATAATAAATTTTCTCTTATTTTGTATATACTTCATTTACATTATTTGTCATGTTGTATATATGTCATGTTTGTTGAAGTACACTTGGAATACGCAATGCCATCTTTTTTTTATATGTGCTTTATTCAATGAAATATTGGATTTGATCTAAGAATAGATGACCAACCGAAAATAAGTAAATCGGACTTGAAATTTTGTAAAGTATAGGGTTGTTTTGCAAAAACTGAACGTTTTCTTTAAAACACTGCAAAGTGCTTGACTAATTGAATAACGCGAAACTTACTTAGGACGTGACGTGATAATCATTATGACGTTACGTCATGACATATAAATAACGTTATTTTTTGAAAAAAATAAACATCTTTACTTTATGTTTGATAATTCTTCAATTATTTGAGTTAACATGCTGTTATACAAGACTGAATAACAATTTACTGTTTTTGGTATTTTTTACTGAAATTGATCCGTTTCTGGACAATGTTTTGAAATTTAGCTACGCACTAAGAGGGTTAAGTATGACAATGTTGACCAAACTAAATGTTCAACTTCCTTTACTAACATAGTAGTTAAACATAAAGGTACTATAATAGTACGCCAAACGCGCGGTTTCGTCTACACAAGACTTATCAGTGACGCATCATAAACTACACTGAACGTCTCCTTGTCAGCAAATGAAAATAGGCAAAAGTTAATGCTATAGCAACGAAAACATATTTACAACACTACAAATGATAAACAGCAAAGATCAATACATTTAAATCATTAAAAGAAAACAAATAACATTAATTAGGGACTTTCCGTTTTGAATTTTCCTCGGAGTTCAGTATTTTGTTATTTTACTCTTTTTGTATGGAGTTCAAGATTTACATTCACACTGAATCATCTGTACGCTCAAATATGTGATAACAAGGTTCTCGTCATGTTTCTTGAATATTAAACCCAATTATAAATAAAATGTACCGCAGATCTAGTAGCGTCCGTAACGATATTATCTGTCAACACTTTTTAAAAACTAACGTCATCAAACCTAAAAAGATACCGACTGAATAATAGCAATATTTAATAAAAACTTTTTAGATTTGGATCAACATTTGAACAAAGTGCAAATGTGTAACATCATCTTGAAGGTTTTGCTTATTAAAAGGAAGACATGGTGATAGCACAACTTCCGGTTTTTACAAGGTGTTGATGTTTTTTCTAACTGTTATCTTTTGAGAATGAAAGTTGAGTGTATAAGAATTTACAACCAGATCTTTGACATTATAGACTCAATCATTTTTTTATGGTACTGTATTCATCTGGTTGCAACAAAAAATGCTCAAAATTCCGGTTCCTCCGAATAAGATAAGAAGTGGTGATCAGAAATCAGTGCGTTAGAAGTAAGCATATGTGCCATTGGTATGACATTATACGACCGATATACTACATGTTTTTCTCAGGGTCAAAAACGAATTATTTTTTCTCCATAAAACTGGAAACAAACTTTTTTCCAAAAAAATCCATAGCCCTCCCTCCCCGAAAATCAAATGGTTGCTGCCTTACAACCACCGCTATACATTGAACTAGTCTTACTCTTCTGTTTTATCTTTTCGACGTTGTCAAAAAATTTAAAAGGCACAAATCAAGTGTATCCATTACACTTCTATATGACTGTTCTGTTGCCATATAAACGTAAAAGCTTGCTGATTCGCACATATGGATTTGATTTTAATCATTACAAATGCCGCTTTACAATGAACCTAGTCTTACTCTTCTGTTTTGTCTTTTAGACGTTGTCAAAAATCTTAAAACGCACACAAGTCTATCCGTTATTACACTTCTATATGAATGTTCTGTTGTCTTGCACATATTGATTTGATTTTATACTTACAATACTTTAAACTTAGTCTTATCCTTCTTTTTTTAACTCTTTGCAAAATATATATATATTTTACTGGTTTTTTTTCTAAGAGAATATTAAAGAGCGATGATGTCTTTTCGTATCTTAATCTTAAAGAACAGTACACATTTAGAAATGTTAAGCCCCAGAGTTTAGGCCTCTAAGTTTTTCCAGCTTATCTATTTATGCAAAATAGATTTTGGAGCCTCTGTGAAGACCCGGTGACCCAAGCTCTCATTGATTTGCTGTATAAACCTAGACATTTTAATTGAATCATCTGAAGAAAGGTGCCTATTTAAATCAAATTCTTATTAACTCTGTACGACAAGAATTGAGTATACTAAGTTTTAAATTGTATACAACAGGCTACATTTTATAAGCGATTTGCATGAATATATAGTACCAAATGGATTTGTCAGACTTTCCCCCGACTTATACCACAACTTCACTCAAATTGCGCATGTATCACTGCTAACTTATTAATCTTTTTGTAATTTTTGTTTGGAAAGTTTTCCTTGATTGAGAGAAATTGTATGTCTTGAATTGTAAGTTGTCTTTAATTTTGTATTTCATTGAGATTACACTCATTTTCCTCAACAAAATCTGTTTGTAGTTGACATTGTCACAAAAACATTCCAATGTTGTTGGTTTTTTTTTTTTTATCTCCTTCACTCTTTCTATAAGTGGGTAAAAGGACTGAGGATCAGCTTCATAACCAACTTTCTTCCTAACTGTTGTTATTAGCTGTTCAAGTCTACACATCAACTGCTTTTCAAATACCAATACAGTTATTAAATTCTTGCACGAATCTGATTTTTTTTATCATTAACTCTTCATTCAGCTTGAGCAATTTGTCATTTTATTGTGTATTAGCTGGATAGCTGTATTGGCACCCTGACATAAAAGCATAAAAAGCATTAATTTTTTTATTAGTTGTTAGTGGCTTTGAACTAGCTGTTATATAACTGTGAGTACTCTCAGATCTGTTCCTAGTGTCTTTTTGTTGTCGGGATGTAAAAGTACCCGGCCACGTTCATTTGTATTTTTGTCCATCTGATGAATTAAGCCTTTTTCAACTGATTTTTATAGTTCGTTCTTATGTTGTACTGTTATACCACTGTCCCAGGTTAGGAGAGGGTTGGGATCCTACTGTCGTATACACTAAATTTAGTCCTGGTATCTATGATGAGGTTATTTACATGTTTAACCCCGCCACATTATTTAAGTATGTACCTGTCAGGAGCCTGTAATTCAGGGGTTGTCGTTTGTTTATGTGTTACATATTTGTTATTCGTTCATTTTTAGACCATTAGTTTTCTCGTTTGAATTGTTTTACATTGTCATATCGGGGCGTTTAAAAGCTGACTATGCGGTATGGGCTTTGCTCATTGTTGAAGGCCGTACGTTGACCTATAGATGTTAATGTCTGTCATTTTGGTCTTTTGTGGACATTTGTCTCATTGGCATTTATACCACATCTTTTTAGCTCACCTGGCGAGCCAAGTGAGCTTTTCACATCACCCATCGTCGTTAACTTTTTCAAAAATCTTATCTGAAACTATTGGGCCAAAGTTAACCAAACTTGGCCACAATCATCATTGGGGTATCTAGTTAAAAAAATGTGTGCGGTGACCCGGCCAACCAACCAAGAGGCCTCCATGGCTAAAAATTAAACATAGGGGTGAAATGCAGTTTTTGGCTTATAACCCAATAACCAAAGCATTTAGAGCAAATCTGACGTGGTTTGGGGGGGGGGGGGGGGGTAAATTGTTTATTAGCTCTTGATCTATCTGCCAAACACATCACCAAAAAACAATTTATTTTGTCATAAATTCATCTGTGTTCTTTGTTTAATATTCACATATACCAAGGTGAGCGACACAGATTCTTTAGATCCTCTAGTTGATATATAAGATTCCTTTTGATCTGTTGTCCGTTCCTAAATTCCGAAACGTCATTTAATGGCGGATTTAAGTCATTGTATTCATCAGATATAATATCATTTTCAATACAAGGTATCCTACTATCAACACATATGTTGTACAAAATAAACACAGCAGCAATTATACTGTAATACTCTGCAGGTACTTAACATAGGCATCCCCCTTTTTATGAATACATCTTGAGCGAGATTTGAAAATTCCAAATAGTTGCTCTATTGTTACCCTTGTTCTACAATGTCTTCTGATGTACTCTTCCTCAGCTGCCGTAGAATTGAATGGAACGAACATCTAAGCTTTCAAAGCGTTACCACTGTCGTCACATTAACGTACATATATTTAAAAAATATTGTTCAACAAAATAACTATTTCAAAACCAGTCAATTTCAATATGTAGCGATGTCAAATTTTGGGGCAGATTTTATGATATAAAAAAAGAGGAGATATGTGCAAACAAAGAGAAAGTCAACCACTACGTAAACTGAATCCGCCGGCCCACAGGTTTAACCTCCAGCGTCAACTAAAAAAGTCGAAAACATTTTAATGTGACACAGTTATAGGCCGTGCTAGTTAAATATGTAACAGACCACAAGAAGACATGTCAGCGCAACCGGATACATTATTTTTACTCCAAGTTCACCAGTTTTAGATGACGAGCAGCAAATACAAAAAGTATACCGTGCGAATACACTGGTTTTGAACATTCGACCTCCTTACCTAGTGGCTAACACGCTACATGGTAACCCAGAAGGCAATTTTACATATGATTTTTTCCCGACCATGCATGATACTAACATTTCCCGACCATCACGTTTAGTCAAGGTCGTGTAACACCCTTATAGTAGAACAGAACACTGAAAATATTCTGTTTCGTCCCCGAGGGTATCACCAGCCCAGTAGTCAACACTTCGCTGTTGACACGAATATCAATAATGTGGTCATTTCATAGTTTTCCCGTTTAAAAAAAACTTTGAATTTTTCGAAAAAGTAAGGATTTTCTTATCCCAGGCATTACATAAGCCGTATTTTGCACAACTTTTTGGAATTTTGAATCCTCAATGCACTTCAACTTTGTACTTGTTGGACTTTAAATATATTTTGATAATAGCGTCACTGATGAGTCTTATGAAGACGAAACGCGCATCTGGCATACTTAATTATAATTCTGGTACCTTTGATAACTATTTAAGATAGTCTCACATTTAATTTCCAACATTGATCCATATATATGGATTTGATTTTAATCATTACAAAAGTCGCCATACATTGAGTCTTACTCATTTGTTCTTACTTTAAAATTTGACCGATATTGCAGTTTTTTTAATTTCATAAACTTAAAGAAAAGAGCCAATTTAGATACATTGTCAGTGAAGCCTGTAAATCTTTCCAGTTCCGAATGTTGAAGAGTGACATGCAGAAGTACACACCCTGAAAATGTTTTAATACCTCCTAAACATATTATTGAGCCTTTTTGAGGTAGCGGAATTTTAAGCTCTCATACTGATTTATGGCAAACTAACCAGGAGCAAAGATGTGTTCTGTACTGATGTTGTGAATACGCACTCTTAACTTTACCTTTTATCGAATTTAAGTAGCAAATATTTGCCGAGAAAGACTCATAACCGGGTGGTAATTTAGGAAAAATAAACATGTTTAACAGACTTACGAATATTGAGCATTCTATGTACAAAAAATATATAGTACATAATGGATTTGCCAGACTCTTTTCCAAAGTATCTCACAACTTGACTCACTTGAGCGCTGTCATCACTGATTTAACTCTGCATATTTTGTTTGGCAAGTTTTCCTTGACTAGAAGAAATTGTATCTTCTGAATTGTAAGAACAATTAATTTTGTCACAACAATATATGTGTACCTTTAAACAAAATACACCGCAAGAAGTCCCATCGTCTTGTATAGGGTAATCACTGGCCACTTGTGCTGTCCAAGTACCCATTCTCTTTTCCTTTTTTTCTTTTCCTTATGTGGTTGACATTGTCATAAGAAGTCCAGTGGTTTTGTTTTCTCTCTTTCAATTAATGGGTGAAAAGACTGAACAAGCTCTTTATCCAACTAGATTCCTGTAGTTGTATGCCGTGTCATACAAAAGTATGTTAAGTTGTACTAGTAACTGCAGTTTTTTTAAGGTCTAGCTTATTGAATGAAAGTGCTTTTTTTTGCACTTTAGCTCTATGGGGAAGATACTGAACCTCTTTTGACAATGCAACAACCTTAACTTCACGATTGATACAACTCTCACGTGCTGCATCCAATCCCGACTATGAATGCAAAAGCTTCTTCAAAATTTTGTTATTATGCCAGCTGGAATATTTTGCAAGTCCCCTATATGATATGGTAAAAGTCGGGCATAATTTTTGCTTTCTGTAATATGTGTAATTTTGGTCACTTCTTTATTACAAAATTTACGAAGTTCTCAGTCACCAGAACGTATAGCAAGAAAATATGCACTGTAAGTAAAGCAGTGCTTACTTTAAAATGTATCAGTTTTCATTTTCCTCACAAAGCTGACCCAATAATTCTTTTTATTCAAATAAAAGATTTGGGAAAAATTGCATTTCTTTTTTGTAGTTTCTCTAAAGGGGAAACAGTATCATCTTATAATATGATTAAATTTTGAAACTTTAGAAAAGTTTTCATCACTTAAGTAATAGGGGTCTGATTAGAATTATTTCTGATATTGATCCTCAACTCTATTTGTTAGGCAGCTTTCCATAATGTTTTCTAAATCAGAAGTGCGAATACATCATTATCTCTTTCAGATGTAAGTAAACCATAATTCATATCAATGGCAATTGATTTGTACAGGGAAATAATTTTGAAATCATTATCTTGAAATAAATTAATGGAAAGATACTCATCCTTTACTATACAAATATATATTTCCTTTTAAATTCTGTTGCATTTCCTCGTTTGGGTAATAATTGAGGGCTTTGGTATAACCAATTTGTTCCATCAAAACCACGATTTGCATCTGTAGACTTTATAGCAGAATAAGATAATTTTTTTGTTAATATTTCATCATATGCTATTTGAAGCTTGTCATTTTGAGGAATTTATTAAGTTGGATTGCATTTCTTAAACAATGTGTGTTAGATATCTATCATACGTCTTCTTAGAAACACATATACCAAATGTATTTAAAAGGTTAAAGCAATCATTATAGGAATAAGTAAAACTTGACAAATATGTCAGCTATAAACATATGAAATTTGTTTTATTAAGAATTTCTTGTAGATTAAACAACACCTAATAGTAAAAATTTGAGAAAACCGAATAGAATCATCACTTATAGAATATACCCAAAGAAGACAAAAAAAAATAAAGACAAAATTAACGATCCTTTTAAGGACCACCAAATCTTTAAAAAAGAGTATAAAATTGTTGTGCATTCAGTCAAAAATCTTTATATAAGCTATAACTCTACCCCTTAAGTATATTCTAAAAATAAATCCACGCGGCAATCTGGAAAATTGGCATGGCCCTGGCAAGAGTTTCGGTTTTGCAATGAATTCTGTTGTTATTCATGTGATGCGGCTCTAAATAAATGTGAGCCGCATTCACGCACAAACATAAATGTGACATAAATGGCTGGCGTCAAATGTTTTATTTAACACTAAATAATTGTTAAAAACAATAAAACTGAATCTGTGGGCTTTTTTTCTTTTTCCAGAATCAAGAAATAGGATCCAGGATAGAAATAAGCCAATATTTTCCATCTTTTGTTGTCCTCTGATCCCATAGTAAACATTTGTCATTTCTTGCCAGATGTCCTTTTCTAGAATCTTTGCTTATATTTTTCAAAAAGCGCCTCCATTTTAATTTACAAGTCAATTGATTTAAATTACCAACAAATTACCTCCCTGTAATCCCTTTTTAAGCTTTCAATTGAAAAAAAAATTATAAAAAAATTTCATTAATTTCAATTTAATTTAAAAAAAAGAAAGAAAAATAAGCTAACAGTAGCAGATTGAAGTGATCAAGGAAGCTGTAATTCTATTGTCCTATAAGGCACACAGGAAATTCCAAAATATTGGATCAATACTATTTTCTAAAAATTTATGAAATTTAACATTTGACAAGTTTCATCATGAAGGATTTTTAACATTTTTATAAAATATTAGTATTTTTAATTGGATAATTTCTGCAGCTTTTTTCATAACAATTGCATCGTCAATTTGTACTTTTTCTCCGATTGTATTTCCATCATGTGAAGTACATGTTTTAAATTTCTTCAGTTTAGCTAATGAATCAATAAGACGGGGAAACAATATTAAGTCCTTTCATTAGTATTAAAGTACATTCCCGGTCATATTTATAGTTGATGGAATCATCTAATACCCCTCAAAAATTTTATAACACTGCACAGTGTCCGAAATAAGTAGTGCCTTTCCCTCCAGAAGATCATTGCAAATTTTAATAAGTTTCTCAAAACATTAAGTACTATTATTATCAAAATAGATTTGAAGAGAGCTGTAACTGGCTTTTGTCAAAATGTCTATGAACCTTCCACGGCGCAATATCGCAAAAAAAACCACCACAATCAAAAAAGTTTGTTATAGATTACAAACATTTTTTGCATAAGTCAACAGTAATCAAATGCTTGTCTTGAAAATAGTAATTTATTTGTTCATCTTGTCAAACCTTAATTTGTATTTTTACTTTCAATTAGAGTAACATTATTGCATTTGTCACGTCTTGATTCACAACACAAAATAGTTAAAATCTTGAAATAATCTATGGATGAATTTAACAAACAGAATTGAAATTCAAAAATAAGAAAGCAATGAATAAAGTTGTTAAATGGTTTAAAATTATCCTTTTTTGTGCTTCTATGCTATTTTTTTTTTTTATTGTGATTAAGATCCTTGTGGTACTTGTACATCCTGTCATTATGTTATTGTTTATGATAATTCTCGTATTTTATAAATTATCTGATGACTTTGTGTTTGCTACATGTAGCGTGACTCCGTACTGTCAACAGTGGGAGCTTTAAATCCAATGCCCCTTGAGTACCAAGTCCTATGCACTAACAACTCTTTGAAGGGTCTGAATGTGGTCTGTTAGAAGGCTAAAGTTCTGTCCCTTTCCACTATACCGTTTCCAGGGCAAGTCTAAACTTCCCTGACATTCGCCGATCTTTTTAGCAATTTGATCTTGAGCTATGTCATTGTCTGATCGTCCAAATGAAACCATTTGGTAAGCGGTGTTTCATCGTCTGAACGTCAAAATAACGCCATTTGGTAAGTTTCACAGGTATATCAATCTAAGGTCTTTCGTTTTTGACCGTTGGTCTCTTGTGTCAGACCTAGTAACTCCCTGGCTTTTGGCTTCAGTGTAAAACCAGCAATTTTCATTATTCCGGAATATCGGCTTTTGTCAAATATGTTACTGATTACAGTGAGTTTGTCTCTTATGTTTTTTTTTCTCTTTATCTTTGATTAGAGCTGAGGAAAACTGACTCATATGATGTATTTTAAAACAATTAAGTAAATGATACTCTGATGAATCTTTATGAACTTTTATTAATTTATTAACAATAAAAAACCATCCTGGTCACGGCACCAATGTGTGGCTATAGTTGGTAGTTTATATAGAATACGTGTGAATAGTTCTAATTGTTTTCACTTAATAGTGTTTGTATATTGTAGCGAGCCAAGGGTGACTAATCCAACAGAAAGCAACAATTTAAGCTTTATATTCCAACCACTTGGAAAAGTATCAACTCCAGACTATTTCCGACAAGTCTGAAGACTTAAGTATAACTATTCTATAAATAAATTATAAGTTGTACTCCTGCTTTGATAAAAACCGGATCAATCAGATTATGCATGTGTATCCTGGTAAAAATAACACCAAACAAGTTTTGAAGTTTCCATTTTTAATAAGTTTTATATACTATTAGGGCTCCACATGAAACATGTATTTCACAATACAATATATGTATACAGCAATTGTATAATACTAAAATTTCTAGCATCTCTCTAAACCTCTCTAAACCAGTCTCGGAGCTCCAAATAAAAATGTAGGAACCATTATCTTTTGAAAATACGCCAATTTATAATAAGGTACACGAAATGCATTATTAATTGTATTTAAATTCATGGAAAATAGGAGGTTGTGATCTAGACCCATTATATACTTTTTGTAGTACTATATAAAGACATGTACTGATATTTATGCAAATGTTTGAGTCTTGCTATATATATAATTTACTTAGTTAACTAACACATTTCTATAAATATAAAGTTTAATAATTTCAACAGAAGTTAATCAGAAACCTTTTCTGATGAAGATGAATATGTTTAGAAGACTGATTCCTTATCAGTTCAAAATATGTTTAAATAACTGTCAGGCCCTTCCTGATATAGATAAAACATGTTGTTTAAAGAAATACTGTCAGGTCCTTCCTTTTACAGTATTCCATAAAATTCAAGGCAACTGCCAGGTCCTTACTGAAACAGTGCCTATTTTAAGATTTTTTCGTCCCCGAGGGTATCACCAGCCCAGTAGTGAATATTTCGGTGTTGACATGAATATCAATAATGTGGTCATTTTTACAAATTTCTTGTTTACAAAACTTTGATTTTTTCCCAGGCAAAGATTACCTTAGCCGTATTTGGCACATTTTTTTTTGAAAATTTCGACACTCAATGCTCTTCTACTTTGAACTTGTTTGGCTTTATAAATATTTTGATATGAGCGTCATTGATGAGTCTTATGTAGACGAAACGCGCGTTTGGCGTACTAAATTATTATCCTGGTACCTTTGATTATTTACACCACTGGGTCGATGCCGCAGCTGGTGGACGTTTCATCCCCGAGAATATCACCAGCCCAGTAGTCAGCACTTTGGTGTTGACATGAATATCAGTAATGTTGTCATTTTTACAAATTTCCTGTTTACAAAACTTTGAAATTTTCGAAAAAACTAAGGATTTTCTTATCCCAGGCAAAGATTACCTTAGCCGTATTCGGCACAACTTTTTGGAAAATTTCGACCCTCAATGCTCTTCTACTTTGAACTTGTTTGGCTTTATAAATATTTTGATATGAGCGTCACTGACGAGTCTTATGTAGACGAAACGCGCGTCTGGCGTACTGAATTATAATCCTGGTACCTTTGGTAACTATATTGCTCATTGTTGAAAGACATTAGGTGAACTGTAGTTGCTGACTTTACATAATTAGGTCTAAGGGGAGAGCAGTCTCATTGGCAATAATACCACCTCTTTTATTGAATATTATTAATATCTTAAGATTACAAAATTATACAAATCAACCCACATTTCAATATATATTATATTCCTTACCAGTAATACCCAGTGGTTCCCTCCTTAATTCTTTGCTCCAATTGTGTGTTGATAACTGGACAAATCCATCTGTAAGAATGAAAAAGCAGTCAACATACTAACTCTCAACCTACCATTTCTTTATATCGCATGTCAGATATATATATTTTTTAATATTTTATGTTCCTCGACAAAATTCAATATTTTAGTAAACTATCATGTTGATCACATTTGACACACAATGTAAACAAAAAGCTTATAACAAAATTATCGCAGGTGGGACTTTTTCTGCTGCGTTTAGTAGTTAAAAAAACAATGAAACACAACAACAGTAATAGATGACGTCAACATTAACAGAAGATAATAATAACAGAACGTAATAACCCCCTACAATCCATGGGGTCACCACTGGACTGTTATACTAATTACAACGTGATAATTCAACTGCAGTTCGATAACAGAAATTTTAAAAGATTTTCAGCTAATGATTCCAGTTCTTTAATTTCTACCTATCTATTTAATATATAAATGCTAACCCATCTAAGAAGGCCATGTACTTCTTGTGTGTTGTTAAAAATAACTGCGCTGAATGCAGCATTAATGTATACACTATCAGATGCTGCTGCCAAAAGGTGTAGATAAGCATCAATCCGCTGAAAAGGGATAAAGAGAAGACCTCCTGATGTAAGCAGCATACTTAAACACGTGATTAGGTTAATTCAATTAAAGCAGTCTAATTTCACAGGTATTGTCCAAGTTTAGTTGAGTTTTACTTCAATACTTAAAGCGTACGGCCACAAAGGGTGAAATGTTGGCCTGCAAATTGAATATTGGATTCTCTCATGTAATAAACTGTTGAGACAGAGACATGTCTTGCCAATCAGTAAGACCGGATATGGACAATGCCATTTGTTTTGCCATATGCATATGCATGAGTTCATTTCTGCATATTTAAGATTTGTCAAGCATACAAGTTGACGTTGTTACACTGTCTGTATAACATAAAAACATAAATGATGCCATCACATGACATGAACATTATGTATGAGAACTAACTGTAGTAGGAGGTAGACAGACAAACCATGGTTTCTTTCTGCAGCCAGTACCAAAAATAAAAAGAATGACTTAAGTCATAACAACCTGCCATTTTCACAATATTTGAAATGTCTTATTTTCTATGTGTATGAAAATTCTACAAAAAAGAAAAGCTGTAACTCCAAAACTATAGGAGGAGATAGCAGGACAGACAACATATCCTAATCTGGACAGAGAGAAGTAAATTAATATGCCCTATAAACATGTTATAGTAAACAGTTCCTATCAATATAACTTAATTTAACAGATTTAAATTATATTTATAGTTGTTAGGCATAAAGTAACTACTTCCATCGTCAGATAGCAAAGTTTTAGCAACAATATGGCTGTGTCGGATATGCACCAATTCTTCCTTGGATAGTATGTGTACTTGTTTTGTTTCTCCACCTTGTCAGTACCTCTGCAAATATAAAATTTTATACCATTAATATAAACAAAGAGTATATACACTGAAATGTCATTTCGGCTATGTTGACTAGCAATTTTATGTTGAAAGTCTTGGGAGATAAAATGTTTAACTGAAGGCATTTCAGAATCTTACCTTTTTTTTTTAGGTCTTTGTCAATAAAGTCAAGTCACATCAATCATGTCAGACAGGCATATACATCTTACATTTTTTTTTAAACCCCAGGCACAAACAAAGGAACTGGCAATCACTCATTTACCATGAACATGAGGTGAAGGACAATTGACATATATCAGACGTAAACGCTGTAACATAAGGAATCTGCATACAAAATATGAAACATCCAGAAAATTATAATTAATAGCATTCAAAATAATAAAATTGCATCATAAATATAATACCGGTTAAAATACAGTTAACTTGTTTAATTCGTCTTAATGAACATGTCCTGCAGAATTCAACTTTAACAGTGTAAACGTAACCACTTTAATTTGATATTTTTAACTTGTCTTTTTCACACTCCTCCAAGTTTTCAGTGTCAATCAAATGAGGCATGTTAGATGACTCAAATTCTTCACTCCGATAATGGAAGCCACATTCCATACTTTGACTTTCAACTTGTGATACTCCTTTTTTGTTTACTCCTCTTTTGGTTTTTCCCTTTTTTTTCTATTAACTTTTTTCTCTGTACATTTTTCTCCTCACTTTGCATTTTTGTGCAGGTTTTTTTTTTTTTATAGGAAGTCCAGAAAGCTTGGGAATTTTCTCTTATAGAAAGGAATCAACATTTAGCAGCATTTTGTGAGAATTTGTGCAGAGTTTCTGCTGAACAAACACTATATTGTGACGTTCTGGCTTAGTGGTTATTTTTAAATACATTTTAGTTGTATTTACAGTAACGTACTTTTGACTTGGAAATGAAGTAACCAATTTAAAACTAGTTAACCAAAGAAGATGGGCAAGACTAAAGGAAGTTTTCATATTTTATTGATGCTTCAAGAATACACGTTAAGAATTAGATAAAGGAGAAACTATTTGAGTTATACTCCCTACTATACATTTATATTATATTGGCTATTGCATATAGAGAAATATCGGAGAAACCTCCACTAGGCTCAACTGGCTTTCATTCTGTCTATATACTAGTATTATATTATTTCTGTCAGTTTCTATGTCATAGTACACATACGTGTAGTCAGCCATAGTCATTTCACAGAACGACATATATTATAGCATGAACACTCCTCTTGAATTGTTTTTAGAGGTATTTCTCTAATCTACAGAGCCATTAGCAGTAATTATATATATGTTATACATTACAAATTTCAACAATCAATAACAACTATTTTCACTGAACATGACAAAAAGTAGATTCTTCAAAGTCTCACCTCCCCCGCCCCCCCCCCCTACTTTTCTTATGTAAATAAAAATGTCATTCTAGCAAAAGTGCTTAAACATAGGCACAGGCGACTTATTCTCCCAGCTAAATTCACTTTTGTAAAACTAGCGCACTAGGATAATTCCATATCCCCAAGTTACACGCTAAAAATTACGGATATAAATTTAAGGTTTATTCCCCTAAACCTTCATATCCTTTGCAAGAACTCTGCAACTTTATTAACATACATGGCCAAATATTCTGTAACTTCTAGAGAAAAGCCCCATGCTCACAACAAAATAAACATTAACTTTTCTCCTTTTTCTCATGTTCATAAATTTACTCAGCTACAGACCATCGTCAAACATACCTTTTTCTGTTGATACTGTTAATTACAGTACAGGTATAACTGAGGGCAAGCAGCTTCTTTTTAATACTAGCTTAACCAAATTCAGGCTTTGCCCTTCTGAGCTTTTATATGTCAGCGCCAGCAGTATAGGAGAATTTAGGCCTTACCATTGGTTCCAACAATATTCTCCTTACTCTAATAATCACGTGACCATTACTGTTTATGTTATTGTATATTTCTAGACTTGTATTTATGTAACATTGAATCAAACTAATAATAAATTTTATTAATAAAGCTATATAATTTGTCAGATTCTTTGTTTGAAGTATATATGGCTCGAAACCGAACTTTCTTACAGATAAGGCTGAAGCTATCGGGTTGCCTAGTAACTACATCAAGGAGAAGTAGTATTAGAAGCGAGTACTTTACTTCCTTTACAAAACATGTGAAACCAAAAATTATCATGAGGACCTCAATATTGTTGTTCTAAACCAAATACGATATTGCAAACAACGACCATTTCCTAATGATTGATACGATATAAAGTAAGCATATAAATACTCCAAACAACATATCATTACCTATTCTATTATAAATCCACCCAGTAACCCGTTTCGTTCAGACGATAGATTTCCCCATCATCGAACATATTTATCACACATGGGGAACATTACAATATACTGCATTCGTTATGTCTCAAATGCCAACGAGGCATTTTTTCTTTGTAATTTCTGTCAATTCTGTTTGACATTCCTGCCAATTCTGGAATTTCAATATGTTCTCCTGTTTCTGAGGCAATGCATTCTTCAATGATGTTGCCACAGGTTGGGAAGACTGCTTCTTCTGTTAAATCACCATCAAGATTAAATCATGGTTGTTTTTAGTACACTGATGGCATGAACTCCCACCCATAGGCAGGGTATTGTGTAAATACGGCCAGCAAGTGTTTGCAAGGCCAATGATTCCTTTTCCGGTCTAAATAGGAAGGATATTTGATTAGCACAGTGTACCAATTGTCAGACTCCGGGATTCTAACACTGAAGAAGGAACTGTTATACTGCCAGGTGGAATTTCTAACATACTGGTGGCATTCTATCGAGAGTGTGTTACAAACTGTCTAGGTCTGTCTATCAGAAATGATGGGACATTGGAGGAATATGACCTGTTCTTGTGCATGTAGGAGAGATTCTTTCTAATGTATCTGAAAAATTAAGTTCACAAATACTGACATGTTGATGAGGAGTTTTCTTTGATTAAGTATAATTGTGCTAGCTGATATTAAAAACTGAAATTAAATGACAATAACTAAGTAAGTAAATTATTTATTCTAACATGACGTTCTTTAAATGCTCTGAGTACACACCTGTGGTGAAATATGAATATAAGGTTAAAAATTGACTATAAAGGACAATAACTACTTAAGGGGTCAATTAACCATTTTGTCATGTTAACTTATTTGTAGGTCTTATTTTGCTGAACAATATTTTCAGGTCAGGTGAGTTAAAAAGCAAAGGTCAAACATTCCCCCACTTTTTTTATTCAAGCAAGAAAATATATTGACTTCATATTTGACCATGCAATTAACTCAAATAGGCACATTGAAACATTGATAAATAACAAATCAAGTGCGAATTAATTTTCGGTCTGATGATTTTTTACAGTTATGGTCCTTGGACGTAAAAAATTCATGCAAGAAATAAATTTTCCACTATTATTTTTTTTTTTTGTCATTCTGAGAGATTTTGATTTGATATTTGGTTTAAAGTTTAAACATTTCAAGTTACATTTCAGGTTGAAATTTTGTTCTGATTTGATAGTATTTGGCCGAATTTATTGTGTTGTTTTTGTGTCTTGTCTTTTTGATCGAGTTATACCGTTTTCAATTAATAATTTGAAGTTTACATCATTTTCGAAAGGACCTAATGATAGTTTTCAAAGGTACCAGGATTATAATTTGGTACGCCAGACGCGCGTTTCGTCTGCATAAGCCTCACCAGTGACGCTCATATCAAAATTGTTATAAAGCCAAACAAGTACAAAGTTGAAGAGCATTGAGGATCCCAAATTCCAAAAAAAAATGTGCCAAATACGGCTAAGGCAATCTATTCCTGGGATAAGAAAAGCCTTATTTTTTCAAACAAATCAAAGTTTTGTAAACAGGAAATTTATAAAAATGACCACATAATTGATATTCATGTCAGCATCAAAGTGTTGACTACTGGGCTGGTGATACCCTCGGGGACGAAACGTCCACCAGCAGAGGCATCGACCCAGTGTTGTTAAAAGTTAATGACCATTTAAACAAACTATATCTATTTTTTAAACATTTATTTTGCAGTTGGTTAAATCTCAGATTTTGCAACGTGAAAGGGACAGGAGTATTTTCAAAATAAATAACATCAAAACAAAATCTGATTATAACCGTAATCTGAGGATGACCAATACTTTTGTCCTCTTTGCCTGCCGCCTTACTGATTTAGTTGTTAAAGAGATTGAAAACAAATAGGTGTGGCTCAAAAAGTAAATAAACCGGCTTTCAATCGATGTAACAGTATCCAGCGGCAGACTTAAAAGAAGGGTATTAAGTTTAATTCATTATAAAATGGGTCTGGTCAACATTTTGCCCCCGAGATCCCGTTTAGAATTTCAACCAATTTCCATATTTTTATTTTTGTTTTGGTTGGGGGGGGGGGGGTAATAATTTCTTATATCAAATGGTCGTCCATGCAACGAATTTTCCGATTACATGTAAAATTATTATATCCATATTCAGTATCGTTCTGATAACTTCGTTACGTATTTTATATGTATGTTTTTCTCGCTTAACCAAAGTTCATCAGAACTTCTACCTCCTTCTGCTCACAGGCGCTTGGGTCTAGGATACAGATTTTTTTTTTTTTTTTTTTTTTTTTATTAAAATATTCATTTTTCTTTATTTATAATACAGATCTATCACACCTGTGCATGTCTCACCTAGTTTCGAGTGATTTGAACGATCCAGAGAAAATACCCAATTTTACTATCCATACTAAGAAACAAAAAGGCAACTAACTCGACGCCATTTTTCTGCTATCTATAAATAAATAGATTGACCTACCTGGATTCCCCAACGATTTCTCTGGGAAAACGTGCCTTCCTTGCCGTCAGAACGCACACATCGTTGATATTTATCAAATTGGTATTGTTCGTAACATTTTTAGTCCATCTCCAGCATATAATAAAAAGATTTTAACTATTTTGACTAATTTCAAATTTACGTGCCCGGAAGTTGACTGTTTTTCCCGAACTTTTGTTAAAGGGAAGTAATAATTTCCCGGACTTTCTCGGAACATCTCTCCAAGTACGTATGAAAATAACAAAGTGATACGATGACTTCCGAACTAATACTATATGTTAACAAACAGATATAATGAACATAGAACAAGATCAAGCCCCTTATTTGATTGTTAGTGGTCATAATCTTTTAATTTTAAAAAAACAGTTTTGATTTTATGTTAGAAAGGGAACTGCAAAATTTGGAAATATTGTCCGCCCTTTTTTTTTTTTTACTTCAGTTAACATGACCCATGTTTTGTAATAATTAAAACAAAGTAATTAACATTTTCGTGGAAAGAAAAAAATAGTAAATTAAAAAGTTCGGAAATCATCGTATCACTTTATTATTTTCATACGTACTTGGCGAGATGTTCCGAGAAAGTCCGGGAAATTATTACTTCCCTTTAACAAAAGTTCGGGAAAAACAGTCAACTTCCGGGCACGTAAATTTGAAATTAGTCAAAATAGTTAAAATCTTTTTATTATATTTATTTATATATAGCAGAAAAATGGCGTCGAGTTAGTTGCCTTTTTGTTTCTTAGTATGGATAGTAAAATTGGGTATTTTCTCTGGGTCGTTTAAATCACTCGAAACTAGGTGAGACATGCACAGAAGTAATAGATATGTATTATAAATATAAAAAATTGAATATTTTAATAAAAAAAAAATCTGTATCTTAGATCCAAGCGCCTGTGCTTCTGCTCTTACAACTAGACCGACATCACCAGTTAGGATCTATCGCCTTTTTCTTGTTTAGTTTTAAAAATATTGTCTCCGTCTGCTTTCTTTGATATTCTTTAGCCTCCATGCCATTTGCTGTTGTTGTTTTTAAATTATAAATTAGAAAATACGTTGAACCACAAACGTCAAAATTATTCAATCGCGTAGTGGAATGAACCATTTGTGGATTCTTATAAATTCTATAGAACTTTTGGACTATTTTAAATCTCGGTTAGTCTATTTCTGAAATTAATTCTTACATACTTTTGATTTGTTATCCCTGTATGATAACATTTCCCATGTGAAATTTTAAAATTGTTTGTATAAACATTGAACGACAAAAATAAATGTGTGCCGTATAAAATTTTCTGACGTCAGACACGCGAAACAATGCATTTCCTTTGAAAATTGTAACACGATGATGACTGCATGCTGCACCCATATATTGACTATTTTTATTTATCATGTCTGTTTAGTTCACGTATCATTGTAAATATAACGGAATTTAATGAGACTGTCGTTCGGTGTTGACTTGAATATCAATTATGTGGTCAGTTTTATTAATTTCCTGTTTACAAAACATATAATTATTCGAAAAACTAAGGATTTTCTTATCCCAGGCATAGATTACCTTAGCCGTATTTGGCACAACTTTTTGGAATTTTGATCCTCAATGCTCTTCAACTTTGTACCTTTTTGGCTTGATAACATTTTCGATATGAGCGTCACTGATGAGTCTTATGTAGACGAAACGCGCGTCTGGCGTACTAAATTATAATCCTGGTACCTTTGATAACTATCGTTCAAAGTGAGAGGTTTAGCGCTATAAAACCAGGTTTAATCCACCATTTTCTACATTTGAAAGTGCCCGAAAACCCTGTACCACGTCAGGAGTATGACAGCTGTTGTCCATTCGTTTTTGATGTCTTTTGTCATTTGATTTTCCTCTGAGTGCAGTATTTTTGTGGTTTTACTTTTTCCAAATTTTTGTTTTGTGTAAAACTGCGTTTGCGCAAAATAAGGGAACCTGTGATACATTATTCACTACGTCGTCTAACCACACTTTTCACCCATATCAATGTTATTTTTATTAATTTTAAGTGTGTCCTCTTATTATTTTTACTCTAAAATGTTAATAATCACTTTATTGATGGGACTAGTAGAAATTGAGTGTGAATTTTTCTAAATATTGAAAGTAACAATGTGATTTATTAAAAAGAAAATGTGGTATGAGTGCCAATGAGACAAATCGCCTTTTACAACACAAAGAAGTAAAAGTAAGCAATTATAGGTAACAGTACAATCTTCAATGCATATTTACATTTAATTATAGTGATAACATTATGTGTCAGCAGAACTACTCATAGATTATATACCTTTGACAAATAGTCAAAGCAAAGCACAAAAAACGCAATGACAAGCAAATTATTAATGAAGCTGTACATGTATGCTTATAATCTAAAATGACAGTGCATGTTTGTAAGCCTAGCTATATGGCTGGTTGAAAATATAAATTAGCATAAATTTGGTATACTATTTTATATTTATTCAGGTTGCACTTTAATAAATTATTTATTCATTCTTTCATATAAACAATATGGAGTTATAAAGTAAAGTAAGCTTTTCATTTTATAAAATACTTGATATTTGATATATACCGTATAGCGGGTGTTTAGCGGATAGTACTAAAACGCCAAAAGTAAATTCCGCCAATTAAAAATTGCACATACAAAAGTATTGATAAAAAAAAAATCCGCCAAAACATCTCGTATACCTTTTTCAATGAAAATCGCGAAAATAACCCGCTTTACGGTATATGACAGAAACTGGTTAGCAAAACAAAATAACAAACACACTACTGACTGGCAGTGTCCCTAATGCAGTTTATGATGTTCTCCTCTGCCGTGGAAGGCTGGCTAGGAGGAGGACCACCAGCAGTATGTGACCTTTCCCTCTGCACATAGGTAAACTTTTGTTTCGCCCCTAGATTAAAGTGTCTCTGTCCTGATGCAGACCCAAAGGCATTAACCTTGATGGTGATGACTAGCCACATTTCCTGCCTTTTGGCATTGGTCACTTCTGGGGAATGATATCCCTGCAGGAGGTCTAGGTGTGTTGTAATCTGCTCATTTCAATACCTCTCGACAAAAAAACAACACAACTTTCAAACGGAAAGAGATTTTCGTCCGAGTATTTTTCAAAGTACTCCTAAATGCATAAGCATTTTTCGTTATTAAAAAAAAATGAAAGTTAGAGGCGCAGTCGGGTACTGGCGCTGTACATCATCTTAATAACGTATTATAGTATACTTTTTTATGTGTTTAAAAATTTACTCTTACTGTTTATGATGGTATTCATTTGACGTGGCTCTGCACTTTAACATCCCGTTATTGTTCTATGATAATTTGTGTAATCTTTGTTTCATACCTTTTTATGTTACATGTTACGATGCTCTGTACTTATACATCCCGTCATTGTATTATTTTTCCATCATGAACATTTTATATACTAGTGTTCTTATCTTTCATTTGTAACGGGAATGAAGAGGCTTCGCTGTCTTCCCGTTGTCTAACCCAAGTTCTGGGATATTGGACAAACTACGATATAAACAAGGTTTATTTGAATAAATACATGGTTGAAATATGCAAGTCATACAATAATGACATATAAAAAGATTCAAAAGTACGGTGGAAGCTAGTCTACATGTTGCCTTAAATGGACGAGCCAATTCAAAGTATGAGCGTCTGCTCATTTCAAATCCGGCCTCTCGTAGACTGCCCCGAAGCCAGTGAGTGACGTCTTACTTATAGTTCCTTAGGAAAAACGAGCCCGGCCGGACTGGATGTCGGGCACATGCAAGAAGTAGGAAGTCCCGACAAAAATAATTACATGGCCAGTCTCGAAAGAAAGAGTTGCAGAACTATAAGTAATACTAAAGTTAACCAATTTCCCCAAATAGATAAAATAGACCAGTAAACAAAGTTACTACTTTTTTTTTTGAAGTTCTCAAGTTTTTATATTTATCTTTTCAGTTGCTAAGCAATGCGGCTATAGCGGTAAATGAAGAAATTGTGGATATAGCGAGGATTTGCATTAAAAAGACATTTTTGTCATACTGCTGGAATAGGGTTGTCTTGTACGAGTTGTGCTTGATTATTGCTAAATAGAAGAAAGTATCTCAGTATTTTAACTGAGGGGAGCTGCTTTCGGTGGTACATACAGGCAAATTTGGATATACCATATGTGCTAGAGAATGGCACAAGGATTGGTATGGACTATTGGTTACTCTTTTTGCGTATGTAGTTTTATGATCCTATTGGTTCACCATGAGTATGCTGTCTACGTAGTTTAGAATAGAATAGAATAAGTATCGAGAACTATCGAAATAGACCTGCCAGGAAAAGCCATCTGCCCATCTTTGAACCTCTCATCACTTCGGTGGACAACTGTTCTCAAACCTGTGGCATGGATGTAAAGGAAGTTTATATTTCCCCTATACCAGACACAATTGAGGAGATACAGGAACACGTTCGCACCTTGTGCGACCTTATGGATAAAATAGACAGACAGAGAGAGGCAGGTAAGGCTGAGCTCGAAGTACTCAGGAAGGAAGGACCGTCCCTACATAAGGAGAAGGAAAGCTAGAATCGGAAAATAGGGAACTTAAAGAGACAACTTTCTGAAGTTGTCTCTTTAAGTTCCCTATTTTCCGATTCTAGCTTTCCTTCTCCTTATTCCCGGCCGAGATTGAATCATAGTCGTCAATTTTAATTCAGCTTTGCAATTTCTAAACTTTCAAAATTCGAACATTTTCCTGATGAAGGTTAATCCAGAAAAGCGCTTCGGACGCACGAAATTAATAACGTGTTGTTTTCAATATTAACTATTCATTTCGTCAAAAATGTGTGTAAGTTCCATCACCGTACATTATTAATTCTGCATCCTGTTATTCGTCATGTTCGTTCCGTGTGTCTTATATTAACGACGAACTGTTTATTTCAAATGTGACAATAATTACTGTATTTGATTATACTTACCGGATATACACGTTGGATAATGATGAACTGTGTATAAAGAGATAGAACATTGAATGTTCTTTTATTGATGAACATTAATTACTAGTTTTAAATTGTTATAATTGTTGAGTACATGTTTTTTAAATTATATGTTGTACTTTCTTTGGAACTAATGTGCATTGGCTGTTGCCCATCAAGTCTTAAGAAAAGGGGGACTGTAGTGGTTGACGTTCTAACTATTAAACTACTTCCGGTCGGGTCTTTTAGTGGGTACACTAACAGCTGCGCGTAGTCCCGAGATTGCCCGGACTAAACATGAAAATGATAGTGCGGATGGGGCATTCGTGTACGGAGGACACATTCTTGTTCTACATGTAAGTGACGTCATTTTTGGAACTGTTGTCATTGCGCTTCCAAAATGTAAGACATTCTGAAGTTTCCGATATTAAAAGTAAAACGGATTCAGATGTTGATTTAGCTCAAGTGATCACAGAATCGGAGAGTAGAGAAGATGAAAATGTGCCGAACCAACGTCAATGATTAGAATCTGCCCCCCCAGAAATAGATAAAAGGCAACCAAACTTTGCCGAAAGGTTGGAACAATTTTAAACACCAAATCAATGCTTAAGCGTAGACTAAAGTTTGATATGAACACGGGGCAGGTCAATAACGATTCAATATATACCGTCAAAGGCAGCGAAATTCGTAGTCCAAATAATTATGACGTCTTGAAAGGCTATTATTTTTTTTTCTTTGACGCCTGACTTCGACGTCATAATGCTGAAGCCGCCATTTTCGGTTGGATTTTCAGTATTTTGCTCCCAACTTTGAGACCAACTTTAGCCATCAAATTTTCATTGAAGGCTAATAAAAATTGCATATATAAAAATTCTTACCTTTAATGTGTTTGTTTGATCAAAATATTTCCAATTAATCCCTACAGAAATAATAATATAAGTAACAATTCCATCCGAGGCGGGAACATGTCGACTGCATTTTTTAAAACGTTTATCTGATTTTTTTTAGGAGATTTTAAATAATTTTTACACCAAACTCGGTAAAATTTTACAGACCCGAATTTCCGGAACCTTTGTTTTACATTATCCGGAAATTCAGGTCCGTCAAAATGTACCGAGTTTGGTTCATAAATTTTATACTCCTAAAATGAAGCATCTTGATGAGAAATCAGCTAAAGGTTGCACGGTAGGTAGTATTTGCATTCCAGAATTTAGGTTGCTCTTTTGTGTACCCTACTTAGGTAAATGTATCTAAACAGTGTGATTGGACAAAAAATACAGTATCAACTGAACATCCTTTCCCAAACTGAGGGATGAATCAGGTGTAGAAAAATATGAAATAATTTTACATACAGATGAAAATGAATTTTTGAGAATTTTGTATTCACTGCACCATAAAATACCTAAAGCTACTAGTGGCCTTAGGTTTTTAAAAATAGCAAAAAAAGTAAACTGTCATGATACATATTCAAATTCATTTCTGAATAGTAAAATGAAAGTACTTCAGTTAACTGTGAATGTAGAATTTTTTGCAGTGTTAGAAAGTGGTGAAAATTCTAAAAAGGCTATCATTATCCCTTATGATCCAGGAAATACTACCGTGCCACCTTAACGTTTTATTAAAGCAGTAAATTCCCTCTCAAAGTCCAACTGAAAATATGAGTTTGGCGTTATGACGTCGAAGTAAGGCGTCAAAGAAAAAAATTATAATAGCCTTTCAAGACGTCATAATTATTTGGACTACGAAATTCGGTGTTAAATAATGGGTGCTGCTGAATAAATAACGGGTTCGTTGTTCATCTTAATGTGTACAAAGGAAAGTGTTATGACCCACGCCGGAATGTTACAGGGAAGTTACGTAGTAAATTCAATTTTAGACTCGTGCAATTTTAAAAAATAAATAACCACTGTGGCACCGTTAAAGTCCACAATTCATTTAAACTCCACAACACCGCTAAAGTCTACAACAAATTTCAAGCTGCTTTCCGAATCAATGCCGTTCAAATGTAATAGATTAGGAGGCATATTACATTTTCTGACTAGTGGAACAGTTTTGAACATTTTTAAGTATAAACTATTCTAAATAATAAGGATGTTCTTAACCCAAGCAGAAAACCTAGCCGTATTGGGCACAACTTTTTTGAACTTTTGGTCCGCGGTGCTTTTCAACTTTGTGCTTGTTTTGGCTTTCGAACTTTTAATGGCCCCACATCGAAGTTGTCGGTGCCATATAGTTTTTACCCTTGTCCGTAATTCCGTCATTCCGCAACAAACCATTATACGGAGGTTTATTTTCTAAACGATAAATTGTTGAAAATCGTAGTTATACGGAGTTTTTTTTCTAAACGCCTTCAGATATTGGGCTCGTTTTTAATATGTCAGTTAACCATGATGAGTTACAGATCAAGTTAAAGTTTCGTTCCAGTCCGCTAATTTTTGCCGAAATTACGGACATTGATAAATTGTTGAAAATCACAGTTATACCGACTTTTTTTCTAATCGTTATACGGTTAACTACTGACCCCTACGGATCCATAGAGCACCCGGCCTCACCCCCTATGGATTTTACTAATCCTCTGTGGATCCGTAGCGAATCATATACCTTATAAAATATAGTTAATATATGTAATAGTAGTATAATCATAGTATACATGTAGATAAACGCTAAAACGAGCAAATAAGGAAGAAGTGCAATTTCTACAAACTGATACTTTATTCTGAAATAATTCATGAAACGGGATAGGACGGACCTTTATCGGAACAATCTGGTGTTTTTAAGCTTCGGATTTCGGGATTGACCCTTTCGGGATCCAGGAATTCTTTTTTCGAATGTGAGATTTTAAATTTATTTAAATTCGGATCCTCGGGATTTCGTGTTTTTAAGCCCAGGATGTCGGGATCAGGACCCATCTTACGCACCCGCAATTTTTCAATCAAATCAATAGTATCTGTACCAAAATTTTAATTTAAAACTGAAGTCTTAATGAGAACATGTCTTTCCATTGAAATTGAATTCAACAGAAATTTCCAAAACCTTGGGCGAAAATAGCAATCAAATTGGTTTTCCTTTGTTTGTGTGGTATCTGTATTTTCCTTACCTATTGTTGTAAAAATGTAACTACCGAGCGGAATAGTAGACGATGCTGCAAATTAACAAAGAGTTCAGAATAAAATAATTTATTATGCAGGAATATTAATTTCAATTCTTCAAAGTCAATATATAATTCACACAATTTAAACCAAGTCAAAGAACCTGCATAAAGTCAGTATTTAGACAAGAATAACAAATAGCAATAAATATACGTTTCAATAATAAAATGAACAATTCCAAACTTAGGCCAGGGTTGGACTTAAAATGTTTCACGGCAAAAACACCACCGTCAAATACAATGTGAAACGGAATTCACCGTCTTTTTACACAATTAATACCTGAAGATGAGTAAATAAGTGATAAAATAGCTTAACTTTACTTCTTACATAAATTCACAAAGCCAAACATGAAATAAATAATAGGTTAGGAGAACGAAAAGCATCCGTTCTCTGGAACAGTTAAATTTCAACTTACTAAGTTTTTTACGTTCGCAACCAAGATGTCGTAATCATGGGCTATTTCCCGTAATTACTTACATTTCGCGGATCTCGTAAACGCACTCATTACACTGGCAAATATGCATGACCATAAATTATATACAATAAATAGTTTTATTCCATAATAACAATATTATGGAATTAAATCCCGTATTTAGAATTAACTTCTTTGTTGTGAAAAGAACGACAACTCTTGCACAAAACATGGAACTACGGTTTGGCGGAAAATGTGTCAACACAGTAAAATCTACTGAAAACGTTGATAAATGAAACGAGACTAAAATGTGCTTTACCAGGTCTATCATACCTTTTCACAATTTGGGCTAACATACATTATACGGGAGGGATGATATTTCATGAGAAATCATTATGAAAGATCGAGGCTTGACCAAATACCATTTCAGTTTCACAACACTACCCCCTTGAGGAATACATTTCGTTCCCGAAATTCCATAACTCAATTTACAAAAATTGGGAAAGTATGCTTATAGAACATAATAATAATAATTAAAAAAAAAAATAATCATTGAATAGGTTTGACGCTGAGAACTTCTCCTTTAACGTGTTTAAGCATCACATAAAATCTATATATGTACACAATATAAAGTGTTTGAGGATTTCACCTCCTTTAAAACACTAAAATATCTGACAAAGTAAAGACAAAATTGGTATTCAAAATTAAGAATCAATAAAAAAAAGTTAAATAATTAAAGCTCCAAATGAAAACTAATTGTATTCCATATC
This sequence comes from Mytilus galloprovincialis, assembly GCA_037788925.1. NCBI lineage: Eukaryota > Metazoa > Mollusca > Bivalvia > Mytilida > Mytilidae > Mytilus > Mytilus galloprovincialis. The sequence continues at coordinate 68,847,427 of CM075330.1, read as the reverse complement.
TATATACTGATGATTTAAAAAATCAGTAAAGATTACGGAAACCAATTTTGTCAACAACAGTTAAAAATGCATAAATATGTTATTAGAAAAATTTAAGATTAAGATAATGTCTAAAACCGTTTTTTTAACCACATATCCTTTCAGCTTTTTCCTTGGCATTTCATTTTTTTTTTTCTCTTCCTCTGAATCTTACTCTTCTACTCTAAGTTTTCTCCTCAACACTTCAACTTCATTGTCTAAGTTTCCTCTCTAATTTCCTTATCAAATCATCCTTTTCTTGTTATTGCTTCTTACTTCCCTAATTTTCTTTCTGTTGACTGTACTTCATCTTCTTTCACTGTTAACCTTTTCTCCAAACGGGCAATATAGCTTCCAAATCTGTTTAGTTCAGCCTGATGACTGCCTTTCAAAATATTCATTTCTGCCTTGAGCTCTCTGAAGGGTATACAGGTCTCTTCGGTTTGACATGAGTTATCTACAACATTGAACTCCCCGCTGTCTTCCCTGATTTCCATAATTGCTTCTACCACTTCTGTTACTGTATAATGCTGGTCCTTGTATATAGCAAATCTGCTTACCCTTCCGAAGCACCTGAGATCACCCCTAGTTTTTTGGTGGGGTTCGTGTTGTTTATTCTTTAGTTTTCTATGTTGTGTCGTGTGTGCTGTTGTTTGTTTGTCTTTTTCATTTTTAGCCATGGCGTTGTCAGTTTGTTTTGGATTTATGAGTTTGACTGTCCCTTTGGTATCTTTCGTCCCTCTTTTATACCAATATCATATGGTCTTAAATACACTTGTCCATTTATCTAATTGTCAATACAAAAATCCTCATTCTCTCAAAACATCCAATCTTTACATATAACTAGAGAATTACAAGTTACAACTTGTAAAAATATAGCAACAGATTAATGTCGCTATCAAAATTAATATATCAATTCAAAATTCTACCCATTTGAGGACTTACATTTTCAGAATGTCTCATCCTGCAAAAATTAACCAACAAACATAAATTTACTGACTACAATCTGGATTTAAGGTATATAGTCAAGGATTCCTTATACCTCATAAAAATTTGATGCATAACTATTAGCAATTAACATATTGCTAATAACAATGTTTATTGCTAATAACAAGCAACACTATGACTGTCACTTGACTAATTACACTAATGTCTAAATATTTAAAACTACCCGGGGCAGGACTAACATTTTCAGAATGTCTCATCCTGTAAAATTTAACCAATAAAACTCTTAGTTATCACATTAACATTCAGGAATTAGAATATAAAGTCAAGGATTCCTTATATTCCATAACAAAAATTGAAAAGTTTAAATTTTGATCTTTAAACTACAGTCATGATAGTACTAGATATGCTAGTACTAAATTGCTAAACATTACTGAGAGATCTCAGTAATCATACCATAGTATTTATATTATTTCAATTACCTTTATATAAATAACTACAATAAAAAAAGGAAAATAGTAAAATTGTACAATACATAAAGAGGGCATTATAGTCTACCCCTTTCTGTTACCATTGGTCTTCTTCTTTAGGGGGCTTCTTATACAGGACTTCCTTTTTTATTTGATGGGGAAACAGTTCTCTCTAGGATGAACTTCCTCTTCAGATGGGAATGGGGACGTCTATAAGTACGGGTACTAAAATAGGGTCTTACGGGTGACCTAGGCCTAACCATGTTGCCTCTCCTTACTGCTACTTCAACTTTCTCCATCATGTCATGGTTCTTTTCCATTTGTTTGTTCATTTTTTTTTAACTGTTTTTCCTTTATTCACAGCAGTTATAAGTTGTTGGAAGGCTGACTGTAAGGAGTGAGTATCATCTAGTACGGGGTAATCTTTTCAGCTGGAGGTTCAGGTAAAGATAAAAGGGGACTCACACCGTAACTGTGGCATCCAACTTCAGACCATTGCGATAAGACGTGTCACGGTACTTGTCTATCCAATATTCATGTATTTGGTTTTGATGTTATATTTGTTATTCTCGTGGGATTTTGTCTGATGCTTGGTCCGTTTCTGTGTGTGTTACATTGTAGTGTTGTGTCGTTGTTCACCTCTTATGTTTGGTGCGTTTCCCTCAGTTCTAGTTTGTTACCCCGATTTTGTTTTTTGTCCATGGATTAATGAGTTTGAACAGCGGTATACTACTGTTGCCTTTATTTATATACTATTAGGGCTCCACATGAAACATGTATTTCACAATACAATATATGTATACAGCAATTGTATAATACTTAAATTTCTAGCATCTCTCTAAACCTCTCTAAACCAGTCTCGGAGCTCCAAATAAAAATGTAGGAACCATTATCTTTTGAAAATACGCCAATTTTAAATAAGGTACACGAAATGCATTATTAATTGTATTTAAATTCATGGAAAATAGCAGGTTGTGATCTAGACACATTATATACTTTTTGTAGTACTATATAAAGACATGTACTGATATTTATGCGAAATGTTTGAGTCTTGCTATATATATAATTTACTTAGTTAACTAACACATTTCTATAAATATAAAGTTTAATAATTTCAACAGAAGTTAATGCGCATCTGGTGCAAGAAAATCGGTACCGTTAATTTTATTATTAATCAGAAACCTTTTCTGATAAAGATGAATATGTTTAGAAGACTGATTCCTTATCAGTTCAACATATGTTTAAATAACTGTCCGACCCTTCCTGATATAGATAAAACATGTTGTTTAAAGAAATACTATCAGGTCCTTCCTTATACAGTATTCCATAAAATTCAAGGCAACTGCCAGGTCCTTACTGAAACAGTGCCTATTTCAAGATTTTTTCGTCCCCGAGGGTATCACCAGCCCAGTAGTGAATATTTCGGTGTTGACATGAATATCAATAATGTGGTCATTTTTACAAATTTCTTGTTTACAAAACTTTGATTTTTTTGAAAAACTAAGAATTTTCTTATCCCAGGCAAAGATTACCTTAGCCGTATTTGGCACAACTTTTTAGAAAATTTCGACCCTCAATGCTCTTCTACTTTGAACTTGTTTGGCTTTATAAATATTTTGATATGAGCGTCACTGATGAGTCTTATGTAGACGAAACGAGCGTCTGGCGTACTGAATTATAACCCTGTACCTTTGGTAACTATTATAGCTTACAATGCGATATTCGTATTGCTCATTGTTGAAAGACATTAGGTGAACTGTAGTTGCTGACTTTACATAATTAGGTCTAAGGGGGAGAGCAGTCTCATTGGCAATAATACCACCTCTTTTATTGAATATTATTAATATCTTAAGATTACAAAATTATACAAATCAATCAACCAACATTTCAATATATATTATATTCCTTACCAGTAATACCCAGTGGTTCCCTCCTTAATTCTTTGCTCCAATTGTATGTTCATAACTGGACAAATCCATCTGTAAGAATGAAAAAGCAGTCAACATACTAACTCTCAACCTACCATTTCTTTACATCGCATGTCAGATATATATATTTTTTAATATTTTATGTTCCTCGACAAAATTGTTTAGTAAACTATCATGTTGATCACATTTGACACACAATGTAAACAAAAAGCTTTTAACAAAATTATCGCAGGTGGGACTTTTTCTGCTGCGTCTAGTAGTTAAAAAAACAATGAAACACAACAACAGTAATAGATGACGTCAACATTAACAGAAGATGTTGCGTAATAACTCCCTACAATCCATGGGGTCACCCTGAACTGTTATACCAATTACAACGTGATAATTCAACTGCAGTTCGATAACAGAAATTTTAAAAGATTTTCAGCTAATAATTCCAGTTTTTTAATTTCTACCTATCTATTTAATATATAAATGCTAACCCATCTAAGAATGCCATGTACTTCTTGTGTGTTGTTAAAAATAACTGTGCTGAATGCAGCATTAATGTAGTATACACTATCAGATGCTGCTGCCAAAAGGTGTAGATAAGCATCAATCCGCTGAAAAGGGATAAAGAGAAGACCTCCTGATGTAAGCAGCATACTTAAACACGTGATTAGGTTAATTCAATTAAAACAGTCTAATTTTACAGGTATTGTCCAAGTTTAGTTGAGTTTTACTTCAATACTTAAAGCGTACGGCCACAAAGGGTGAAATTTTGGCCTGCAAATTGAATATTGGATTCTCTCATGTAATAAACTGTTGAGACAGAGACATGTCTTGCCAATCAGTAAGACCGAATATGGACAATGCCATTTGTTTTGCCATATGCATATGCATGAGTTCATTTCTACATATTTAAGAAGTTGACGTTGTTACACTGTCTGTATAACAAAAAAACATAAATGATGCCATCACATGACATGAACATTGTGTATGAGAATTAACTGTAGTAGGAGGTAGACAGACAAACCATGGTTTCTTTCTGCAGCCAGTACCAAAAATAAAACGAATTACTTAAGTCATAACAACCTGTCATTTTCACAATATTTGAAATGTCTTATTTTCTATGTATATGAAAATTCTACAAAAAAGAAAAGCTGTAACTCTAAAACTGTAGGAGGAGATAGCAGGGCAGACAACATATCCTCATCTGGACAGAGAGAAGTAAATTAATATGCCCTATAAACATGTTATAGTAAACAGTTCCTATCAATATAACTTAATTTAACAGATTTAAATTATATTTATAGTTGTTAGGCATAAAGTAACTACTTCCATCGTCAGATAGCAAAGTTTTAGCAACAATATGGCTGTGTCGGATATGCACCAATTCTTCCTTGGATAGTATGTGTACTTGTTTTGTTTCTCCACCTTGTCAGTACCTCTGCAAATATAAAATTTTATACCATTAATATAAACAAAGAGTATATACACTGAAATGTCATTTCGGCTATGTTGACTAGCAATTTTATGTTGAAAGTCTTGGGAGATAAAATGTTTAACTGAAGGCATTTCAGAATCTTACCTTTTTTTTTTTAGGTCTTTGTCAATAAAGTCAAGTCACATCAATCATGTCAGACAGGCATATACATCTTACATTTTTTTTTAAACCCCAGGCACAAACAAAGGAACTGGCAATCACTCATTTACCATGAACATGAGGTGAAGGACAATTGACATATATCAGACGTAAACGCTGTAACATAAGGAATCTGCATACAAAATATGAAACATCCAGAAAATTATAATTAATAGCATTCAAAATAATAAAATTGCATCATAAATATAATACCGGTTAAAATACAGTTAACTTGTTTAATTCGTCTTAATGAACATGTCCTGCAGAATTCAACTTTAACAGTGTAAACGTAACCACTTTAATTTGATATTTTTAACTTGTCTTTTTCACACTCCTCCAAGTTTTCAGTGTCAATCAAATGAGGCATGTTAGATGACTCAAATTCTTCACTCCGATAATGGAAGCCACATTCCATACTTTGACTTTCAACTTGTGATACTCCTTTTTTGTTTACTCCTCTTTTGGTTTTTCCCTTTTTTTTCTATTAACTTTTTTCTCTGTACATTTTTCTCCTCACTTTGCATTTTTGTGCAGGTTTTTTTTTTTTCTTATAGGAAGTCCAGAAAGCTTGGGAATTTTCTCTTATAGAAAGGAATCAACATTTAGCAGCATTTTGTGAGAATTTGTGCAGAGTTTCTGCTGAACAAACACTATATTGTGACGTTCTGGCTTAGTGGTTATTTTTAAATACATTTTAGTTGTATTTACAGTAACGTACTTTTGACTTGGAAATGAAGTAACCAATTTAAAACTAGTTAACCAAAGAAGATGGGCAAGACTAAAGGAAGTTTTCATATTTTATTGATGCTTCAAGAATACACGTTAAGAATTAGATAAAGGAGAAACTATTTGAGTTATACTCCCTACTATACATTTATATTATATTGGCTATTGCATATAGAGAAATATCGGAGAAACCTCCACTAGGCTCAACTGGCTTTCATTCTGTCTATATACTAGTATTATATTATTTCTGTCAGTTTCTATGTCATAGTACACATACGTGTAGTCAGCCATAGTCATTTCACAGAACGACATATATTATAGCATGAACACTCCTCTTGAATTGTTTTTAGAGGTATTTCTCTAATCTACAGAGCCATTAGCAGTAATTATATATATGTTATACATTACAAATTTCAACAATCAATAACAACTATTTTCACTGAACATGACAAAAAGTAGATTCTTCAAAGTCTCACCTCCCCCGCCCCCCCTACTTTTCTTATGTAAATAAAAATGTCATTCTAGCAAAAGTGCTTAAACATAGGCACAGGCGACTTATTCTCCCAGCTAAATTCACTTTTGTAAAACTAGCGCACTAGGATAATTCCATATCCCCAAGTTACACGCTAAAAATTACGGATATAAATTTAAGGTTTATTCCCCTAAACCTTCATATCCTTTGCAAGAACTCTGCAACTTTATTAACATACATGGCCAAATATTCTGTAACTTCTAGAGAAAAGCCCCATGCTCACAACAAAATAAACATTAACTTTTCTCCTTTTTCTCATGTTCATAAATTTACTCAGCTACAGACCATCGTCCAACATACCTTTTTCTGTTGATACTGTTAATTACAGTACAGGTATAACTGAGGGCAAGCAGCTTCTTTTTAATACTAGCTTAACCAAATTCAGGCATTGCCCTTCTGAGCTTTTATATGTCAGCGCCAGCAGTATAGGAGAATTTAGGCCTTACCATTGGTTCCAACAATATTTTCCTTACTCTAATAATCACGTGACCATTACTGTTTATGTTATTGTATATTTCTAGACTTGTATTTATGCAACATTGAATCAAACTAATAATAAATTTTATTAATAAAGCTATATAGTTTGTCAGATTCTTTGTTTGAAGTTTATATGGCTCGAAACCGAACTTTCTTACAGATAAGCCTAAAGCTATTGGGTTGCCTAGTAACTACATCAAGGAGAAGTAGTATTAGAAGCGAGTTCTTTACTTACTGTACAAAACATGTGAAACCAAAAATGATCATGAGGACCTCAATATCTGCTGTTCTAAACCAAATACGATATTACAAACAACAACGACCATTTCCTAATGATTGATACGATATAAAGTAAGCATATAAATACTCCAAATAACATGTCAATTATCTATTCTATTATAAATCCACCCATTAACCCTTTTCGTTCAGACGATAGATTTCCCCAATCATCGAACATATTTATCACACATGGCGAACATTACAATATACTGCTTTCGTTATGCCTCAAATGGCAACGAGGCATTTTTTTCTTTGTAATTTCTGTCAATTCTGTTTGACATTCCTGCCAAATTCTGGAATTTCGATATGTTCTTCTGTTTCTGAGGCAATGCATTCTTCAGTGATGTTACCACAGGTTGGGAAGACTGCTTTTTCTGTTAAAGCACTATCAAGATTAAATCATGGTTGGTTTTTTTCGCTGATGGCATGAATTCCCATCCATAGGCAGGGTATTGTGTGAATAAGGCAAGCAAGTGTTTGCTAGGCCAGTGATTCCTTTTCCAGTCTAAATAGGAACGATATTTGATTAGCATAGTGTACCGATTGTCAGACTCCGGGATTCTAACACTGTAGCCATCCTCTAGAACTGTTATACTGCCAGGTGGAATCTCTAACACACTGGTGGCATTCTATCGAGAGTGTGTTACAAACTGTCTAGGTCTGTCTATCAGAAATGATGGGACATTAGAGGAATATGATCTGTTCTTGTGCATGTAGGAGAGATTCTTTCTAATGTATCTGAAAAATTAAGTACACAAATACTGACATGTCCATGCGGAGTTTTATTTGCTGAAGTAAAATTGTGCTAGCTGATATCAAAAACTGAAATTTAATGACTGACAATAACTAAGCAAGTAAGTAAATTATTTATTCTAACATGACGTTCTTCAAATGCTCTGAGTACACACCTGGTGAAATATGAATATATGGTAAAAACTTAACTATAAAGGACAATAACTCCTTAAGGGGGCTCGCGGGTCTAAATCAAATTTTTTATTTAATATAGGATTTCTCTATATTTTTCTACAAATGAACTTTATCTTATACATAATAGAAAAATAAAATAAAATAATGGGGTCACCGTTCATTTACGCTCACAATCTGCCTTCGAAAGAAGCATACATTTTTGTTAATGTCCCTTTTTTCTGTTGAACTAATAGCAGAATTAGCGGTAATATCGAAATAAAAAAATAACTAAATTACAGAAATCGCTTAAATTTTACAATTATTTAGTTTATGTACAGCTTCCTCGAAAACAACAATAAAAAATATAGGTCACCGATGAGTTAAAAAAGATATTTCAATTTTAATGCCAAAAAATTGCATTTTTGCACCAAAGGGAGATAATTTGGAGCATTTTCAATGATATTTACATTTTAAAAGTCACCTGGGGCCAACACGAATTGAGTTTTTGGAATGATTGTTGTACCATATGATAAAGTCACAACTACTAAAGGTAATAAATAAAATTTGTAATGAAAAATAAATGTTTATTTTTTTTCTGAAAATCTTATACCCGCGAGCCTCCTTAAGGGGTCAATTAACCATTTTGTCATGTTAACTTATTTGTAGGTGTTACTTTGCTGAACATTATTGCTGTTTACAGTTTATCTCTATCTATAATAATATTCAAGATCATAACAAAAAACGGCAAATTTTCCTCAAAATTACCAATTCAGGGGCAGCAACCTAATAACGGGAGGTCCAATTTCTCTGTTAATTTCACAACAGATAATTCTTAACCTAATAATCAATTTTACCCCATGTCGGATTTGCTCTAAATGCTTTGGTTTCAGAGATTAAAGTCAAAATCTACATTTTACCCCCTGTATTCTATTTTTAGCCGCGGCGGCCATCTTGGTTGGTTGGCCGGGTTATCGGACACATTTTTTTACCACAATGATGAATTTGGCCAGAGGAGAAGAATTTTGTAGAAGTTAACGACGACGGAAGATGGACGCCAAGTGATGAGAAAAGCTCACTTGACCTTTCAGGTTAGGTGAGCTAAAAAATTAAAGGTCAAACTTTCACCCCTTTTTTTTGTCAAGCAAGAACATATATTGACTTCATATTTGCCATTAGTTGGACCATGCAATTCACTCAAATAGGCACATTGAAACATTGATAAATAACAAATCAAGTGCGAATTAATTTCCGGTTTAATGATTTTTTGCAGTTATGGTCCTTCGACGAAGAAAATTCATGCAAGAAATAAATTTTCCACTATTATTTTTTTTTGTCATTCTGAGAGATTTTGATTTGATATTTGTGAGAAAAAAAAAAGTAAATAAACCGGCTTTCAAACGATGTTACAGTATCCAGCGGCAGACTTAAAAAAAAGAAGGGTATTTTGTTTTAATTCATTTTTAATGGGTCTGGACAACATTTTGCACCCGAGATCCCGTTTAAAATTTCAACAAATATCCATATTTTTATTTTTGTTTGGGGGTGAGGGGGATTTATAATTTCTTATATCAAATGGTCGTCCATGCAAACGAATTTTCCGATTAAATGTAAAATTATTATATCCATATTCAGCATCGTTTTGATAACTTCTTTACGTATTTGATATGTATGATCTTCTCGCTTAACCAAAATTCATCAGAACTTCTACCTCCTTCTGCTCTTACAACTAGACAAACATCACCAGTTAGGTTCTGTCGCCTTTTTCTTGTTTAGTTTTAAAAATATTGTCTTCGTCTGCTTTCTTTGATATTCTTCTTTAGCCTCCATGTCATTTCCTGGTGGTGTTTATCATCTAAACAACGTGTTATGGTGTTCTTCCATTTGTCTTTGTTCTATTATTAATTTTACTTTTACTGTTGGATTGTTTTATGTGATATCCATTTAAAGTGGCTCGGTACTTAAACATTTAAACATCCCGTCAATTTGTTTGTATTATCTTTCATTTTAGCAGATGTGTTTTGTATATGCGACTTTTTGTGTTTCTTTGGATCTTATAACGTGACTCTGTACTTTAAAAGGTCCTGTCAGTATGTCATTGTTCTATAATATATTTAAATTAGAAATTAGAAAATACGTTGAACCACAAACGTCAAAATTATTCAATCGCGTAGTGGAATGAACCATTTGTAAATTCTTATAAATTCTATAGAACTTTTGGACTATTTTTAATCTCGGTTAGTCTATTTCTGAAATTAATTCTTACATACTTTTGATTTGTTATCCCTGTATGATAACATTGCCCATGTGAAATTTTAAATTGTTTGTATGAACATTGAACGACAAAAATAAATGTGTGACGTATAAAATTTTCTGACGTCAGATACGCGAAACAATGTATTTCCTTTGTAAATTGTAACACGATGATGACTGCTGTACCCATATTTTGACTATTTTTATTTATCATGTCTGTTTAGTTCACGTATCATTGTAAATATAACGGAATTTAATGAGATTTGAAAATGCCCGAAAACCCTGTACCACGTCAAGAGTATAACAGCTGTTGTCCATTCGTTTTTGATGTCTTTTGTCATTTGATTTTCCTCTTAGTTCAGTATTTTTGTGATTTTGCTTTTTTCAAATTTTCAAATTTTCTGTTTCGTGTTAAACTGCGTATGCGCAAAATAAAAGAACGATGAGGCAAAATAAGGGAACCTGTGATACATTATTCACTACGTCGTCTAATCACACTTTTTACCCATATCAATGTTATTTTTATTAATTTTAAGTGTGTCCTCTTTTTATGTAGTACTCTAAAATGTTAATAATCACTTTATTGATGGGACAAGTAGAAATTGAGTGTGAATTTTTCTAAATATTGAAAGTAACAATGTGATTTATAAATAAGAAAATGTCATATGAGTGCCAATGAGACAAATCGCCTTTTACAACACAAAGAAGTAAAAGTAAGCAATTATAGGTTACAATACAATCTTCAATGCATATTTACATTTAATTATAGTGATAACATTATGTGTCAGCAGAACAACTCATAGACTATATACCTTTCACAAATAGTCAAAGCACAAAAATGCAATGACAAGCTAATTATTAATGTAGCTGTACATATATGCTCATAATCTAAAATGACAGTGCATGTTTGTAAGCCTAGCTATATGGCTGGTTGAAAATATAAATTAGCATAAATTTGGTATATTATTTTATATTCATTCAGGTTGCACTTTAATAAACTATTTATTAATTCATTCATATAAACAATATGGAGTTATAAAGTAAAGTAAGCGTTTCATTTTATAAAATACTTGATATTTGATATATACCGTATAGCGGGTTATTTTCGCGGGGTGTAATGTTTCGCTTATATTGCGGATAGTTCGAAATCGCCAAAATAAATTCCGCCAATTAAAAATTGCACATACAAAGGTATTGATAAAAAAAAAAATCCGCCAAAACATCTCGTATACTTTTTTCAATGAAAATCGCGAAAATAACCCGCTTTATGGTATATGACAGAAATTGGTACAAACACACTACTGACTGACAGTGTCCCTCATACAGTTTATAATGTTCTCCTCTGCCTTGGAAGGCTGGCTAGGAGTCGGACCACCAGCAGTATGTGACCTTTCCCTCTGCAAATTGGTTAACTTTTGTTTCGCCCCACGACTTAGGTGTCTCTGTCCTGAGGCAGACCCAAAGGCATTAACCTTGCTGGTGATGACTAGCCACATTTCCTGCCTTTTGGCATTGGTCACTTCTGGGGAATGATATCCCTGCAGCAGGTCTAGGTGTGTTGTAATCTGTTCATTTCAATACCTCTCGGCAAAAAAACAACACAACTTTCAAACGGAAAGAGATTTTCGTCCGAGTATTTTTCAAAGTACTCCTAAATGCATAAGCATTTTTCGTTATTTAAAAAAGATGAAAGTTAGAGGCGCAGTCGGGTACTGGCGCTGTACATCATCTTAATAACGTATTATAGTATACTTTTTTATGTGTTTAAAAATTTACTCTTACTGTTTATGATGGTATTCATTTGACATGGCTTTGCACTTTAACATCCCGTTATTGTTCTATGATAATTTGTGTAATCTTTGTTTCATACCTTTTTATGTTACATGTTACGATGCTCTGTACTTATACATCCCGTCATTGTATTATTTTTCCGTCATGAACATTTTATATACTAGTGTTCTTATCTTTCATTTGTAACGGGAGTGAAGAGGATTCGCTGTCTTTCCGTTGCCTAACCGAAGTTCTGGGATATTGGACAAACTACGATATAAACAAGGTTTATTTGAATAAATACATGGTTGAAATATGCAAGTCATACAATAATGACATATAAAAAGATACAAAAGTACGGTGGAAGCTAGTCTACATGTTGCCTAAAATGGACGAGCCAAAGTATGAGCGTCTGCTCATTTCAAATCCGGCCTCTTGTAGACTGCCCCGAAGCCAGTGAGTGACGTCATACTTATAGTTCCTTAGGAAAAACGAGCCCGGCCGGACTGGATGTCGGGCACATGCAAGAAGCAGGAAGTCCCGACAAGAATAATTACATGGCCAGTCTCGAAAGAAAGAGTTGCAGAACTATAAGTTATACTAAAGTTAACCAATTTCCCCAAATAGATAAAATAGACCAGTTAACAAAGTTACCACTCTTCTTTTTTTTTGAAGTTCTCAAGTTTTTATTTTTATCTTTTCAGGTGCTAAGCAATGCGGCTTTAGCGGTAAATGAAGAAATTGTGGATATAGCGAGGATTTGCATTAAAAAGACATTTTGTCATACTGCTGGAATAGGGTTGTCTTGTACGAGTTGTGCTTGATTATTGCTAAATAGAAGAAAGTCTCTCAGTATTTTAACTTTCTCATGCAAAGCTCTGATTCCTTTCACGAATTTGGCTATACTGTTTGGACCTTTTGGATTATAGCTCTTCATCTTTTATATAAGCTTTGGATTTCAAATATTTAGGCCACGAGCATCAATGAAGAGACATGTATTGTCGAAATGCGCATCTGATGCAAGGAAATTAGTACCGTTAATTTTAACTGTGAGGAGCTGCTTTCGGTGGTACATACAGGCAAATTTGGATATACCATATGTGCTAGAGAATGGCACAAGGATTGGTATGAACTATTGGTTACTCTTTTTGCGTATGTAGTTTTATGACCTTATTGGTTCACCATGAGTATGCTGTCTACGTAGTTTAGAATAAAATAAAATAAGTATCGAGGACTATCGAAATAGACCTGCCAGGAAAAGCCATCTGCCCATCTTTGAACCTCTCATCACTTCGGTGGACAACTGTTCTCAAACCTGTGGCATGGATGTAAAGGAAGTTTATATTTCCCCTATACCAGACACAATTGAGGAGATACAGGAACACATTCGCACCTTGTGCGACCTTATGGATAAAATAGGCAGACAGAGGGAGGCAGGTAAGGCTAAGCTCGAAGTACTCAGGAAGGAAGGACCGTCCCTACATAAGGAGAAGGAAAGCTAGAATCGGAAAATATGGAACTTAAGAGACAACTATCTGAAGTTAAATGGAGGGAAAACTTGTTCCCGGCCGAGATTGAATCATAGTCGTCAATTTTAATTCAGCTTAGCAATTTCTAAACTTTCAAAATTCGAACATTTTCCTGATGAAGGTTAATTCAGAAAAGCGCTTCGGACGCAAGAAATTAATAACGTGTTGTTTTCAATATTAACTATTCATTTCGTCAAAAATGTGTGTAAGTTCCATCACCGTACATTATTAATTCTGCATCATGTTATTCGTCATGTTCGTTCGTTCCGTGTGTCTTATATAAATGATGAACTGTTTATTTCAAATGTGACAATAATTACCGTATTTGATTATATTACCGGTTATACACGTTGGATAATGATGAACTGTGTATGAAGAGATAGAACATTGAATTGTCTTTTATTGATGAACATTAATTACTAGTTTTAAATTGTTAAAATTGTTGAGTGCATGTTTTTTAATTATATTTTGTACTTTCTTGGGAACTAATGTACATTGGCTGTTGCCCATTAGGTGTCAAGAAAAGGGGGAGGGTAGTGCTTGACGTTCTTACTATTATATTGTACTTCCTGTCGGGATACTTACTTTGGTGCCGAGCCCTGTCGGGTCTTTTAGAGGGTACACTAACAGCTGCGCGTAGTCCCAAGATAGCCCGGACTGAACATAGAAAATGATAGTGCGGGTGGGGCATTCGTGTACTGAGGACACATTCTTGTTCTACATGTAAGTGACGTCACAATGAAAAAAATTACGTCATTTTTACACGCCCGTCAAAATTTTGACGGGACGTATTATGGTATACACATGTCCGGTGTAAACATTTCGCACCGTAACTTGAGAACGACTTATCCAAAATTCATAAAACTTAATATAGTTGTTTCTTATGATGGTCAAATGATCAGTATACTTTTTGGTGAAAATAAGATTTAAACTTTTTGAGTTACGGCACTTTATAACTAAAATAGGGGCGTGTTTTTTTCACATGTCGCACCGTATCTCAAAAACGATTCTTGATTATGGCTTAAAACTTTAAACACTTCTTAGTTATATTAATCTTGATATCTTTATACTTTTTGGTGATGATTCAAAATTTCATTTTTGAGTTATTGAGTATTTTGTAAAAAAGGGGGAGGTTTTATTTACATGTCGCGCCATATCTCAAAATCGATTTATGATTATTGCTTCAAACTTTACACATGTCTTTGTTATATTAATCTAAAGATCTGTATACTTTTTGGTGATGATTCAAAATTTCATTTTTGAGTTATTGAGTATTTTGTAAAAAAAAAAAAAGGGGGAGGTTTGTTTTACATGTGCCATATCTCAAAAACAATTTATGAATATTGCTTCAAACTTTACACACTTCTTTTTTATATTAATCTTAAGATCTGTATACTTTTTGGTTGATGATTCAAAATTTTATTTTTGAGTTATTGAGTATTTTGTTAAACAGGGGAGGTTTTTTTTACATGTTGCACCGTATCTCAAAAATAATTTATGATTATTGCTTAAAACTTTACACACTTCTTTGTTATATTAATCTTAAGATCTGTATACTTTTTGGTTTTGATGCAAAATTTTATTTTAGTGATATTTAGTTTTTTGTAAAAAAAACAGGGTGGGGGTTTCACATGTCCCGCCGTGTCTCAAAAACAATATATGGTTATTGCTTAAAACTTTCTCAGAAACTTTATGATTATTGCATAAAACTTCCGCACAAGACGTCGGGCGTATCATGCGCTCATGGCGCAGCTGTTTATTGGAACTATTGTCATTGCGCTTCCAAAATGTAAGACATTTCTGAAGTTTCCGATATGAAAATTGAAACGGATTCAGATGTTGATTTAGCTCAAGTGATGACAGAATTGCGGAGAGTAGAGAAGATGAAAATGTGCCGAACCAACGTCCATGATTTAGAATCGGCCCACCAGAAATAGATAAAAGGCAACAGAACTTTGCCGAAAGGTTGGACTTCTAAACAATTTTAAACACCAAATCAATGCTTAAGCGTAAACTAAAGTTTGATATGAATACGGGGCAGGTCAATAACGATTCAATATATACCCTCAAAGGCAGCGAAATTCGGTGTTAAATAATGGGTGCTGCTGAATAAATAACGGGATACATTGTTCATCTTAATGTGTATAAAGGAAAGCGTTATGACCCATGCCGGAATGTTACAGGGAAGTTACGTAGTAAATTCAATTTTAGACTCGTGCGATTTTTAAAAATAAATACAACCACTGTGGCACCGTTAAAGTCCATAATTCATCTAAACTCCACAACACTGCTAAAGTCTACAACAAATGTCAAGCTGCTTTCCGAATCAATGCCGTTTAAATGTAATAGATTAGGCGGCATTTTACATTTTCTGACTATTGGAACAGTTTTGAACATTTTTAAGTATGAATTATTCTAAATAATAAGGATGTTCTTATCCGAAGCAGTAAACCTAGCCGTATTGGGCACAACTTTTTTGAACTTTTGGTCCTCGGTGCTTTTCAACTTTGTGCTTGTTTTGGCTTTCGATCTGTTAATGCCCCCGCATCGAAGTTGTCGGTGCCATATATAGTTTTACCCTTGTCTGTCATTCCGCAACAAACCATTATACGGAGTTTTTTTCTAAACGCCTTCAGATATTGGGCTGCTTTTTTGGTATTTTAGTTAACCATGATGAGTTACAGATCAAGTTTAAGTTTCGTTCGGTTCCACTTATTTTTGCTGAAATTATAGGCTTTGGACTATAAATTGTTGAAAATCATAGTTATACGGAGTTTTTTCTAAAACGCCTTCAGATATTTGGCTCGTTTTTGGTATGTGAGTTAACCATGATGAGTTACAGATCAAGTTAAAGTTTCGTTTCGGTCCGCTAATTTTTGCCGAAATTACGGACTTTGATAAATTGTTATACTGACTTTTTTCTAATTGTTTCAGATATTGGGCTGATTTTTGGCATGTGAGCTAACCATGATAAGTTACTAATCAGGTTGAAGTTTCATTTCGCTGCGCTAATTTTGCCAAAATTGGTTTACAACTTTGAAAATTGTTGAAAATCACATTTGAAAGGATTTTTTTCAAAACGCCCAATTTTCAGCTGATTCTTGATATGTGAGACTACCATCATGTTTGTGTCCACATGTGTTATTGAAATTGATGATTTTCAACTTGCAGAGACGCGGCCATTCGTGTCGCTTTGACACATCTAGTTTCATCTAAGCGTCACTGGTTAGTCTTGTGTGGACTAAACGCACTTTTGGCGTATCAAAATTTAAACCTGGTGGCTTTTATTAGCTATTAATCGTGTGTTTCCCTGTCCTATATGTTCTATTTATTTGTATTGTAGTCTTGTAATGTTGTGTTGGCGTTTAAATGTTATATTTAACATTGCCAATGTTCAACCCACCATTTTAAAAAAAATGTTATGTTCTAAGTCAGGATATTGGCAATTGTTATATTATAGGTCGTTTCTGTGTGTGTTACATTTTAACGTTGTGTTTCTGTTGTGTCGTTTGTCTCCGCTTATATTTGAGTGTGAATTGCTATAAGACGTGTCACGGTACATTTCTATCCTAAGTAATGTATTTAGTTTTGATGTTATATTTGTTATTCTCGTTGGATTTTGTCTAATGCTTACATGTAGTTCGTTTCTGTGTGTGTTACATTTTAATGTTGTGCTTTCTGTTATGTCGTTGTTCTCTTATATTTGATGTGTTCCCCTCAGTTTTTGTTTGTAAACCGGATTTGTGTTTTTTCTATCGATTTATGAGTTTCAAACAGCGGTATACTGCTATGGCCTTTTAATCAATATTGATAATTTCTCAATAGAACATTTTTTTAACGGTGTTTTTTTTTTTTTTTTTTGCGAACTGTAGCGGAACTTGTTATTGTGGACTTCAACGGTGCCACATACCACGTTGTAACGGACAACTTTTTTACGTCACTTGATTTAGAAAAAGAACCGCAGCGGAAAGGGACATTTTTTGACAGGAACTTTACGTAAAAATCGTGCCATGCCAAGTTATATCAAAAACCCGACAAATAACTATCTATAGATAAAAAAAAAAACACGGTAACAGATGAAACACACATTCAACATTGTGTCTTCAAAACAAATGGGAAAAACGGACACACAAAACCTGGGGCGACCTCAGGTGCTTCGGAAGTGTAAGAAGGTCCTGCTTCTTCCAAAGACACCAACAAAAATTGGCCCTCTGGCATACAATGGGTTAAGCTGTTGTGTTTCTAATAACTGTAACGTTGTTATGTACATGAAGCCAAAGTTTTAAAAGTACTTTCAAATCTAGCAGTATTATTTTTACATATCTGCCCTTACCGGAACATTTGTGAACACAGTTATCGCAACACATATGATCTTTTAATGAACTTTTTAAGGACATCCAAAATTATGACACAAGAAAATCAACTTGCACTCATTTGTTCTGCAAAAAAATTGTCAAGTCAAACTACATTCTTTGCTACATCATTATTGTTGTAAAACATGATAGCTTCTCCATATGTAAAATCTCTGCCGGTCTCTACCTCCTGTATGTATGTATGGGATTTAGTCTGTTGCTTGGTCCGTTTCTGTGTGTGTTACATTGTAGTGTTGTGTCGTTGTTCTCCTCTTATATTTAATGCGTTTCCCTCAGTTTTAGTTTGTTACCCCGATTTTGGTTTTTGTCCATGGATTTATGAGTTTGAACATCGGTATACTACTGTTGCCTTTATTTATGTCCTGATAAACAGACAATAGCATGTCAAGTTGAAATAACCTGTAGTGCTTGTGTTATTAGGCAACATGTTTTTAACATTACTGGATGTGTATGTGGCGATATTGTTGTAGAATAAAAAAAAAATGATTTTAATTAAAACTGCGAATTACCTGTCTCCATTAACTGTGCATTATTTGCATAGATATCAAACAACTTGAAACAAGGAAGCCATATTCTTTTGTAGTAGGTCTTCTGATTATGGCTTTCCCGTTTGGAGACTATTGTGCATGTACGTTGTTCGGTTTGGACTATTTTTGCATTGACTGTTATCCCCAAAGGCATGCAGGGGTATTGATCTAAATATGTATC
Organism: Mytilus galloprovincialis; assembly: GCA_037788925.1. Lineage (NCBI taxonomy): Eukaryota > Metazoa > Mollusca > Bivalvia > Mytilida > Mytilidae > Mytilus > Mytilus galloprovincialis. Next base: position 68,828,892 of record CM075330.1, on the reverse strand, counting down.
CTAATCGCTGTTGTTTGTCTTTATTTTGATAAAGTGCTTGTGTAAAAATGTAACATGTATTAAATGTTGTTTTTTTTTATCATTAATATGTGAATGTTGCATTATTTTTTTAATATTTTAAATTGTTTCTCTTTTTACTTCACTTATTCAAACAAGACCAATACGAATTGTAGGCTGTGAAAACCAACAAAAAAAAAACAACTTAAAACAACATCAGGGCAAAAAGTCAATCTGGAGAACAGTACATAACAAATAAAAGCATGTGTGATATAGGGTGCTTCATAAAAGATTTGTTTACAACTGATTGTTTTTAAACAAAATCATTTCTTGTAAGGCAATTATAGTAATGTACAGTTTTCATGTTGTATCTGTTAGACTGCGTGTGCTCGTCCTCTTTTCTGCCATCCCATGTCGTAGCTTACAGCTATATTTTGAATATCTTTTGGGCTTTTATATCTTCAATAGTGTTTTTTTTTTTTCAAGTATGCAAGCATTGCAGGTTTCTTGTGCATATTTTTCAAGGGTTTTACCAACTTCCTCCACGTGAGAAGCCAAGACTTTTTTTATATTTCGTTAGTACATCCACTTGTGTTGTTTTACTCTACATTAATTTGAGCAATATACGTATCGCTATAATATGAAACGTGTGTCTCACCTTCACCTGATATTTGCTGATATTTTGGTAGTTACTATGTATTTCAGAACAGATTTTTGAACTTAAAAAGTTGCCCGTCACGCTCTTGTCGTCATCTAGTCTTGGTGACGTAAATAAATAGTTAAGGCAACATTATTATACCGCTGTTGGAAAGTCATTAATCGATTGAGATAAATCAAATCCGGGTTACAAACTAAAACCGAGGAAAACAACAGAAAACAAAAGTCAATGCAACATACACAGACACGAACTATAAGATAACAAATGTAATTTTCCCCGACTTGAACAGCATCGATCCTCCTAAACTAGAAATTTAAGAAACAATAGACACAACTCCCTCCGCCTTATTTAGGCTTTTGCCAAGTTTCACATAATTGGTCATCTAAGTTCCAGAATCTAAGGCAAACGGGACTGTTTTAAATTTGAATGTAGATTTTACCAACCTTAGCAGCATTATACCTACTTCACCAGCATATGGGATATACATTTTATTTTCTATCTGTTTTAAGAGCTTGCAACTGCCGATTTTATAAAAACGTCACCAGTATCTATAAGCTAAGCAGGATGTTGATAAACCAGGGTTATATCGAAAAACGTCGCGTCCTCTATATAAAAAAGGTTAATTGAAAAATAACGTTCCCTTGTTGATAAATTTTACCTATCAACTGCACTAACAATACATTCTATGGTCGGGTTGTTGTCTCTTTGACAAATTTTCCATTCTCAAATTTATGATGGACTTGACAAATGGATTCTAGGTAGTGGCCTTGTGTATCATCTTAATTACGTAGTAGTGTGTTCTTTTTTTTTTCTTTTTTTGGTCTTTGTATATATTTTTAACCCTTGCTTTTTAGTGCAGTTTTAGGGATATACTTTTGACGTGGCTCAGTATTCATACATCTCATCATTGTATAATGGTGCTTTGGTCATTTTTGGTATATTTGTCTTTCGTGTTGGCTTAATCTTAGTCTTTACAGATTCAGTTAGGACAAATCCATGTCTTTTTCTTTGAATCAGAATTTTTGAACCTGATACAAAGAAAATGATACCACAATTCGCATTTATCACATCTAACACTTCTTTCATCGTAGTTAGAGACATTTTCTGATTCTTTATTACATTATCACAAGTAGGACAAAAATAATTGTGTGTGGTACATACAGATGTTTCAACCTCCATTGATCCTGTTGACTGTTCTACAGATTGTAATTTGGGAAACAGTAATTCTGGTAAAAAACTTCTAATTAAGAAATAACACATTAAAATAGGTTGCTCATCGAACACATAAACATATCTTAAAATAAGTTTCACATATTTTTTCTGTAATGTAATAAAAGAATAAAAATAAGAATTTTAGTTTCCTCCAGCCAATCGGATCGCAGACCGTAGTTGTTAACAATGGCGGATTGCAAGCCGTAATTTACAACTCACTGATCTAAATTCAATTCGACTTGAGGAAAATATGTGTGTAAGTAAGTTTAACTGACACAGCTCAATTATTACTTAAAGTCCGTGTGAATAATCGTCTTTTGCAACTTTTACAATGAGGGAAAATTCAGGTAAAATCTATATCCATATTCTATAACAACATATATAGTTATACTACCATAGTTATACACAGTTACTATACTCAGAAATTCTTAGAAGCAATATGTGAGAACGGGACCTATGGAACCAAAAGTTGACTGTAGGGTGGTTTTTAAATTCCAAATATAAATACTGGTCTATGTATTGTTTGCCATAGTGGTAAACATGGGTTGGCAGTGCCAATCTCCTTCTACCAAAAATTTCACAAACAACCTTTTTAACTCCATATGTCTGCTGCAAAATATTTATAAAGGAAACCACTTTTCTTACATAAACATGCATGTCAAACGGCTTGTTGTCTAGGTCATTGCCACCTATTTGCAACACTACAATATCTGGATTTCCATACGAATGCTACGCTCTTCATCTTTCAGTAGAGTATCAATGTTACCCCTCCCCCCCCCCCCCTTTTTCCCCCAAAACCTAAAAAATGTGTTCTCACACCTGCCTGCCTCAAATTGAGGTTTTGGACAAGTGTCCTTTCCCATGTGTGCATAATTTTTAAAAGCAAACGATTAATAAAACTGCCCTAAAATCAACACATTTTGCAGCACACTATCTACTTGTCTCCAATCGGTCACAACCTCTTGCCTTTTATAAGCTTCTATTTGGCATCTAATCATGGCTTCCCATACATGACACAAGAATCTATGAGTGACACTAAACTTTGTACATTCAGTTAATACCTTCAGTGTAGCACCATGGTGATAAATTCCGGCTAGTTCTTTGATTCCTGCATCATAAAAGATCTTGATAAATATTGGGAGAATGTTTTTCAGAATATGCCAGTCTCCGGGATATGGCAGAACCCAGTCCAATGCGCTGCCATATTCAGTTTTCAATTTTATGAGATGATCGTATGTTTTTCACCAACGACAACTAAGTGATGTAGATGTTGTCCAATTTGGAACCTGCCATGCAGGATGTTGAGTGTTTTCACAACTGTCTCTTTGGAATCAGCAGGATCATTCAGTACTGCAACTGATCGAAATGTAGAAGGTTCAGTCGTCTTATGTGAATGTGATAAGTAGGTTTTTAGACCTGGAATGACAATATGCTTTTCCTGTACACAATCCTTCATAAATCCATAGCTTATCAACTTAGTTTCAAATGTATTCCAGTGCTCTTTTTCTTAATCAGTTTCATGAAAATCATCCAGTTTTAATTCCTGAAATTTAATAGACTTGCTCTCAGATGGTTCACCGATGAAGTTGTTTGGTTCTGTCAAACATTTAATTATGACTGATGGCAAGGTTCTACAGCTAGACATTTCAACTGGTTTACTACTGTCGATATATTCAATGTAATCATTAAATGCAGTATTCAACTTTTCATTCTTTTCGCTTGGCCTAGGTATCACAGCCTGAATAGTCGTACCATGAAAACCTGATTTGTTTTTTTCGGAACCAACTAATGCGTAGCTCTGATTTTTGTCCAGGTTATCAAACGAAGCTAAGGCGAAAAAAGGGGGAGGGGAGGGGTGCATGGACACTTATACATATTGTTATTTCCCAAGTTGTTCAACAAATCTTATGAAATTAAAGGATAAAAAACTTAACAATATCAAAGATTATTCATTAAATAATAAATAGAGATACTTTTATTTTATTTTCATAGTGTGAGGAATACTTATTGAAATGGGTTGGATTTTCCTCAGATGAGAGCACGTGGGAGCCAGATGATCATTTACTTGCCTGTCTGATCCAAGAGTTAAGAGAACCAACACAACCACTGCCACCTATTCAGCTACAAGATGTCAGTGACAACATTTGGACTGCATTTCTATATTGAAATTAAACACATTTTCAGATATATTTTGAAGGCTAAACCTGATAATTTATATATGAAATCAGACTTCGATAATTTATTGTTCCCTCGTGGCTGGGATGTTGTTTTTAGCTCAGCTGGCCCACAGGGGTAAAATGCAGTTTTTGGCTTATAACTCAAAAACCAAAGCATTAAGAGCAAATCTGACAGGAGGTAAAATTGTTGATCAGGTCACGATCTATCTGCCCTGGAATTTTCAGATGAATCGGATAATCGGTTGTTAGGTTGCTGCCCCCTGAATTGGTAATTTTGAGGAAATTTTGCTGGTTTTTTTTTTTAGCTCACCTGGCCCACAGGGCCAAGTGACATTTCTCATCACTTGGCGTCCGTCGTCGTCCTGCGTCCGGCGTTAACTTTTACAAAAATCTTCTCCTCTGAAACTGCTGGGCCAAATTTAACCAAACTTGGCCACAATTATCATTGGGGTATCTAGTTTAAAAAATGTGTCCGGTGACCCGGCCAACCAACCAAGATGGCCGCCATGGCTAAAAATAGAACATAGGGGTAAAATGCAGTTTTTGGCTTATAACTCAAAAACCAAAGCATTTAGAGCAAATCTGACATGAGGGTAAAATTGTTCATCAGGTCAAGATCTATCTGCCCTGAAATTTTCGGATGAATCGGACATTCCGTTGTTAGGTTGCTGCCCCTGATTGGTAATTTTAGGAAATTTTGCTGTTTTTGGTTATTATCTTGAATATTATTATAGATAGAGATAAACTGTAAACAGCAATAATGTTCAGCAAAGTAAGATCTACAAAAAAGTCAACTTGCCCAAAATTGTCAGTTGACCCCTTAAGGAGTTATTATCCTTTATAGTCATTTTTTAACAATTTTTCTTCAATTTTTGTGATTGTTTACAAAAATCTCTAAAACTAGTAAGACAAATTTAACCAAACTTGTTCACAATCATCATTGGGGTATCTAGTTTAAAAAATGTGTTCGGTGACCCGGCCAACCAACCAAGATGGCCGCCATGGCTAAAAATAGAACATAGGGGTAAAATGAAGATTCATGCTGGAAACCTGCCCCAGGACCTCCTGCACAACCTCCATTTGGGGACTCTTTTGGAACTGGAACATACTCTGGAGATGACAACTGTCCAAATCTGATGGGTGGTTAAACGGAGTAAGATTCCGATGAGGCCAGTTCTGCATCATAGCCTGGTGGACCATCTGCAATAGATGGGTACATATGTTCTTATAGCTGTTAAGTCCAATGAGGTGCTTTCTCCAGACGAGCAGCTAATGAGGTCTCCTTGGGTGTCTTTATTACTCTCTACAATCAATTCAAATCCTCATCTGGCTTTGGCTGATATGGGTGCTCACCCTTCCTGAAGTAAAACAGGTCCCCGTCAAAGGTCTGGGCAGCTATGGTATCTGCCTTCTGCTCACAGTGTTTGCGATGAAGATTTATGAGGACCTTGGGTTGACTTACGTTCGTGGTATTATAGCCAAAAGGAAACAATAGTATGGGACTTGTGTAACCTCTGCATGATTCATCAGAATGTGAATCATCACGCGATATCTATTTTTCAAACTATATTGATTCTGGTGACTGTTCTACAGAATCTAATTTTGGAAACAGATGGTTTGGTAAAATACAGTTTATAAAAAAAAATACTTCAAATTAGGAAATAACACATTATAATATTTAGCTTTCCTCGTCTAACACACAATTCAAATCAATGACAGTTTCATATTGTGAAGGTAGTGGCTTTGGTGGTGAACCCCCTCCAGTTTTTGTAGCTTCCCTCCTTTGTTCTGTAAATGTTTTTTTGCGTAAGAAAGCATGTTCCTTTATTTGTTGGATCTCACTTGCAGTTCTATGTGCAATGTCCAAATATTTTTGTTTTTGTAATCTAATAACTATGTGTTTTTCTCTTAAGATATGATAAAACTTACTGTCTTCTCCTTGTTTAATATTTTCTTCAGCAAGTCTTGGGAGCTTTGCAGGGCAGGAATTGATGTTGGTATTGACTTGCAATACATTGTGGGAGGCACTTGCTTATTACACAAAATTAATCATATGATTAAAAATTAATACAATGATTAACAAAGACAATGTTAAAATAAGTTGAGCAACAACATTGAATCTTTGTATTTACTAATCATGCAATAAACTTTTTTAAAGATATACCCCTCACATTTTGTAATTTTTTCAATATATAATAGAGATAGCTCTAAAGTTATTTTTTTATATTTTAGCAAAAAAAAAGTTTATGGGTAAAAAATTAAATGATTCATTATAGTAAACATTTCAAAGAAAACAGTAGACAGAAAACTTGGGAAGCATGACTCAATATAATAATTGGGAACTATATTCCAAGACCACTTACAAAGGTAATTAATTGTGGTCTGAAGCCTTCTGTATGCAATGAACATACGTATATTAAAAATAAAGTGTATTTTCTATCAACTACTTATTCCAAGTTTCTTCTCCACGGCGATCACTACTATAATTATTTATCGCACTGCGAGTAAATTATCACGTTGTGATTGGTTTAACGCCGTCCCGTGATGAGACCGTAGGGGGGTAGTACATTTCATAGGGGGGTTCATGACGCGTTAATGGTGACGTCATCTATTAATGTTGTTGTGTTTCATTATTTATTTTTCAACAAAACGCAGCAGAAAAAGTAAAGCGTGCTATAAATTCGTTATACGGTTAACTACTGACCCCTACGGATCCATAGAGGGTGAATAGAATCCACAAGGGACCCGGCCTCACCCCCTATGGATTTTACTAATCCTCTGTGGATCCGTAGCGAACCATATACCTTATAAAATATAGTTAATATATGTAATAGTAGTATAATCATAGTATACATGTAGATACACGCTAAAATATTTGTTCTCTTTTCAGGTACTTAAAAAATCACAAAAAAATAAAAATCACAAAACTACTGTACTTCGAGGAAACGTCAAGACGGAAAGTCCATAATCAAATGGCACACAACAAACGAATGAACAACTGGCATATTCCTGACTTGGTAGAGGCATTTTCAAATGAAATTTATGGATTGACCTGGTTTTATAGCGCTAAACAGCTCACTCTCACAGGTTTTAAACCGGAAGACTTATCTTACACTAAAAGTCAGTCTGATGACGGAACAATATCTGGGCGCCTTTTTTTTCTCCCAAAATAACTCAATCGGAATAATCATAAGAATGGATGACAAATGCAACTATGCATGGTACCTATAGGACACAGTGGCATTATGCTTAATTTGTTGTGGAAGGAAGAGAAGCGACACACAAAATGAGGTCTTCCCGGTTAATAGTACAGAAGATGATATAATTTAACACTTTATTTTTGCCGTTTAAACCATTTCTCGGGATCACACTTATTTGAAAATACTTATCTTAATGTCTGATTGAGTCCTCTAATTTAAATGTTTTAAAATAAAAATGTCATAAATGCAACTTTATAGTGTGGAATGCCAAAACCAAAGCAAATAAAATGGCCATCATTATGCGTTGACAACGTCGTCTATTGACCATTCTCTCCTGTATTTTTTCCAGACAAAAAGATGGTTAAACAATGTTTACTAGATGAGATAAATCCATAAAAAACGAGCGAATAAGGAAGAAGTGCAATTTCTACAAACTGATACTTCATTCTGAAATAATTCATGAGAGGGGATAGGACGGACCTTTATCGGAACAAGGGATCTGGTGTTTTTAAGCTTCGGATTTCGGGATTGACCCTTTCGGTATCCGGGAATTCTTTTTTCGAATGTGAGATTTTAAATTTATTTAAATTCGGGACCTCGGGATTACGTGTTTTTAAGCCCAGGATGTCGGGATCAGGACCCATCTTACGCACCCGCAATTCTTCAATCAAATCAATAGTATCTGTACCAAAATTTTAATTTAAAACTGAAGTCTTGATCAGAACATGTCTTTCCATTGAAATTGAATTTAACAGAAATTTCCAGAACCTTAGGCGAAAATAGCAATCAAATTGGTTTTCCTTTGTTTGTGTGGTATCTGTATTTTCCTTACCTATTGTTGTAAAAATGTAACTACCGAGCGGAATAGTAGACGATGCTGCAATTTAACAAAGAATTCAGAATAAAATAATTTATTATGCAGGAATATTAATTTCAATTCTTCAAAGTCAATATATAATTCACACAATTTAAACCAAGTCAAAGAACATGCATAAAGTCAGTATTTAGACAAGAATAACAAATAGCAATAAATATACGTTTCAATAATAAACTTAGGCCAGGGTTGGACTAAAAATGTTTCACGGCAAAAACACCGTCGTCGAATACAATGTGAAACGGAATTCACCGTCTTTTTACACAATTAATACCTGAAGATGTGTAAATAAGTGCTAAAATAGCTTAACTTCTTCTTACATAAATTCACAAAGCCAAACATGAAATAAATAGGTTAGGAGAACGAAAAGCATCCGTTCTCTGGAACAGTTAAATTTCAACTAACTAAGTTTTTTCCGTTCGCAACCAAGATGTCGTTATCACGGGCTATTTCCCGTAATTACTTACATTTCGCGGATCTCGTATACGCAATCATTACACTGGCAAATATGCATGACCATAAATTATATACAATAAATAGTTTTATTCCATAATAACAATATTATACTAAGCACACCCGGAATTAAATCCCGTATTTAGAAATAACTTCTTTGTTTTGAAAAGAACACAAAACATGGAACTACGGTTTGGCGGAAAATGTGTCAACACAGTAAAATCTACTGAAAACGTTGATAAATGAAACGAGACTAAAATGTGCTTTACCAGGTCTGTCATACCTTTTCACAATTTGGGCTAACAAAAATAATACGGGAGGGATGATATTTCATGAGAAATCATTATTAAAGATCGAGGTTTGACCAAATACCATTTCAGTTTCACAACACTACCCCCTTGAGGAATACATTTCGTTCCCGAAATTCCATAACTCAATTTACAAAACTTGGGAAAGTATGCTTATTGAACATAATAATAATAATTTTAAAAAAATAATCATTGAATAGGTTTGACACTGAGAACTTCTTCTTGAACGTGTTTAAGCATCACATAAAATCTATATATATACACAATATAAAGTGTTTGAGGATTTCACCTCCTTTAAAACACTAAAATATCTGACAAAGTAAAGACAAAATTGGTATTCAAAATTAAGAATCAATAAAAAAAAAAGTTAAATAATTAAAGCTCCAATTGAAAACTAATTTATTCCATATCTATATACTGATGATTTAAAAAATCAGTAAAGATTACGGAAACCAATTTTGTCAACAACAGTTAAAAATGCATGAATATGACATTTAAATAAAAATTAAGATTAAGATAATGGCTAAAACCGTTTTTTAACCACATATCCTTTCAGCTTTTTCCTTGGCATTTCATTTTCTTTCTCTTCCTCTGAATCTTACTCTTCTACTCTAAGTTTTCTCCTCAACACTTCAACTTCATTGTCTTGTGTCTAACATGTCTTAAGTTTCCTCTAATTTCCTTATCAAATCATCCTTTTCTTGTAATGGCTTCTTACTTCCTCCCTCTTCTCCCTTCCTTAATTTTCTTTCTGCTGACTGTACTTCATCTTCTTTCAATTTTAACCTTTTTTCCAAACGGGCAATAAAGCTTCCAAATTTGTTTAGTTCAGCCTGATGACTGCCTTTCAAAATATTCATTTCTGCCTTGAGCTCTCTGAAGGGTATAAAGGTCTCTTCGGTTTGACATGAGTTATCTACAACATTGAACTCCCCGCTGTCTTCCCTGATTTCAATAATTGCTTCTACCACTTCTGTTACTGTATAATGCTGGTCCTTGTATATAGCATCACAAGATGTGTCAGTGCCCTATTTAACAAAATATGGGTTTCCAGATTTGATAATACAATTGTTACAAGAATTGATAACAAATTCTTCCATCTTCTCATGATGAGGCTTATAAGTCAGGATATGTCGATCCATGTTTCTTCTAGTATTTCCACGGAAGTGACATGTTACAATGAAATGGTGCCTGGTCTTCCTGTACATGGTTTAATAAAATATGCCAAATTGTGTCTCTCATACACACAGTCAGTCCAATTACAATAAGTATATTGCAGACATTTAACTGAAATAAAAAACATGTCCAAATATTTGGTAATTTAGATAAATCAACTGCACTAACAATTGATAGAGCTACACAAATGTGCATTTAAAAAGCCAACTGTTTTAAATTGCCGTAAAACTGCTTAAAATCTCATGCAATACATGATAAAATATAAGCGTCTGCTAAATATAATGACTAACCGAAAATAAAGCAACGTCTCTCAAGGACTGATAAGGTAGGAAGAGCCCCCGATGAACGGGTGCAAGCTTTTATACCCGATCAAGCTATCGGGATAACGAACAGTTCTTAACTAGGAAACGAACGGGGAAACTGGGAACGGGCCTGATAAGTAAGAAAATAATCCCCGATTGCTAGAATTAAGTACATTAGAAAGTAAACAATATGTTTAAGGAACATAAAAATCATCTAATTACAATTTACAATTATAAAGCTTTTCTACTTCAGGCATAGATTACTTTAGCTGTATTTGGCAAGAATTTTATGAATTTTGGTCCATAATGCTCTTCAACTTCGTACTTTGGCCTTTTTAACTTTTTTAGATTCGAGCGTCACTGATGAATCTTTTGTAGACAGAGTCTTTTGTAGACGAAACGCGCGTCTGGCGTATATACAAAATTAAGTCCTGGTATCTATGATGAGTTTATCTTTAATCAATATAGTTTTTATACAATAATCTTTTAATATTCGATCTACAACCGCTATATTATTCATGCACTGTTTTACGCTAATGGTACATAAAGTTCACACGAGGTTACACAAAGGTCACCTCATTTGCATTATCAATGAACAATAATCATTGTGCCGGAAATGGCGGTTATAACGCTAAAGCGAAAGTTAACTACACAAGTTATCTCAATTCTACAACAGTAAAAATGATCGAACACTGGGAAAACGGTATGAATAGAACTCTGAAAGCATAAAGAATTGAATTAAAAAGGTGAGAACCGATGTCAAATTTTAAAATAGCCAAAAATTGATTCATAGCCGATAACAGGTGCTCGAAAGGAAAATACACGTTTCCCAAAAAATTTCACTTGGCCAAGTCATTACATTGGCTCCCCACTTTAGTTTTCAGTGTACTCACGAAAACATACAATTGTTATAAATAATTATGCTCATATTATAAAGAAAATATAATTTGAACAATAACAAACTTTAAACTTTAAAAACTTAATAACCTTGACTAGAATTAATTTCCAATAGCACGTGGTAAATAAATAACTACAGTCTTAATTCACTATCATGCACTCACTTCTCATACTATACAATTTTAGTATAAATACATTCTGACTGCTCATCCATCAATATTTCATATCTCATTCCTACAGTACAAATGCATTTTTTGTATGCATCTTATCAATTTGCAGCATGGCATAATACAAATTACAAAGTCAAATGTTTTATGTGCTTGACTTAAATAAAAAACCTACATGGTTATTAAACTTTCCAATTAAATTAAAAAGCATTTGATATAAGCAGGTCCCTAAATACAAGAGGTTTAAAGAATTAGTCTGAAAATTTGCTTTTATTTTTAGGCAACAGATACTACATGTACTATTTACTGAAGAAACAAACATTACTTCCAAAGTTGAGAACAATCTACAGGTTATTATCTTATACTTTTATGTTCTTTCAATAAATAATTCAAAATTTGGTGACTATGTGGAACCCAAATTTCGAGTCGAGCTAGAGATAAAGGATACTACAGATACAGTTAAGTCGGCCTCATATCTTGACTTACCAATGAGGGTCGGTTGAAAACAAAACTTTACGACAAAAGAGATGATTTCAGCTTTCCAATTGTGAACTTTCCATTTCTAAGTAGCAACATTCCAGCAGCACCTGCATACGAGGTATATATCTCCCAATTGATACGATATTCCCGTGCTTGCATTTCCTATCATGATTTTCTTGATAGAGGGTTGCTGCTCACAAGGAAGCTATTAAACCAAGAGTTCCAAATGGTGAAGTTGAAATCATCCCTTCGTAAATTTTACGGACGCCATCACGAGTTGGTTGACCGTTATGGAATAACCGTTTCACAAATGATATCGGATATGTTCCTTACGTCGTAACTACAATCCCCTTCCCTTTCTTGAATGTGACCTATCGAATTAGACTATTTACCGGATTTGTTATCACATAAGCAACACGACGGGTGCCGCATGTACAGCAGGATCTGCTTACCCTTCCGGAGCACCTGAGATCACCCCTAGTTCTTTGGTGGGGTTCGTGTTGTTTATTCTTTAGTTTTCTATGTTGTGTCGTGTGTGCTGTTGTTTGTTTGTCTTTTTCATTTTTAGCCATGGCGTTGTCAGTTTGTTTTTGGATTTATGAGTTTGACTGTCCCTTAGGTATCTTTCGTCCCTCTTTTATACCAATATCATATGGTCTTAAATACACTTGTCCATTTATCTAATTGTCAATACAAAAATCCTCATTCTCTCAAAACATCCAATCTTTACATATAACTAGACAGTACTTTGACAAAGTACAATGAGAAATACAAGTTACAACTTGTAAAATTATAGCAACAGATTAATGTCGCTATCAACATTTATATAACAATATCATACAATATCAATTCAAAAATCTACCCATTTGAGGACTTATATTTTCAGAATGTCTCATCTTGCAAAAATTAACCAACAAACATAAATTTACTGACTACAATCTGGATTTAAAGTATAAAGTCAAGGATTCCTTATACCTCATAAAAATTTGATACATAACTATTAGCAATAAACATATTGCTAATAACAAGCAACACTATGACTGTCACTTGACTAAATACACTAATGTCTAAATATTTAAAACTACCCGGGGCAGGACTTACATTTTCAGAATGTCTCATCCTGTAAAATTTAACCAATGAAACTCTTAATAATCGCATTAACATTCAGGAATTAGAATATAAGGTCAAGGATTCCTTATATTCCATAAAAAAAAATTGAAAAGTTTAAATTTTGATCTTTTAAACTACAGTCATGATAGTACTAGACATGCTAGTACTAAAATGGTAAACATTACTGGAAGACCTCAGTAATCATACCATAGTATTTATATTATTTCAATTACCTGTATATAAATAACTACAATAAAAAAAGGAAAATAGTAACAATGTCCAATACATAAAAAGGGCATTAAAGTCTACCACTTTCTGTTACCATTGGTCTTCTTCTTTAGGGGGCTTCTTATACAGGACTTCACATTTTTTGATGGGGAAACAGTTGTGTCTGGGATGAACTTTCTCTTCAGAGGGGAACGGGGACGTCTACAAGTACGGGTATTAAAATATGGTCTTACGAGTGACCTAGGCCTAACCATGTTGCCTCTCCTTACTGCTACTTCAACTTTCTCCATCATGTCGTGGTTCTTTTCCATTTGTTTGTTAATTTTTTCTAACAGTGTATTTCCTTTGTTCACAGCAGTTATAAGTTGTTGGAAGGCTGATTGTAAGGAGTGAGTATCATCTAGTACGAGGGTAATCTTTTCAGCTGGAGGTTCAGGTAAATCTAAAAGGGGACACATACCGTAACTGTGGCATCAAGTTTTCCTCAAACTTCAGACGATGGAGGCAGAACAAAATCTGGTAACGAAGGTCTTTCTGGACATTTAAGCGGCGATGGCATAGCTGGAGGGTCTGAGAGATGTAGGATTTGGTCTGCTAGGTCAGACTCCTCAGCCACCACCACTCTAGTATCCAGAAACTCAGTGGAGACCTCAGTTTCAGCAACTTCATGGTCAAGTGGTTGTATTTCATTTGTGACGGACAGTCCAAAGGTGAGGGATTGGACATCGGGATACTTCCAAAATAAGAGGCCAGTGCTGACTTTAGAACCGGAAGATCAACTGAAGGAATTAATTGTTGTGCAGATCCAGCTGCGGCGAAGGGCTTTGGTTTTTTTTCGTGATCCAGAATAGTAAGGAGGCCTCCTACTCCCAATTGGATAGATGTAGATCAGGGTCAACCTGTTGTGGGTTGGTATCTACTTTAACATAGACCTCATCACTGCCTCGGTAAATCCCTTGCTCTGTGGCGAATAGTCTGGCATTGTTTTGAGGCGCATAAAATGACGGATGCCTCTTCATGAGCTGCTTGTTGTCAGAGGAAAAATGACACAATTCACAAGAGAGTATATAATCCTTCTCGCCAAATTTTTTACATGAATAATGTTTGATGGCTGCCCTCTTCTCTCCAACAAAGTAGCTAGCACTTCGTACACTGGTAAACCCTTCCTCGGTCATAATCCATGGTGCTGAAAGATAGGAATGAAACATAGACACATGTCATATATTACAATTAAGTTCTGGTTGAACACTGGCAATTATTGGCTAATTAACTATAGAACGATGATTGACCAAGGATATGAGAGGTGAAGGAACACTATCTGTGACTGACATCGAGGAGATCTAACATTTGGAAGACTGGTTTAAATAGGTAATCATATTCACTGTAACAACTAACTGGATACATATTTAATGTTAAAACTTGGTCACTATCAATATTAACAGCATCAGAATGATAATTGTTTACTCTGACGTTTGTATATTTTGACCGCGCGAGAACCCCATTCCGGATACTGGTTCCCCTGGTAAGGTTTCAACTTGTCATGGTTAACCACTTTGACAGGTCCTTCTTTGTCAAGTTGAATGCAGTAGTTTAAACTGTTCATTTTTTTTAAATAATGCAGGGCCCGACATAAACAGGTTTTAATTTCTGACAAACTCCTTCTTTTCTGATTTCATTAAGTAACCAAACTGGATCTCCAGGTTTATAGCTGTTAAGGGACAATCTTACATCATAGTGGTCCTTTCTTCGTTTGGTCGTTTTGAACATGAAACGTCTACAGATTTCATGCGCTAAACGCATTCTATGCCTCAACTTGGACACATAGTCTCCAAAAGAAACACTGATCTCCTCAGGTTGATTATAGCAAACAAATCAATTGAGGGGGATCTTGACTTCCCGTCCGAGCATCAACATGTTAGGGGTAAGACCTGTCGAATCAATTTCACTGGATCTGTAGGCGGCCATTAGACACCCTAAATGTTTATCCCAGTTAGACTGGTCTCCTTTTAAATAGGCTCGTAACATTTGCAGTATGGTTCTGTGTACTCGTTCACATTGTCCATTTCCTTTGGGATTACGGGCGCTGGTTCTAGTTTTCCTAACCTGTAACATTTGTCATAATTGCTGAAAAATCCTAATTTCAAAACTGACTCCTTGGTCGGAATGTAGACTATCATGGCAACCAAAACGGCCGATAAATTCATCCAAAATCTTTTGCGCACAAGTCTCAGCTGTCTGGTCAGGAATTGGATAAACTTCTGTCCATTTAGTAAAATGGTCGGTAGCTGTAAGGAAATATTTATTATTCCGAACTGTTCTGGGTAGGGGGCCGACAATATCAATGGATATTCTGTCCAAGGGGGCTCCTACTGAAATGGATCCCATGGGCGCTCTTGGATTCTTGTTAGCAAACTTGCTCTGGGCACTCTGGTCGCATTTCAAGAGGTGAACGGCTACATCGTCTTTCATCTCATACCAGTAGAATTCGAGGTTAATACGGGCAAGGGTTTTCTTTCGTCCAAAATGGCCGAATAAAGGGGAGTCGTGAGCTAACGTTAGCACCTCATGTATAAAACGGGATGGGGTCAACAATTGAAGGTGTTGAACATGCCATTACTCTGATAAAATGTTTTATAAACAATATTGTTTAATAAAGTTTAAGTCCCATAGATTAAAATAATGCCTGGTTGTTTGACTACTAAGGGTCAAATCAGTTGGCTTTTCATTTTTTCTTAAGCCATCAAGAATAGGGTGTATATCTGCATCATCTTCTTGATACTGGGTCAGTTTGCTAGAGCTATATTTCTCTTTCCATTTTGCCCAATACTTCTTTTCCAAGTTAGCAGTTTCACTTCGGGTAATTGCCCTAATAGGGACAATGAATTTTGGGTTATTTTGTGACAGTACTCTCCATTTCTCGGGATCTCTTAACACATTTATTACAGGGTCCACACTATTCTTGGGGGCAACGGGATAAACCATCAGCATTTCTATGCTTCGTTCAGGGTTTATGTTTAATTGAAAATTCATATGCAGATAAAATTTCAATCCATCTGGCGATGCGCCCCTTTGGCTCCTTTAGGCTAAAAAGCCAAATCAAAGGTTGGTGGTCGACAAGTACAGACTGTTTATAATATCCTTGCATGGTTATATATAGAGAAGAACATAAATATATTTCCCAAGACAGCATGAACAAACAAAAATATTAGTATTCGTATGAAAATAAATATCCGCATGAAAATCTTCCTGTCCTAACATAATAACAAATGGACGTCCTCTAAATATAAATCTTAAGATATGCCATTCCTTTGTACAGTTATGCAAGAAATTTTAATAAGAAAAGGTGCAGCCGCCGCCAAAAGATATGCCAGAATGAAGTCTTGGAGACCGCTTACAGAAAATGAACTAAAATCTTGAAAATCTTGGATGCAATAGACTTGGTGTAAGTATAAGAAATAACAGGTGTAGCTTTATTTTTGAAGTAATCGGGTATAGTTTTTTGTACAGATTTCTGATGGAAAATTTAACGTATGTTTATAGCATCTTAACCTTTATTGGCGAATTCTACCTAAAACAATTACGTTTTTCCTCATTTTTAGCTCACCTGGCCCAGAGGGCCAAGTGAGCTTTTCTCATCACTTGGCGTCCGTTGTCCGTCGTCGTCGTTCGTCGTTAGCTTTTACAAAAATCTTCTCTTCTGAAACTACTGGGCCAATTTTTACCAAACTTGGCCACAATCATTATTAGGGTATCTAGTTTAAAAAATGTGTCCGGTGACCCGGCCAACCAACCAAAATGGCCGCCATGTCTAAAAATAGAACATAGGGGTAAAATGCAGTTTTTGGCTTATAACTCAAAAACCAAAGCATTTAGAGCAAATCTGACAGGGGGTAAAATGGTTAATCAGGTCAAGATCTATCTGCCGCGAAATTTTGAGATGAATCGGACAACCCGTTGATTGGTTGCTGCCCCTGATTTGGTAATTTTAAGGAAATTTTGCTGTTTTTGGTTATTATCTTGAATATTATTATAGATAGAGATAAACTGTAAACAGCGAAAATGTTCAGCAAAGTAAGATCTACAAATAAGTCAACATGACCAAAATGGTTTGTTGACCCCTTTAGGAGTTATTGCCCTTTATAGTCAATTTTTAACCATTTTTCGTAAATCTTAGTTATCTTTTACAAAAATCTTCTCCTCTAAAACTACTGGACCAAATTAAATCAAACTTGGCCACAATCATCATTCGGGTATCTAGTTTAAAATTGTGTCCGGTGATCCTGCCAACCAACCAAGATGGCCGCCATGGCTAAAAATAGAACATAGGGGTAAAATGCAGTTTTTGGCTTATCACTCAAAAACCAAAGCATTTAGAACAAATCTGACGTGGTAAAATTGTTTATCAGGGTAAGATCTATCTGCCCTGAAATTTTGAGATGAATCGGACAACCTGTTGATAGGTTGCTGCCCCTGAATTGGTAATTTTAAGGAAATAATGCTGTTTTTGGTCATTATCTTAAATATTGTTACAGGCGGGCGAGTAGGGGTCGAGTGTACTTTTAATTCCGTATGATTGCTTATTGATAGTGTTCCGTTACTTTGTCTTGTTTTGAGTGTAGTTTGTTGACTCCAGCATAATCATATATAAATGAAGAATCCAGCGTAAAAGAGTGACTTTTATTCTTGTCCAGTAGGCATGTATATCTCAATAAATAACGCATGCAAATATCAGCAATAACATAGTATAACCATAAATTGTAATAGTAAGATGCTGGCCTTCCGAACCCCAGATATAACTTATAAATACAGATTTACAAGACTTTATCCTATCAATACAATAATGAGAGAATGAAATATACGTATTTCATTAAACTACGATATAAGAAAGTTGTCAACGTGGTGGGACATCGTATCTTTACATCTTTAATAATTTGTGTAATTTGCCAAAAACTGCTATTAGAAATTGTAAATATTGAACTGGTTCCGCATCTTGTCTAAATATGAAGCCACTTCCTGTTGAAGACCTGCTTAAGCGGGAATATTTATAAATACGGTATTTGGTTCCTACGACGTCCTTATGTGAGCTTTTAGTTCAATATTCCAAAAGATGTAAAAAGATAAATATAGGCTTGAAATGCTATCGCATAGCTTAAGGTAAAATAGCTGTATATCGAAATGCATCCTGTACCTAAATAGCTTGCTTGACTTTAAGGGTTGTTTGGTTTATTGTACTGCTCTGCTTGATAGCCAGATACGATATGCCAAAGTGCTAGTGCGACGCCGTATTTATACTTGACGGTGAAATACATCCGCGACTCACAGAACTGAAAATCTACTATAACTTTGAAATACTAAGGAAAACTCTGGCTCATGTACCGAAATGTCGTTATAAATACATAAAATCGCGAAAGTTTGCCTTTAATTCCAATAAATAAGTGACATAATAAATATAAACCTTAAAATTCCATACTCGTAGCCTTATCACCTACGTTACTATATGACGTCATTGAAATCACAAAATAGTTCCTTAACGGCGCTACACAAAAACGTACTTAACGTAATTATTTCCTATTATTAAATATCCTACACAGTAAAAGGAAGGCCAGCAAGTAATTTAATCATATCTTAATAATACTTTTATGTATTATTATAACTTTATAAAGAAGTACCGTTACCCGGAAGTGACCATTCGTTGGAATGGCAACTTCCAATATACGTAAACAAGCACTCGCCACGATGGAATTTAAGGGAAAGCTACCCAAAAGATGTGTCAAATAACACTGAGACTGAATGAATAGGTAACGACAAACATGTTTTATAAACCCATTATCCCCTGAAAGTGTGAATTTAATGTAGACCCGTGAAAATCGTGATCGAAGTGCCTGTTCACTGACAGTTGAATTTTACCGCTATGTCAACTTGATAAGTTGATGGACGTTATGTTAAATGTTATGTTATCTGATAAAATTGGTACTTATTATAAAAATATGCAATTTGATCTCCCCAAATTGAGTTTGCCAAAGTTGTCTTAGTGTATGAAAATCATTCAAGACCGTTATTTTTCAGGTTTTCAGATATTGATCCCAATAAAATTTAGAAATACAAAATGTGTTGTTTCTTTAAGATTATTATCAATACCCATTTATAACACTTTCCCCACCCAATAAAAAAAGAATTCTCCCGAATTCTCTTTTGTATTGTACACATGATAAAATATATGCAATGAACTAAAAGCATTAAAACACAAAAGAACAATAACAATAAAATTTGACAGTTCTAAGTCTCTCTTGATCGGTTCTTCTTGGTGATGGTCGTTGTCATCTTAGATAGTAAAAAAAGTGTATACAGTTAATGCGATTTATCCTTCTTAACATCTTCTGACAATCTCAGAGGTACATTACATAATAATTTAACTAAGTCATTTTGTGGTTTTGATCGGGTTGCGGCTTCCAGCATATCTATTAATTCCAAAGCTTCAATTCCTTCCAGTTTACCAAGACAGATATCCTTCAACAAGTGGTAATTGGCCAAACGAGCCTTTATAATCAAGTCTTCTCCAGGTTGATTAGGTAACGCAGTACCTGGCAAGGCAAGCATGGCATACTTGTCAAGTACGTCTCTCTCTTCCTTGACCGTGTCGACTCCATGCTCCCTTGCCAAGGTCATGGCAGCGAACCTCCAGGCTGTCAGCTTCTGATCCGCTGTCAATTTCCTCCATTCCTTGGGCGGCCAGAACATTGGTGTTGGTTTACTCGACACCTGCATCCTTTCTCCGGCCCATTGTCTCCTCCCTGGTGGAAATAGGGGCATCCCTCCTGCCTTTAATAGCTTCTCCGCCCTCTCCCTAAGTGATATATTGGTAGTTTCTTCTTCGTCAGTGTCAATATCAAACACTTCCTTATGGCTCACCATTATGATTCGTTTATCTGACCTCTCTGATGTTGCCTTGTCTTCCTCCTCCTCTTCCTCCTCGTCCTCACTCAGCATTGGTAAATATGTATCATTCTCTTTGTTGTCTAGTTTCTTAAGAGGGCTGTCTTGAATTGGTACTGGCTTGCTTGGTTTTTTCTTTTCTGCTGTTGGTAGGACATCTGCAACTTTTTCTGATGGTTCCTGTGTTGTTGAGATGGTTTTAGCTGTTTCTGGTTGTTCCTTTTCTTCTAATATAACTTCTAGGTTGTCTACTTCTCCAATAGAGTCCATGATCTCGTACTCTGGCTCTTCTCCAATATCGGATTTACTACTTTCTTCCCTGGTTGTTTCCTCTGCATTCTTCCTGGACTTAGTTTCAAACGTCACCTTTCCCCTAAAGAGCTTCCTGACATGTCTCTCACCAATTCCCAACGCCTTGGTTACCTGATTCAAGGTGTGCTTTGACTCAGACAACTTAAGTTCTGCTCCAAAAGTTTGTGGTGGCTCATGGTCTGTCTTTGCAATGCTCATTCTCCTAACCAAATTGTCCTTTGCCCTGGAGTCCTCCATGACCCAATGTACCATTTCTACCTTGAACCATATTTCTGCTGACGACTCCTTCATTCTAAGAAAGCCTATGTTCCCCTTAGATGATAGGTCAATCCTGGCTACTGCTAGTTCAGGAAGGTCCACTAGAGGTCTGGATGGACTGTATTTCCGTTTCCTAGAGCTGGTGGGCTGCTCACTTGTTACAGAATGACCCAGTGCTTTCTTCCATCCTTCTTCCCATGACTTCTTATGTTTGTCTGATCCCTCCTTCTTTGTGGCTTCCACCCATCCCAACAGTGCTGCCCTGGTCCTGATGGCAATGGTGCTCGTCCATTCTGAAGGCTTTATAATTCTAACATAATCATCTGGCCGCTTGGCTAACCAAAATCCATTAGGCTCTGTAAAGAAATCACCCTCCAGGAGGTCTATGGTTAGATCATTGTGTTTTCTCTTACTGTGCTTGGTGAGCTCCGACATCCTGCCAAACGTCCTCTCACTATCTACACACCATGGACAAACAACTCTGCACACCGAATGCTCGGAGATGGCATGGCTCTTCAGGTCCTTTTTCTTTTCATAGGTTTCCGGGCATAACCAGCATTTTGTCGATACCACTGAACTCATTCTGAAATACAAGGAATACTGCCATTAATTCCCTGTATTGTTTATATAATAAGTTAAAATCCTCCCCCCGTCCCGTTCTATAAATGTGTTCATGGAAGGCCAGCATCTGTAGGCAAGTAAACTCAACTCAAAACCATGCAAATAACACCAACGAAACAACTCCAAAAATATCTATAACTGTTCATATCCAAAATAAACTCGACTACTAGGCTCCTCCTTAGTCAGCCAGGATCCCTATCCTATATCTCAATGATTTGACTAGTGGTTGATCAGACCACCCCCAAATCGTTCTCCGACAGATCTGTCATAAAAATATATACTGCAGTATATCCAAAAATAAAAGTATGAACAGGTACAGAATGCTGAGGACCTTTAATATTCCTCCAACATTTAGCCAACTGGCTTATCCAATTGCTGGTCGTTATTTGCTTCCTCTAAATTCATCATTCTTCGAAATCTGCTTGCCCACGATGGTACATTCCTCCCTTGATACAGTGCTAAACGATCCACATGATATACAGTCGACGGCTGCCTCAAGCTTCTTTTTACTCGGTAAGTAACATCATCTATTCTCTTTTCAATTATAAACGGTCCTTTCCATTTAGGTGTGAGTTTTGAGCATACTCCCTTTTTCCTTATTGGGTCGTAAATCCAGACAGCTTTCCCCCTTTTAAAGATTCTTTTCTTGGCGTTAAGATCATATCTCTTTTTCTGATATATAGAGACCTTTTTGAGTGCTTTCCTTGCAAATGCATGATTTTCTTTTAATTTATTTTGTAGGTGTGCCACATAGTCATCTGGCGACCGGTTTTCTTGAATTTCAGTATCTGGCTGTGGCATCACAGCCTGCAGCGGTAAAGTTACCTCCCTTCCAAAGAGCATAGAATTTGGTGTCTTGGAAGTAGATGCATGTACGGAAGATCTGTATGCCATCATCACCTGTTGTAGATACTGGTCCCATTGATCTTGTTTTTGTTTACAGTACATCGATAACATAGAAGCAAGTGTTCTATTAAAACGTTCCACACCACCGTTGGATTGTGGTCTGAAACTGGTAGTTCTGGTTTTATGAATGCCTAGTAGATTGCACATTCTCTGGAAAATACCGGCTTGAAAGTTTCTCCCTTGATCTGAATGTAGTTGTAGAGGGGCTCCAAATTTTGTTACGAAATGGTCTATAAATGCAGTACAAATCGTTGAACTTTCCTGATTTGGTAGGGCTATAGCCTCTGTCCATTTGGTAAAAAGATCTGAGATGACTAAGATGTACTTATTGTTTTGTTTTGTTAACGGCAGTGGTCCAAAAATGTCTAATGCTACTCTTTCCATTGGTTCTCCTGAGACATAGGTACCCAAAGGTGCTTTAGTTGATTCTTTCTTGGGTTTTCTTGGAAAGCAACTGTCGCATGAACGGCAATATGCTTGAACATATTCCTTCATGTTAGGCCAATAGAATCCGTTCTTGAGCTTTTCCAATGTCTTGTCCACACCTAAATGAGCAGCTGATGGTACGTCATGAAAATAGTGTAATAGCTCTTGTGTTCGACTCTTAGGAACAATCATTTGTTTTCGGGCTGTTTGGCCATTGTTTGTCTCAAACCTTCTGTATAAAACTCCTCCATGCAATTCTAATCTGTTCCATTGTCCCCAAAGAGTTTTCAATGCTGATGTTCCACTTGAAATACTTTCCCATGGTGGTTTCTGAGATCCGCTTTCAAATGCTGCAAATACTTTCCCAATATTGTCATCTTCTAATTGCTGTTGTCTTATTTCCGATGGTTCCCAACCCCCTAAAAGTGCCTCATTGACTTTCATTTCATTCTGTTGTTCCTTGAGTTCACTCCTTGTTACAGCTCGGATATTTCCTGGAATTAGCCCTGTAATTTCAGTGATATCTGCTGTTTCATCTGCTTCCGTGAGGGGTGTAGCAAAGTGTTTTACTGTTTCTTCTTGTTTTTCTAAATTTGAATGGCATTCTACAGGTTTTTCACTTTTCTCCGTATCATTATCGTTTTCAGCTTGATTTAAATCCTCTTGATGTTTACATGACTTACATGGATTCCTTGACATTGCGTGAGCATTTGTATGTTTCCTTCCTGCCCTATGAGTAACTTTGAAATTGTATGTTCCTAATGTCTGAAGCCATCTTGCTACCTGACCTGTAGGATCCTTCAGACTTTGAAGCCAACTGACAGCTGCATTGTCAGTTCTGAGTAAAACTGGTCTACCATAGACGTATGGATGAAAATTCGTTAAGGCAATGATTACAGCTAGTAACTCCTTTCTAGTCGTACAGTATGAAATTTCGTGCTTATTGAGTGCCTTGCTCATGTATGCAATAACATGCTCACGACCATCGTGTTCCTGTGAGAGGACGGCTCCCACTGCGTAATTACTGGCGTCTGTGTCCAAAATGAAGGTTTTGTCTGTAACTGGGTAAACCAATATTGGTGGTGTAGTTAGTGCTTGTTTTAGTGAGTTGAAAGCAAGCTGGCAGTTTTCTGTCCAAATAAATTTGGTCCCCTTGTCACATGCCTTATGTAAAAGTCTGGATAGATCAGCAAAACCCTTAACAAATTTCCGATAGTAGGAGCAAAGTCCTAAAAAGCTCTTTATTTCCTTTGCATTCCGTGGAACTGGCCATTTTTGAACTGCTTCTATTTTCTCAGGATCTGTTTGAACTCCATGCTCTGAGACTACATGCCAAAGAAATGTGACGCTTTTCTGAAACAAAATGCATTTTGATGGTTTTAATTTTAAGTTGGCTTCCCTCATTCTTTGAAATACGTGCTCTAGCCTAAGTAGTTCTTCTTCAAACGTTGCCCCTGGAACGATTATGTCATCCATGTACAAGAGACATTCCTCCCACTGTAGTCCTCTAAGTACGTCCTCCATTAATCTTTCGAAAACTGCTGGGCTAGTGGCTAAGCCAAATGGGGTAACTGTAAACTGAAAGAGTCCTTGACTGGTCGAAAATGCTGTCTTTTCTCTGTCATCCGGATAGAGCTCCACTTGATAAAAACCTTGATTTAAGTCCAGACATCCGAACCATTTGGCTCCTGCTAACGAATCTAAGCAATCGTCCACACGAGGCAAGGGATAGGCGTCCTTGTTAATGATCACTTCATTTAAAGCTCTATAGTCCACACAAACTCTTGTACTTCCGTCCTTCTTGGCTATAAGTACTGTCCTAAAACTCCAAGGGCTGTTTGATGGTTCAATGACTCCTCGGTCCAACATTTTGACTATTTCCTTTTTTTCTATTTCCCTTTTCCCCAATGGTAGCCTCCTAGGTGCTTGTCTTATCGGATGTGCAGTTCCTGTATTTATCCTGTGTTGTACTCTATTAGTCCGACCTAAATCATCCGCTGATTTTGCAAAAACGTCTGAGTATGCCTGAAGAAGTTCCTTCAGGTATTGCTTTTCTTTTTCCTGTAAATGTACAATACTTCTGTTAAATAGGTCCTCAATATGTGATGGTAGCTTGTCTGAACTGGTCCCTTCTGTTCCAATGTAATTGCATACTCCTACCGCTGGCATTTCGTAGTACGACTCACATACACCTATCTGTTCCTTAGCATGTACAGTAATTGGTTCTTCCCGAAAGTTAATTAATTGTACTCTAATGTCTTCCTGGTGTGGATCTAAAATTCCCCTAGTGATGTTATGTTCTGTTTCCTTTTTCTGAGTTTTATCAACGTATCCCAGTGGTCCTAAGTGTTCTGCATTTTCTATTATTACTGGAATGAGCATTTTAGATTTTCCCGGCAAAGTGACTGTCTCCTTTACAATGACTCTACATATTGCATTTGCTTCTCCTCCTATCCAGCAACGTATATCTGTATCCTTTGTAGATAATATCTGTCTCTTATAATCAATTTTGTCTATATGATCCAATAGAAAATCCTGCCCCAAGATCGCATCTTGTTTGATATCACAGACAAGAAATTCTGTGTTAAAATCTGCTGTCCCTAAAGTGAGTTTTTGTTTAAGTGTCCCGTATGAGCATAAAGGATTGCCATTTACATCAAAAAGTTTATATGTGCTTGGTTCTAGTATTGCGTTTTTCAGTACATCAGCTAACTGTCTGTAAATTTTATAATTTAATATAGAAGAGGTTGATCCATTGTCTATTAATATTGTCAAAGGTAAGTTTTGTAGGTATCCTTTAGTATAAAATCCGTTATCCCAAATACCACATGTATTTCCCATTTGTCCTATCCTAATATTGTGACTTAATTCCTGTGACCGTAAATTTCCCACTGGTTCCCGGTCTATCGAGCCAATGGGAAACTGAAGTTTCCCTGGTTGAGACTTTGTGAGTTTCTGTTATCCTGGTCCTTGGAGCCTTGCTGTCCTCCAGTATTGTCATGTCTTGCATTTTCTTGCTTGTATCGAAGATAAAATGGACAATATCTACATAAGTGACTTGTGCTCTCACAAATGAAGCATTTAGCTTGCCTGTTATTAGTATTTCCCCATTGAGGCCTTCTGTTGTTATTATTTTGCCAAGAGTTGCTATAATTCTGTTTTGTACCTTCAAGCTGGGAAATCCTCCTTGTTAGTCCATCAATGCTATCGTGAAATTGGTTTTCCGAAGGTTCCTGTGAAAAATTAGATGCTTCTCCTAAATGTGTATCTGTTGTCATTCTGACACTGCCTTTCTTCTTTTCTGAGCCATCTCCTATTATAGCTTCATATCTTTCTATTACCTCTACAGCTCCTGCAACAGTTCTACATCCCTGGTTAGTGCATTGGTATTTTACTTCAGGTGTAACGCTTTTGTACAGCTGGTTAAGTGCCAATACTTCCTGAGCCCTTGCATCAAGATCAATATAAGCTCTCTGAGCCATCTGGCGCAGATCGTCCGCCAACGCCGCTATTGCTTCTCCTGGGTTCCTTTTTCTCATTTCAAGACGAGAAAGCCATCTGTTTTGTTGCCTTGTACTCCCAAATCGTAATCCTAATCTCTGAGTCAAAATACCGTAATCCCGTTTTTCCGTCTGTTCTAAACTAATGTAAAATGTCCTTGCTGGTCCCCTTAATGCTGCCGCTAGCGCTAATACTTTGTCTGCGTCCCGCCATCTCCCAAGTTCGGCACACACCTCAAAGTGTGAAATATATTCCTCCCAATCCTCTCCTCCATCATATGGTTCTGGTCTAATAGAGACTGTGTGTGGGTTGTTGTATCGGAATCCGTCAGTATTTATCCCCCTTTGTCCTCTTTGTCCAGACATGCCATATTCTCTATTTACGTCTCCCTCCCCATGTGCGTATACATTTGCTCTGTGTTCTTCTAAAGTTTCATTTGCGTCCGCAAATTCGGTATTTCTCTCATGCCTTACTTCTTTTTCTCTCTCTTCCGATCTAAATCTGATTTCCAGATCTGGCGACTCGGCCATGTTGAGACTTAGACTGATTTTAACCTATATATATATAACGTACAATAATTATTGTAATAAAATTAAATTTCCACCACGTTAAGATCCATCTTTATCGTAGACGTTGACATATTAAATTGGTATACTAGTAGATAGTTGAATTTTTTGACTTTAAGGGTTGTTTGGTTTATTGTACTGCTCTGCTTGATAGCCAGATACGATATGCCAAAGTGCTAGTGCGACGCCGTATTTATACTTGACGGTGAAATACATCCGCGACTCACAGAACTGAAAATCTACTATAACTTTGAAATACTAAGGAAAACTCTGGCTCATGTACCGAAATGTCGTTATAAATACATAAAATCGCGAAAGTTTGCCTTTAATTCCAATAAATAAGTGACATAATAAATATAAACCTTAAAATTCCATACTCGTAGCCTTATCACCTACGTTACTATATGACGTCATTGAAATCACAAAATAGTTCCTTAACGGCGCTACACAAAAACGTACTTAACGTAATTATTTCCTATTATTAAATATCCTACACAGTAAAAGGAAGGCCAGCAAGTAATTTAATCATATCTTAATAATACTTTTATGTATTATTATAACTTTATGAAGAAGTACCGTTACCCGGAAGTGACCATTCGTTGGAATGGCAACTTCCAATATACGTAAACAAGCACTCGCCACGATGGAATTTAAGGGAAAGCTACCCAAAAGATGTGTCAAATAACACTGAGACTGAATGAATAGGTAACGACAAACATGTTTTATAAACCCATTATCCCCTGAAAGTGTGAATTTAATGTAGACCCGTGAAAATCGTGATCGAAGTACCTGTTCACTGACAGTTGAATTTTACCGCTATGTCAACTTGATAAGTTGATAGACGTTATGTTAAATGTTATGTTATCTGATAAAATTGGTACTTATTATAAAAATATGCAATTTGATCTCCCCAAATTGAGTTTGCCAAAGTTGTCTTAGTGTATGAAAATCATTCAAGACCGTTATTTTTCAGGTTTTCAGATATTGATCCCAATAAAATTTAGAAATACAAAATGTGTTGTTTCTTTAAGATTATTATCAATACCCATTTATAACAATATTATTATAGATAGAGATGAACTGTAGACAGCAAAAATGTTCAGCAAAGTAAGATCTACAAATAAGTCAACATGACCAAAATGGTCTGTTGACCCCTTTAGGAGTTATTGCCCTTTATAGTCAATTTTTAACCATTTTTCGTAAATCTTAGTTTTCTTTTACAAAAATCTTCTCTGAAACTACCGGACAAAATTAAACCAAACTTGGCCACAATCATCATTCAGGTATGTAGTTTTAAAATTGTGTCCGGTGACCCGGCCAACCAACCACGATGGCCGCCATGGCTAAAAATAGAACATAGGGGTTAAATGCAGTTTTTGGCTTATCACTCAAAAACCAAAGCATTTAGAGCAAATCTGACAGTCGTAAAATTGTTAACAGATCAAGATCTATCTGCCCTGAAATTTTGAGATAAATTGAACAACCCGTTGATAGGTTGCTGCCCCTGAATTGGTAATTTTAAGGAAATTTTGCTGTTTTTGGTTATTATCTTGAATATTATTATAGATAGAGATAAACTGTAAACAGCAAAAATGTTCAGCAAAGTAAGATCTACACATAAGTCAACATGACCAAAATGGTCTGTTGACCCCTTTAGGAGTTATTGCCCTTTATAGTCAATTTTTGACCATTTTTCGTAAATCTTAGTTTTCTTTTACAAAAATCTTCTCCTCTGAAACTACTGGACCAAATTAAACCAAACTTGGCCACAATCATCATTCGGGTATGTAGTTTAAAATTGTGTCCGGTGACCCGGCCAACCAACCAAGATGGCCGCCATGGCTAAAAATAGAACATAGGGGTAAAATGCAGTTTTTGGCTTATCACTCAAAAACCAAAGCATTTAGAGCAAATCTGACATGTGGTAAAATTGTTTATCAGGTCAAGATCTATCTGCAACAACAAAAGAGAGTTTTTAACGACCTCAGCTGGCTATACAACCCTTGCACAATCAAATGAATTTTGCAGAAATCATTAATAGGATAGATTGCCCTTATATGATAATTTTTTATTACCTTTTTGGTTTTTTTGGCAAAAAGGGGGGGGGGGTTTGCGCAACAACAAAACAACTTCACAACTTTCTCATTACTTTGCATTTCCCGTTAGATAAATTTTACAAAAATTCTCCCCTGAAACATCTTTCAAATTAAAACAAACTTGGTTTAAATCACCACTTGGATATCCAGGGACCACTGTGTATGATGACCCTGCCTGCCCACATGGCTGAAATTAAACATAGGTTTCAAACACACTTTTTAGTATTAATCTCTGAAACTAAACAACAGTTCAACAGTAGCTTTTATCATGCATCAATTGTAAATAAAATTATCAGGTGAGCGACACAGGGTCCTTGGACCCTCTTGTTTGATGTAGTCGATACGGGTTTGAATAGTCTATGGTTAGCAATGTCCATGATTATTGCAACTAATCTATTCAAAACATAACGAGAATCAGTAACGGGAGTTTTTTGGGCCTTTTGACAATGGAATGGAGTATAATTTAAAATGCCCTGTACCAAGTCAGGAAAAATGGCCATTGTTACATTATAGTTAGTTTCTGTGTGTGTTACGTTTCGGTGTTGTGTCGTAGTTGTCTTATATTTGACACGTTTCCCTCATTTTTATTTTGTAACCCTGATTTGTTTTTTTCTCTATCGATTTATGAATATTGAACAGCGGTATACTACGGTCATGACTGTTGCCTTTATTTAGTTCTGATATGATGAATTCCTAATTGTCACGATGTGCACATCAGGTGGTATATTCTGTCTGTGACCATGACTTCTATTTCGTTGCGTAGAAATATTATATATTTGTAATGTATTGAGAGTACTACACCTGGGACTAGACAAAATATATACACCATGAATTTTGTCATTGCATCCATAGGGAATGGCTGTTCCCAACTATCGTATCAATAAGTCTTCTCTTTTTAAACGATATGCTGTACTCAATATGGGGTCATTTGTTGAATGATATATTTTCT
Source organism: Mytilus galloprovincialis (assembly GCA_037788925.1). NCBI lineage: Eukaryota > Metazoa > Mollusca > Bivalvia > Mytilida > Mytilidae > Mytilus > Mytilus galloprovincialis. The sequence goes on along the minus strand of CM075330.1, from coordinate 68,799,085 downwards.
CTATAATCCGAATCTGTTCTATGGTCGGGTTTTTGTCTCTTTGATACATTCCCCATTTCCATTCTCAATCTTATTTCATCGAAACAATAGAATGGTCAGGCTGATTGAAATGTTTATAGAGAAATTTGTTGTTATTATGATCATTTACATTAGACCGATGATCATTCATTCTAAAACTGAGTCTTTGTAGAGTTTCCCCGATGTAGATCAATCCACAAAGAAAGAATAACTTGCTATTGTAAATAGTAATTAGAAATACTTAATGTGTATTAAAAGAAGTACTTGTTATATATGAAAAAATTACTTAATATTTAATAAATGAATTACTTAAGATACTTGAAATATTTCTTGCCATTTACATACTATCTAATTCCCTACAATTACTTGAAATTACTAATAATTACTTAATTTTTGACAAGCATTTTTATTTGGTTTTTTTTTTTTATTTGAATTGAGTAAAAAATACTTGTTTTAATCTACATCATTTCAGACACGACAGTTTCTGCCATTTTAATGCTCTTGAGATCTTCTTGTGTTGGAATTTTTAGAAACTTATGAATCAATGCAACTGTTGGACTTTTTGTATCATTTAAGTGGGAAAAAAATAAAGTTTCACGTTTTTCTGGCGTTTTCGGTAAATTGGGTTTTATTCTGCAGTGCTCTGTGTTTTTGTGTTCTTGGTTGAAATGCAATTAAAATGTTTTCAAAATTCACACCTTCAATTTCAGTGTTTCAATTTCAAATTCTTGCAGTAATCTTTTTTTTTTCTTAAGAAACTTTTTTTCCGACCCTCGCGTCGGTTCATTCATCTTTTCTCGTTATATAGGACTTTATTTTAATCCTATTTTTTAAGTCTCTTTTCTTTTTCCTTTTGTCGCTTTATATCCCTGTTGTACGCAACCTTTTCTGCTCCAATATAAAAACCGAAAAAAGATATAGTTCATGTAACGAGAAATTTTTTTTATAAATTTATTTTTTTCAAATAAATTGCTAAAAGCTAAATATGAATTAAAAAATATAGCTAAATGCACCATCCTTTTTTTTCAACAACCATCAATATCTTTTTCCAAATTTCACCACACGATTAGTTTTAATTATCTGGAACATTAATTGAAACAAATTTAGCACATATGTTACCTCGGAAATAAGTTTTTGTCGGATTTTTCGACGATTTCAGACGTTTGGACAAAATGACTACCGTTTTTGTATTTTTTTTTTTTCGTAGACTATTATTCCTTTAAGAATCAAACATGTAGTAAATAAAAAAAGATTCTTGTCATTTGGTACTCTTCGTGAATCTATTTTTTGTTTTTATTAATGAATTATAAAAACTTATTGAAATATCAGGTAACAAACAACATTAACGACTTTGACAAATGAAATATCAACTTGGACAAAATGACTACCGCTTGAAAAACGACTGCGTAGAGAAGATTTTAAAGAATCTACAATTTTTGAACTCACGAACAATGAGGCAAATATTTGTACTGTTGGTAGATGCTATTATTATCTCACCCTTTTTAGACATTTCTTGCTAAAGAAAAACCGGCTTTAACGTCACAAAGAACCCACGCAGGTCGTTGTTCCCGCCAAGTGTCAAAGATTTAGAAATATGATCACTTTACATCAGAGTTAAAACTGTTGTTTGAAAATGTAACGTTAGATATCAGTTGGTTTTTTTTTTATATATATATATAACTTTTAATTGTTGTTTAATCCTAAAATATTCTAGATATAACTACTAATATGACCAAGAGCTAAAAGAACATAATTAAAAACATGTACTGAATGTGGTTTTTTTTTATAGTGGCAGCAGCTGACTCTACATTTTATGAAAGCGAAAGTAGCGTTCAAAATCACAGACCAGTTTCGTATAGTTAAGAAAACGATAAATATACCTAAGGATCCTTTAATAGATCGTTTTGAAGTTTGATATAAACAAAAAAAGATGTGTTATGATAACCAATGAGACAACTGTCAACAAGAGACAAAAATGACACAGACTTGACAACTAAATATTTATATTTGTTACAATTATTTAATCATTTTTTTTAAAAGTATTTGTCTAATTTTGATTTTATAATGCAAAACTATGTACTATTGTTTTGTACACAACTTCCGGAAAGAAGAAAATATGCTGATCTTTTATCACGAAACTGTTAACAGTGGGGGGAAATCTGATTTATTGACAATCGGTGTAGTTGATCTGGTATTCTAATGGGCGCATTGCATTTGCGCCAATTCTTAAAAAAATCAATCTTTCATTTGCGCCACAAGGTTATATTTCATTTGCGCCATTTTTCAGGTAATACAGGTAATATATAACAGGAAAGGAATACTCATTGCTCTATCGTGAATATTAAAGATTTGTTTATACAGTATTACTGAGACTACAATAATAGTAGTCTCAGAGTAATGCCCCTGGATAATTAATTCAGTTCAATTATACTCATTTCTAAATTTCTAAATACAAAACTGAAAATCACTTAGGTTTAGATCTATATAGTGTTCACATTTTAGATATACATGTATCAATATGGACATTGTCTATTCAGAGACAAACCAAGGAAATAAGTCTCATCAGATGTTCTGAAAAATTGTGACAAGTCATTTAGGTGTCCTAAAAGACTTGCAAAGGTAGAATAACTTGTAAAGGCAGAATAACAACTGATATAGAAAACACAACACAATTATCAAAACTTTGAACAATCGCAACCATGGGTTAAACCAGCAGAAAGTATAATCTCGAAAACTCATTGAAAGGTTTATTTAAGGTTTTATGATGACTTATTTCTGAGGAATATGTTTTAAATAACAAGAAGTTTATCAAAAGTGTTGGGTTAATAACTTTTTAAAACTGAATATAAAATTATATGAAGGAAAAAAAATGTCATAAATTGACAGGTAAGTAAACTTTATCACATAGTTGAAAAACAATATTATATGTAGATCAAGAGGAACACATGAAAATAACACTGTAGTGAGAATGGGTAGAAAAATCATAATAAGTAAGAAATGTGGTAGACGTTTAGGCAGACATAGGCAAAAAAGGTGAAAAAAACACATTATAGAATTAAAAAGTCAAAGCAGTCCAAAAACGTTTGAAGCTGAAAATTCGACAAAATTCACATGTTCTACAACAACACCATACATAAAAACAAATCAAAATCATCCGTTTATGCATCCTTTGCTTCTGGTTGTGATCTAAAGCTCAAGATACGTAAGGTGAAAGATCTTAGCCCAAAGGGTTAGCGATTAATGAACTTAAATTGTTTACAGTCCCATATATCAAACGTTACCATGCATGAACGCTTATGTGTACCGCGCCATGAAATTAACAAATCAAGGGTAACCACCAATAACACTTACAATTGAAGTTCGTTCATTTGGATTTGCCCAGTGTTATGTTGGCTTAGTGTCAAGGGTGTCAGAAAAGGTTTACTCTAGGAAGTTGCCAAAAGGTCCCTGGGTCAAATAGATGTGTCCATCAATGTGAAGGCTGTGTGGGACAGTATAGTAACTGGGGATGGTCCGTCCCATCTAAATGAGTTTTTAGCAACACTAAATTATCCGGGATTATCACAGCCATCATTAATAGCAATAGAAACAGAGATCGGCCAGTGATGGTACTCTATTCTAGAGAAGAACATGCCTTCTTGTCATTGATAGAAATAACTATCACGAAGAAGTGCCAGCAATAACGATGATAACAGATGGAGGTTGGTCAAAACATACACACAAACATTCAGAAGCAGGGTGTATGGTCATAATTATTGGAAAAGAACCTAAAAAAACTCACAGATTGCCGTACGAAATAAATATAATAATATATGTAGTACCAATAACACTAAAGAACACCCTTGTTTTTAAAAAAAAATGGGACCAAAACTATGGAGAGTGATGTTATTTGGCAAGACTTTCTGAAAGACAAGAGAAGACATGGCGTCAGGTACATTAGGGTCGTTGGTGATGGTGATTCATCTGTATTTGCTAAATCAGAGAGGAGGTGCTAAGTTGAGGAAGATCGGTCAAAAAAGAAGAATGTGCAAATCATGCTTCAAAATGCTACAGGTCAAATTTAGAAAAACTAGTGACTGACAATCCCCTTTCAAAAACAACGAGAATAAGCTAAGGCTAGTTAGTGTTTTAAGATGTGCCATTCAAGTACGTGCAAAAGAATTCAAGGAGAAAAAAATTGATAAACTAACTGCAGTAAAGAAGTCGAATAATGATATTAGAAATTAAGTTCGTCCTATTGTTGACAGGCCAAAATTCAGACTGCACAAACTTCTAAGCAAGATGATAAGGTAACAGTAACGAAACTATTATAATTAATGACCAAATAAACTTTTGGACTGAAGGATCTTTTGTCTCGTGCCAGGAAGAGGCCCGCAGTGGTACTTCAATTATTGGAATCAGCACTACAAACCTTGCTGAAAGTTGGATACACAAAAGAACAAAATTTGATGGTGATAAAGTTTACAACATTTGTAATAGGGTTCATGGCATGCTCGTTGTTATGGTGGTGCTTTGAGAATGAACTTTGGTCCACAATGGTCTTGCAATGTTTGGGAATCATCCACAGTAACAGAGCCTGGATTATTGTACAGGAAACTTTAAATTTATGCACATCTTGAACAAACTTTGGCAAATTCAACCAGGTATAAATAAAAGCCAAGTGTTCATCAATTTCGATGAAAAAAGAATATTTCAAGCCTGAAAACAAGCACCACAAGAAAAGCTACTAAAGCTTATGATCCAGAAGCTACAGATGTCTTTTATAATGAAATGAATGTATAACATAGGTATGATCATTCCAGTGGATGATATGAAATAGCACACATAGTTTATGAGAACAAAAAAGATAAATATGATAAATTGTTCAAACATTTGGGGTATTATTCTGTTTCAAAAATACATATAACGCTTATATAAAGTATAATCAAGTACATAATATGTAATTTTGTATAAACATATAAAAAAGATGTGGTATGATTGCCAATAAGACAACTCTCCACAAGTGACCAAAATGACACAGAAATTAACAATTACAGGTCACTGTACGGCCTTCAACAATGTGCAAATCCCATACTGCATATTTACGATAGTTTCTCTTACACTAAATACAACACCACGTGCACGATGGAGATGCCCAGTATGTAAGTTAGGCTTCAACACGAAAAAAAGAAATTGAGAACCACGTTCTGGCATGTGTGAAAAAAAGACCTGCTGATGAAAGAGTTCCTATGTGACATATGCCACCAGCAAAAACTATATGAACCACCAGATAAGAAGACATCCAACATCATTATCAGCAATAGAGGATACAGACAGTAAATGGGAAATGCAAAACAAGGAAACCCTGTCAGATGTACTCGGAAAACCATCGAGAGCCAGGACAAGTAAAACAAGCACCTGTGGTAGCATCAATTTCGCTAATCAAAGGCTTAGTCTTCTCCCCTAACCGTGGACCATTCCTCAAGAAAGAGGTTGTTGAAAGTTCTTTGGGACTAAAAAAATATAAAATTACATTTACATTTCAAAGAATGCAAGAAAACACGATGCCAACCACCACTGCAACTATTGTGGTACCTCCTTTGGTCAGCTCGTTCTTGGTTCCAAGGGTGGTTGAAACTGACTCGGATGAATCTCATCTCATGGTTGGTATAGTCCTCACCAATGGATGTATAGTGAATTACAACAACTACATCAGGAACCATTCAAGTAATAGCACAGGTTGTTAGGCCAGCTGCCACTTCTGGTTTGATGCTGGTAGAGAGAAGAATCGTGGGACGATACAAAGAAAACGGCAAAGATGTCATAGAAACAGAAATATGGAAAAGGGGATAAAACAGTTGATGTATTTCAAATGCAAATATCAAAGCCAGGAAGATTTGACAGTACCATACAGTAATAAGGTAGAATATAAATTTCGATAGCTTTGTAGAGAGTGAGACTTGTAAACAATTTCTCTGGATGTTCGCGAGGGATCGGACAATGCAGTCGTTTTAGTTACTTGTTGAAGGAGAAAGATTTCCAAGAATTATGAAAACTTTGGTGTTTTTAGTGTCGATATATTATGCCCTGCTTCTTAGAATATATAATAATAATGTCCTTCGGAAGGGGGTGTTAAATACGAGCCGGTTGTTAGGCAAAATTATTTCATTCCGGTTTTGGCTTTGTGATGTTTTCGGTGGTTTTTAAATATACTATTTAGTTTGTTGGTTTTTATTGTTAAAGATTGGTTGCTAAATATTTGTAAGGATGCATTTTAAAAATCAAGATGTAAAACGACTTCAGAGTATTTAGGATAAATATACAACATTGCGGGTACTTTATTCATTATCTAAATCGCATGACATATGCTAAATCCGCCCCTTTGTGCGAGTTATCTCAATTTTATTTACAAACAAACCCACATAAAAGAAAAATTACTTCAAGCGGCTTGCCGACGGAACACTGACCGTACAGCGATAGAGACAGTCGAAAGGAAAGAAGTCTTACCTGAAACATATGATGTCGAGCGGATCATTGCATGCCGCAAGCTGAAAAAGGTATGTTTTTCTGCCAGCTTCTGATATTATGACCTTGAGTGAGTCTGACTAAAAAAAACTCGCTATTTGACTTTAAAAAGCAATTAAAGACAACAAACATCTAGCTGACTATTCATTGCTAAAACTTGTTTATATAATGTAATAGTATTACAAGTATTAATTGAATTAAACCAATGATTTATCAATGTAAAGGGAAGCAACTCGCTTCTGAAGGGTTATCGGTACAAGGAGGCGCCTTCAAGGGAATACATTGGATTGTACCTGTCCAATTCATTTTAAAATTCGATTGTGATTGATACTGTATTACACATAAAATATAAGAAGATTTGTCTTAATAATTGAAAATTTAAAAGAATGCGTGTACGTGTGTGAAAAGGTCTTTCTTCTTTTTATCACAAAAAAGGGGGTGCATGGACACTTATACATAGTGTTATTTTCTAAGTTATTCAACAAATCTTATGAAATTAAAGGATAAAAAACTTTAAAATATCAAAGATTATTCATTAAATAATAGATAGAGATACTTTTATTTTATTTTCATAGTGTGAGGAATACTTAGTTAAAAGGGTTGGATTTTCTTCATATGAAAACACGTGGGAGCCAGCTGATCAATTACCTGCCTATCTGATTCAAGACGTCAGTGACAACATTTTGACTGCATTTAAAAATAGACTACATAGAAGAACTGGCTCGCATTTCTATATTGAAATTAAACACAACATTTTCGGAAATATTTTGAAGGCTAAACCTGATAATTTATTATATATGAAATCGGACTTCGATAATTTATTATTCCCTAATGGCTGGGATGTTGTTGTTTTATTCAAACCAAGGGTAATGTTAGAGGATCAAGTTCACAGTTTATGAAAAAACAGTTTGAAGTTCAAGGAAATGGTTCTTTAATGTTATCTAAGCAAAGACCCAAAGAGTTTGTTAAAATTGAATTCGGAACAGAGAGGGAAGTAGTCAACATTGTCACTTAAATAAAACTTTTCAATGAAAATGGCTTTTCAAATTAATATAAAAACTGACTTTAAATCATAACCAACAGCAATTGACACTACAATAGGAATGCAAAACGGGTATTCATCAAAGTTGGACGATACACACAAAAAAAGCATGGATACACACTCCTTCTAGATAGGGGAACAGTTCTTAAAATACACAGCATCTTAAGTGAGACAAATATTTCGCCGATAAACATAATTAATGATAATTTGAAAAAGAGTGTCCTTCTGATTAAGGAAAACTGCGTGTTTTTTTTTTTTTTTTTTTTATATCAAGGGTTTTTTTTCAGCTGTCCGGAGAACACAACTCAAGGCTAGGCGTGTATCCGGTGGGCGAGGAAAGGACACTTTTCCACGGGAAAATGTACATTTGCAGGTGTTTAATGATGAACTGTGTTCTAAGAGTGAATTAATGGCGAAAGTACGTACATTTATAATGGCAAGCTGAACTCGTTGTATGCCGAACTTTCGACAACAGAAAAACAATTAAACTCTCTCAAATTAAAGTCTGATGACTATCAGAAAAATTTGAGGTTGTATAAAGAGGCAAGTACAGCCTTAAATAAGTACATTGAAAACCTTCAAAGCCCTCTAGTAAATAATGGTAAGACAATACCAATGTGTAAAAGTAGGAAACAGTCAACTAAAAAGATTAGTATTCTTAAGGAGAGGGTACACAAGGCTCTATGGTTTGCTAAATCGTTTGGGGTTGATTTACAAGAGTTAAAGGTAGTCGACTCAGCAGGTTATACGCATAACCTCTTAAAAAACACAAAACCTGTTAGCAGGTATGATCAGATGCCAGAGTCGGAGCAAGATGAGGTAAAAAGTTTTCTGTGTGCTCTTGACAAATTTAGTGATTCTGACGATGCTTGTCATGAACTTACTGTGTACAATAACGGACTTCCTAGGTCGTACTTGATAAAACAATGTCATCAGGATATCAATGATAGACGTTGAAAGAAACTCTAGATAGACTTCTTACTAGACATGATATAGAGGGCTTACAGATACCTATCATTCAAATAACATTTGCAGCAGATGGTGCTAAAATGTCTGGAATGTCAAACTTTTTGATTTTATCGCTGGAAGTTTTGAAAAGCGGCAAGGGCGTCGTATCAGTGTCTGGGCAATATACACTCGCTAGTGTTGGTGGAAAAGAAGATTTCAAATCAATACAAGAATCTTTAACAGATTTGTTCAGACAATAACAGTCTTTTGGCAAAAAGAAATGCAATTGGCTATATCCCATATCAGTCTTCGAGTGGTCAAAAATACTTATTAGAGTTATTTTAGGAGGAGATATGAAGTTTTTATTGATTTCACTAGGTTTAAATGCGGCCATTGGAAATTTTGCATGCCTTTATTGTAAGATATAAAAGAAAAATAGATACGATATTATATACGGTATTCAGGAAATAAGGAATCAGAACATTGTTTTGTCATTTTCTGGAACACAATATATTTTTTTTCTCATAATATTTGGGGTCAGAATATGTATTTCTTTTGAAGTTAATGGTCAATCCCTTATATTAGTGTACTGATATGAATAGATAAATACTGGAATCATTTTTATAAAATAACTATATATTTAATGATGCCAACGTACATATTTTAATATAAAAGTCAGGAAATATATCGGTGAAACCAAAAATTCATATGTAACTGAAATTTAAAGTGCCCTTTGACTCGCTATTCATGCACCAGTGATTCTATTCATAAAAAGAGTCCGTATAACAACTAAAAGGTGTCCGTGTATCATCTAAAATGTCCGTGTAACACCCGTAAATGTACTGTTTTTTCTAGAATAGATCTGCTGGGGACAAAGTCGTACAACACAGTTTATGTAAAATATACAAGGAACGTGCTAGTGAAGAGGGGAAATGGTTGCACAATCTTTTCGGACATTTTTTTCTTCCGGATTCAAATGTTGAAGATTCATTCGTTGACAATATGATTGGTGGCTGAAGCACCTTTAGAACCTAGATGTTCAAATTTCGTACTACCTGACAGAAAATTATGTGATTGTTGAATCCCAATTTCCACCAATATTATGGGCTGAGTAGTCATCACACAGTAAGCGTACGATAAATGGTTAAGAATCCTTCCATGCAAACTATAATGAACAGGTCTACTCGACTTATCTCGGCTTTTTTAGTCATTTTGAAGAGTATCATTGAACAATAGTCGGGGAATTACATTAAGATTCATTTTATTGATGAACAGGCATCCAAGTCAAGAATTGAGAAAAAGAAACTTCATTATTTAGTTGAAATACCAGTCAGAACAGATAACAAGGGCTTAATTTGTTCACTCCTTGGGCTTCCGATATCAAGCGAAAACTGACCTGTGATGTTTACGTGTTTTTTGTCTTTAGAATGTTTACTTTTAGCTGTATATAAATAAACATATAAATAGCAATGTGCTAGGACATAAAAGAAGCTTCCTTAGTAATAGACAACAGTGCTTACAGGTCAATGGGTCAAGATCAAGTTGGAGGAATGTAATCATTGGAATTCTTCAAGGCTCTGTATTGGGACCAATATTATTCGTTCTATTCATTAACGACTTGCCAAACAATGTTATATCAGATGTATTCATGTTCGCAGACGATACCAAATTATTTAGAGAAATAGTCGAGCATAGCGATCTGAACCTTATCCAGGGAAGACCTCGATGTCCTATTTGATTGGAGCAAAACTTGACTATTGAAATTCTACCTAGACAAGTGGAAAGATTTACCGATTAGTGGAAGGAAAACTACACATAAACCTCCAAACTACACGATGAAAAAGTATAAAGGCGGTCGCACTAATCTTGAAAATGTTGAATCAGAAAAAGACATTGATGTAACTATTCACATGAATCTGACATTTGCAAATCATATTAAAAACCAAGTTAACAAAGCTTACCAGATCGTAGGTCTCACTCGTCGTTCCTTTGTCCTCATCGCACATGTACATTGTTATTTAAGGCACTTGTAAGATCGAATCTGGAGTATGCAAACAGTATATGGTCAACCTACAGGAAGGCTGACATAGCAAGAATTGAGAATGTGCAAAAGAGAGCGACCAAAATGTTGCCTACCATACGTAGACCGCTTACGAAAACTCGAGCTCCCAACTCTCCGTTTCCGCCATTTACGAGGTGACATGATAGATGTGTACAGTGATATTGTCAGTTTGTTTTTGATTTTTGAGTTTGACTGTCCCTCTGGTATCTTTCTCCTCTTTTATTGACAGGATTATACGACACTAGAGTAACACATGGTTTTCTAGAGACTACAAGAGGCCACTCAATGAAACTTGAAGTCGTCTGGATCTGAGGAAGTATTTTTAATCAAAAGAGTAATGGGCATATTTTAAAACAGCCTCCCTGAAGAAGTTGCATCAGCAAAAACTTTAAACACTTTCAAAAAAAGATTAGATAAATGTTGGGCCGAGCAACCAGTAATGTATAATTTCGAAGCAAAATATGAAATTTTATCCGGAAGTGAAAAACGTACTATTAAATACAACGATGATGAAGTAGAACAGAATATAATGTTACAACAGTGCCAGTGATCTGAAGATCCATAGGTAAATGAACTATGAAATGACTTTTAAACTTTTAATCATAATGAAAAATATGACTTTAACTCTGCCAGGTCTAACCTACAGTTCCAAATACCGGATAAATGAGGAGGGAAGTCATAAAAAGCAAAATATTGCAAAAGTGCAAACTTAATATCTTTTTTTTAAAAGCGGTAATGTCCTATGATTTAAAGCGCAAGTGTGCAAAAAAACCCAAACATCCCTCAACAGTTGCGTTAAATCCCCTCACTTGTCCCCTCAAAAGCATTCAGATTTAATTTATCCCTAGGTTTTTTTCATCTATGCAAACATTATCATCCAATTAGTTGGGGACAGGATTTCGGTGTTTTCTAACAAGCTTTCTCAAATGGGCTGTCTTTAATGACGTATATAGATATATATGTAGGAAGATGTGGTGTGATGACAATGAGACAACTCTCCATCCAAATAACAATTTATAAATTAAAGTAAACCATTATAGGTCAATGTACGGCCTTCAACACGGTGCCTTGGCTAACACCGAACAATAAGATATAAAGGGCCCCAAAATTACTAGTGTAAAACCATTCAAACGGGAAAACCAATGGTCAAATCTATATAAAAAACGAGAGACACGTATAAAAACAAACGACAACTACTGTACATCAGATGCCTGACATAGGACAGGTGCAAACATTTGCAGCGGGATTAAACGTTTTAATAGTACCAAACCTTCTCCCTTTTTTCTGAAACAATAGTATAACATCACAACATAGAAAAACACACGATTAAAATATCAATTGGAAGGCTTAACTCAATCAAAAAACGTAAATTAACACACTATGAACGAATAAATTTGATCTGCGATACCTAAATGCAAATACATATTTACTAAATTTGCCTCTACATTTTTGATACCCGTTAGACAGTTTATTTTCGATTTATGAGTTTGACTGTCCCTCTCGTATCTTTCGCCCCTCTTTTAGACAATAAAGCAAAGTTTTTCAGTTTATAGACGTAGGTCCAGAATTCTCTCGCAGCACCTTTTCTCTAAATAACAAAGGTATTTTTCACCTGAAGGATTTTAATATTTGTCTTCCCATAAAAATGTTTGTTTCAATTATATCTAGTTCACTCAACCCTTATGACAATAGGTTTATATGGTTTATAATGAAAAAGATTAATTACATTATAAATTCCTTGTACAACTTTGTTCACCCTTTTAAAAATACAATGAGGTACACCTAAAAGATGAACCAGTGTTTCAGCAACTAGTTCATACATCTATGCATGAAGAGCAATATTTTATACAAAAAATTCTCAAGAGACTGTATGATAATGACTAATATTGTTTTTTTATAACTACAAATGATAAATGACCAACATATTGTTTACAATGCAGTGAACCATGAAAAGATGAAGAGTGTCATCATGTAAATATTTATCATATTTAAACACCTTACACGATGTCGTGAAACAATGTACAAATAATTAAATGACATATGATAAAACAATAGTTAAGACGTGACTTAAAGATGGCTGCTAAAAAATGTAGTCAACAGCCATGCTGCAAACGTAAGTTAAATATCATTGTTAAATTCTTTTGTTTAATACATTGAAACAAAAAAATATGTTTTTAAAGTTATTCAATGGAAAAGATTCAACATATCGAAGAGAAAACTGTTACTAGTATGTCGGTTGTGAAATACAATGTCGGTTGTGAAATACAACGGGAAATGAGATCACTAGTTCCTATCCAGCTATTATACTTAGGACAGGGGACTAGTAATTGAACAGAAACACTTATTATACAAAGGGATATTAATAATATATATACACCGGCACTCGTCTCAGAAAAAAAATATTCCTAATATACCTTTATATAAAGGATAAATAGGAATTTTTTTTCTGAGACGAGTGCCTGTGTATATATATTATACCATGCAGTATATAATTGACCAATGTGGACCTTATTTTCGCAATTCCATAGATTGCTTTATAATTAGTCTACAACAGTAGACAAAATATCTTTATTGGGATCTAGAATAGTTTTAAGTTTAGAGTTTGAGTCAAGCTGGTTAAAATTAGGATAATGGCTTTTAATTGCATTATAGTACCCTTTGTTTTATTTTGTCACAAATCGTACTTTTGTTATAGCTGACTTGTATTGCAATGAGTGTTGAATTTGAAAATGCAATTTTGTAAAAAATGGCTCTATTTAAGGAAAATAAAGAGACAATATTGTGTATGATAAAGACGAAGAACTACGAAACAAGTCCACTAATCACATATATTGAAACTATAGAAACTTCAAAACAAAAACTGGAACTGGAATTAAGAGCTCCGAAACGATAAGCAGTTCCTACTCCACGTGTAGCGCCAAGTACAGATTTTATAAGTCTCTTTCTGAAATGTCATAATTTTAAAAACAATTATAGGTCAAAGCACGGCGTTCATACGGAGCCTTGGTTCACACCGAACAACAAGCTACAAAGAAACCCCAAAATGAAAATAAATCATAAATATAAAAAAAAAAAATGTGGTATGATTGCTAATGAGACAGCTTTCCACAAGAGACAAAATGACACAAAAATTAACAACTATAGGTAACCTTACGGCCTTCAACAATAAGCAAAGCCCATACCGCATAGTCATCTATAAAAGGCCCCGAAATGACAATGAAAAACAATTCAAACGAGAAAACTAACGGCCTAATCTAGGTACAAAAAAAGAACGAATAACAAATATGTAAAACAAAAAAACGACATCAACTAAATTACAGACTTCTGACGTGTGACAGGTACATGCATACATAATTTGGCGGGGTTAAACAATGTTACCGGTATCCCAACCCTCCCCGAACCTGGGACAGTGGTGTAACAGTACAACATAAGAACGAGATATAAACATCAGTTGAAAAAGGCTTAACTCGTCAGATGGATACAAACACTTCACAGAGTGGACGTGGCCGAGTACTTGTATATCCCAACAACAAAAAGACACTTTAAGTACAGATCTGAGAGTACTCGCAGTTACTGACAGCTACTTCAATGCCACTAACAACTAACAAAGCAAATCAGCGTCTAAGACTAAATTTCCTTTCATTTACTTATTTCAGCTGTAAATTATAACCAGTGCATTGATATGTCATGTTGGACTCTAGAGGATAGACGTTACTGTAATATTCCCATGAATATCAAATCTATTGATTGTTTCTGCGTGTTACACGAGCGAAATTGTTTTATTGAGGAAGATTTGTTTGGATATGACATAGACGAAGATCAACACTATTTATGGGTTGATGGTAGATGCAATGGAATATTTCGAGTTTGCAGTAAACAAGGTATGCATATTGATGTGTTCTGGATCTCTTAAGGGAGTACCATTTGATATTAAAGGAGGGGTGTCAATTTGTTTGAAAAAAAAGTTAAGATAATAAACTAATAAAAAAAAGGCAGTCGAGACCGGATAGAGTGAAAATAAAAAGGCAGGACAAAGATTACAACTAAAAATGACTAGGACAAAAATTTCATCATAGGCTCCTCCCCCTAAAAATCAAATGGTAGCTCCCTAAGGAATGGAAGATCAGTAACAAGACAACAAGCATTTTATATTTTCTTCCCATTCTAATACACCAGGATGGCTAATATTTTCTAAATAACGATAATATAAGGAAATTATCTGAGAATTTCTTTTTCTTTGTTGAATTAAATAGATTTCGGTTAGCAGTGATGCTCAAGCATTCTTACTTTCTACTAATTAAATTGAAAGAACTTTGTTCGATAACGCTCTCTACAAGAAAACTTGAAAGGAAAGATTGTATTTCAATTTGTCATAAAGATGCAAAAATCAATCTCATCGATGTATGCCAGGGGTAACAGAAAATGTAAAGATGAAATAAAAATAACACCGAGATATTCTTCCTATTAAACAAATAGACAACTTTCGAGTTCGATGCATTTCCGTCAAAAACTCTGGTTTTAGTGAACGAGTGGTTGGAAAACTATAATTCTATATTGTACGAATTATACGACAAATTGAATTATCAAAATTGACAATCAGCATTGATGTCATTAGGGAATTGTCATTAAGTACCTACAGAACAACCATTATTTCTAGTTTATCCTGCACAATGACGATCACCAAGACGCTTGATGAACGTAAATAGTGCATGGATACAGGCGACCCCCTCTATCTGGTAAATGACGTCATAAAGGCGCGTATAATTGACGAGTTTTTTCCGGTGACGGATGAACTCGAAAGTGGTCTATTAGTACATTGAAACATACTGATGACAACAGCATACATTAAGATTTCCATACCGATACATATATATCTTTATTGATGATTGTTTATTGTGTAACGTCCAGTGGCAAACATTGCATGTGTGTCTAATACGAAGGGATACATGGGAGGCTCGATAAGCGTACCGATATTTTCATGAATAGCTCAATCGATGAACCGATTGTATATTCGTAGCTTTTTATGCATCAAAAGTAATATCTTTACAAAATAAGTGCTTTTACAAATGATAAATATTTCCTATTCCTCGTTACAGTATCAAACAACAACTTACAATGTCTGTCGAGGAATAACATCTTTAAACCAACGCACAGGACACCAAGACCAACAAGAAAGTATACACAAAGTGTAACGAACAAGAGTAGCACAACACCACGACTTTATATAGGAAGCACAACAGTTTTACCAAACCAACAGGAAGCTACAACCAGTTCCACAGGGTTGTTGGTAGTACTTCCGTTAGTTATATTGGCTGTTTTAGTAGCAGTGATATTACTAGTTTACAACAGGAAGAGGTAATGGTATAATAAACCTTTCTGAATTTGTTATGGTTTTCTAATTTTTGAATTAGCATTGATTGTTAAATGCAAGAAAATATGTAGAGACACGTTTTAAAGATTCTTAGCTAGTATAATACAAAAAAAATAAACCTTCAAATGAAAACATACAGTTACCAATAACACATGGTCAAGCTAGGCTTACTTTGTACTAACCCATTCTTACGAAAGCACAAACTGCACCTTTTCCCATTCAGACTATATGTCTCTAAACGTAATAACATACTCAGTACAGCTGAAAGAGCTCTAACGTTAACTTAAACAAGGAAAAATGATAATTTTGAAACCATGATGAGAATTTCTCTTTTTTTTCTAAAGTAAGTTTGCTAAGGAATCAATGTATGCATGTTTGGATGGATACCGCCGCAGAATAAGAAACACTTTTACTTGTTTTCATACGTTTATTTAAGAATCAGAAAAAACGTTTCCATTCCTTTTATCTTATAGCCGTATTCTTATTTCCTGTAAAATTCCACAAATGTAACTACAAATCCATACCAAATTATAGAAAAATCAGTTTGAACCGACCACCAAACGACCCAAAAATCTTAAATGAAGAGTATCGATATTTCACCCATAATTAACTTTTAATCTACATCCATAACAAGATCAACTAATGTAACAGTTATGTTTTTTTCTTCAAATTTGACCGAAGTTCATGCTCAGCATGCAATTTGTAAGATATGGAAGCCAGTGACATATTTTAAGTGCGATTTTTTAGGAGTTGACTGATTGTGGATTCGACGTTTCTGCAGATTTTTGCTTCATTAGAACATATTCTAGCAAACTGAACATTTTGTTATATGTTCACATCATTTGAGCCGTGACCATTGCCGCCAGGGAAAAGTGGGGCTAGTTTACTTGCTTCCGTCCAGAAAAGTTTAACTTGTAATGTCATGGTTGAAATCATCTATTTTGTCGTATTTTTTATTTCAAATTCAGTTTTATACCATTAAAGTTTTCATAATTTTTTCAATGAATAATATTTCAACTTGGCAAACTTTTCTAATTGGCTATAATACCGCATCTCCTTACTTCTACACAAATAATAATTGATAGCATTAGTTTCGTTAAGCTGGCGTTTCAACGCGTTGGTTGTTAGCTCAGTTTTAGTAATCAGAATAAAATGTTCTATGGTCGGTGTTTTTATTCCATAATAATATTACAAACATAGCTTTGAAATTTTAAATAAAAACTTATTTTCAAGTGGTCTTTCTTAAATATTGTAACATAACTCTATTTAAAGGTTAAGATGCAAAAAGACTGCAGTGAGAAATAAGACTAAGGTAATCAATTATTCAAGTTGTCATATTCCTAGTGTAGAGACGGATGTGTAAATAATTCTGTGTCGATTGGTGACTTAATCGGGATTGCGTAACGGTATAAATATGTCTCTATGAGAGAGAAGTTCAATCCATGCAATGATCATTTATAGAACCATCTTCGGTATCCTTACATTAAAACAAAAAATGTTCAAAGAGAAGAATATCAAATAAAGAGTTCAAGAGCTTTATTTATATCAATTTAGGGAGCTACCATTTGATTTTTAAGGGGGAGGGGGGAGGGCTAGGATGAAAATTGTGTCCTGCTTTGTTTTTAGTTGTAATCTCTGTCCTGCCTTTTTATTTTTTAACTCTATTCGGTCCTGCCTTATTTTTACTAGTTTATCCTGTCTTTTTTTACACAAATTGTCATCCTGCCTTTTTTTTACCAAGTTGCTCATCCTGCCTTTTTTTTACTCAAAACTCCTGTCCTGCTGTTTTTTTTCAAATTTCATCCTAGCCCCCATAAAAATCAAATGGTAGCTCCCTTAGGCATTTCATATATACCGAACATTTCCTTCCACATTCATCAGTTTTACTGTACAAATAAGATTGAATAAAATTGAGATAGGCAATGGAGAATGTGTCAAAGCGACAACAACCCGACCATAGAGCAGACAACAGCCGAAGGCCACCAGTGAGTCTTTAATGTAGCGAGAAACTCCCGCACCCGTAAGCGTCCTTCAGCCGGCCCTTAAAAATATGTATACCAGTACAGTGATAATGGACGTCATACTAAACTCCGAATTATTCACAAGAAACTAAAATTAAAAATCATACAAGACTAACAAAGGCCAGAGGCTCCTGACTTGGGACAGGCGCAAAATTGCATGTACAGATCAGAGGAGACATTCCTTTCAATTTATTTGAAAAGTGTATCGTGGTGTTTTGCTCCTCTTGTTGGTAAAGGTTTATACAAATGTACGTCCGCAATGACGATTTCTTTGACAACATAAACTATAACGTCTGGGAATAAAAAAAAATTATGCTGTATAATTATGCTGATGACAGCTCCAATATCAAATTTCAAGAAAAAAAAACATTTTTAGTTACCAGGAATTTTAGAATGTAAAACAAATCGATGGGAAACTGTTGAAAAGCTCTGCAAGTTTCAAGTTAACTCTTGCATTTCTTCTCGTGTAATGAAAACCCGCCACCATTTTCCATACATGTATATATTTTCCATACATGTACGAATGAGGTGTATACGTATTTTCAACACTTTTATATATTACAGACAGATGAAGACAGACCTTATATGGAGAGTGTAAAATTAGATCATGATATCGTGTACGATGAGATTCGGCCTCGCCAAACTTCCGGCCAGGATAAAAGAAAGAGTCAAATTCCAATTTACAACATATGTGGTGATAACATGGACACGAATACAGATGCTGAAAAATTGACGAATGCTAATTATTACGTACTGGAGAGAGATACAGTTCATCCGAACGTTAGAGTACCAGTGCAAAGAGATTTAAGCAAAACAAAGTCTGACAGACAGGCCGCTGATAGGCCAATTCCACTACCAAGAAGGAAACTAACTGGCAGATTATCGTTGGAAGAACAGGCAGGTTATTTTGTTCCTGTGGATGTTAAGATGCCAGACATGGATAGAAATAAAATTTCTGGCAATGAGTACTTCGTTCTTGAGAAGGAAAGTAATGATAGGGAAAACCGTTATGTGCGAGACACTGGTTTTGCTATAAAACAACCAAACAGAAATGTTGAATATTTTGTTCTAGAAAAAGAAAACAGTGGATTTACTGAGACTTAAAAAAAAATGGCAGATATTTATTTTTTTATGTTTTCTTGATTATTGCGTATTTTCAAGGAATTGTATTGTTGCTCCATTTGTACAATATAATAAAGGTAAAATATATTATCCGAACATTATGTAAAAAATAAGGAGATATGATAGTATGATTGCTAATGACAACTATCTTCCAAAGTTTAAATGAAGTGGGTGTAAGCTATTACAGACAACAGTACGACCTTAGACAATGAGAAAACCCCATACCGAAGTCGGCTTCAAAATGCCTCAACATAACACAAAAATAAAACAATTCAATTGAGAGATCTAACGGCCTGATTTAAAACAAAATAATTAACGAATGACGGTCATGAACTAACGATAACCATGGAGCAACCGTGCTTCTGACTAATCGAGTTTTGCTATGAAAAAAATATCTACTTGTTACAATTACTAAACCTTTTAATTTGTTTTTACTCTCCACTCCTTTTCACCATCATTAACAAAAAGATCGACTACACCTTCAAAAAAACCGTTGTTTTACTACAAAAAATAGAAATCATAGGTATAATTATGTTTTTAAGGACACTAAATCTTTCCTCGTGAAGGATCACACAGTAACTGATTCAAACAATAAACACACTGCTGACAATACAATATAACACTATATAACTGTATTTTTTTTATTGACACCATGTCATGGATTGATATTTCAACAAACAGTAGGCCTTCCAATGATGACGAATTATGGACCTTACTGAGTGACTTGTTTTGAAGCAAAATTCATACAAAAACGTCAAAAAGACAAAAAGAAAGGGTATCTTAATGTGTTCTTTAATTTCACCATCAGATATATGGATTATTTGTTGACACTCAAATCCCATATTTTAGCGAGTGAGTGCTTGGAACTCATATTTACCACCAATCATTAGAATAAGAATACTATCAAAACTAGATAATCTTCTTTCTATATCTTCTTCTTCATATTAACCCAGATGGACGACTTCAACCAATGACCTATGATAAACATGGCGATTTCAGTGTTCCCATTGTCAAAATCCCATTTTTCAAAATTAACATACCCCTTGTCTTACCATGTCATGTTTATATATCTCAACCGATACGTTCACAAGCCGATTTACTACCCAGTCAGGAGTCTACTTCGTCAAAATTATCTCCCCATTACGCCAGTTAATTTTCACAATAGTAGAAATGGAAGCCATTGTAGGGATGACGCGCTACCAATATTGCTATTGGAAACCGATAAATTTATCCACATTGCACCATTACGATCCTTATATGTCAGTTGTATTTTAAAAGACAAATGTATCAACTAGCTAATGAGCATCAGTTAATAATCTTGTCTGCATTGATTCAACTTAAAACTATTGTCTGATCGGTTGTCAGGTGGAATTTTCGAAAATTCATAAACATTTAAAAAAATTCTAATTAAATATTTCGTAGAAGGGCAGACTAGATTTTTTTAGTGTATGAAGACTATAAACCCTAGTAATCACACACAAAAAATTAGAATTTTTTCGAAGATATGCATTTTCATCATCCAACTTGAAAGACTGTCGTCAAGTACTTTCAGTAAAAAAATAGCTATTCGAACACACCTTCTCTGTTTTTGTGACTCATTAGATAGGTATTTCACTTGACCCATATATTTCATCTTTTAGTACTGTGATTTTTTTGTGTTATAAAGTCAACCTGTAGCTTTAATATATAAAAATGATAGAATCTGAAGCGAGACGATGTATGAAATATTCTTACTTTGTACGATATCAAGACAAAATACTCAACTCAAACACGACCTAACATAAAAAGGTGCACTCGATTTTCTCTTTTCGATTCAATTGTTATCCATTTTTTGGAATTTTTTCTTCAGTTACATAATGGAAGGGCAGACACGAAAATTACTGAACTAATAGATTGATATGTTTTCCGTCCGTGATAATTTTTTCATAAAAATCGGAGGTTATGCATTTTCTTCATCCAACTTGAAAGATACCCATGTCGTCGACTTGATATCTAATTGTTCTGCTTAACTATGTACTAGATAAATTGAAAACTTATGCAAATGGTGTTTTTAAAATAAAACACCTCGTAATTGAGAAGAAAATTGCAATTTTGTTTGTTTCTATTAACTTTTAAAAATTTTGTCACTATAGTAAACAATACAATAAACATTTATCGCCTTCTCTAACAAAGAGCTTCGATTCTTTTGTTCTATTTCAACCTGGTTTCCGACTGTACCATTTGTACACCAACATCATTATAATTGTGGGTACAAAAACGTACTATCCACACTGATCTGTGTCCACAATTTGTTGTGGGTACAGAAATACTCGAACCTTCTTTATGCCATGAAGTGAAATTGTATCTTTAAATTCATAATTAAGACACCGACAAATGTATAACAATTCACGTTTACGAGATAACCATGAATAATATCTGATAAAGTGTTGACCGTATTTAATCTTGTCCACTTTTAAGTATGTCACAGTATAAATTGTTAGTTCGGTCTGCTAAACAAGTTGTCACAGTGCGCAACAATGGCGCAAAAGTGGTGTGCGGAAAAGACATGCAAGCAGTTGATATCATAGATGGGGATGACAATGATGGCGTCAATATTCTTATCAGCAAGTATGTACTATATGAAACACACAAACAACGCGTGTCTTGTAATGATTTGTTATCTATCAAGAAATATTAAATATATAAATAAATTGAAAACTTTACGCTGTTTTTTTCTATATATAGAAATTTGGTTTCCCCCATTTAAGAATAAAAAGCCAAACTGCATGCCATTAATGATCTGCATTTGATGTCAAATTTGCTCTCTAAAAGCTACAATAAGTAAAACTGCACCATACGACTTTTTGACGACCAATCTTAAATTCAAGTGAAATCATTTTTCTAGGACTGTACCAATTTTTAGCCGTATACCTGATGTGAAATTAAACTCTTTTAATAATTGACTTTTTCCTATTCAAGATGCGTGTAAATATTAATTGTATGTATTAAATTACGTTTTATGTTTCTTGGAAAGAGACTAATTAAAGATATTGGACATTCTAGTAATGTATTTTTAATTCAAACCAAACATAATATAACATGTATAAGGAAAAGTGGTATATAAATAAAGCCACCCGTGTTAAAATGTCATAAATCGATTGAGAGAAAACAAATCCGGGCTACAAACCAAAACCTAAGCCGAAACACATCAACTATATAAAGAAAACAACGAAACAACAGACAAACTGGATTCGAAGGGCAACATGAAACAAACAAACAAACGACAATGCAACACACAGAGAAACAAATAAAATTGCCAATGAGACAACTTTTCTTGATCAAGCCAACAATTCTACCCGTTGACTTTTAACCTAAACATAGTATTCGTATTAAATGTAGCTTTATTCTTCTTTTTTTTTTTTTTTTAACTCGGATGATTTGAGTTCGACCTATATTGTTTACGATTGGACATAATTGACCTGTAGATGTATTTACATTATTTTTGTAGTTAGGTTGCTATCTCATTGATGTATGTTCTTTAAATCGGTATTACAAAGGATTGTATTTAATGTCAGCATGATACATTTAGGATGAAACTTTAATTCAGCAGCAAAACTTTTAATTTAAAATAGATCTGGCAAAATTGAGTTTGTGGGAAAAAATTCAAAGTTTGAAGAAAAGTATAAAAACCTTACAGTTGATGTGGAAATCGACGCTACCGGAAAGTGTGTTATTCCAGGTGAGCATTAATGTTAACCATTTACTTCTAGTACTAAAATATTATACATTTGTATATGTAAGCAATTTAGGTTACCATATGGCATTCTACAATGAGCAAAACCCATATCACATCGTAAGAAGCTTTCAAAGGCCCGATATAACAAAATCTAAAACAATTTAAAAAAATTAAAGTGAACCAATTATTATAAACAAAAAACGAATATAAAAGACAGCAACAAATGCTAACCACTGAATTGAAGACAGACACAAATTGCCGATTTGAAAGTATGGATTACTTTGTATGTACCTTCATCCGTAATTCAAAATCTTCTTACTGCATTTCATTGATTTACATCAGCAGGATTTTCAATACCTTTGCTAAAACTACTTATTGTTTTCTTAATTCATTTTTCTTGTCCTGGCTATGCATAAAATATTTGCCACTGAACAAATAGTATATTACAAGCAATCAATCGATCGACCTTCATATCTAAGATAATCATTGCAAATAAGCTTTAATGTACACAGAGCGTAGAACTCACCAGACTTTAGGCATCAGATTTAACGTCCATATTCTGACAGGGGCGTGGCCTTAAATTTAAATTTAAATCCAAATTGGACGACCCACTGTGGCAATAGTTTATAACTGCCGATCGGAAAACTAAGGTCACCATATTTCTATACCCAGGTATCATTTGGATCAACGTACTTTGAGAAACTGAAATGTTGAAATCAATCTTAGTCGTAATTTACCACACGAGGAATGCTTGAATTATGATAAAAGAAATTGCCATTCGTTTCTTCATCCAGGTATTGATAATGAAAGTAAACTAGAAGTGATTAATGCAAAAATAAGCATCAGATGCAGCTAATAAATACTTCTGTCCAACTTATATATCGTCTAATATTTTTTTTAAAGTTAACTCTTTGTTAAATCTGTACTCATTTCAGAATGTAGCATCACGTATAATTCATTAAATTGGATCTTATTCTTTTATAATATTTTCTAGGATTGGTGGATGCCCATACTCATCCGGTATGGGCTGGTGATAGAGTACACGAGTTTGCTATGAAGGTAACTTTTTATACTTTCCTATTTTTGAATTAAATTCCAAGTTCTGAAGGTTAGTAATCTGTTGTATTTTCGTTAATTGTTTTGTACGATTATCAGGACGTTATTTTTCCCGTATGAATTGTTCAAGTTCTATTTATCATGGTGAGGTCTTTTATTGCTTTTTACGCGGTACGAATATTTCCTTATTGTTGAAGGTCGTACGGTGACCTTACATATATATGTCATTTGGTTTCTTATATATCATACTTCGGGGGGAAAGCACGAGAATGCAAACAAACATAGGGCACTGGACGGCTTCTGACAATGGGCAAAAAATGTATCGAATAGTAAACCCGATATGATAAATGTAAAACAATTCAAACGCGAAAACAACCGTCCTGCTTTATTTACAAAACAATACCGTTCAGACTCCAGACATGGACCAGACACAAGTATGCCAAATACTATGTGTTTTCTTTATTTTTTATTGACACAATATTGGTAGAAATATTTGTTTATTATAGCTCGCAGGTGCGACATACATGGATGTCCATAAAGCAGGAGGTGGTATTAACTTTACAGTCGAACACACCCGTGCTGCATCAGAAGACCTGCTCTATAAAGGTCTGAAACAGAGGTTACTGAATATGATGAGTACAGGAACCACGACAGTAGAATGTAAAAGTGGATATGGATTAGAAGTTGACACAGAGGTTAAAATGTTAAAGGTCATTGACAGAGCAAGCAAGGAAATTCCAATCACAATATCGTCAACATTTCTTGGTGCACATTCAGTTCCAAGGTATTTGATATTTACATGAAAATTTAGTCTACTTTTTGTAAAATTTTAAAAACTAACATCACGATAGTTTTGATATTGAGGTTACATAGCCCGTAAGAGTAGCAGGGGAATAGAAATGTGGTCACTTTGGTATTTTTCCGAACGGAATTAATACACTGGTCAAAGTTGTGCGTCTGTTTGGCAAAGCGGGATGTTCAAGTACAAAGCCACGTCCTGTCAGAATGGGGACGTTAAATCTAATGCTTCGAGTAAAGAGAGTTCAACGTTTTCTGCACGTTAAAAAACCTTGCTTAAAATCCCTGAGGGGGATGTAGGTGTCCTCTTGCTACCGAAATATCAGTTCCTGTCTTATATTCCCTCATTTTCCAGGGGCAGTCCAGATTTCCCCAACCTTCATCCCAGACGGTCCCTATTACAGAACATACCTCATGTATTAATTGTTGATTTGTTCTCGTCTTGAGCACTCGTGAAATATTTGCAACTGGACGTTTAGCAACCAATAATCAATCATGAGGTTACAGACAATTTTTAGAGAGAGAAAAAAAATACAATTTATAAGCGTCAGGTTATAATGAAGTCGTAAAACCGTCATACATGTAAATATCTTTTGGAAGAAAAGGTCAATCTAGAACTTGTGAAAAAGTATGTGTCATACTTAATACATATGACAGTCAATGACAGGTGTTAACTGACACGTGAATGATGTTAATGGTTGTTTCTAGAAATCGGCTGAAAATTACATAAGATGAAAAAGAGTGTTAAAAATGGTTAAAGACTTAACCATGAAGCTTGCGTGATGAAGTTTTTTTTAGATTCTGTTGGAAACATATTACAATAGTTTATCATTAGAAGATAACATATTACGAAAAGTCTCATAAATACATATTCGTAAATAGGTAGGAGGTATGATATTTGACCGAATGATCAACAGTTGCAGCTTTTTACAACAAATATATTTTCAAAATCAACAACTCCAAGTTTATCCTTAAGGATTATGGTAAAAGATTAGAAAAAAACTTTCTTTATGTAGTACATTTTATAAATAAGATAATAAGACTGCAATTTTACATGAATATTATGACAAAGAAAAGAAATTCGCAAATAAGTGTCCTTTAATTTTGAATAATTTCGGAAGCACGGGTTTATTTTATTATTGTTACAGTAATATAGGTTTATTGCATGAATATTGGTGAATATTGCCCCGATTAGAACTTAAAAATCACGAGCTTTCGCGTGCAATATATACTCAAGGAGGGATAATATTTATCAATATTAATTCAAATTTTGCTTTTATTGCATGAAAAAATCAAAGTTCACATGAATACGGATTCGATGAGGTCGAATTATTCATTTGCGAGTAAATAATTCATCATCAATATTTCTTAGCTTATTTTGAAAAAATGGAACCATACTGGCTGCTAAAAGCGATATATTATTTCACTTTCATTAATGATTGAACAAAAAAAATCTTATTTTAGATTTTTTATATATCTCGTAGCTAGTGCCCCTTTAAATACCGTATAATAAGAAAAGTTCAAATTAAATTGAGAATGGAAATGGGGAAATGTAAAAGGGACAACAACCCAACAAAGAGCAGAAAACAGCCGAAGGCCACCAATGGTTCTTTAACACAGCGAGAAAATCTCGCACCCGGAGTCGGGCCTAGTGTGTACTAGTTAGAATGTTAGAAAGAATGTTCTTTGGGATGTCAGTCACTGTACATATTAAAATATAAAAAGTTTCACCCCTAAATAAGCACCAAAAGTATGACGCTAGGGTGTAAGTTTTGTCTTGAAATGTGATTCCTCACTTGTACCTTATATTAGCTACATGAATACAATGTTTTAGAGTAGTTCTGTTTTCTCAGAAGTCGGTATTTTGGTCAACTGTATGAGTTATTATGATTGGCTGTTTTATTAGCATTAACATCCTTGTTTGCATACCATATTTTATTATAAGAGTGTCAGAATATGCAATAATGCTGACATCTTGAAAAGTAAACAATTGTCTGTCCTTGGCCTTTGATCCCGATTTGACGGAAATATTTGAAATCTTTTCCTTATTTGCATACATTATTTTATTATCAAAATGACATAATATGCAATAATGATGCCATCATAAAAAAAATGTCTGTTTTTAAGCTTTCACGGAAATAGTCCCGTGGGAAGCTAGATTGGTTTTTACTTCTGCAGACAATCGTTTGCAGCCTTAATCACCTGAATATAACATGATTATCAGACCAATATTTATATATACTTTTACAATTAGACTATGAATTGTGGTACATCATTTAATTCTAATATAAAGAAGGCTGTATAGACGCAGGTTTATGCTGTTGTCTTATCAAGCTTTTTATTTGCTTTATTTTATTTAATTTCAAGAAAATATGAGAACCCAAATACAATTGCACTTATTCAAAACAAGTTGTATAGCTATTTGTAATAGAAAAACAAACTAAGGGCATCCATTCATGACACAAACATACATGAAAAGCTAAAACACACAAACAGCAAAGGAACAGCGCTTGTATTGCTGTTCTTCATCTCAAAGTCACAGTGAGGCCTTCAACACGGAGCAAAACAAGTTAAATTGATTGACTTTATTCAATTTCTGTAATTAATCGCGTTTATAACATTGAACTATTTTGCTTCAGTGAACTTCATTGGCTATATTTACAGATGTAAAGCAACCAACTAATTTGTGATGGATAGATTCAAATGAATGTCAATCTTATATAAATGAAGTATAAGAAAATAACAAAGATTCAGATCAAAGTCAAATAGTTTATTAAAGTCTCACCTCATACAACAAAGATATAAAACAAGATAAACAATTATATATTCATATATACATTTACTAGTCTAAGTATAAGATAAGTAAAATATATGTATGTACTATTTTAAAAAGAACTATGTAATGCTAATAACATGATACATTAAATATATATATATATAAAGACGTGGTATTATTGCGAAGGAGACCACTCCCCACCAGTGATCAAATGACGACGAAGGTAAGCAAGAATGGGTTGCTGTACGACCTCCAATGATGACCAAATAACCCATACCGCATAGTAGGCTATTAAAGGCCCCGAAATGACAAAGGTCAAACAAGAAAACTAACGGCTCTATTTATTTACCAAACAATAGATAAAAAAAATCTTATATACAGTCTCCTGACTTGGAACAAGCAAATCCAGAATGTTGCGGGGTTAACCAAGTTTTCGGGTGTAATCACAATTACTGAAAGCTAGTTCCTAGACAATAACAACTAATCTTATAATGTGAAAAAATAATCATGTATCTTAGACTTAATTGATATAAATATATATTCAAATAATCTATAAACATATAAAACATTACAAAGTGCAATTAATGGTATAAAAGCTGTCTTGTGTAAAAAAAAAAAAAAAACCACATAGAAGAACGTTCGGGCAAGCTAAATGGGGGTTCCATCAAGGGTCACCAACATAACAATTAACAAACGAATGTAAATTAACTATAATTATTATTAGCATGTGCCATTGTTGTTATGTTTTTGGAATGAACATGTTGACAAGTTGCTTCTTGACCCTACCATCGTACTTTCGTTCATATAATTGTCATGTTTTTTTAAAATGTGTTATGGTTATGATCCTAATCTTTCAACAACCATTCATCCTTAACACTAACTCAGAATACTAACGATTCAGCAAAAAAAGATATACTAACACATATTTAGTGCAGAGTTATTTTAATAGGCAGTAAAGTTTTGTTCCATGGCCGACATTAAAAGGATTTTTTCTTGAACAAAGACAAGTGTATTATAAAACAAAAACTTATTTATTGTAGCATGCTTGACAAACAACAAGTTATACTGCCAGTTGTCACATATCTAGTTTTAACCATATATTTTTTCGAAGTGAGGGATTCATGTCAGGCACTTCGGATTTATACAACCCAAAATGAGGCTATGTAATATAGATCAGTAAGATATACAAGAAATTATTTCTGAAGACGTAAAACGCATAACTTGAATTAGGACTGATCATAAGTGATCTTAAAATATCATAGTAAGAAACACATTTAATCTTGCTGGGAACAGTTCTGCCTTATTTTTAAAAAGATCATGTGATTCTAAAACTTCACTGAAGTTGGTTCCATGTGCATCTTGTTTACCATGCAGTTAACACTGTTCTGAACGTGTTATTCGCTATAATTATCATCGATTGAGTTCATACCATTAATCTATACTATTAAGCGAGAAGACCTCATTTTGGGTGTCGCTTCTCTTCTTTCCACAATAAATTAATCAACACGCCTCTGTTTCCTATAGGTACAGTGCATAGTCGCATTTGTCATCCATTTATATGATTATTCAGATTGAGTTATTTTGGGAGAAAAACGAGAAAAAGGCATCCGGATAGTGTCCCGTCTTTGGACGAAATTTTAAGTCAGATTAGACTTCAGGTTTGCGTTTTTCTGTATACTTTGAACATACATGTACTACGAATAAAGTGTATTTTAATTCTATCTGCTATCATTTTCAAGTTTACTATCCATGGCGGTCACAGAGTTTATTAAATGGAGAGGGTCTGTATACTATATCAATTGACCACCATGGATCGATTAGTAAACTTGGAATTGAAAGTAAATACACTTTATTTATATAGCAATGAATGTTCATAATATACAGATAACCGCTAAAATTATTCATGTGAACTTTTGATACCTTTTCTGAAATTCTCCAGTCATTAAATCTTTTACAAAATTCATTTATTACAACAACAAAAAAAGATGTGGTATGATTGCCATGTTGAGACAACTCTCCACAAGAGACCAAACTGACACAGAAATTAATAACTATAGGTCACCGAACGGCCTTCAACAACGAGCAAAGCCCATACCGAATACTCAGCTTTTAAAGGCCCCGAAATGACGATGTAAAACAATTTAAACGAGAAAACTAGCGACCATATTTATGTACAAAAAATGAACGAAAAACAAATATGTAACACATAAACAGAGACATATAATACTTTTATATGTCTCTGACATAAACAAACGACAACCACTGAATTACAGGTTCCTTTCTTAAATGTTCATAACATACTAAATGTATGTTCATATTGAAATTGATAGAAAACCAAAAATTGGGAATTTTGGAAATGAAGAAGGAGGGATAAAAAAAACATTTTCTTGTCCCCAATAACCTATGACTTATGATACATTTGCTGAAATTCTCCAGTCATTCAATATTTTACAAAATTCTTCCAACAACACTTTACATACTTTAAACTACAGTCTGAATGCCCGCGATTTCGCGGGTGTGTTCTAGTAATAATGAATTAATGATAAATATTTCGTGCACCGTAAAATAGATTTTTTATGAATACTACCCCCTATAAGACCCTAGTATTGAAAACACAATAGGATTTTACCATTTACAAGGAAATTATATTTGATTTATGTTTACAAGCGGTCATAAACTAAAGTTTTTTTTAAGAGACTTTTAGATAAACGAGAAAAATTCACCTGTATGTGCAGATGTTTAAAATAATTTATAGAACATGCATTAATAGCGTAAACGGTACCAAGGATAAGCTAAGTGGATAAACGATGGCGTTCTCTGAATCGTTCAATCAAGCCCAGATTCCATTCTGCTCATCTTGTAAACTGGAAAAAATCACTGAATGGAAATGTGTGGATTGTGATAAGAAACTTTGTTATGAGTGCAAAAGGTTTCATCTGTGGGAATTTGATTGGACTTCACATAACGTAGTGTGTACTAGGCCTGCATTAGCAGAAGGATTAGGTGATCTGCCAGAACTTGCTAAAACCAGTTGCACTAAACATGCAGAATTTGGTTGTACACACTATTGTTTGAATTGTAGGCAACTTATGTGTCCAGTATGTATAGCGTTATGCTCAATACATTGCAAGCATGAAAACATAACAATAGTTAAGTTCCGTGAGAAAAGTTTGAGAGATCTTGAACATTTGAAGAAGAACATTGAAAGAAGAGTCCTTCCAAATATTGAGGATAAAATCATATCATTAACTGGACTAGATATCGCTTTTGAAGAACGACATGAGAACGAAAGGAAAAAAATAGCGAAGCAAGCAGAAAAGTTGAAAGAACAAATAACACAATGTAAAAATATGCAACTCTTGTATTTAGAGAAATTTTGGAAAAAGAACAAAGATATCATAGAAAAAGAAAAATCGCAGCTTATAAAAATAAAAAAAGAATTAAAGAACGAAATCAAAAATATAAATTCCCTCAGAATGAAAAATATCGAAGAAATAGTACACGAGACTGCAGACATTACAAGTCGTATCAAACAAAACAGTAATCCACCAGTCACCTTTCCACAAGACATTATCAAGTTTCACCCTAAAAACAATAATACAACTGACATCAGTACGATTATGGGAGGTTTTGAGAACCACAATATGGCAAGTGAGGTGAAAGGTCGGATTCGTTCATACCAGTTAATACAACAGATGAAACAAAATTCTTCACTGGCGATTGACAGAGATGAAAAAATATATATCGCCGACGATGATTGTGTTTCTATTGAACTGAAGCCCAATAAAAAGCCCAAAATTATAAGAGTAAAACATGGTATTTTAGATATTGCTACATTGGACTTATCTCACCTGCTTTTTATATCAAGGGGAGACCATCATGTTATGACAAAAAATGAAAGTGGTGAAACCAAATCATTTTACACACTGCGAAACAGCATTAATATAGCATTAGCCCTTTGTGTTTGTGGAGACGGAAGAGTATTAGTGCTTTACGCTAAGGAAGTCCCCTCCCCAAAACGTAAGAGTGAGTGCCAAATAAAACTTAAAATCGATATGTTGTTAGACAATGGAACATTAATGAAAATAATAAAATTCAATTATCCGTCGCAGTGGAATACATTTTCAACAAGCAGATTTAGAATGAGACAGAATATTAATGGACATATATGTATCTTGTGTGAAGAACACGGCGAAGTAGTTGACACGAGTCTGGACGGAACGGTAAACTGGA
The DNA here is from genome assembly GCA_037788925.1 of Mytilus galloprovincialis. Classification (NCBI taxonomy): domain Eukaryota; kingdom Metazoa; phylum Mollusca; class Bivalvia; order Mytilida; family Mytilidae; genus Mytilus; species Mytilus galloprovincialis. Next base: position 68,767,419 of record CM075330.1, on the reverse strand, counting down.
AATACAAAAACTACTTAGCACGTGATATAGAGACCACACCGATTGGCAATATTATTGTTTTGGAAAGATATTCAAATGAGTTGAAAATTCTTAGCTCTGGTGGAGAACTTTTACAAGCAATGAAATTAGACTTATCAAAACCAGAAACAAACAGTATATGTTTTAAAAACGGCAAAGAATTTGTGATCATTAGCAGAGAAGAAATGTTTATTTTAGAGCTATCTTTTCCAATATAACAGTGCTTTTGTCTATTTTCAATTGAGTGTACAGTGATAAAATTTTGATATTTGTTTAATGCTTACTCAGCTTAACTTTTACGTTCACAAGAAAGTTCAAAGGATTGTACAGTCGTACAAACATACAGTGTGGTTCTTAGGATCTGAATGAGGTTTTAATAGGTTAACACTAATAGGTATTATTTTTTCGGTTAACGTGCAAGAAATGGAATTCTTAAATATGTTTCCAAAAGAAATAGAAATTGAAAATATAATTTAAATTAGATCTAAACAAACACTAACGCTGGTGGGAAAATTACCAGTAATGAAGACACTAATTATGTCAAAGTTAGATCATCTGTTTTAAAATTAAAAGCATCATATTATAATACTCCTAAGCAACTTATTAGTTCAATATATCCATTTATTTTGGAAAACACGCCTGACAAGATGAAAAGATACATTTTATTGCTGGGTCATAAATTCCTTATGTAGTTACTAAAGTGTCATTTTTGTCGCAATGTAAAGCTTTTAAGGGGGTAGACCTTGGTTCAGGGAGATAACTCTTTAAATCAGTTAAGCGTTTGTAAAAGTCAAGTTCTTCAATGTTTTTTAAGCATTTACCTGAAACAGATTGAAAATAATCTATGTAACCTAGAAGCTTAGAATATATTTTTTAAAATGGTTGACACAAACGTACTGATGATTTTAAGAGTTATTTCCCTTAACCTAGGTCTAACTCCTTAAATTTTATTCTAATTTTGAACCATAGTTGTTGTATTATTCTACTCCATTTCATAATTTTTTGTCCACCACAATTACACAGAATAACTACTAACGAAAGCCTGTGAATTGAATGAGGTTTAACGTTGTGACAAATCTATCACTTTTATCGAATTTGAAAATAAAACTATCCAGAATATTATATGTTAAAATATAAATGTAAATTGTCACCTTTGTCATAATTTTGCTTGAACACAGCCACTATTGATTGATTAGTTAAATGATAATGTCAAGTGACATTTTTTATATGCATCTTAAAGACGAGAACATATTAACAATTAATACAGTAGATTGGCTTTGCAAACTGAGATGATATAGATAAAGGTCGGGTAAACAATGATGATACTGAGTGCCAATGAAAACGCAACACTTGGTTTTTCTAAAATAAAATTTATATAAGAAATGAATAAATAATCTTTCAAAATAAATTGTTCTTGAAAATTAACGATTTTAACAATAGATCGATATCAAACAAAAATGTTTCATTGTCATCTTTCGGGCTCAATAGGTAAACGTAATATCCAATGTCGAATCATCAACTCACAGTCCTAACAAAAAAAAAACCCCGTGGTGCAGCGCAATCTCGACAGCGCCGTGGAATTGATCATCCCGGATGTTTAATGTGATCCCGAGGAATGTTATTTCACTTGTCCGTCAAAGCAAACTCAAGCTGACTTTATGATATTTGTGGTGGTTTTCATCGTCTAAACCATGTCAAATCTGATGCAAAATTTGCTCGATCGGACCAAAATCCGGCGAAAAGCATGACTTTTGGCCAAGGCGGATGCCAAATATCTATGTAACCACCACTGGCGGTTTTTGGTACATAACGAATGATTTTTGGTCTACAGAATTCGATGTTTACACCAGACGGCCGTTTAGATGTTGCTAAGGAAAGACTGTGGTGCTCTTTAACAATTTCTGCGCAAATGGTGCTTTACTGAAATTGCCCCAAAGGTTCTACTGCGACCACAATTGAACTCTCGTGACCTTTGGACAGCCAACAGAGTCGATATCGGATATGTTTAAGACCAAATGTATCGGTCTTGCTGAGCGTTTCTTGCTTTTTATACCCTGAGATGTGGCTTATCATTAAATGATCCATTTTGGTTGAATTTGTGGATGATTTGGGTTATTGTAGAGGCTACAACTTCAGTCCTCTCGTAATTGTATGATGTGAAAGACTTCATTCGATCATGCCCAAAACTGCATGTCTCTGGTTGTCAGAAAGTCCTTGCATTTACTCAGATGTTTATTGCAGTTTCTTAACAATAAGGGCGGGAAAATTCATGATATTAGCCAAGCTTTAAATGACAAAGTCGTGAAAATGGTACGTATGTTGAAAAGCAGTAAACTCGGTTAATGTCCTTTCAAAATAACCCTTACTTCGCATTTGTTCCAAAAATCACTCAACCGTAACATTGTCGACAATTGTCTTAAAAGTAATTTTCAACCAACTATACAAAGTTCTAATATAAATAAAATAAAAATTATTAGATTTTTTGGAAAAACAAATTGATTGATTGTTGGTTGCTTAACGTCCAGTGGCAAATATTTCATGCATATTCAGAACGAGGAAAAACAAACATGTTGCGTTTTCATTGGCACTCAGTATATAAAAAATTACCATTTTGATACAGTGATCAACTAAGAGCGAGTTCGGGCAGTTGAAGTTCTAACCAATTGTCAAGAATTAACTTATTTAGTGCCGGTATATATACATTTTTAGCAATGTTTTCTGTTCCCATTCTTATAGCTATCGGTACAAACAATGAAAATAAATAAACACAATCGCTTGGTTCTTTTAAGTTAAAAAAAAAAGCTGCTAAATTTGGGTACGAATGCAGATTTCAAATTTTAATCAAAATAAGCATGGCATACACTAACAATCCGTCTCATGGATAAAAAAAAAAAACAATGCTCTAAAGAGATTATCACTTTGGCATAGTACTATTGAGAGGTGTAACCCCAAATGGCGATTTTTACCATCAATCTCACAAGGGCAACTAACAATGTCTAGTTTTGAGTTGGGACCTTGATTTCTTTAATATTTCTTAATTAATCAACGATTAGGGAAAACATGTAGTACGTTAGGACAAAATAACACAAAAAAGAATAAGAAATTCCAGAACACGATATTATGATGAAGAAATTTTCATCTCTAAGGGAGATTTCACAATACTAGTTCAATACAAGGTTAATAACGGCAAATTAACACAACACTTATAAAACTAGTTGAAAGAAAATAAATGTTAATAAAAATTATGGTTTCTTACTTAACAAGTTGAGCTATATAAACTTCAGTGGGCCTCAATATATGAGTCTTGCATTTTAAGCTATAAATCCTTATGCCATTTAAAGTTTTATTAGTTTACATTTCAAACTGAAAGTATTTTGTGTACTTAAAAGTGTCTAATTAAATATGGAGTAATGAATTACGACTTTTTATTTCTAAAATACGAACCCATTACAATTTCACTATAGAAACACTATACGTCACTGATGAGTCTTATGTAGACGAAACGCGCGTCTGGCGTACTAAATTATAATCCTGGTACCTTTGATAACTATATACGTTGAACTTGACCATTTTTTACTAACCAATAAACTGAAGTTATATTGTTTTTATTCTTATTCTTAAGGACACCAAGATAGAGAATGATCTATGCTTGTTTCCTTGCCTCGACTCTCCCTTATCGGTTAACAAGATTTGACCATCGGTAAAGTACTATCTCCCCATGTGTTGACATTTTAATGGCAAAACAGTAGTTGTACTTCAAACTTTTTGACAACTGAAAATATTTTGGTATTATAAAAAGGAATTGTTCATGTATTGAATTATAAGATTTACTATAATATATATAATATAAAATGAAAACTATATTTGATTAACTATCATTAAGTAAAGTTATCTTGAATATTTGTCATTTTTATGTTTAAAAGGCCTTTGACAATCTATCTGTATATAAGTATACTGAGATTTTTGAACGAGTGGCTTTGAGAAGCTTAGTTGAGTAAAGATCGTCATGGCTTCCTTTGAATCATTACAAAAAGCTCAAATTCCGCTCTGCTCATTCTGTAAACTAGAAAAGAAAACAGAATGGAAATGTATAGATTGCAATAAGCATCTCTGTTATGAATGCAAAATGTTTCATCTGTGGAATATTAATTGGACGGAACATAAATTATTATGGACCAGGTCTTCAATTACAGAGGGATTAAGTGATAGTGCAGAACTTGTTGAAATTTGTTGCACTAAACATGAAAACTATTACAATACGAACTATTGTTTGCGTTGTAAGCAACTTGTTTGTCCAGAATGTATAGCTTTAGGTTCGCTCCATTTCCAACACGACAACGTAACAATATATGTAAGTGTCATGAACAGAGTTTGAAAGAACTTGAAAATTTTAGGAAAACGATTGAAAATGAAGTGTTTCCAAATATTAAGAAAAAAATGGAATCATTAATATCATTTGACATTACCTGTGAAGAAAAATAGGAAACCGAAAGAAAAAAATTGAAGAGCAAGGGGAAAAGTTGAAAGCCCTTATTTCGCTATGTACAAGTAACGTACTCGAGTCTTTAGGAAATGTTTTGATCAGGAACAGAAATCTAATAAGAGAAGAAATATCACAGCTTGAATAAAAACAGAAAGAGTTGAAAAATGAAATTAAAAATATAAATGTAACAAGAATGAATGATAACATTAGGGAAATATTACGTGAGGTTGTAAACATTTCAAGTCGCATTCAAAAGAACAGTGATATATCAGTTTATTTTCCTCGAGAATTGGCTACCTTTTATCCCATAAACTCCACATCATCTGACATCAATGCTGTTATAGGATGTTTAGAGTATCACAATATAGCAACTGAAGTGCATATTTATCATCCTATTTATTCTTATAAAATAGCTAAACAAATTAGTGATAATAGCTCATTAGCGGTTGCTAAAGATGGAACCATATATGTTTCCGATCATTTTGTTTCTATTGAATTGAAACCTAATGAAAAACCTAAAAGAAATAGAGATCAATTTAATATTTTAGATTTGGCTACATCGGAACAATCAGAACTGCTATTTCTTACAAGTGGAGACAATTGTGTTTGGATAGAAAGTGACAGTGCTGACGTTATGGCTATTTACTCACTTCCTAACAGCAAAAATGTAGCTGTAGCACTTAGTGTTTGTGAAAATGGCAAAGTCATGGTTCTTTACGTCAAAGAGGTCCCATCATCCACATTCAAAAGCGAATTTTCAGTTAAACTTAGAATTGATATAATCTCAAAAAATGGAATATTGATAAAAACAATTAAATGTAAGTTTCCTTACAAATGGAATACATCTTCAATAAACAGATTTAGAATGAAAGAGAATACTAATCGACATATTTGTATCTTGTGTGTAGAACAAGACGAAGTTTTAGATTTGAGTAAAGACGGAAATGGCAATTGGAAATACACGATGTGTCAGGTAAACGATATTGTGACAACATCGGTCGGCAATATTATCGTATCAGGAAGATACTGTAAAACATTGAGAGTTCTAAGCTGTGATGGAAAACTACTAACAACAATACAACTTAACTTTAGTAGACCCGAAACATACAATGTATGTTTGAAAAACTGTAGAGAACTTGTCATCGTTAGCAGAAAGGAACTTTTTATTCTAGAGCTATCTTTTCCAATATGACAATAGCTAGTATATTTAAGGACGCATCTCATTCTATAACATCTAGTTATACACACTGTGATATATATCGTTTGATGCTCCATCAATTTAGTAACTTGTAAGCTCTAAAAAAACAATAACTGAAGCGTTTTGTCATTGCCTTCTCTGATTGTTTAATTGTTCCTGCATTTATCAGTTTCGTCTTAAACAAGAGATGTTCAAATATTGCCTTGGGAAATATCAATCTACTTTGACATTTAAGAATTATGGTGTTTAAACCCGTTTGTATTCATGATGTATAGTAGATGCTTATCTTTTGTTGGCTGAAAGACTAATCACTTGATTTTGTTTTACACATTGTATGAAAATAACCCAATTTAATAGAATGAGATGCGTCCACCTAATTTATCAACAATATGCATTGTTCTTGAATTTCTTGCAAAACGTTTAGTATATTTTATTGATTAAAAATGAAATGCACTGTGAATTTTATATATTAATATCTTAATACAAAAATTGAACGATAAATAATTATCCTATTCGTTGTATGACAGATGAGTCAATTATTTCCGTCATATGCTTTCGTGTCGTTAGACCTTACTACTTAACAATACCTTTTCTTTTTGTTCATACAAATGATTATTCTTTTAAAAACGCAAATTGTGTGCATATGCAAAATTAGTCGACAGTGTGGTAAAGGAACAAAGTTTCGGAACAAAATTGAATAATTCGGCTTCCCAATTTTGAATTTTCATTTTTGGACCACGAGTTCCAAATGCTGAAGTTGAAATCAACACTTTGTAAATTTTACGCACGCCATCACGGGTTGGATGTCCGTTGTGTTATATCAGTTTCATATATGATATCGGATATGTTCCTTATGTCGTAACTACAATCCAGTTCCCTTTACACAAATGTGACCAATCTAGTTGGGACAATATCGCTAATGCGCCTCTGATTGAGGAACAGAAAAGTTGTTTGTAAACAAAAAATCTCCGTGTAGTGATATTGGACATGTTTAAATTTTTTGAACAAGTGACTGAGCTTAACTTTTTGTGTTGATCGGGAAAGTATAGGACCTCAGAATAAATGTGTAAAAACTATGGAGCTATTATATGTATTCAAAGTATTAAATTTTCAAAGAAATTATTGTGTGAAAAAAAACGACTTTTTATCATGAAGAGCCGCTTCACGAAAGGATTTTCGGGGTATGCTAATTTACGGGAAAATGAATCACACTTCGTACCCCGAAAATTTAACCACATATTTGAAAATGTCTCAGCTTCTAAACAAGCCATCATACACATACGAGTTTACGATATGGGCTGAGCTACAGAAGAAAGCGTTACCATTACCGCCTATGGAGAAACAATTGCCCATATTGCCCCAGTTAGACTATTTACCGACTTGGTAATACCATAAGCAATACGACGGGTGCCGCGTCTTAAGCAGGACCAGCTTACAACCTGGGGCACCTGAGATCGCCCCCAGGTTTTGGTGGGGTTTGTGTTGTTTTTGTACTCCTATTTGTGACATGTTTATCTATTGTGTATGTTTGTTTTGTTCACACACCGTTGTCAATGGAATTTGATGCGACTGTCATACAAGTGAAAGGTTGAGCGCTTTAAAACCAGGTTTAATCAAACCATGTTCTACATAAGTCTACCTAGCCAGGAATATGACAGTTGTTATCCTTTCGTTTGATGTGCTTGAGCTTTTGATTTTGTCATTTGATTACGGACTTTTCCTTGGAGTTCAGTATTTTTGTGATTTCACTTTATACAGAGTTAGCTCAGAGAAAGAACGTAACGAAACATTCACAAATTTAACAGCGCCAACGGAACAAATGGTATTTGAGATACAATATTAATATTTTGCGCTCAAAAATGCAGAAACGAATTAATGCTGGTAACTTCTGATGTTTAACTAAATGCTGGACACAACCAAGCCTTCTTTCTGAAGTATTTCGAGAAGCATCCGTCACACATTTTCATGAAAATAATAAATTGATACTGGCAGAACCTTTCGAAATTTTATGTTCTCAATGCTTTTAAATTTTGAGTTTTTATTTGGCCTTTTATTTATATATCATTTTAATAATTTAGCGTCACTGTTGAGTTTTTTTATCCCGCGCGTAGGTAACCTGTTGGTTGTGATTTTAAGGCAATATGTCTGCATCTATCCACCACGCCCCTCCCCCTATTTCTAGCTGCAGTCCTTATTTAGCACACTTCATCGCAGTCGACATTACATTTTTACTCTATTTTCGTCCTGGATAAGCATAAAATGTTTTGGCATTGGACGTTAAGTTAGCAAAAAACGATCGATCAGATACAGAGTGATTGGGTTAAGGTTATTTTATTATTACTGAATTCCATTCCAATTGCCGTTTTATAATAAATCAGGACGATCGATATAGCTTCAAATGATACTTTAGGGTATAGTCTTTATATCTTGTTGGATTTTGTTTTATTTTCTTCAGAGGGAAAACACCAGAAGAAGCAACAAATGATGTCATTTCCGTTCAGTTACCGAAGATAGTCAAACTGATGTCGGATGGTCTATTGAAAGTTGACAATATTGATGTATTTTGTGAGAAAGGAGTATTTGATGTTGATCAATCAAAAAGAATCCTAGTGGCTGGAAAAGATGCAGGTCTACAAATAAATTTTCATGGTGATGAACTCCATCCATTAGAAGGGGCTGAGGTATACATTAGGCTATACGAACGTTATACATAGGTCATCCTTTTTTTTCTTTTCTTTTTTGCTGTTAGCCTTAACGGGACTCTTAATGCGAAAAATTGAATGTGTTAATTTTCTTTTATAGTACTTTACTTGCTTGTAGTGTATAATAGGAAAGGGGGACAACACGCTTTTGGAATGTGTGATATAGGGTACATAAGAATGGGGTCTTAGTATACTGGGGTAACATTTTGGAATGTTGGAACAAGACGGTAAAAAAATTGGGATCTGGGGGAGGGGAGACGTTAGAAGTGCGAAAACATTACAAAAGAAGTGGGATTTGGGAAATGATCAGGAATCCATGAAAAACTCTAATGAATAACTACCTTTAAATACATATACCAATCAATCATGCATAAAAGAAACAGGCGTTTGAAATAAAATAGAGAACCTAAGACGATCAATTCACGCTGAAGTTGCATGAATGTCTTCAGCAATAACATGAATAAACTGAATAGTGAGCATCTTAAAAGAGACCAGCATTGCCATTATACAAAGGTACCTGTCTCCGATATCCGTAACTCAATCTTATAGCCTATGTTATGTTGGAGCATTAGAATTTTGTATATATTTTTTTTAAAACACACAGGACAACAAGCTTAAAAAGAAAATCCCTAAGTGATAACATATCCATGATATTATCCGGAATGCCGACATTTTTTGTGCAACTGCCCAAGTTTTCTAAAACTATTTTTCTTTTAGATGGGTGCAGAATTGGGAGCTTTAGCAATAAGCCATCTAGAGGAAATTTCAGAACAAGGAATAAAAGCAATGGTAGAAGCTGGAAGTATTGGTGTTGTTTTACCTACAACTGCATATATACTCAGAATAAAACCACCACCTGTGAGGTTGATGATAGATTCGGGTATGGCAGTTGCTCTTGGATCCGACTATAATCCTAATGCTCACTGTTCAGCAATGGTAAGAACAACAAAAATAATTTTGAAAATTATCACTATATTAGGTTTCTTCTACAGGCTAATAATGTGAATAACAAAAATGGAAATGGAAATGTATTCCTTGGTCTCCAAGTACAAAATATATAAACATGCATTCCCATTCTCAATTTTATTAGTAAATAACCAAAAAACAGACAAATACAGTACTGTACAAAATAATATCCATGTGCACTTGGAGGCACTAAGAAACAAGGATTATAATTCCCTTTAACTAATACCTCAATGAAAAGTTATTAACCACGCGGATTAAGGCTAATTGTATTAATCTGGTTAATTACTTAAATAGCATTTATCATTTTGTCTTACCAGCCTCTGGTTATGCATTTAGCATGTGTGTTGATGCACATGTCGATGCCAGAAACCTTAATAGCTGCTACACTCAATGCTGCTGCGGCCTTGGGGTTAGCTGAAACACATGGTACAATAGAAGCTGGTAAATACGGAGACATGGTTGTCATTGATGCCAATAGGTAAACTAACTTTATACTGAAACTACTAAGTGTTATAGTACAAATGTATCTTTAAAGTCATAAGAAACGAGTGACTGGTGAAAAATAATGTTCTTCCAATTCTTGAACCAATGCATACAAACATCATAAACTTAGTCTTCTGTGCACGAATTTATCATTTTTTCGTGTAAATTTCGTATAATCGTCAATTTTTTTTTTCAATCGGTCAGTGTTGTTGTGAAAATATGGCAGGTAATTAAAGTTCGTGTTTGAAGCCGAAGTTTAACGATTGTCACCTGTTTGTCAACAATCGACAAAAAATCAACAAAAAACATGGAAATTGAGCACGTGTTTAACATGTAAATTTAGATAATAGTTTATTTTAAGGACATCCATATCCATGCGTACTGTGATCACCGGATTTTTACGAGATGGTTCACACTGAGGTCACTTTGCATACGGAAAATATATCGGGGGAATTGCTTCCCTGGAAGGAAGCAATTAAAATAAAGTAAACTTCTTCTAAATATGAATAAATTAAAGAATTTTCTTCAGAAAAAAAGTATATGTACACAAGTTTTATAATGAAAACTATCCATTGAGTTATAAAAAAACATATGCATTATTTTTTTTTTTGATTTGAGGTTTCTTATGACTTTAAATTTAGTTCGTATACTGAAGGAAACTGTTGACAAATCATGAAAAAAATTATAACTCTTTTTTAAAACTAAATTGCAGATTGTAAAATATTGTAAAACTGGGAGTAAATAAACTAGATATCATTGAGATGGGAGCCATCTCTGTGGGCCCCGCTGTGAATAATGTGCATTAAAAAATTGTATTTTTACCATAGGACATGGGTTTGTCAACTGAAATCAAAGTTTTTGACCTTGACCTTTGACCTATGAAGTTGTAAATAAATTATGACACACCCTTTGGTGTTGGTTTATAAACATGTCAAGTATAAACTTTGAAATGATAAAGGTTCTCAAGATATAGAGCGGACACGATCTTTACCATAGGACATGGGGTTGTCAACTGAAACCAAAGTTTTTGACCTTGACCTTTGACCTAGGAAGTTGCACATAAATTATGACACACCCTTTGGTGTTGGTTTATATACATGTCAAGTATAAACTTTGAAATGATAACGGTTCTCAAGATATAGAGCGGACACAATCTTTACCATAGGACATGGGGTTGTCAACTGAAACCAAAGTTTTTGACCTTGAACTATGTCCTAGGCAGTCGTTCATAAATTATGACACACCCTCTGGTGTTGGTTCATATACATGTCAAGTATAAACTTTGAAATCATAACGGTTCTCAAGATATAGAGCGGACACGATCTTCACCACAGGACACAGGGTTGTCAACTGAAACCAAAGTTTTTTTACCTTGACCTTTGACCTAGGAAGTTGTACATACATCATGACACGCCTTCTGGTGGTGGTTAATAAACATGTAAAGTATAAAGTATGAAATCATAATGGTTCTCTAGATATGGAGCGGACACAAAGTGTTACGGATGGACGGACGGATGGACGGACGGACGGACAGACTGATCACTATAGGGGACCGCCTTTGGCGGGACCCTAATAATATACTGTGACTTTTTGAAGAAAAAAAACCGAGAAGAATTAAAATGAGCAATCGAAAAGTAAACCAGATGAGAAAATCAAAGCCAAATGGTAAGGAAGCCTTTACAAAATGGGACAAATTGGAATTGGAATACAAAGTAAAATAACAAACATACTAAACTTCGAGGAAAATTCAAAACGGAAAGTCCTCAATCAAATGACAAAATCAAAAGCTCAAACACATCAAACGAATGGATAACAAATAAAAGCAATACAGTGATAGGAATTCAGTGGTGGATCCAGGGGGTTGGGGGTCCGGGGGTTGGAACCCCCCTTTTTTGGCCGATCAATGCATTTAAATGGAAGCATATAGTTGGAACCCCCCTTTACTCTGGGTTGGGACCCCTCCCCTTTTAAAATGGCTGGATCCGCGCCTGGGAATCTTCCGTTTAAAGAGTTGGATCATTTAGTGTATAATTATTCAGTTACTCTTCAGTTGTTAAGAATACAAATGAAACAGCTCCATGCTACTATTGGATTGAACATGAAACTGTCCTTTATGAACATATCTTTTATTCAAATTTATTTTTTTGTTATTTTAATTTATTTGAAAACTTATTATTTCAGATGGGAGCATTTGATATACCAGCTTGGATCACATGATAAATTAATTGACTGTGTAATAAGACATGGTGATATAGTGTACCAGCGAGTGTGAAACATACGATTGAGCTATAATCATTATTTGTTCATTTGAAATATGAAAATGTGGTTAGGGTATTTGAGAATACATGATTTTTTTCTAATCAAAAAGTTGTATAATATTTTGCATTAAAAAGTATGAATCAGTGAGTGTAAAATATAAAGTTTTTTTTTTATCCCAACAAGTGTGGACACAGATCAGTGTGGATAGTATGTTTGGATGTTTGACAGTGTTTTGTATGACATAAGAAGTTCTATGTTTTTCCCATATTATTAACTGTGTTGCACAATATGACAACCAACCTGAGCATTAGTAGAGTTGTTTATTTAATATTTAGTTTTTTTATGTTCAAAACCGGCATGGAAGAGACCCTAATTGCATTAATTGCCAAATGATTATGATAGAATATGTTCCACATCTTTGATTTTGGATACATTTTGAAGCTAGGAGAGGAACCATAACGGGTTCATTTTTTCATGATGTGATTTTTTTTATATGGGAGATGGTATCCGAGAACATGTATTTGTTTACTATTTGTATGGTTCTATTTATATTACTTTGAGGAGGATCATCATGATCATAAGTAAAAGATTTCGTTTTAATGTCGAAATTGTTTCTCAGATTAGAAGACATTTTCTTGTTTTAGGAATTAATATACTCAGTTTAGAAGACATTAGTAATGACAATGCCTGACATGATGCTTGGGGCTAGATGAGCTAGAGAGTAAACTTCTGTTTTATTTTATATTAATAATAAGAAAGTATTTCCTCCAAAGCAGGTCAAATCAAAAAAAAAGTTGACCAGTATGAAAATGATATCATCAAAAGAACCTTTGTGAGCATGCAGTTGTTAATGTCTGTGTCATTTTGGTCTGTTGTGGATAGTTGTCTCATTGGCAATCATACCACATCTACTTTTTTATATTCAAAGACTCATAAAAATATAACTGCTACAGAAGTCATCTCATAAAATTTCAAGTGGATATGAACATCTACTTAATACGTTTAAAGATCTAAAAAGTTATAGTAATCAATATGAAAAAAGTATTGCAAAAATATTCTCTTTTCAATTCATTTTGTGATATGGATACAAATATAGGTAATACCAATACAGTAAGGCAGTTTTGTTGTGGTATGAAAGTGTATTTTAGTAATTGATAATTGCTGTTAATTCACAAAAATTGAGAAATAAACAAATGAATGATAAATGTTGAACATGTACAATGAAATATAGTTTTAGAATTCAATTAGGCGAAATAGGCCTTATAATTTTTTTATTTTTTTAACATACTGGATGACCATTTACACTCAGGCCTAAGGTGTCATGTAGGCAGTATAGATGTATAAAATAAAGTGTAACATAACAATCAGGCATCATATTGCTAGTAGCTAGAGTAGCGTTGTTTGGTAAATTTGTGTTTTTTAAATAAATTTGGCTAATGGACAAAAATGTTTGATTCAAATCTAAATAAAATGCTATTATCTCCCTATTACTTACATTGTTCATAAAATGTATACAACTTTGATAATTCCTTGTACATGAGAGTTGTCTGTCAAATCTTTATTTCCCAATGAATGATTTGCATAACAATGAACTGAGCTCAAAGCAAAGCACTTTCATAATACACTTGGACAAAGAGCTCAATCCAGTGATATACTTTGTACTACGTATATATACAGGTCCTTCATATCCATCCATCGACCAAATCCATATCTCAATAACATGCCATACTACGTATACATGGTTGGATCAGAAGTCCTGAAGTGAAAGACATAAATTTTATTATTGTATTTAACATGTTTAAAGTATAAATACTGGTTAAAACTTTCACAAATTTGTGGTGAAAGCATTCAGTATCTACACGTATCAACTATCAATCACTTCATGCACAAATTGATATAGGTTGAGTGTGCCTCTGTTGGAAATAAGAACATATCTCCACCTAATTTTAGTTAACTGATGAAGAAACATTCAAAACTATGAAATTTTATCTTAGACTTGCGAGTTTTTATTTACCATCACCACTGAATCAATAATATATATGTAAACATACATGTATATAAGAGTAAAATTGACAAACATATATAAGACTAAAACTGACATTCGGGCTTTACTCCACCTTCATTTCCCAAGTTCATGTTCAAATCTGACTTCATGATAAATTTAAATAAGATTCCATATCGATGAAATATCCCTCTGATAGACTAGCCGCAACGAAATACCAGTTTTAAAATGATAGGTGGAACCTAAATTTTAAACGATATATTCTAAATATTGCTAATACATTTCATAATAATTCTTCTGAAAACTTTGCGATATTTTTCATAATATTTTGTCTTTTGTTTAAAACTATGTATTGACCTCTAGGTGTCTTTCAATTACATCCAGGTTGGCTTGGGTTGATGTCTGATTACTGTACATGTTATACATCAATGTGGGATTTGTTTACATAAATAACAACTATTCCTTAAAATTCAAATAAAATGGATGCAAGAAATTAAAAGTCATCCATAGGCATTCTACTTTCAATAACCAGCTGGGCCATGAGTGCTTGATAAGCTTGTCACATGTACTAAGAATAAAGTTACTACTCAATGTCATATTAGAAATTTATGAAAATGAAACAGGGAGTTTACATCAATAGATATAAACAATGCACCAAAGTTTAATAAGATTTGTTGATAACATTATCAGAAACTTGAAAATTCACCCTTTTTAATATATTAAACAACCATAACTTGGAAATGTAAAAGGAGTAGCTAGGTTCAGTAAGACCCCTTTTTGGCCCCAAAATATAGCAGTTTTAGAAAATTGTGAAAATGTAATCAATAAGCTATATTTTGGAAAGTAAAATGCTTCTGCTACATAAATATGAGCTGTTTTTGCACAATGCACAAATATCGCGTTCTAGCATCATTAAGTCATGCTAAATTACTGAAATCTTCAAAATTATAGCATTTTGGTTAATTTTTAGACGGTTTCCGTCTAAAATGAAAGTGGCTGCATTCGTGTTCATTCATAATATTGAAATGTAAGTTGTATTTGATGATAATACAAAACATATATAAAGGTTTAGGATGAACACGGATGCGGACACTTTCATTTTTGACAAAAACCATCTGAAAAGTGATGTTTTTTGACATATTTGATAGATTTTTCATATTTAAGCTTGAATCAGAGCGTTTTTAATTACTAAATCAGTTAAAATCTTTAACATAAACTAATCGAATCAATTGAAATAGACACTTAAGTGTTTAAAAAGTGTCCAAAAACTGTCGTTAGATGAACCTGAAATTTGAGGCCAAAATCGGTCCTTACCGGACCTACTCCTTTGTAAGATTCTATCTAAAGGCAGCAGCTTACATTACTAGATATCAACAATTCACCAATGTTTCATGAGAACTGCTGGAAGCATTTTTGAGTTAAAGTTTGAAAACTGGAATATCCCCCCTTTTTTTAGGACTTGGAAACATAAATTCTAAAATTAGTAAAAAAAAAAGAAAGGGAGCTCACGTTGATAGATATAAACAATTCACCAAAGTTTTATGCAATTTTATCAAAGCCTTTTAAAGTTAATGTCTGACATAATTGACAACGGACGGACAGACAGACTGACAACAGTATTCCATTCTACATCCTGTAAACAGGCCTATACAAATGAGAAAACGTTATACTGTATATTCTGCTGTAGAAGAGCCCAACATGTTCATATTGGGATACAGTTAATATATCATGTATATTGATATAAAGATTAGAGATTTATAAAAAAAAAACTTTCATGGCATCAAAACTGTAAGTATTTGCATTTGTTCTGTTGATTAATAGCTATAGTGGTCAAGTACATGAGGACTGGGATGAAATCAATTATTAATGTATACGTGTATAGTTCAATTCTGATCAATTGTTCCATGGTAAAAAAAGTTGTAGTAGGCTGTTTGAAGTTTGCAGCATAAACATCTTCTTCAGGTCTGCAATCCATATAGAACAAAGTATATATGTGGTATGATTGCCAATGAAACGACTATCCACAGAGGTTCAAATAACAAAGTAAATATAGGCATCTATACAGCCTTCAAAAAAGAGAAAGAATACAGTCCAGACATGTAAAATATGCAACAATTAAATTGAGAAAAAGTAATGGCCTGATTTACAACTTATTAACAACAGGTTAAACCTCTCCCCCACCACACACCCCCCCCCCCTCCCCCCTCCCCCCAAAAAAAACAAAGTTCTAAAGAAGGTAAGAAGTAAATAAAGCCTTTTTAACTAATTAAGGAGGATCTGGAGGGGATTCATTTCATTCCAAACAACTTTTCTTTAGGGGACTTATTGAAATAAGCAACACTATTTTTACTTTTGACACGAGTTCAGTTTATTTTTCTCTTTATGACGGATAAAATAACTAAGGGTCGGCACTCAAAATAGGGTGGGTCAGGTAACCGTAGACAGACATATATTTTTTTGGCCTAATATCTAACATGATTGCCAATGAGCCTGATGAGACAACTACATGTATCAACAGAGGTTCAGATGACATTGCAATTACAGGCAACCATACAGCCTTCAAATATGAGGAAAACTGTCCCGACATGAAAAGTATCCCCCCCTAAAAAATGAGGAATATTTTGATGCTTTAAAATAAAGGGTATGTGTGTGTGTGTGTGTTGGGGGGGGGGGGGGGTCATTACCATAAGAACAACTTTTCTAAAAGATGATTCCACATATATTCATTGTATTTTCAATGAATAATAAATATTGAAGTGCATCTCAGGCATTTGAGAACAGACTATTGAATTGAATCGGTACATCTTGTTATGATATTGTAATTATTGTATTTATTTATGTTGGCCTAATTTGTGTTGTATGGCCTGATAGTTGTTTACAGAATAATCTTAGAACTGTGCAGTTTAGAAATCACTGGAACAATTACAGAATGATTGGAACTTTCCAGAATGATCCTAATAAAAGATGCGTTATATAAACTTCTACATTTTACTGGAAACTTCCATTGTAACTTTCTAGGATGTTCCAGTATAGATTGTTCTAGACTTTTCCTTGACAATTATATATATGCAGACACTAAAGTTAAACGCTCACTCTTGGACTCACTCTTGGATTTGGACTTAGACATCGATAGACATTAATATTCATAGCATTTGGATTGACATTTTTATTCTGCAAACAACATCATACTGGACTGTGACCGTAATATTCAGATTGGATTCCGAAAGATATCCGGATACAGACAAAGATAAAAGATTGGACTCATATTTTGACAGTTAAGTTGACAGTAATATTTGTGTAATACTTCTTGTAAACTTTTGTATAATAAATATTGTTAAATTTTATTATTGATTTGTGTACTTTTGTTGGCTACAATTTAAAGGCGATTTCTGGCCGTAACAGAAATTGGGGGTTCGTCCGGGATACTGAAAATATATTTTTCAAAATTTATTCAGTATTTTTATAAGAACTAGCCAACAAAATTCTACAAAATGGCATTTGATGCCGGTAAATTTTTGAAAACGCCAGACCTGGAGAGTTTTGATAATTTAAAGAAAGAGGAATTAGTGTTGCTTGCTAAACATCTCAAATTAGTTTTTAAAGTATCTATGAGAAAACAAATTATAAAAAATTTGGTTATAGACAAATTAGTTGACGCAGAAATTTTAGGTGAAGAGGCTCTTGAACTTAAGGTCGAAAATGTTGATGCCTTTAAATTAAAACAGCTTGAATTAGAACATGAATTTAAATTAAAACAAGCAGAACTGGAAATGAAGGAAAGGTTAGAAATGGAAAAGAAAGAAAAAGAAGATGAATTTAAATTAAAAGAATTAGAAATGAAGGAAAGGTTGAAGATGAACTTAAAATAAAACAAGATGAACTTAAAATAAAACAAGATGAACTTAAATTAAAACAGGCAGAACTTGAAATGAGGGAAAGGCTAGAGATGGAAAAAATAAAAATTGAAATTGGCAAAGAAGAAAATAACACTAAAGTCCAGTCGAAATCAGATTATTTTGATGCATCAAAAAATATACGTTTGGTTCCCAAATTTTGTGAAAAAACAGTCGATAAATATTTTCCACAGTTTGAGAAAATTGCTAATAATTTGAAATGGCCAATGCCGTATTGGACTACGATGCTACAAAGTGTTTTTTAGGGTAAGGCCGCCGAAATATACTCTGCACTTCCATCAGAAAAAAGTTCTGATTATGACACGGTAAAACAGGAAGTTTTGAAAGCTTATGAGCTAGTACCAGAAGCATAAAGACAGAAATTTAGATCTTATAAAAAGTTTGATTCGCAAACCTATGTGGAATTTGCTCGGGAAAAAGAAGATCTATTTGATAAATGGCTTACTTCAAAGAAAACAGATAACAATTTTGATAACCTAAGACAATTGATGTTATTAGAAGAGTTCAAACAATGTGTTCATTTAGACTTAAAAACACATTTAGACGACAAAACTGTTGGGACAATACATGATGCAGCTGTAATTTCAGATAATTATACCCTTTCACATAAAAGAAGTTTCAAGGGTCAAAATGTTAATACTTCAAGTGGAAATTACAAAAATCAAAGCACTGAGCGTACTGATAGTAAGCCTGTTGCACAGAATAAGAGTCAGTCCAGTTATAATATGTCTAGTCCAAAATTTGATACTTTTGAGAAGAAGTCACTGATTTGTGCTTATTGTAAGAAAAATGGTCACCTGATGGCTGATTGTTTTAGACTCCAGAAGAAGAATGAACGAGATAATAAGCCGAAGTCCAGTGCTTGTACGACACCTTATATTACCAGTACGTTGGAATGTCCTGCGAGTCAGGCTTTTAAGTCCAGTTTTTGTGATTACATGGAGGAATATAAACCCTTTATGTCTGATGGGTTTGTTTCTATTGTTGATGATACCACTCTTCAGCCTATTAAGATTTTACGGGACACTGGAGCTTCTCAGTCTTTATTGTTAGAAGGTGTGTTGCCTTTGTCCGAGAAGACTTCTGTTGGTGCCTCCGTTTTGTTACAAGGTGTAGAGTTAGGTTGTATAGATGTTCCTCTCCATCGTATTTATCTGAAGTCAGATTTGATAACTGGACCAGTTATTGTGGGTGTTCGTCCTAATCTCCCCGTTGAGGGTGTTACGTTATTGCTAGGAAATGATCTAGCTAGGAACAAAGTGGTTGCAGAACCAATTGTTACCAGTGAACCAGTGGTGGATGTTAAATCACCTGAAGATGATGCTGAATTGTATCCAGCTTGTGTTGTTACTAGGGCGATGGCTAGAAAACAACAAGATGAGAATTTGCAAGAAGACCAGTTTGATTACATGGACCTTTCTGACACTTTCCTAGCTTACATTGAAGGTCCTGGTAGCTCAGAAAAGGCCATTATAAGACCACCTAGTGTTAACAAGAATGTTATTATGCCATGGCCAAACGTAAACAGCCATTCATTAGACCGAAAGAATTTATTCGAAGAACAACATAAAGACCCTGAGGTTCTTCAGCTCAACCAGCGGGCTCAACCACAGGAGGAAGCAGACAAAGTGGCCGAATGCTATTTCCATCAGGACGGCATTTTAATGAGGAAGTGGAGGCCTCCTGATGCTACCCCAGAAGAGGAATGGAGAGTGGTATACCAAGTGGTGGTGCCTAAAGTTTATAGGCAAGAAATTATTGGTCTTGCCCATGACACCCCCTTGGCTGGACACTTAGGTATAAGAAAAACTTGCCTTAAGATCTTGCAGCATTTTTACTGGCCAAGACTTAGAAATGATGTTGCAGAATACTGCAAATCCTGTCATATATGCCAGGTTGTTGGTAAGCCTAACCAGAAAATACCACCAGCACCACTTCTGCCTATTCCAGTCTTTGACGAACCTTTCAGCAGAGTTCTAATTGACTGCGTTGGACCTTTACCAAAGACCAAAACTGGAAATGCGTATTTATTGACAATCATGTGTACATCCACTCGCTTTCCTGAGGCTATTCCGCTTAGAAATATCAAGACACCTACTATTGTCAAAGCTCTTATCAAATTTTTCACATTAGTAGGACTTCCTAAGTCTATACAGTCCGACCAGGGATCAAATTTCATGTCAGGTTTATTTCAGCAAGTCGTGTACCAGTTAGGGATTGCTCAGTATAGATCAAGTGCATACCATCCAGAATCTCAAGGTGCCTTAGAACGTTTTCATCAAACATTGAAGAACATGATTAGAACTTTTTGTCTTCAATTTGACAGAGACTGGGATGATGGAGTCCACTTTCTACTTTTTGCAGTCCGAGAGGCTGTTCAAGAATCCCTGGGATTTAGTCCCTTTGAGTTGGTATTTGGCCATACTGTAAGGGGACCGTTAAAATTGATTAAGGAAAAGTGGCTTACTGAACATAATGACTTGAATCTTTTAGACTATGTATCTAGATTTAAAGAAAAATTGTATACTGCATGTCAAATTGCTCAGAAAAACTTAAAAAATGTACAGAACAAGATGAAAATTTGGTATGATAAAGATGCCAGGGATAGAGTTTTTGAGCCTGGTGATAAGGTACTTGTATTTTTGCCAGTCCCTGGACATCCTTTACAGGCTAAATATTGTGGTCCTTATACAATAGAGAGTAAAATCAATGATTTGAATTATATTGTAAAAACTCCAGGTCGGCGTAAACAAAACAGAGTGTGTCATATTAATATGTTAAAACCATATTTTGAGCGTACTAATGAATGTGATAGTAAACCAGTTGCCACTTTAGGCATGGTTAAATTTGAGAACAATCATGACAAACCAGATGTAATTGAACCACCTTTTAGTTCTAAAACTTTGGAAGAGACAGTAAGATTGAAAAATTCAGAAATATTGTCAAATTTAGACTCAAAACTTGCACATCTGTCTTTTGATCGTAGAGAAGAAATAAAAACTTTGGTATTTTCTTTTAAAAATCTTTTTCCAGATGTGCCAAACAAAACCACTGCTGTTTGTCATGATGTTGATGTAGGAGATGCTTCTCCAATTAAGCAACATCCTTATCGGCTTAATCCACTCAAACTTGAAGCTATGAGAAAAGAAATTAAATATATGCTTGACAATGCTATTATTGAGCCGAGTAACAGTGAATGGAGCTCTCCTTGTTTCCTTGTGCCAAAACCAGATAAAACCTTTCGTTTCGTGACTGATTTCAGAAAAGTAAATTCAGTCTCAAAATCTGATTCCTAACCGATTCCAAGGATAGACGATTGTATTGACAACATTGGTCAAGCAAAATTTGTGAGCAAATTTGATTTGTTGAAAGGTTATTGGCAAGTTCCATTGACACAGAGAGCTCGTGAAATATCAGCTTTTGTTACACCAGATGGCTTATTTCAATATACTGTAATGCCATTTGGCATGAAAAGTGCACCAGCTACATTTCAAAGAATGATCAATAATGTTATAAAAGATTTAAACTGTTGTTATGCTTATATTGATGATCTAATTGTATGTAGTGATAGCTGGGAACAGCATTTAACACATTTGTATGATACTTTTGATAGATTGTCACAATCAAATTTGACTGTTAATCTTGGTAAAAGTGAATTTTGTCAGGCCACTGTTGATTATTTAGGGCATACAGTTGGCCAAGGTCAAGTGAAACCTATTATGGCTAAAGTAGAAGCCATTTCCAAATTTCCTCCTCCTACAAATAGAAAACAACTTATGAGATATTTAGGCATGATTGGATTTTACAGAAAATTTTGTTCAAATTTTGCTACTGTGGTTCAACCATTGACTCATCTTTTACGAAAAGATTCTAAATTTATCTGGAGTGAAAATTGTCAAAACGCTTTTGAAAATAGCAAATCACTTTTAATTAATAGTCCAGTTCTGATTACTCCAGACTTTGAAAAACAATTTAAACTTGCCGTTGATGCAAGCGATGTGGGAATTGGAGCTGTTTTATATCAAGAGACAGATGATAATGTTGAGAAACCTATATCATATTTTTCCAAGAAAATTAGATAAACATCAGAAAAATTATTCAACTATTGAAAAAGAGTGTTTTGCAATGTTGTCAGCACTTCAACATTTTGATGTATATTTGAATCCCACTGTATATCCTATTCTTGTTTGTACTGATCATAATCCTCTCACCTTCATACATAAAATGAGAAACAAGAATCAGAGGTTGACTAGGTGGAGTTTATTGTTACAGGAATATGATGTAATTGTAAAACACATTAAGGGTAAAGATAATGTAATAGCAGATGCTTTATCTAGAGCTTATTAAAACACTTTGTATATACTATGTATTTTTGTTCACATTATTCATGATAAGTTTTTGTTACACTAAAACTTCTTTTAAGGGGGGAGGTGTTATGATATTGTAATTATTGTATTTATTTATGTTGGCCTAATTTGTGTTGTATGGCCTGATAGTTGTTTACAGAATAATCTTAGAACTGTGCAGTTTAGAAATCACTGGAACAATTACAGAATGATTGGAACTTTCCAGAATGATCCTAATAAAAGATGCGTTATATAAACTTCTACATTTTACTAGAAACTTCCATTGTAACTTTCTAGGATGTTCCAGTATAGATTGTTCTAGACTTTTCCTTGACAATTATATATATGCAGACACTAAAGTTAAACGCTCACTCTTGGACTCACTCTTGGATTTGGACTTAGACATCGATAGACATTAATATTCATAGCATTTGGATTGACATTTTTATTCTGCAAACAACATCATACTGGATTGTGACCGTAATATTCAGATTGGATTCCGAAAGATATCCGGATACAGACAAAGATAAAAGATTGGACTCATATTTTGACAGTTAAGTTGACAGTAATATTTGTGTAATACTTCTTGTAAACTTTTGTATAATAAATATTGTTAAATTTTATTATTGATTTGTGTCTTTTGTTGGCTACAATTTAAAGGCGATTTCTGGCCGTAACAATCTATACATTTTTGTTCAGGGTCAATTGACATCAATTTTTTGGCCCCTCTAATCGACGTCCAATTTTTAGCTTCTCGAATTGACGTCAGATTTATGGCCATATGCAAAGATCCAAACGCCGAGATATTTGGCCTGACATGCTGCATTATATGGAAATGTCCAAAACAAATGAACAAAACTGCAAATTGGGACCGAAAAGATTTATACATGTTATACCAACTGAAACTTCGATTGTCTGAGAGAGATGTACAGACAGTTCTAGGTCAATATTTTCACAACAAAAAAAAACAACTATAAATTTGTTGAAAAATATCTAACAAAGTTCAAATTATAATACTCTCAAAAAAGTTAGCTTTACGTCTTTATTTTGTCCATTGTTGAAGACTGATTTTTGCCCTCTATATGTCCTATATGTTCAGTTGTTTTGTTTTCTTTGTCTGACATTGGGCATGTTGGGTCCTCATTGACGTATACTCGCATGTAATTTATCAATGTGAATATGAATGAAATTCGTCAACGTAGAACGGCCTTAACACCCCCCCCCCCCCATCCTTTTCTAGATAAAAATAAGGATGGGGTGGGGGTGTACCTTCGGGTGTACCTCCCCAGTGGCGGATCTAGAAAGAGATAGATAAACAAATTTAATTTAATTCATTCATAATGCATGATTGTTTTTCAAAATGTACATAAATGAAATTTAAAACCGAGACTCCGTTAGTTGGACAATGCAATTATATATGGAAATTTCACTTAAAAATACAAAAATAATTTGTATTTACCTTTCAAAATAAGAAGTCAACTTCATATTGACGAGCTGTTTTGACAATTTAATTACATGTATACAGGTGAAACGCATTGATCCGTATTCTATAATTGTGACACCTTCAGGTAATCCATAACCAATTAGTGCGATGAAAGGATTTATCTTAAGTGTTAATTTGTTAATTAGCTAGTTATTGAAAAAATAGACACTTAAAAAAAATTTGAGGTTCGTCATGGGGGTGGTCCGGTGCGCCGTGGGACCACTCCCTGGATCCGCCACTGCTCCTTATTTCTTGATTCTACTGTGATAGTGAGTTTGTCATATCTTTTCACCGTCATTGCTAGAATTTCAAACTTCTGTGACTATACATGTACATGTATATATTTGTACGACTTTGCCCCCCGCAGAGCTATAGAAAAACAGTATATTAACGGGTGTTACACGGACTCTTTTTAGACGATACACGGACTCTTTTTAGTTGTTACACGGACACTTTTTATGAATAGAATCACTCGTGCATGATCAGTGAGTTCATGGGCACTTTAACTTTCAATTAGATTTGAACTTTTTGGTTCACCGACTTATTTCCTGTCTTTTTATTGAACAAAATATTTACGTTAGCATCAATATCTTTTTTCAAACATTTCCAGTTTAATACTATTCACATCAGTACACTAAGGAATTAGACATTTAACTTCAATAGTGGGGGGTATGGTTTTCTCCTAAAATAGATATTTTGATCCCAAATTTTATGAGAAAAAAATTATTATGGTCAAGCAGATGACAAATTAATGTTTTGAATGATTCCCGATTTTCCAAATACCGTTAATAGTGCTCATTGGCGGATCCAGGGGGGGGGGAACCCTTTTTTTTTTGTTGGCCGATCAATGCATTTGAATGGGGACATATAGTTGGAACCCCCCTTTTTAAAATGACTGGATCCGCCCCTGGTGCTAATTTAAACAAAAACATTTGGGTGATGGCGTTGAAACGTAAATAGTTAATATACTCAAAAAAGAACATACCGCCCCCTTTATGAAGCAAAATATTCGGTCAATAAATGTTTTCTTCAATATATGGACATGAATAGTATTTTGGACAATGCTGAAAGTAAAGAAAGGATGATACTGACGTGAACATTTCAATAAAAATAAGACAGGAAATAAGTAAATAAAAATCAAATCTAATATCAAAAGATAAAATCCCTATCCACTCACCAATGCACGATTGATCCTATAAACAAAAAGTACTAGTGTTCATGTAATACACGTCCAAATAAGCAGCAAATCTAGAAGAAAATCATTGAACTTATGTCATCAATTTTGGGCGGTAAGCTGCGATTGGATCATATAGTAACACGTGTTTAATCCCGATCAACACTTGCAGATCTAGAGACGAGCATGAATTTAAAAAAAAATCAAGGTATATTCCTGAATACATATAATATTAAGACAAAATCCATTTTTTTTATAAATATTTCATTCAGTAAAAAAATTCATTCTTTTGATACCTTTATATTGTTGAGTGTTATCGAATTTATATCAGTGGCGGATCCATGTCTAAATTCAGAACAAAACAGGGGGGTCCAACTTTATGTCCCCATTTAAATGCATTGATCTTCAAAAAAAGGGTTGTTCCAACCCCCGGGACCCCCACCACTGCATATTAAATTCATGTATTTGGCAACAAACGCGCGATTTTTACGATTTTTTTAAGGGGGAATGGGGGATTGAATGGCTCATCCTGCATTTTTTCATCAAAAATAAAGATCACAGCCTGTGTATTTTAAAATGAATTAGCCCCCCTCCCCCTCCCCGCTTTCCGTTTTATTCATAAAAATCAAACGTTATCTTACTTACCACTAAACTATTCCTTAATATATTACTTTTTTACGAAGTTGCATTTTAAAAAGTCTTAAATGTGTACAACATTTATCTTTTACTTGAAATGGTTCTTTTTTTTTTTTTATCAAATTATTAGATTCCTGATTTTTTTCTTGAAAAAAAATCTCAGTTAAAGGGAAATGAAAAAAAAAATGTGTTTATTCTATAACTTACATTTACTGCTTTATGGCTAATCAAATTTCTCAAATGTTTAGTCTTGCTTAAAGTATTATTACTTGAAACGTCGTACAAGTCAGATAAAAAACAAAAGTAACAAAAGAAACAGGCCGGTTACAACCAGCCGAATAGTTTTTCTGCACTTGACCTGACTACTCGTGCAGAAAAACTATCCGGCAACGGTTGTTACCGGCCTGTTTCTTTGTTACCTTTGTATTTTATCTAATACTTGTTTTGTTATTGGTAAATTCGATATGGCAGTATGGTATCTGCGGAATTCCCACGTGAATGCCATGAGTAAATTGGGATATACCATTTTCATGGCTGTAATGTACATGTAGGTCATTTAGACAGACTCAAAGAGTAAATAAACTGCGTGTCACGTTTCTGTGTAATAAATTTTAAAATCAATGACCATCAATAAAGTATTATAAAATTGAGCTGTTTTCATTTAGAAACACACACAAACATACGTTTATCATACAACTCAAAATGTAAACAACCCCTAAAATACAATGTTATATTGAATCGTCCAACATACATTTATCATACGACTCAAAATGTAAACAACCCCAAAAATACAATGTTAATTGTTATAGAGAATCGTCCATAGCAGGTGATAGAATTCACGAATACACGGTTTTCGCTGATTTTGTCAGTTTAAGGTTCATGTGGACCCTATGGCCAAAATGGCCGTATTTTCACCTCAAAATTTACTCTGAGTACAGACAAACCTGCGCATCTGTAAAAAATTTCAGGCATAGCATGCCCTAGATAAATAAATTTCAAATATGTTTTATGTTTTAGAAAAATAAAAACTTACCAGGATTTTGCCGTGCACTTTTTTTCATTCCTCCAGAAGGTGCCAAAATAAACTAAGTTGGGAAACAGGTTTGAGAACTTCCCCACAGGTAATAATTGAAGTGAGCTGTATTGCTTGACATGGACATGAGATGGACAATAATTGGTTATTTAAACTGTGTACCTGAGTGGACCATATCAAGGTAAACTCAACTGTTTGTTAATTTTATCATCTTCTGCAGGGACGAAAAAAGTGTACGGCAAAATCCAGTTAAGTTATGAATTTTCTAAATCATACAATGCATTTGAATTCTATTTATCTAGGGCATGCTATGCCTTAAAACTTTTCCAGATGCACAGGTTTGCCTGTACTCAGAGTAAATTTTGAGGTGAAAATACGGCCATTTTAGCCATAGGGTCCACATGAACCTTAAGGTTCATCATAACAAATGGACAAATATGGCCGTATTTTCACCTCAAAAACTACTCTGTGTACAGACTTACCTGTGCTGTTTGGAAAGTTTTAATGCCTAGCATCCACTAGATATATAAAAGTTAAATGCATTTTGTGTTAAAGAAAGATAAAATCTTTTTTGGTTTTTGCTGGGCATTTTTTTTTCCTTTCTGCAGAAGGTGTAAAAATAAACAAACACCTGAATTACTTTGATACTGTCCACTCACTGACTCAGATGAACTCTTTAACTCACCTGTAGTTGTGAAGATACCTCTTGTCCATGTCAATTAAGGACAATCAAAACAATACAAACCGGTTTTTTTACCTGAGGGAGCATCTCATAGTTGTACCACAACTTAGTTCATTTTCAGACCTTTTGCATGAAGGAAAAAAAATGCCCATCAAAATCAAAAAGAGATTTTATCTTTCTGAAACACAAAATGCATTTAACTTTATTATATCTAGTGGATGCCAGGCATTAAAACTTTTCCAACTTCACAGGTAAGTCTGTAGTCAGAGTAATTTTTGGCATGTAAATACAGCCATATTTGTCCGTTTGTTAAGATGAACCTTAATAGTATGACTGACATTAGATGAAATAAAAATAGATATGTCAGCTGATAAAATATTCAATAGTTTTTTGTTGGTTGAAATGTCCTGAAATGTGATTTATGCAGCACATGTATCCCTTCACTGACCCACTGGCTTCAGGTTTGAATATAGACTAGAGTAGAGACTAAATGTGTACAAACCTGACATCTAACTATGTTGTAGAAAATGTGATCATCAATTCATCAAAAATATATACACAGAGAACAATATATTTCACAATACATGCATTAATCCAAATTTACATCTCTTCGTACGGTCTCAATAGAAGAATTTCCCGCGGAAATGTCATGTACTTTGGGGGCCTGGGTTGGTCAAAGTTGTCCCCTACTTTGACCTGGAGATCAATCTTCTGATATCTCTCTGGTTTGTCTGTTTCCACCGAGTGGCCCGGTGGTTCTCTCCGAGTACTTCAGCTTCCTCCACCATAATAACAGACTTCCCGGCGTCCTACACGCTCCCTTGGGCGGTGTTGTGTGGGGATTGTTCTGGTGGTGGGATAATATTGTAAAGCACACATCTCCATTAATCCTTAGGGAGTGTACATGGATCCGCTGTACCCTTGCAGTCAATCAAAGGGTGCGTCTTAGTTGGCGGAATCTCAGTACATACATACATGTGATATAAACATGGAATTGTCCACACCGATACAGGTGAAATACGTAGAATAACAATTGTGGACACAGCAATAAAATCAGATATAATGACCTTCATGAGCTGTAAAGTAAAGAAAAAGTAAAAATCAATTATTAAATAAATTTGCTCGATTAACCTTTAAGTTAAGACTAATAAAAATTTGCGTCTATCGAGTGAATCCCCTAAATAAAATAATACTGTGTTCTTGACGACTTCCCAGCGGGCTGATCGATAGAAAAGATATTTTACTATATAGTATAGCAAATTTACCTGACGATATCGGGATATAGGTATTTACTCGGATCTTAACACGTACTTGTGATTTGTTTAAAACCGTTTTTAACGAAGAAATGTCGAAATGTTCAGAACTTAATTAAATCTGTTTTTGGGTAAGATGGTGCAAGCATACGATTTTATTGCGTCCTACACTTTGAGTAGCGAATAATCTTTAGCAACTTTATTTAAATATTGTGTAAAAACGTTAATTATGAGCTATGAAAGTCAAGTGGCTCAAGCATTTTACTGAGGACATTTTAAAAAAATACAAAGAAATATTTTAACAGTGGGTTAGATTTCATTAGTCTTTACTATCTATAGATTAACAACTTTTGGTTATATTTATAATTGAGAATCATCATTGAAGGTGGAGCGCGATTGCACAGTTAATTAATTATATTGATGTGCCATTTGTATGCAAGAGTGACATTCCGTTGTATTATGTGCCAATTCGAAAAAGTTATGCGAGAATTGTCTCCCTTTAACAGGTTCATTATTTTATAATTAAGTTTAGGTTTCTGATATAAATTTGAATAATTACAAAATGTATCAATTCAATATATTTCAGTTTTTGTTATTGGTGTATCAAAAACATTGATGTACGAATATAATTTCATAAATTTGAAACGTTTAAAATGATTACATACCAATATAAAGAACCGTTCATCATTTTTGAAAAAGACTATGATTGAACTTCGTATTATTTATCTTCCCTTCATGATAGGTTGAATGGGAAATGGACCAGAGTTATAAAAAGGTAATCACAGAGAGGGACTAGCAAGCAATTTTTAATTGTAGCTTATTTGACGTTAAATCAACTTTCCACCATAAACAAATGTTACTTTATACAAATGTAAGGACCTTGTTAGCTAAATCTACAACTTTTATTAGATATTATGAATTTTTATTACAATAGATTAATATGCTATATAGTATGTTAATTAAACCGATGTATTTCCGTCCGTACATCGTCCACATGTTGGTCTCAAAAACTCATTAACAATATCTATCAAACTTTGGTGAATTGTTTACATCTATTGATGTGAGTTCACTTTTCATTTTTATATAAAAAAAAATATATATTAGTTTCTGAATAATGGGTTTTTATTCGTAAAAAAGGGTGAATTTTCTAGTTTTCTGACAATATCTAATAAAATTTTAATGCTTTTGGCAGTTTTCCTGAAGCGTTGGTGATGGGTTTATTTCTATTAATATTAGCCCCTTACTTTTATATATATACTGATACTACATAGAGTCGGTAGTTATTGAACTATATGTGTTACAGGCGTATTTTAAAAACACTCCTAGCACATTTCTTCGGTCAAAACTGATAAATAAATATAGTAAAACAAGACAGAAAAAAATGTCTACCGTAACACCGCACAAAAAAATAAAGATTAAGCAACAGGAACTCCCATCAAAAAAATTGATGTGGTTTCCAGGAAATGTATGCAATTTTGGTATATGCTAGTCATGGTTATACAATATCTCCCATGGAAAATATTCCAGCCAGTTTTGCATGATTCATACACTTACATGTACCACCATGAAAATAACATGTTTAAAAATACAAAAATGTCACAATTTGTTTGCCTTTCGGTTTGATCTCTCTCTTTTGCCTATCATGCTTAGCTTACAACTTCTGCATGGATATTAAACTTTTTTTTTAATTTTTCTAACATAAATTTTTCATTGACATTGTTATCGTTCACATCTAGAGGAAGAGATTCTGACTCATTTTTTAACTATGAAAATCCTCCAGTAAAAAATATATAAACATACATTTAATTTAATAAATAAACGAGAAAAAAAAAAACAACAGGCTAATATTGTACAAAATAATATGCATGAGCACTTGGAGGCACATAGAAACAACCGAAAACTGAAGTTTAGGAAAATGAAACTGTTAAGAGAAAACTTGAAGTTAAAAATGTACAACTAAAATACCGTACTCAGAACAATTCAAAAAGGGTAGTATATAAAAACAGACAAAAAGCAATAAATTATCAAACAAGTGAAAAATGCATTAGGTTAAGCATAGCTTTGTGTTTTTTTTTTCAAGCCTTTAATCATCATGCTTTCAGGTATCTCAAAATTCTACATTGGGTAACATGTATCTTGCTTGTGGTACAGCTGAAAACCCTTAGTTAACGAAACTATACACAAGTCAGTATCACTTGCCAAATGGTCTATGATCAGAGATGATTAATAGGAGAGGTTATAAAAAACTAAGACATTTAGACGTCTACATATTATCAATAATTAAAGATTTCTTAACAACATATCTAACACTGAACCATGATAAGTTTATAAATCTTTGCTTGAATTTCAATCAACAATTTGCCATCAACACGCAATTCCTCAGGTGCAAAATTAAGACATTCAATGAGGTGTTTTTAAACAAGTTCAAAGACGTCTACATGAAAAAAGCAAAAACAAATAAAATCAAATGATAATAACTGGCAGTTTGATGTAGAAAAACAGCCCCTTTCCAAGCGAGATATACTGTAAACCAATGGCATTTCCATTTAAATTCTTTGTTTAAACACACTCTTTTATAAATTCAATCGGTAAACAATAAGGGAGAGTGACTAAATTATCTTTGAACAGATACTAATGCAACTGCATATCATTGACTTATTAAACGTGGATCTTGCTGCACTGGACATACTTACCTTACGCACATTTTAACATGCAGAAAATTCAAATATTATGGATCTTTATAATGTGGCATTGATGGAACGTCATCTTAATTATATTTGTAAAAATGCTGAATGGATCTGATAACAACATCCATTATGTGTGTACCTTGCAAGATCCTAGCGCCTGTCATACAGTTTCATTTGATTGATTGTAAGGTGTACATTTAATCTGACATGGTTCTTCTGACGTTGTAAGGTGTATAATTATGTATTTCACGTATTTTTTAAGATAATGTATTTATCTAACCTGGACCTCTTATTCTTGGATCATGTTAAGTTGTTTATGTGATTCTTGAAAAATTAGTTCAAGGTCATATAAACCAAACAAGATATACAATGTACGTGTTCACCTTACAATCATTCGATACACTATATATAGTTGACCTATTGCTTATAGTTTCTAAGAAACAGACTTAACCAAGAAACTAAATATTTACCAATGTACCATGAAATGAGATCAAGGTCAGATTAACCATGCCAAAAAGACATGTACAGCCTAAAATCATTCCATACAACAAATATAATTGACATATTGCTTATAGTTTAAGAGAAACTGTTATCACAGAGATATGTCTCGCTTTTTTGTAATTTCGATAATGCAAATGTTAAAATTAAAAAAGCAATTCTTTTTTTAACATGTAAGTTTTGCAAATATTCAAAGTCAATGAACCATGACTGAAGGTACATGGGTAAACAATCATGTGCAAATGCTAATGCAACTGCATACCAAACACCATTGACTTATCATAAGAAGTTTCCGATACACCAACTTAATCACAAACTAAAACATGAAAAGTTAAGCCAAAGTTTCAAAGTCAATAGACCATAACTGAGGGGCGAGGCCAAATAATTTCCATGGAAATTAGATATGCCAATTATTATACATCTGCATACCAAATAACTTAACACTAGTGGTTCAGCATAAACTAGACCTAATCACAAACTAATACATTGTCAAAAAACAGACCAAAATTCAAAAACTTTACACTGTGCAATGAACCGTGAAAAATGAGGCCAAGTTCAAATAAAGTCTGCGCCAGTGACATGTACATCATAAAACATTTCAATACACCAAATATAGTCAACCTATTGCATATATATGTAGTATTACAAAAAGAGACCAAATCTCAAAAACTTAACTGAACCACTAAACTATGAAAATGAGGTCAAGGTCAGACATCTGCCAGCTAGACATGAAAACCTTACAATCATTCCATACACCAAATATATTAGACCTATAAGAATAACAGACCAAAAAACAAAAGCTTAACTATAACCACTCAACCATTAAAATGAGGTCACAGTCAGATGACACCTGTCATACACAGAATATACTAGACCTATTGCTGAGATATGGACTTGACCACCAAAACTTAACATTTTCATTGATCCATTAAATGAGATCGAGGTCAAGTGAAAACTTTTACCTTTGTACGAAGTAAGGTAACGCCGCCATCACTGACGCCACGGCAGGATCACTATCCCTATGTCAAGATTTTAGCGACAAAAGATGCAGGCTCAACAATAAAATATATGGTCAGCAAAGCAGGCAAGACATTTCATTGTGTGAACCATGTTATTCAATAATCATGATAATGAATCAAAACCAGATCCTCCTGCACTAGAGGACAACACACTATCATGATATCATTGAATTTTTAAAGAAAGTAATGACATAAAAAAAGGAAAATAAAAGAATGTTTAAAATATTGTATTTTGTTTCAAATGAAAAACAAATGTAAGATAAATAAATTTCAATATCACAACAGTTTATAAACACCAGTGAAAGATAAAAACTTTCACAAATATTTTATTTTTATCACAATATATAAAATGCATTTTAGCAAGAATGCTAAGTGTATTA
Source organism: Mytilus galloprovincialis (assembly GCA_037788925.1). Lineage (NCBI taxonomy): Eukaryota > Metazoa > Mollusca > Bivalvia > Mytilida > Mytilidae > Mytilus > Mytilus galloprovincialis. Next base: position 68,734,203 of record CM075330.1, on the reverse strand, counting down.
CAACCAAATGCATGTAGAACAAAATAAACACATTTTTAGTTTGTAAAATAAAATTGAAGTGTGCTATCACCTTGCTATAGTTACATATGAAATCTGCCATACAAATATCAATGGCTAGAAATCATAATTGATTTGGCTTTTCTGAACACTTATGCTATGTCTATATGACCTGGCTTAGTCATGTCAATTTAAAGTCCATCCATATGGTATCATATACAAAATTCCCTCCTCCTTTCGAATTATTGTGTCCTCATTTTTTTTTAATAATGATACAAGTATTGTTCTTCCTCTAACAAAGCACTGTCTTGGCCAGCACCATCATCCTCTCTTTTCTTCTGTTTAGGTGGTTCTGATCTGAACACAAGTTTCCTTCCAGTCTGAAATGAAAATATAAAAGTTGTAAATGATCTGAAAGCAGATTTTCAATAAATATAGCCAAATTCATCACAGCTGAAAATTAACAATATTTATATAAGTGCTCTAAATAATGTAATGTACATGTATAACATTTCTTTGTAAACAAGATACATCTATTAAATTTGGAATTAGAAACATCTAAATGTAACATAGAAACCATTTTTCAGAGGTTCAAAATTCTATTCAGAAACTTTTGCAGAAAATTGAGAATCATAAATAGTTGTTTTTAGAGATATTATGTACTCTTGAAAACTGTGTTTAATTTCTTTGGTGTGATAGAACAACAGGATGCAATGGGAGTTAAAATATCAATACATTCAATGAAGTAGGAAAACATAAATTTACATTCAATATATATATAGATTCTACCACTGCATCGAGTGTAATACGATATTTATCCACTCGAGACAGTTAAATTTTCAAATTTGAAACGTGAGGCTCGCCGATAAATATCGTATTACACGAGATTAGGTGGTGGAATCTTTCTCTAATGATTTTCAAACAATACGCAGGCAAACTTATTCCTTGTTTGAAACTGATCTGCAAAGAGATGTGTTCTTTCTATGTGACGTCATCAGGCATGGTCGCCTTTTTTCATGCCGTCACAATAGGAAATTCAGAGGAAAACAAGAAAATTCGACGTCATAATCGGATTTTAACCAATGAAGAACTGAGATCAAACGAACCACACGTTGATTAAATTTTTTTACACAATGGGTGCAGAAAGGGATAAATTGACGAAGAATTAGAGAAATATATGATATCAAGTGCCCTAAAATGGTAAGCACATCCCTGTTTAAATAGAAATCTTGTTAGTATTGCAAAAAAGCTCTGTGATGTCTGACTGATATAGATTTCAGTCGTCAGTACTTGTATGAAAGAAACAGTACTGTGTTTATTTTTCTTCATTTTTTTTCCTGTACTGAGTGATATTGTTATTTTAATTTTCCAATAATATTTACCTGTTTCTTAGGTTCTGCTCTTGCTCTCTCCATGGCCTTCCTAACCCTTTCTTCTTGTTTTAACCTTTGTTCTTCCATCTTTTCTTCTCTCATTTTTAATCTTCTTTCTTTTTCTTTAGCCTTTAAAAATAAGAAACGATTTCAACTTCTTTAAACATGCTTATAATGTTCTAAAAATAACTTAACAGATTACTTTTAACAAGATAAGGCCTTGAAGACATAAAACTTTGCTCAGTGCTCTGAACCTAAAAATCATGCTCAAAACATGAAATCCAGCAATTTGATTGGTTGATTTTCGAGTCCGAGTACAAAATTCATGCCCGAAAGTTTTATGACCGTGAGGCCAGAATCATGGATTACATGGTTCACAATGTTTTACATTTGTGTTGAAAATTATAAACTTAAGTTGTTAACAAAAATGAGATATAATCTAACCTTTTCTGCTGCTTCTACTTTGTCTGCTGGCATTGTTTCTATCTGTTCTAACAAACCTACTAACTGGTTTTCTAAATTTGTTAACATTTGTAATGTACTGAAAAACAAAATACAATAAAAATAGAGCTATGTGGTATGATTGTCAATGAGACAACTATTCACCAAGTTCATATAAAGTGGCTGAAAGCAAAATTTATAGGCCATGATATAATAGAAAGATTGGTAGTATTGCAAAAATCTATATGAAATCAAACAATATTGTAATACATATTTGAATGTCAAATCAACAGCCTTGTACTCTTATATTTGACAAATCATGACATTTTCAATAGATGATTACTGCATTAACACTGTATGTCAAATAGAGGAAAATGAAATAGCAGGGCAACTTAAAAAAAACTGCTTCATAAAAATATAATATAACTTACTGTGGAATCATTAATATTCGTTGGATACCAATTTTTGTGGATTTCGTGGGTACAGGGAAACAACGAATTTAAATGTTCAACGAAATGCATATTTCCTAAAGGAATGCATGTGAATTTTGTCAAAACCACGAATTTAAATATCCACGAATATGCAAGTTTCCCTCTTTCCACGAAAATTGGTACCCACGAAAAATAAATGAATCCACAGTAGAATTGTATGCTTTTGTTCAAATAATATGATACAAGGCAGCACAATTAACTTAACTTTCCAACTTCATGTTGCTTACCTAATTTGAGCTTCGTTGTCTCCTATACATGTTTTATATACATCTTCTACTTACCTAATTTGTGCTTCGTTGTCTCCTATACATGTTTTATATACATCTTCTACTTACCTAATTTGTGCTTCATTGTCTCCTATACATGTTTTATATACATCTTCTACTTACCTAATTTGTGCTTCATTGTCTCCTATACATGTTTTATATACATCTTCTACTTACCTTATTTGTGCTTCATTGTCTCCTATACATGTTTTATACACATCTTCTACTTACCTAATTTGAGCTTCGTTGTCTCCTATACATGTTTTATATACATCTTCTACTTACCTAATTTGAGCTTCGTTGTCTCCTATACATGTTTTATATACATCTTCTACTTACCTAATTTGAGCTTCGTTGTCTCCTATACATGTTTTATATACATCTTCTACTTACCTAATTTGAGCTTCGTTGTCTCCTATACATGTTTTATATACATCTTCTACTTACCTAATTTGTGCTTCATTGTCTCCTATACATGTTTTATATACATCTTCTACTTACCTTATTTGTGCTTCGTTGTCTCCTATACATGTTTTATATACATCTTCTACTTACCTAATTTGAGCTTCGTTGTCTCCTATACATGTTTTATATACATCTTCTACTTACCTAATTTGAGCTTCGTTGTCTCCTATACATGTTTTATATACATCTTCTACTTACCTAATTTGAGCTTCGTTGTCTCCTATACATGTTTTATATACATCTTCTACTTACCTAATTTGTGCTTCGTTGTCTCCTATACATGTTTTATATACATCTTCTACTTTTCTATTCAATTCTAATAACATTTTCTCCTGGTCTTCCTGTTTGAATTCTCCAAATGAAAACATTCTGTAAATGGAGTAAAAATTTATGAGTCAAGACAGAAAAAGAAATAAATAATAAAAAAATATTCAAATCAATTTTGAACTATATTGGAAATGAATTTAATAATAAGAAGAACAATCAGATTCATTTTGGACTAGTTCTAGAAGTTATAAATATGACTAAAAATATTAGTGTTAAACAAATTTTTTTTCCTCAAAAAAGACAGAAAAAAATATCACAACTTTTCCTATGTAGTTTGGAAACTTGGGCAGGGGTTGTTTAAAGAAGAATACACACACAAAAAAATCTGATGTTGATCATATATTGTGTTTATATTGTACCTAAAAATTACAACATTAATAACCATTAAAATGTCAACACAAAAAATGGATTTATTTTCTATCCCTAATTGAGATTAGGATTATGAAGACAAGTGATCATGTGACATGAAATTGACATGGTACAATATATCACCTTGTTAATACATATATGAAATAGACACCTGACAACATAAAATATAAAATTTGATTCAAGGAAAAAAATATAACCACAAACAGTACTTGTAAACAAGATGATTGTTAAATCATCCTTGCTGGTTTACTGAGAAATTATAGATAAAACAATTTTTTATGAATCAGAACGAAAACACTCTGATTTGCGGCCATGTCATATACTACTTATGTTATGTACAGTGTGATATTTCAGATTAATCACTTGTTTTCAGTGTAAGAGATCACTCTTGCTGGTTTTGAGTAAATCTAGTGATGAAGAGAGAAAACACTCTGAATTATGGCCAAGTTATAATATACTACCAATGAAATTAATAGAGAGATATTCCAGAGAAAATCACTAACAATCACCCAGAATCACTGTAAGGAATCACTCTTGCTAGTGGTGAGTGAATCAGGGTGGTTGGTTGCTATTGTTTTAAAGAGACAACACTGAATTACGACTGTGTTATTTACAACCTTTGTTACAAACAAAGAGATTTCAGAAAGAATCATTCACTAGCAGCATTCACTATAATAGTTCACTAATAAGAGTGATTTTTAGCTCAAGAACTTGTGTGTACTGTAAGATATCACTGTAACTTCCATTACCATGAATCAAAACATAGCATACTGCTTCAGCTAAGTACATTGTTCTTATAACTTGTTTGATATTTCAAAGGATATGTGTCAACTTTTTACATCCTTTTTTTGATTGGTTGCAACTATTTTTATTTTATAAAGGTCCATTTATAAAATTCATAGTGGCTTAAACTTAAATTACTAATGAAACTTTAGTAAAATAAATCAATGATACATTTTGAATCATACTAAAAAGTAAGATGAATTTATCATAAAAATAGATGCCATTCAATTTAAAATAAATCAAAAAGTTTTGTAGATTGCAGCTGAAATGTGATATCCTGCACATAAGCTAAAATTTCCAAAAAAATGAATATCATTAAAAATTTTGTACATCATACAAATACATTTCATTTATAAAACATGAATCTTCATATAAAAGACACCTCTGGTTGAAGTCTACAGATAGTTTAAGTTGGGGCCCAACATTTCAACAATACATAGTTATCTTTTAGAGATATATACACAACTGTTAACACCATAATGTACCCTTTAATATATAAAATTATAGATAAGTCAAGTGAACCAACCCCGTTCTGGCATTATAAGCTGGTTGAGTAATTGGGATAGATACCGAAATATGCTGCGGTTGTCTTAAAACCTCATTAATTCAAAACTATGAAAAGGACAAAAACTCCCTGGCTACTGCAAGGAAATTATTTTTATTGTGGTCGACATGTTTACCTACAGTTTATGTACTTCAATGTTTTTTACTATCTATTTATTGTCCTTAAAACATCACTGTAGCTGTGAAACATGTTGACCACAATGAAATAGTTTCTTTACCATAACCAGGATTTTATTGTCTTTTATGGTTTAGATGTACAATTTTAGATCTAATATCAATATTATCAATATATTGTTTGAATACTGTAAATTCATAAATAATTGTATGCACTATTATCATTATAGTTGAAAGATTGACTAAAATGTGAGATTATTTATTTCTTGAAATGCTGCATATACATTTAACTATTCAATCAAAATTTAAACATGCCAGTTTTCTATTTTTTGATGATGCAGTTGCAATTTTCATATTGATAAAAAAAATCACAAACCATTATGAATTTACAGTACTTGAATGTGACTGTAAAAACAAATTATTATGTTCTTCCATAAACCATGAGGCAATTACAATCGTCACTTTCTTTTATCATTTTTATCTGTTTAGCTTAACAAATAAATCATATTTTTCTTATTTGATATATAGTTCAAACCAAAATACACTATCAAACACTTATAAATCAACATGAATGGTTTAAAAAATTCTAATGTTATTTCATTTGTTAAATCAATTTTCACTCCAAAACACTTGTTTTCTTTTTATTTGATTGTGTTAACTATGAAAACCTTCAAAATGCTTCATTATAAAAAAAAAATTAAGAAAATTTGAAATCAATCTTTTTTTTTCTTTCTGAAATTTTAGTGTTTGATAGTGTATCTCAGTTCTAAACATTTTATTTATTAAGTTACATTGAAGTAGATTCTTTTCAAGATTTACTTTAAGAATTCAAAATTGAACTTTCAAAGTTAATGTTTTAGTCTTCAAATTAGCATTTAATAAACATCAAAATTTGGTTTTAATTATCAATTCAATCTGTATTAATATACAGTATCAAGAAGAAGAAGTAACATTTATAATAACTATACAGTTATTACTTTAAACAGAATAGATAAGGGGGGAACCTAATAATGAGCAAATATTCTGAAAAGAATCTTTAATTTTTTAGGATTCCTTTATATTTTTACCCCCATTCATCTGCTGTAGTTTTCACATCACTAATATATAAAGTAAACAACATAACAAATTGACTGATTATGAAAAGTAATGAATAAATTACTTATACATACTAGTAAGAACCCTTTTTCAATTTCCTACTTGTACATTTGTTATCAACTTTCATTAGTACTTGAAAGGTCACATTTATGACATGAGGTATGTAGAAAACATCAAAAGTAAAAAATTACTTTACTCGATTATGCAAAATAATTTGTTCACGACTGTAAATTGCTTTTTTTTTAAATACTCAATTTGAGGAAACAACAACTCCTATTAGATATATACCCAACAAACTTTTCACTAATTTCACAATAGGCTCTGATGATAACGTGTAAATAAATAGCATTAATGCCTGAAAAATCATTGCAAAGTATGCATTAAATTTTCTGAAAGGAATTTTTATACATATTTATATAACAATAACATGTAAAATTGTTTACATACATTTTTTTAAGGTCAGTGTTTCATGCTTAGGTTCAATAAGTGCATCATCTTAACATGCTAGGTATTTACAGTACCATGCTTCAATGTACCACAGAAGGGGTCATATGGATAATACAATACAATCATTAAAATAGGCAGCTCAAACTATGACATAAACTACACAGTTGAGACAAACCTAAATCGTAAAATATATAATATGGTGTGTTTCATAATACCCTATATGCACATACATTGTAGATCTTGTCTATTAAAATAAGTAGACAAATCTAAATGATCATAAAACCTGAAACAATCAAAATGTAATCAAGTACCAGAAGTTTTGCATTATAAGCAAAAGGAAATTCAGTATTTTCCAAATTTTTCAAGGGCATATCATTAATATGATAAGATTTAAATTGAGTAAACCAGTTCCAGTAAAAAACTGATACAGCAGGATTTTTACATGAAGAAACAAAAAAATAAATATGTTCATCAAATCTGTATCATTTCAAAATGGTGTGCACATCTAGTCATGTTCAGGTAGTTTCAGCTTCTAATACCGAAACAGTTCCATGGATTGTGATGAATGGATTGATTGTTGTTTGCTTAACATTCACTGCAGCAAATTTAATGAAAATTCCTGCTGACCGTAGAAAAAGCTATTTGGATGCATATTTCTCGATAGCAATTCCCTATTTTCTAAAGTTTTAAGGAGTAGTCCTTGCTACTTATTGTCTATTTTTCTATAAAATTTGATACACATAATTTCATATCTAGTTTAAATTATTTTGTTTACTGAAATTAATAGAAACAAAATATATATCAACCCAAAAGGGAGACAATTCATGCAAATATTGAAAAAATGGGAGACAACTTTTGAAACTGAAAATAGGGAATAAAGGATAATAGCTTGGAGGAAAGCTTGAAGGAGGTGTGTTTGATTTTTTTGTTTGTGTGTGTGTGATTATTTAAGTGATCAGTTAGACTTAACTTACTTGTCTTCAAAATAACTGCATTCAGGTTGTCAAATGTAAATTTTTACTAATTAGTTCACATTTGGACATTAAACTTCAAGTTGCACTAGTTCACAACATTTTCTTACTCAAGTGGAAAAAAGTTTAAGCTTAGTTTCATTATCTCATGAGATAAATGAGTTTCATTTTTATTGTCACAGTGGTAAAAACTCATATATTTGTAAATAGTTGCATACATACTTTGCTCTGATTTTTAAATCTTGTGCCTTGCTTTCTTCTCTTTTGATTTGATTCGTAAGTTTGTTAATTTGTTCTTTCAATATGGCTGTCTCTTTTTCCCTGAAAAGAAAAAATAACAATTTGATTAAAATAAAATATGATTGATTAATATACATAAAAACAAACCCAAGTACATGAAAAAACACTGATCTCTTTTATTATAAATTATTATTAAGTTCAAATACTACTGATTTCAAATGTGCAATCATTCCTCATGCAATTTCCATAGGTTACCAGTGGTGTTCCATATTTTTGCCTTTGTCTTTTTCCAAAAAAATTTCAGTTTCAAAAAAAGGTGTATATTTAAGTACAGTTGTGTTGACCTTTACACTGATCAGCATCTTTGTTTTATAGTCACTGTTTTCAGATATTTTTAATCATAAATCCATTGTTACTTGGTATAAATGACATCAGGCATTCACATTTGCCTAAACCATTTAAATCTGATTTCATGTAAACATTTCCCCTTAACTGCTTAAATTGATCAATACACCTTTAAAATCAATTTTGCCGATTCAAATTAGAAATTTTCTATCAACTATGCACATGAAATGTAGTTTGGTAAAACATACTTACATTTTAACCTTTGTTTGTTTTATATTTGTTTTCATTTCTTCTAAATTTTCTTCTGTCTCTTGACTATTTTGTATTAAAGATAAATTTTGTTCCTCAAGTTCAGCAAATATATCTAACAGTTGCTGAGGCCCAGAAAAGAACAATTCTAATTCCTACAAAAAAGTAACATACCGGTAGTTATAATTATTTTAACACCCAACAATCTTGTCCCCATAAACCAGTTTTTCTTTTACCATGTTCTTTCTATTCTTAATTTATCAACTGCTATTTTAAATTTTCATGGTCTGAAACTAGTATTACTTAGGCAGAACTACAGTAAAGTTAACTAAATTAAAACATTTCAGGCTAAGAAATTTTGATTCAACCCATAAGCCAATTTTAATTGGCTCCTGGAGAGATTAAAAATGAAATAACTAGTTACAACAAAATTTGTTATCACTGTACTGGATGGATTCAAATACAAAAACAACTATTATAGATGACCCAAAAAAATAAAGAGCTTGGAAAATTCCTAGAATTTATTTTTTTTATCTTCAACCGTGAGTCAGTGTCCAATTACCCATAATTCAACTCTTTTTTTAGTAAATTTTTAATTCCAGCTTTATCTTTGTCTAATGACATTTTTAGTATTTATAAAATTGAAATGCATAACCACATGATTGTAATTTTGTATAAGTTTTCTATCTTATAAAATGCTTTCCTTTTTGTCTTCAGACTTAATGGAAGGAATTTAACATCATCACTTACTTCTAAAGATTTTTTGAGTATTTATGATATTAAAATGTGTCACCACAAATTAAATAATGTCTCAAAATGTAAGCTAAAAGGAGAAAAATAAACTCAAATACAGTCTGTTCTTAAACATTATTCAGATAAGTAAACTTTATACTTACATCATCATCAGATGATTCGTCTGCTGGTGTGCTGGCAGCTGCTTCTGCTCTACAAAATAATCAACAGAAAAATGTTTAAAATAATACCAAAAGATCAAAATGTTTAAAATAATACCAAAAGATCAAAATGTTTAAAATAATACCAAAAAATCAAAATGTTTAAAATAATACCAAAAGATCAGAATGTTTAAAATAATACCAAAAGATCAAAATGTTTAAAATAATACCAAAAGATGAAAATGTTTAAAATAATACCAAAAGATCATAATGTTTTAAATAATACCAAAAGATGAAAATGTTTAAAATAATACCAAAAGATCATAATGTTTAAAATAATACCAAAAGATCAAAATGTTTAAAATAATACCAAAAGATCAAAATGTTTAAAATAATACCAAAAGATCAAAATGTGTACTATTATTTCAGAGTTCTTTGGATTCATTTATTTTTAAGACTGAAAATACCAATTGTTGTTTATAAGGGGGAAATGTATTTACATGTGTATTTGATTTTGTGAATTTACATGCAAGCCTATAGAAATTTTAAACTTTTGTTGAACATTTAAATTAGTGCTTTTCTTTTACCCACAAAAATTGTATTCCACAAACAATAATGAAGTCAAAGAAATTGCTTTTGCACCTGTCCTAAGTCCTGTTGTTCAGCAGTTGTCATTTGTTGGTGTGGTTCATAAGTGTTTTCATTTATCAATTTTTGTTTAGCTTATACCATTGGTTTTCCTTTTTGAATGGTTTTACGCTAGTCATTTTGGGACCTTTTATAGCTTGCTGTTCGGTGTGAGCCAAGGCTTTGTGTTGAAGGCTGTACTTTGACCTAATACGGTTTACTTTTATAAATTGTTACTTGAATGGAGAGTTGTATCATTAGCACTCATGCCACATCTTCTTTTATCTACTTATACTAAATAAAAAACTATAACCTTAACATTGTTAACACAAGGACTCATCAAAACCAGGGTTGATCTTGTGCTCCAGAAGGGTAAATGACATTATACATTTAAATCAATGCTAATGCTTACTTTTTAGTTGCGGAGCCTGTTTTTTGTGTCTGAAGTCTTCCAACTGGTGGTTTCTTCCTTCCTTTCAATAAATCAGCAGATTTTTCTCCTGCATCTATGCTACCTTTCTTTTCCTTTTTAGCAGCCTCTCTTTCTTTCTTTTTCTCTTCCCTTCTCTTATCTCTCCTTTTAATTTGTTCTTCTCTTATTTCCTGATGAAATATCAATATTGTCATATAAAATCAAAAATCAAATTTAATTAACAAATGGGACATAACTCTATATGGATAGGGAGGATCTTGTCAACAGTCCATTTACTTTGTGGTTGGAATTCAACTAAAGTTATAATAAAACAAAATATCTTTTGCTATATTACATGACAGGGTGTATGTCAAACCAATTTATGACCAAAACATAATATAACAAGAGGCTGTCACAACGACAGCAAAACGGATTTATTAACATTTATTTGTGTCCTGGCAATATCACAAGAACCATTACTGATGAATGGTGAAAGTGAAAATCGTCAATATCAAATTTGACCTCCATTTTGTCATCATTATCAACACATTAAAATTTGAAAAGCTTAGATTGAATGGTTCATGAGTAAATGCAACAACGTGAATGGAAACGCCATTTTACGATCTTTCAAGAACCATAACTCCTGAACGGTAAAATCGTCATTATTGAACTTGACCTCTATTTTGTCATCAGTAACAACATATTAAAATTTCAAAAGCTTTGGTTGAATGGTTTATGAGAAAATGCACGGACACGACGGGAAACACCATTTTTCAATCTTTCAAGAACCATAACTCCTGAACGGTAAAAGTCAAAATCGTCATTATTAAACTTGACCTCCATTTTGTCATCAGTAACAGCATATTAAAATTTCGGAAGCTTTGATAGAACAGTTCATGCATAAATGCACGGACACGACTGGAAACTCCATTTTTCAATCTTTCAAGAACCATAACTTCTGAACGGTAAAAGTCAAAATCGTCATTATTAAACTTGACCTCCATTCTGTCATCAGTAACAACATATTAAAATTTGGGAAGCTTTGGTAGAACAGTTCATGCGTAAATGCACGGACACAACTGGAAACTCCATTTTTCAATCTTTCAAGAACCATAACTCCTGAACGGTAAAAGTCAAAATCGCCATTATTGAACTTGACCTTCGTATAGTTGTCAGTAATAACATATTAAAATTTAAAAAAGCTTTGGTTGAACGGTTCGTGAGTTAATGCACGGACAACATTTGATTGCCGCCCGCCCGTTCGCCCGCCTGCCGTACATCCCCAAATCAATAACCGACATTTTTGTCACAAAAATCCAGTTAAAATAACTGATTATATTTTCCATGTAATTAAATACATTTACCAATAATCTTTATAATTTAAGAATATTAAACATCTCTGCTGTTATATAATTGACAAGTAAAAAAGGCAGTTTATTTCACTCTAAATTTAACAATAATAATATGCATTGGATGAAAAGAGCATTGAAACTTCCTGTATATTACATTTGATTCAAATGCATGTTTTGCAATATTTTCATTAAAAAAAAAACATGTGCATCTATTCATGCAAATCTGTGGCATAAGAATATCAGGGAATTTAGTACATCTTATATTCTTTTAAAATCAAGTGTAAACATTTTTTTTATGAAAAAAAACAATGCAGTATTATATTTTTCTTTAAAATACAGCAATATTGCATAAAGTAATACAAATATGTGCACCCCATCACACAAATATGTGCACCCCATCACACAAACCTGTGGTGTAAGAGTATCCAAGAATTTTTTGTACATGTGATATTCTTTTAAAATGTCTTCAAATTTAGAGATCTCTGATTTTATTGTCATTATGTCTGCATTCACTCTCTTTATTTCTTGGACTTTTTCCAGTTTGGCTTTGGTTTCATTTTCAGCTCTAGAGAAAAATAACAAAAATTGCTAATACCATAAGAACTACTCATTCATAACAATGTTTTGTCTTCATATACATATAATAGGCATAAATTCATATCACTGCCACTTATAATATTAAAATATATAACAAAGTTTCTGAAAAAAGTTGAGGATTTCCAAATTTTTTTAAAATCCATGCTTTCACATTTCTTACAAAGGGCCATCATTTTTAATAAAAAATACAAACACACTGAATACCACTGAAAATATGCTCAGAAACAACAACACATGTGCTTTCCTGCAGTCTACATTTGTGCATAATTGCCTCAAACTTCTTTCACCGTTTGCACATTTTCAAATCAATGAATAGAAGTGTGCTTTACAGGTAGAGTATGTAAAATGAACATACTATAGCAATCCTATATTATGAGACAGGTTTTGAAATAAATAAGATGATTTTAGAAAATCAACACAGTAAGGGACGACATCAAAAGATCAATGTAAGATAAAAAACTTAATTCAAATAGTTTGGGGTGGGGGTTGAACGGCTGCAAGATTTGGTTATCCAACATTGATTTTTACATACATCCATATGGGTCAATCAATTTTTCCCAAATTAAGTTAAGAGGGGGGTGGGGTCATTGAAAAAACTATGTGAATTAAGTTTTTTATCCTTCATTGAACTTTTGATGTCGTCCCTAACAAAGGTAGAAAATAGTCATTTTGGGAATGAAACTAAAGATTCGTTTTTTTTTGTTTTTTTTAACATAATACTTTATATGTGGTGCAGTCTAAACATATTGTGTCTAACCAAATAAAAGAGAAGTTAGGCTTCTTTGGACTCCAATAGGTAACTTGAAATAGTGTAAATACATGTATTTCAAAGTTAAAATATCAAGCACATACTTTGTTATTAATAATTTATGTTTAAGCACATAGGCGTAAAAAGATTGTTTTTGTCTCTTTAAAAAAATATTCAGCTGTTTAACCATTAACATAGAATTACTATAGTATGTCACAAATGTATATAAATTGTTCTTCTTTGATGTTCCAATCCCCTCACAAACTCATTTCTAGAAAATCCAACCTGAGGCGTGCATTTCTCAAGAAATTTCTTGAACAATTTAAATTCTCTAAGAAGGTCTTCGTAATTAGATATCTGCGACCTAATTAGACTCATCTCTGTTGAAAATGCTTTGATCATGGTCACTTTCTCCTGTTTTTCTCTCATTTGACCTTCATATCTAAATATATAGGTTATCACTGAAAACCATTCTTTCAATACATTTATGAAAATATATTCTATCTGATTGATTATTTGGACGTGTACAAAAAATCATAAACAAGTGTTGTATACAATAATAATGTAGGTGTAAAATTTGAAGAAAAAAACTGTTGTAGTTAACCTTTTACTCCATGAATATTTTTTTTTTAAATACTCGATTCGCATAGGATTTTTTTCAGTAAAAAAAATCATCAGGTTTAAAGTGTTAATGCATTGTGAAAACTAATATTTCATCAATAAAATTCAAGTCAGATTTTCTCATGAATCTCCTTTTCATATTGGATACAATTTTTTTTAACTCTGATGCAGACATTTTGGAGACATAAAGTTTCAACTGAGGTACCACACAGGCGTCAAAAGGCGCCATTATGGAGTAAAGGGGGTGGCGTCAAAAGGCGTCATTATGGAGGAAAGGGTTAAATGACAAGTGAGCATATACGTTACATGTATAAATAATAAGTATTTTGAATAAGTTTCGTTTTTTTTAATCAAAATTATTTCTTGCAGAAAATTGGTTAAAATATGAATTTTTCTGTAACAGCATTTGTAGTTTTTTGGGTTTTTTTTTTTTTTTTTAGATCAGTGACTTACTCTCTTACAGCCTCCACAGAACCAGTGTCATTTTCTTTTAAGAATTCATCAAACATACTGGCATCTTCTTCTAAGTATAACTCTGCCTGTTCTAATTTTTTCTCTTCAGCCTGGGCTATTTCTTCCAGTTTCCTTATTTCATCTCTTTTAACCCCTAATGAATACTATAAAAAAAGATGTTAACTTCAAAACATAGCTCAAATGAATATTCTGTTTTGAATAAATTACATTAAGAGGCAAAGATAGCATTATACAATGTATAGATCTATACGGTAAGCCAAGACAAAGCGTGTTATGTATATAGCACTTGTAATAAAGGGATACAGTCTAAATGTATTGTTGCATAAAAACTTAAACATGTTACATGTATACTAAAAAAAATAAACAAAACAAAACAAACATGTGTACTAAAATTTTAAAATTAGATCCTATTTTTATTTGAAACTATATTTAATACACAAAGTCACAAATCTCTATAATAAATCATTCAGTGAAATATATTGATTTATCTCCCTTTAATAGAATATAATTTTTGAAACCCAATATTTGGTTGCAACAGAATAATATACAAAACTAAATATTTTCTTTTGTCAAACTCTAACAATCTATTTTAATACCTGTACTAAAAACATTTCTCTTTTCTTTTGAATATATTCTGCTAATGATTCTTTTTCTACATGTCGATCTAGATGAAAAGAAAAAAATGGTCATAACATGAGCACATAATAAAATTTCTGAGATTTGAACAAAACTGCAATTTTTTTTATAAAATATATGACATTCAATAATGGAGTCTAAATTTAACAAGGAAAAAAAATACAGGTACATATGACAGTTACACGTTGGCATACAAATTATAAATCTGGTATCTTTAATGAAAACTTTGTAGAGAACAATTAAAATGTTGTCTTGGAAATTGCTTTGTGAATACTAACAGTTTACATACCTTTCATATTGCTAATTTTTGTATGATTTGATGAAGAAGAAAACAAATTCAATAAGATTTCACAAAAGTAAACAAAATTATTTCCAACACTAATGAAATCTACCTCTTGTGACAGCAATTGTAAATTGTGGATCATCTTTTACTGCTACTGCTTTGTCTGAATCCTCAGCCTCCCCATCTTCATCTGAGTCTGCTGGTCTGATCATAGATGCTGTACGGAAATTCACTTTAGAGGCATATGTTGTTTTCTCATGGACTTTCAATTCTCGCTGTTTCAATCTTTCCTGGATATAAAATATGTGGTTTAGTTAATAACCAACATTCTCAATAATTTTTCAAACAAAGGCATATAAATAAGACATGTATGTTGAATGTGCATGTATGTTTTGGCGTTTTGTATATGTCATCCTTTTTCACTGAACTAGTATACATTTTTATTTAGGGGCCAGCTGAGGCCCCCTCTTGGTGCAGGATTTTCAAAATAACAAAATAATATTCTAAATAGTTTAAGCTTAATTATATATTATAAGCAGATCGACTAACTGTAAGAAACATTAAATTTAGCCTGTTTTGATTATTAACAATCAGAAAATACATTGATTTCACGGTAGGTGATTTTTCTGAGCATTGTCTCAATAATTTTAAATTTCAAGGCAGTTAGTTTTTATGTTTAAATAGAAATTACAGAACAATTATAATATTAAATTAAACCTGTTTCTTTCTTTGTCTTTCTTTATCTCTAAGGACAAATATGTCTACCTCTGGGGGCATCTTGAAGGGGTTTCCTTGTGGTACCATATCATCTATAAAAATATATACATTTTTTTGAGGTTGAACTATTTATGCATGTTACAAAAATACTGAAGTCCAAGGAAAATTCAAAACTGGAAGTTCCTAATCAAATGGCAAAATCAAAAGCTCAAACACAACAAAGGAATGGATCACAACTTTCATATTCCTGACTTGGTAAAAGTATTTTCTTATGTAGAAAATGGGGGATTGAATGTGGTTTTATAGCTTTATATCTCTCACTTGTACGGCAGTCTCATCAAATTCTATTGTATTGACAACAATGCATGACAATACAGCACTGCATGATTGCTAGCTGAAGTATAGCATTTTAATGATATTGAAAATTTATATTCTTTAATTATCTTTGACAAATATATTTATATAAAATAATATCACTAAAAATGTAGTTGCTTGAATTTCTTTTTCACACTAAAGCAAATAACCCAAAAATTTATGAATAGGTTCATACCACTAGTGTTAAGATACTTTCAATCATAGATTGTCATAAAAAGAAAGTTTCCTAATCTTTTAGAATTGTACTTCGTTACCTTATGGTTGGGTTACTGTCTCCAAAAATTAACCACCACAATCTATTTATATTGATATTCAAAAAGACTGTTTAAAATTCAACATCATAACAATTCAAATAACAAAAATCAACATTTGTACCTGATAAAACAGATTTGTTTGATCCTGATTTTGCTGAATTTGGGAATGTTACTCTGCCTGACTGTCTTGAACCATCCACTCCTACAAGTAAATATTCATAACTTTAATATCAACACAATAACTAAATGTTCATTGCATTAAATCATTTCACGAAATACGTCACTAAATTATGATAATAAGCAGATGGTATTCGTGTATGATTGCCAATTAGACACCTTAAGAATCCACTTGAGTTCCAATTGATAGATAATGTGTGTCAACTGAAAGTGGTCTGTGGACAAAGGAAACCTGGATAGAAAGCTTATCTGCATTATTTTATTGTAAATAGGTAAAGGTAAAATGAAATTAATTTATGTACATGTATCATTAATTATTATTTAGAACATGACTTCTTAAATATTAATATCAATTTGTATCTTATTCTTAATGACAAAATTGCAACGTTACTTTTAATCTAAGTTACTCCAAATATTCTTAAAACTTTCAGATTATTTTTAGATAAGCACAAATATATGCTAAATTCTATTGTTCCAAAATTTACATTTTATCATAATTTGTTTAAGGAATCTTGTTTACGAAAAAGTCCTATGTCTTTACCATGTTTATGATCAAAATTTACATGTATATAGGAAAGAATTTTTAAAAGTGTCACTTTTGAAATAAAAAAAAATTGAATATTTTTAGTCAGATTAAACTTTTGAACTAAATAACTACTTACTTGACTTTTTCCCTGAAGCATCTGTGTCAGGAGAAGGGGCACCTGTTGGAGAGTCTGCCATTTTGTTTTAATTCTGAAATATAACAATATAAAACATGAAGTCATCAGTTTTACCATGTTAACCTCCTTGAAATCAGTTTTCCAATGGGATTTGTTTGTACATTTTTTTGTATCCTAGCTGCTCTATATACAATACAATACAATATCCATTCATTTTTGTTGAAACCTGGACTTATGCTTTTTTTTTTTAATGTTTTCCCATGATTCATTGCATCAAAGCAAAGAATGAACTCTGTTTCCTAAAAAGTTGGGAATAATGAAAAATAAGGACCATTTGATTCACATACATGTATCTATTAGAAATTATGTTATTTACATCTGCAGTTTTTATATCACACGTGTGTACAATGTGTCTCGATATGTGATTGATCTGTAAGTCACAGTTTTAGCTACATACATGTTGCTCAGCCAAAAAATTATTTACCTATACAAGTTTTAAAATAAAATACACTTGTATAAGTTTCCTATAAATTCATTATATAAGCATCATGATCATATTAATTACTTGTACAAGTAGTACCCCTGACTGGGCCTAGATTAATATATTGTTTGTTTCCCCAATCCTGATCCCGCCAAGCCAGGTGTGGGTAAGTACATGAAGGTAGGGAAATCATTTTACTTTTTCCAAAAAGCTCGAACAATATCGGTCGATCCCGCAAGCCTTCAAATTGGAAATGAATAAAATAATATTTTTCAGGGTCAGTCATCAGGATTGGGGAAACAAACAATATTGTATTTTAGGCCCTGGTTATTAGCATGATAAGTAAAACAACCATGCATCAATGACATTCAGGTAATAAAACATGAAAGATGTGTCAGAACAAAACATTCTTACTGAGACTTTAACAGCACAAGCATAGACCTTATCCCTATTTGGAAATCTGTGTGACCATTGCTTGACCCTAGAATCTGCACACCTTGAGCTATTGACAATCACATCATTCAACAATCTCTTTTCCATTGTTACTTGTAACGTCAAATGTTTTATTATGACCTCAAATTTTAAAGAAACCTTTGTGAAGTTCAGTAATGACATACAAATCATAATAAGCAAAAGGTGTATAGTGACATATGATATTTACAGAAAATGCATGAAATTCAATTAAAAAGTTGTCTTTTTACTTTTAGAAAATAAAAATATAATTTGTACCCAATGTAACCTTCAAGAGATCATTTCCTAGAATACCTTCTTCTTCCTTTATAGTACAAGCCTCCCATGGGAGTATTATCATACTGTTTTATGTATATGTTCGATGTGTGAACAAGAAAAGACAAACCGTCAACTGAAATATATAGAATAACTACTAGTTTAAGAACAGGATATTGCAATTTAAACTCATATAAATCAATGATATGCCCAGCACTCATCGACAAATGCAGCTGTGGACAAATAGAAACAGTTGACCATTATCTTCCGGATTGTGAAAACTATGAGGAGGCTAGAGAAAAACTCCGCTCTGCACTCTATTTCATAACATCAAAACTAACACTTGAATCAGAAGTACTATTAGCAACAACAGAAAATGAAATTACAAACATCACATAGAAGATATTCAACATTTGTTAGGGTTTTTTATTAAAGATACTGGAAGGTTCACAAAATAGATAGTTAAGGTTTTATAAGGGTTAATTATAAATATTTATTCTTTTTTTTGATTTTTTTGAATTAATTATTTAATTATTTATTTATTTATTAAGTTTCTCTGCAGTGCCACATCATAAATACAAATGTACTAATGAGTTTAATACAATAGAGACATAAAATTACCAGAGTGATCGAAATTACAGATAGAGATTATAGTGTCAAGTTGACACTTCTAAAGACTAAAGACTAAATGTGCTGGTAAGTGCGGATTATCTACAGTGAGAACAGTGCTTCTATAAAATAACGATAAAAACAAGGTTGTACATCTATCGAAGCTGGACCACTTGCACACCCCTTTTGAATGATTCAAGGGTTGTGCAGCTAACTATGTGTTGTGGCAGTCCATTCCAGATTCTGATGGTATCTGAGAAAAATGAGTGACGATATACTTGAGTCCTGGCAAAAGGAACATATCGTTCATTGTGTCCTCTTACTGTTGATATTACTGGCTTTAAATTTGTAGTTGGTACCTGTTGCATAGTATCTGAGCAAGGATTTCTTACTATACAAATCCTTGATCGATCTGAGTAATTTCAAAAGTGTATTAACTATCGTTTATGCTAATACATTAATTTTATTTAAGTAATATCTGCGTTTACTATGAGGAAACTACCAAACAAACCTATGTAGGACATTAATGTATTACCTAATGTTAGGATTTGTATACAAATCCTTACTTCAGGGTAAACCAATTTCAAATTTTAGCTTGAAAAAAGCAGAAACTACTTGCATGATTTCAAAATTTTATGAGTATTCAAATCAGTTATTCAAAAGAATTATTCATGGGACATTTGCGTTATCATAAAGAACTAAAGTTACCAATTAATGTAAATTCAGGCACCCACTGTTTACAATTTCCGTGGTTACTAACTCCGGAAGTAAATTTGTATGAGAAGGGGAAATAAGCATTAGTGACTTCCGGAATGGCTAACTTCATGGATTTCAACGTGCAGATTAGCGAGAAGCAACATTTAGCCAAAACACTTGCTATGGCAGCAAAATGTAAATATCATATTCTTGTTAAATCAAAATAAGAAATAAGATTCTTCTCTGGCAAAACTTGTGTGTTTATGAAATCATAGCAACATTACTCCAGTTCAGTTGTCCCGACCTAGTCCAAATTTTCGAGACGTTTTGGCCATACACCACTTCGGCCTTAGTCGTTTCGACCCATTATTCCCTTTTCTTAATTTCTGTGTCTATCAATGTTTTGAATGAAAAATAAGAGGTCAGTGTATTTTTACTTTGTATGAGATAAGACTGATACATACATGAGGGTTTGGATGGGTTAAATGATTAAAGAATAATGCCCTTAAAAAATGAAGGTTAGAGAGTAACAGGCAAAAAAAATGAAGATTAGAGAAATGCATGGTCTATTTTTTTGAAGATTAGAGAAAAAGGGGGTTATTTTTTTTGAAGATTAGAGAAAAAAAGTGGTGAAAATTAAATGTTTACAGAATAACAGAACCCCCCACCCCCCAGGTTCACCTGTATGATTGGGAATTAATTAATATATATCACGTATATAGATTTCCAGAGATATAATATTCTAGTCCCAAATTAGTTAAAAAAAATATTATGACACTTTTAAAAATTAAAGCTGATTATATTTGAGCTGGTGCTGTTGCCTTTAAATGCTACATCTTCATTTGAACTTTGATGGATAGTTGTCACATTGGCATTCATACCACTTCTCCTTATTTTATTTTATTTTACAGTCTTAGCAAAAGGTAATGACAATGAATGATGTTGTCCCATATTCTCAAAAATGGTTACCTTTGATAAGTGATATTGGCCTAGAAATTGTACAATGTTAAACTATGTTAGCTAATATACCAGGCATGGGTTACCTGTCAAAGAGGACTATATATTGATTCATCAGAACAAACATGACAAAAGCATAAATGAAAAAATGACAATAAGTCTGACAGCTACCCAGCATCTTTCATCTGCAAGATTTTTGACCTCATCATTTATCTTTTATAACATTGACCAAGGACCAGCATATGAAATATGGCAGCTCTTAATTTTTATGCCCCACCTACGATAGTAGAGGGGCATTATGTTTTCTGGTCTGTGGCTCCGTTCGTTCGTCCGTTCGTTCGTTCGTCCCACTTCAGGTTAAAGTTTTTGGTCGAGGTAGTTTTTGATGAAGTTGAAGTCCAATCAACTTGAAACTTAGTATATATGTTCCTTATTATATGATCTTTCTAATTTTAATGTCAAATTAGAGTTCTGACCCCAATTTCACGGTCCACTGAACATAGAAAATGATAGTGCGAGTGGGGCATCCGTGTACTGGGGACACATTCTTGTTTAACAATTATATTATTGTAAACTTCTGAATCTTTGAAATATAATATGTCAATGTGTTTTTTTTAAATTTTAACAGTGGGCTATAGTGTTGTTGCTGTAAATCATTGTGCACCAAGTATAGACAGTATTGTAAAGAAAAAGAAAAAAGACAAAGATTATGTAAGTACTATAATAAATTTGTATAGATATGTATACACACATGTGTAGACAGTAACAATTGTATATGTATAAAATATATAGATTCTTGTTAGAAAATGATGGATTTGAGAAATGAGTCTTTTTTGCATCATTTACATGTAAATATGTCTCGCCGCGATATAGCCTTGTGCTAATACGGTGTAAAGCAACCAACAAACAATGTAAATATGTGATAATTAGTGTATTTCAATTTTTTAATGTTTGATATATGTTGATAAATATGAAAAATATGATTAATCTATCTTAAGATTTTAAAGAACTTGATTGCTAGGAACACATTCTTGATTCTTACCATGTTTACATTGAACTTGCTTAAAGCATTTATATGTTTAAAAGAAGAAGTTTTTACAACAATGAGACAGCAACGAAAGGGCAAACAAAACACCCAAAATTGGATGAAACTCAAAACAAGGATATGAAACTCACCAATTCTAACTGGAAATTATAACAGTCACCTATTTTGTAATGTTTATGTATTGTTCAGAAACAGATGAAAATCATATGAATGTTTGCCATAGCACACTGTCAGTCGGACATCAACTCTATAATTATTTTATATGACACTTTATTTTCTTTTTTCCTTTGTGTAGCATGCAATTCCATTACCAGAAACTTTGAAAGTTGATGCAGAAACTTTAAAGAATATCATGGTAAGATATTTTGTTGAAATTCTGTTAAGACATCTCATTTTTGGTTGCCTGCTGCTCTGGAATTATTTAAGATTGCCTTACACTCATGCCATACTTTTTCAAAAGAATTTACTTATAATTTCAATGTTTGTAATGTTATATTTTGATATTATCATGATTATAAGATCTCAATCACATTAAACAATGAAAATTTTACTGCATCGGTTAAATAATATATTCAAATTAGTGTGCTGAATTTTCACATTTTTTTAATTACTAAAGCAACAAATAAACCAAAATTAATTATATAATTATCCCAATTTTTGAAGTAAGGGAGATAAATCTATATATTTCAAACATTTGAAATTATTTGTGCAGTCAGACAGAACAGGTTCAAACACATAATCATTTTATACACTCAAAAAAGAAAAGAATAGCAAATATTCTCAACTTGAAAGTATAAACTTAAGGATGTACACCTCTGAGGAGCCAAAAATTTCTAGAATTAATCTTTTTTTCTTAACCTGATTTTTTGGGTTTATAAGACTGTAAAAAATCAGTTGGTGAAGAAAAAATCAAATAGTGGTGCACTTCTTTTTTTGCTATGACCCTTTGAAAATACGCAATTTTGATGATTTTCCCATTTTTCATCAATTTTTACCTATATTTGGGCTATTATCGTGAAAAAAATCACAGTTCCACAATTATTAGAATAAAAAAAACTATAGGTAGGTGTTAATATAAGAAAGTTTATCATTTTTTGATGCTTTTTTGTGTCAAATTTACCATGCTGTCAATTTTGAAAATTTGTGATTTTTCTCAGTTTTAAGAACAAAATGCATATTATTTCAACCTTTTTTGTTATAAATGATTGAAAAAGTATGTGTCTAAGAAATTTGAAAAGACAAAAAGGATATGGGATGTACATGATTCTTGTAAAATCATTTTTTGTACACCTCACCCATTTTCTCAAAATTTTGGCTAAAAAGACTGTCAGACTTGATTGGTCGTAAATTTGAAAACTGAGTTACACGAAAACTATTCATTGTAAATACACAATTTTTTCACAGAGTTATGTTTGATTATAATATTTTTAAAATTCATTGATATTTTCCACTTGTATCACATGTTTTGGAAATAATTCCAGAACAAGATTTCAACAAGACTGAAACCTCAGAAGAATACGTCCTTAAGAATGAAATGAATACATTAAACATGTTAAAAGGAGAATATAAATCACCAAAAAATAACATAACAGATCACATCAACCACCAAATTCTAACCACTACAAAACAACAGACATACAAACAAAAACAAACAACTTTGATCAACACATATTCCAGGTAGCCTTATTTGTTAGGTCAAATAAAAATATGTGTGTGGTTCCAGTTACATACTTTTAAAAAATAGGGTCGGTAGGTAAGCAATATTTTTTTTTTTTAATTTCAAAATCCGGAAGGAATCGTGTGTTTACAGAAATTGTTTCCGGTATTAAACACGTGTTTGGTTGTAAAATAAACAGTCATGATACGTTTTTAGTTAATTTTGTTGCATTCTGTTATGAATTCTTGCATTTTAGCCATAACAGATACTTGTGATGGAAATTCAGATGACAGAAATCTATGAATTTAATTATTTTAATTCACAATCCTCAAAATTTGATCGTTTGAAAATTTATTTTTCAGAAATGAAAAAAAAAGTTCTAGGGTCGTTTTTTTTTTAACTAGGGTCGGTAGGATAACTGGAACCACACATATATTTTTATTTGGCCTTACATGCATCATTTCAGAAATTAGGTGGATTCAAATTAAAACTGTTTTAAGAATACACCAACCTCTTTTAAATATCTATCTAGACTGTATGTTTTTACACAATAAAAAAAGCCTGCTCAAGAAAGTTACAAACAGGATGACACTAAAGTCCAGAATTGGAAATTATGATAATATAAACATTGCTTTTTCAGGTAGGAACAAAAAAATTCAGACAGTTATCAAGATTTAGCACCATAATGGAAGATGTTGCACAGCTACAAAAATTAGTAAGTTTAATTAATTAAATAGTCACATACCTGCCAACTTTTCAAAATGCCCATGGGGGTTTAATGTACAAGAGGGCTTGTATAGTCCTAAAAAACCTTCAAGGAGGCCTTCAAATGTATTTTGTTGTTGTATTTTGGCTTCTTCATACTGCATGTACTGTTGAAAGCCTATAACCATTGTAAAATTTACTGTTTTGTATAAAATTGTGGAAAAAATTGCTCTTTCAAAATTTCCATTAGGGAGCTTTCATGAGTGAAACCCCCCACAAATAGTGAGAGTTGGCAGGTATGAATAGATATATATATATATATATATAAAAAACAGTTCAACAGTAATAAATGACAAATCAGTAAAGAAGAATATACTTTTTATGATTAGAAAATATATCAATCATGTATATTTTGGAAGTAAATACAAATAGAATTCATGTTTTATGCTACATGTATTAAGGAATAATATTATGACATTATTGATGTTGTAAACAAATTGAAGAGGTTATCATGGTTATACTAACAGTACTCAGTTATTTACAGCATAAACTCTATCTGTATTAACCAATTTATTTGATAGTTAATTTTTTATCTGAAGCCAATTAATTGTTTTTTACCATGGATACAGTTATGATACTATTTACAGAATACTCCAGAGATACAAGCATTTGATCTGGTGGCAGTACAACCTTTAACAGAAAAGATTTTCCATGTAAGTGAGCAGTACATTTTTATGCCCCACCTACTATAATAGAGGAGCATTAGGTTTTCTGGTCTGTGGGTCCGTTCGTTCGTCTGTTCGTCCCGCTTCAGGTAAAAGTTTTTGGTCAAGGTAGTTTTTGATGAAGTTGAAGTCCAATCAACTTGAAACTTAGTACACATGGTCCCTATGATATGATCTTTCTAATTTGAATGCCAAATTAAAGTTTTGACCCCAATTTCAAGGTCCACTAAACGTAGAAAATGATAGTGCAAGTGGGGCATCCGTGTACTATGGACACATTCATGTTTATTTATAAAATACATGAAATTATGTGCCGTAGTCAGAATTTATTTTCATACCAAACTCAGTGGCCAGTACACGGAGTAAATTTTGTGGTTATGCATCTGAAAAAAATCAAAAAGAAATTTCCAACTTTTCATTATGGTTGTTATATTTCAAATAATTGTTTTAACTAAAACATAATGGTGAGTTACAGGTAACATTTATCCCATAAAACCAAATTTTCATATAGTTAAAATCCTACAAATTTAACATCTTGGAGGTGTTGCATTCATGATATTATTATACATTTATTTGTTTTCTATAGTTTGAATTTGTTTGTTAATTTTCTACTCTGAAGAAGATCAGCATTTTATAAATATACAAACAATGCATGCAAGTTCAAACATTTTCTTCATTAGGTTGCAGTGAGTTCACTGAAGATTGACATAATAACAGTAGATGTTACACAAAAGTTACCATATCCTATAAAAAGACCTCTAATTAATGTGGTAAGTCTATGCATTTATTAATATAGAAGTATCCAGGGTTTCCCCTGGGTCAATTATTTTTTTCGCCACCTCTTTCGCCAAAACAATAT
This sequence comes from Mytilus galloprovincialis, assembly GCA_037788925.1. NCBI lineage: Eukaryota > Metazoa > Mollusca > Bivalvia > Mytilida > Mytilidae > Mytilus > Mytilus galloprovincialis. Next base: position 68,708,378 of record CM075330.1, on the reverse strand, counting down.
ATTTTTCGCCACTTTTTAATTTTTTCGCCAAGTAACATTATATATTTTTCATTTATTCCCCCCCCCCCCCCTTAAATAAGATGAGTTTGCCCCATCGTTGTCTATGATTATTCTCTCAAACTTATGGTGTAGGTATACATTGAAGGTTTACTCCCTTTCGACGGGTTGTTCCCAATCTTTTGTAAACAGTGTTCTCCCCAGGATTTTTTTAAGGCGCAAAATTCAAGGGCGCGTAACTCTTTTTTTAGAGTGAACTTTTGTGATCTGAAGCAATCAGTCATTAATCCATGACATGCAATATGAATTATAATGCTTTGTGTTATGTGTTTGATAATGCAGAGTATTTAATAATGAATTACAAGAATATATATATATATATATATGAAATAAATTGATTTTAAACACAAAAGTTATTTATAAGTCAAAATATAAATATTCATCTCTGTACTCTCTGCTCCTTCTAGGGATAATGTTTCAAGATAGTGTTATTTTGTTGGACAGTCTGTTCCTCAATTTTGTCTTCATCCTCTTTTGCTTATACCCCCTTTAGCATTTGTAAGCCATGAAAACTCAGTCAGCCACTTAATTGTCATTGAAACCAGAAACATGGTGCTTGCTGTTATCACTTGCTAAAACTTTAGCTAGGTTGGGATTAGGAGAAGCAATGACATCTGCTTATACTGACAGTGAAGAGGAGGGTGTATTCCCCTTTTCATTAATAGAAGTCATTAGGCTGAGAAAAAAAACTTCTACTTCCATCATCTGCCTTTTGCTTAGAAGTCACCCTTTTGTTATTTGCAGAGAACATGTTCATTCAGAATTAATAAAATCGAATATGGTTAAGATATTTGATCATATTTGGTATACAACTTTTTAAAATAAAAATATGTAAATGAACAGCTGACAAGTTTCTGTAGTTTTACATTACGCTTCCGTGTGTATTATTGTTAAAACCTATCTCTTGCAGGTAGATATAAACGAAACTTTGCAAGTTTGTTAAAAGTTAAGACCATTGAAATTATCAACTAGTGACATTATAAAGAGGCTGCAGCAATTCGTACCCGTGTTGATTGTGACATATTTCCCGACGAACGGAATTTTACGATCGATGTTCAATGATCATTTTATTTCTAAAAACACGACAGTTTGAGACAATTTACCTTGCAAGTAACATTTTTTCACTTTATATTAAAATAAATCACTTCTCTTTATCTTTAATCAAAGTTTATTTTATTTTTTTCAATTACAAATACTCTCATTCATAATTTTTAATCGTAAATATCTTTAGCAATGTGTATTCAAATTTATCACGTGCATTCATCACGTTCATTGGTCGTGTTAAAATAGATTCTTCTTCTCGACCAATGAAAAAATTCGTTATTTAAATGGTCAAGTGATCACACACACAATGCGTAAATACAATGTATTTGCGATCTATCTCTTCAATTTCTGTACTGAAGTTTTTATTTTTTTAAATTTTCTTCTACAAATATCTATCTTCTTGATGATCATGTACGCTATTACATGATAACATAGTCCGATAAGACTGAGATAAGCGTGGCTCAGGTAAAACTAATTATTAGTTATTGCGTAACACTGACCGACCTCTCAGCGGTGATGAGCAACTTGACAATTTTAACCAACATTTATAATGAAAATGTGAAAATTAACACGCTGCGGGATCAAGTATTAAGGGACAGCGGACAATTAAGACGCTGCGGGATCTTCGAAAATATTATGAAGGCGCTGCGGCACCGCAGCGTCATATCGGCCTGGGGAGAACACTGGTAAAGATTTCTTCATAACGACAGTTTTCTTTTAGTCTAGACCATCGTAAATGAAAAAGTTGAGATGTAGAAACATGCTTGAAACATGTCGTGTCACACAAACGACTTTAAAGTACTCCTTAAAATCAATTATCTATATCAAAGTCAAAGGATAAAGTTTTAAATCGGGCGATTTTTCTTGCTTTTAATTTGTTTTCATCATAACAACAGTTTTCGTTTCTGGACTATCATTAAAAGAAGGAGAGACGTCAAAAGTTTGCTTCGAACACGTGCGTTGCAAAGTAGTTAATAAATGATCATTTTGTGACATGTGTCGGACGCCATTTAACCATATCATTTTGTTAAACAATACAATCAACACCTTTATTAATTAGTCCTTTGTTGTCGATAATCACAAAATGCAATCAGCTGATTATTGATTATCTGTCAAAATGTAAACGAGTTCAAAGTGAATTCCGAGTATATTTTCTGATCCGATAAAATCCGAGAAACCCGAAAAAATGTAAATAAACAAGATGGCTGAAAATAAATCTTAAAATATATATCTTTCGCCAAATTCTTTAGCCAATGATGAATTTTAATCGCCACAATTATTATTTTTTCGCAAATTGCGAAAATGGCGACCGCCAGCGGAAACCCTGGAAGTATCTATAACATGTATAATATACCTTAATAGAAGACTTAACATTCTTTATAGATAAATATTTATCAAGTGTAATACAATATTCCACAGACAGTTAAATTATAATTACAAACTAGACTTTTTTGAAAATTTAAATTTGAATTATGGAGAGTAGAGAAATATGGTATTAAACTAGATTTCATATTTTTTTTATGAGCAAAAAGTAAAGTAACAAAATACTGAATTTCAAATAAGGAAAATTTAAAACGAAAAGTCCCATATTTAAATGGCAACTCTAAAAGCTCAAACACATCAAATGACTAGAAAACAACTGTCATATTTTTGACAATAATAGGCCAACGCCATTACAAATTCTAACACGATAAACTGATGAAGTTACAGATCACAGAAAAAACAAATTACTTTACACATTCCTCTTGGGTCATTCATCTTTGCCATCCTTAACTTCTTAATGTTGCATGATTTTTTTGGGAGGCAGCAATTGTCAATTTAAATGTTTTGGTTTGATCTTGTGTGTAGTTAAACCCACAACCTACGATTTTACTATGGTGACAACATTGCTAAGAAACAGTAGAGGCAGTTTGGTTTGCTTTGAAGTATAGCTTGGCTTGCCTGTACATGCAATCAAAAGTAAGATCACAAAAATACTGAACTTAGAGAAAAATCAATTCTGAAAGTCCATAATCACATGGCAAAATCAAATAACAAAACACATCAAAAACGAATGGACAAGAACTGTCATATTCCTGACTTGGTACAGGCATTTTCAAATGTAGAAAATGGTGGATTAAACCTGGTTTTATAGCGCTAACCCTCTCACTTTGATGACAGTCTCATCAAATTTCGTTATATTTATATTTACGTAAACTAAACAGACACAATAAATAAGATAGTCAAAATATGGGTACATCAGTCATCGTATAACAATTTTAAAAGGAACAATTTAACAGAACACAAAAACATCTATTTACAAACACACGCATTGATTTGAGTGTCTGACTTCAGAAAATTTTTTAATACGTCACATAAATTATGTTCAATGTGCATGCAAACAATTTTAAAATTTACATAGGCAATGTTAGCAAATAGGGTTAAAAAATCAAAAGTATGTAAGAATAAATATCAGAAATAGACCGAGATTGAAAATAGTCCAAAAGTTATATATAGAATTTATAATGATAGAAGTTAAATATCTTGTATGACAAAGACATTATAGATAACTATTCATAATAATGAAATTTCTGATTTTTTTCAGGCATTAGAACGGGGAATATACTTTGAAATCCAGTATAGTCCTGCTATAAGAGATAGTACCAGTAGAAAATATATGATAGCAAATGCACAGACTTTAATAAGAGTGTGTAAAGGAAAGGTTAGTTTAACTGAATATAAAAGTTATTTTCATGGTTCAGCAACTGCTAAAGAAAAATAGTTTCTTTGTCATGTGAATTTAGAACATATGAGTAATCGGATAATAATATTTGGTAAATCTGATTCTTGCAAGATCTACATTTATGTCAGACAGAGTTTACCTGTTTTCAGAATAATTAGATTTGTTATTTACCCTAATTAGTTTTCAGAATTACTGGTACACAAAAATATAATATGCACCTCTAAATATTATCCTCAACAACTGTGGAAAAAATTTCCAAAACTTTATTGACCTCCTGCCTATTCTTTTAGACCTTTTGGATTTACAAAATTGTTGACAGATGGACAGAGGAACAAAGTGAAATTTATAGGGCTTACATATCCTTGATGTGTGGTTCTCGAGGATGCCTTTATAATATTTGCAATTTGTTCATAACAGTATTTTGTGAACTATGTAAAATGATGATATATCTATTTCAGAATGTGATCATAAGCAGTGGTTGTCTAAAGGTAAGTCATATTTACAAGGTATGTTAACTAGGATTTTCTGACAGGAACGTATCAAAATATGATTCATTTGATTCTTCACTCGCAATTTCCACCCCAAGGGTGACTGGGGTATAGTAATATGGTCACTTGGTCTTCTCCCGAACGGCAGTGGAACACTTGCCGAAGTGGGGTGTCTGTTTGGCTGTGCGGGATGTATTAAGTTCGCAGTCATATCCTGTCAGAAGGGGGTGGTTAAATCCGATGACTCGTGTAAAGAGAGTGCCACGCTCTTTGCACGTTAAGAACCCTTGCAACATATCTTTGAGGGGTCTGTAGGTGGCCTGTTGCAAGGCAAAATTTCTGTCTCTATCCAATATACCCTCATTTTCCAGTGGCAGTCCAAATTTCCCCGACCATCATCCTCTATTATTACAACCTACCTATTGTGTTTATTGTTAACCTGTTTCCATCCTGAATATGCATGAAAAATTTGCAACTGGACGTTAAGCAACCAACAATCAATCAATCAATCACTTGTAATTTCTGACACATGATAAAAAGAAATATGGATTACTAGTATAATTATATCGATGAAACAGCAATCAAGGAACACAAAAAAGTTGAGAAATTCATCTTACATTTGTATATCTGTTTTGATGGAGAATGCTGTCAGATGCACACTTTTCATATTGAAAAAATCTTTCTGCATGTCTCATAAGAAATTTATATGAAGTATTTTATAAAATGTTTTGGAAATGTTGATAAGGGTAAATTGTTGTAAAAATAATGGTTAGAATCTTTACTTTTATTTCATTATTCTTAAACATGTTAAATGTTTTGTCCATTGCCAATGAGACTTAATCTAACATCTTTAAAGAAGTGATAGTAAGCTATCATAGTCCACCATACAACCTTCAACAATGAGAACAACCCATACTGTATGGTCATCTATTAAAGGGAGTGACATGAAAAATGTGATAAAATTCAGTTGACAATGTGAGAAAAATAAGGATTAGAATTATTACAAAACAATTTATGAAAATCTAATATAAGACATGAACCAACAACAACCACTGTACTACAGGCTCTGATTACAGATATGCACCTAAAGAATGTGGTTTGCTTTAAATTGTTTGTGAGCACTCAACCCCTAATCTAACCTTGGAGAGTGGTGTAACAGCACATCAGACCAAACTACAACAAGAATGTGTCCATAGTACACGGATGCCCCACTCGCACTATAATTTTCCATGTTCAGTGGACCGTGAAATTGGGGTCAAAACTTTAATTTGGAATTAAAATTAGAAAGATCATATCATAGGGAACATGTGTACTAAGTTTCAAGTAGATGTGACTTTAACTTCATCAAAAACTACCTTGACCAAAAACTTTAACCTGAAGTGGGACGAACGAACGAACGAACGGACGAACGAACGGAGGCACAGACCAGAAAACATAATTCCCCTCTACTATCGTAGGTGGGGCATAAAAATTTGGTGCAATTGGCTTAACTCAATAGATTGGTACAGAAACCACTACCAAAAAAACCAATGGACACAAATTGTCACAGAAAGGATTGAAATAAGAGTTCTCACAACTTCTGAAACATAGTTATTAAAAGGACAATTACAAGTAATGATTATGTTCTTCTAGACTGAAATTTATTTTGTGGAGAGAATTCTTATAACATGTATACATATACAAATTTATTTGGTTTTTGTAGGCAATGGATTTGAGAGGACCACATGATGTTGCTAACTTGTATCCTTTGTCATTTTACAAGTCATAATTTCATCTAATAGTTTATTCAACTCTTGATTAAATTCACTGATGAGTTCTGACATGATCAGATCAGAGAACATATTTACAAAGTATCCATTGGTAAACAGATGCTCTAAAATTGCAAAAATCATGTTTTAAATCCTTAAAAAAACAAGAATAAGAATAGTTTTGTGTTAATGAAATTGAATTGTCAATAACTAGACAATAACTAGACCTACACCAAATTCTAGATCATTTTCAGTGTATAGAACATTATATACATGTCAAATTTTTGTTTATTGGTCATTACAACCATTCATTTTGGGTTTATTTAAGGAATGACTGTAATATTTTTTCTGTCTATGAAGAAATAACAAAAAATTTGGTGCACCACATTTTTTATGTTATTTTCGAATAGACAGAAAAAATATTACAGTCATTTCTTACAATTTAATTCTAAATTCCATTTTAAACCGTAGAAAACCATAAAAAAAACGTTGATGACGTTACAGTCACATGACCAAATTATGTCTATAGGCTGATAACAAAATAATGTCAGCCAATCAGAAGACGCGTTACATCCAAAATTAAATTATAAATAATTGAAATCTCAAAATGGTATCTCAATAAGATTCATGGAGTAGCTTATATTGTTTGACCATTATTGCCTATTCCTTATATTTGAGCACAACATTATTGTTTTCTTTTTTGTTGGCCTTTTTTTCTCTACTAAATATTTTTTGGTGTATTTTTCTGAAGCATTGGCCCATTATTTTTATTCTGTAAATCCTGGTCAGACCTTCAGAAAACAGTTATTTTCTGTAGAATAAATTAAGATATGATCCTTTACAACAACCAGAGGTTTATTGTTTGGTATGTCACAGGAACAGGCTAAAGCTGCCATCTCAACTAACTGTCAATCACTTTTATTACATTCAGGTAAGTCAACTGAAACATGTGTCAAATAGGCTTAATAGAAAATTAGAAGATGTGATATGATTGCCAATAAGACAGCTTTGTAGATGTAAAAAATGATTAAACAATTGTGTATTTAAAAATAAAAAATAAGAAGATGTGGTATGATTGCAAATTAGACAACTGTCCAACAGAGACCAAACGATTGTCAAAGTAGACAAATATATCTTCATCCCAGAAGACCCCTAGCACAGGACCCACACACAAGTGGCCACACATGTAGACCAGAATACAGTATTTCCTTGCAGTTATCCCAGATGTTGTTGTCTTTTTATAGTTTTATTGTATTCATTGTAAAATTTTATTGTATTCATTGTAAAATTTTATTGAATTCATTGTAAAATTTTATTGAATGTTTTCATTCAAATTTTTCATTACAGAATCCAGAAAAATAACGAAGTCTACAGTAGGAGTTGTACACAAAACGAAACTAGAAGAAAAAGACAAATGGATTATAGAACAAAACAGTGCAAATTCTAAAAATAAAAGTGAAAGTAGGCTTACAGATAGTGAAAGTAGAAAAACAGACATTAAAACAGACAATGATAACAGTAAATCTGTCAAACGGGTGTTGGATGGTAAAAAATCAGATGACATTACAGAGGTTAAAAAATTAAAACTTGATGTTAAATGTATGGAGGCTAATGATATTAAATCTGATGTAATAAAATAGAAAACAAACAAAATTTAAAATAATTTATAATGCCAAAACTTTTTGTTTATACTCTGAAGTGGTTAGCTGATAACTTAAACAATGGCTTGTCAAAATTGTACAGTGCAAGTGTAAATGAACGATGGATTGAATGAGAAAAAAATCATCATTAGGGAGCTGCTATTTGATTTGTATGGGGGGCTAGGATGAAAATTTTTGTCCTGCATTTTTTTTGGAAAGTTTGCTATAGCTTGCTATAGCTACTTTCCATAGGCGTCGGCCTCAACTTCCAGTGAGACAGACTATCGCAATGTTCTGCTCCAAGATAATGTAGTACTAGTGTTCGAATTCTGGTTCTTGGATATTTTGAGTTGCTACTCTTTTGAAAAGATTACAGCTTGAATAAAAAAGGAATAAATGTTTACCGACAATTCAGATGAATTTAACTTCATTTTGCAAATAAGTATCACAAAACTACTTTGCGGATCGGCCATTGGCTGAAGAAAATCAAAAGAAATCTACGCGAGGCAGCGTTTCATTCATGAATATTTCATGAATGAACATTTTCCCGCACTATTTTTTACTATGTACGATATTTACAACTGTTTATTATTGAATAAGTAAAAGCCCGAGAATATCGAAAGAGTCCGGTATGCGAGAACCAAGTTGATATTTGACCAAGTTGTCGGATAATTGACAAGTGATAATGGTTTGATTTATTAAACAATACACAGGATAGAATATAAAATAATCGATAATTATATGGCTTATGTCTCACGCCAAGAACATGTAAATAAGGTAAATACCAGCTTTAATAGAAAAGTGCATTGTTTTTGTCAAAACTGACATCGATCTGAAAGTTTTGATGCCAAACATCAGGAACATATACCCGGTATATTATCATGTTAGATATGCTGTGTTCCCTGCAAACATCATTTGAAAACTTCTGTTATTTGAATACTAACTGTTTCACATTCCAATGAGGATATGAGGACCTTTACTTGTTCAGCATGCTCAAGTGCATCAAACTGACAACAGACATAAAAAAAAAAACGTTTTAATGACAATAAGTGTCATAGCATCAGTAAAATTTAAAAGCAACCGAGTCATCATCTACTTCTTAGAATATTATAGTTCAGTGTATCAAGACCGAGATCAAGCTTAAGACAAGTGCTGTAAAAAATGATTTAATAACATTTGTCACGGGCCATGTACATTGTACTAGCAAACTGACTTTCTTAGTGCTTAACAATGCAGTAGCAGATCCAGAACTTTTTATCCTCACACTTTATTCCTGGGGCAGTAAAATTCTTTAAGATTGACCTACATGTATAATTAACAATGTATTGTTCTAAGACTGATGCAATAATTACTAGTATATCAAATAAATGGCTCAAAACAAAAAATTCAAAACATTGCCTCAATGGTGATTACACAGCAGAAACTAAAACGTGTTGTAGGGTTATAAGCACCTCAGATCAACATTGTATGAATCTAGTGTATATAAACTTTTTATTCCTGAGGTCATACTACTATTGTTATGCCCCAACCATAAAGAGTTGTATCCTTGTTTTTTTCTATAAGTATGTACGTCCCTTACTTGTACGTACATCCATACATCCCAAACTTGTTTCTGTTTTCTTTCTTTAGTTTGCCTGAACCAAATTTTATGACTCTTATACGCAATGCTTATAACCTCAAAACACAAGTCAAGCTTGAATTTTGTTGGCGTCACTTTTACCATTCTAGGTGTAAAGGGGTAAAGTTTTCAGTATACCCTATCAAGTATATTATACCCTTATATATGAGTTTGACTTGTAGCTTTTTTTCGGTTATACATTTATCAGGTGAAATTAAAACGGTCTTGAGATTTAGAAGTATAAACAAGAACGTGTCCATAGTACACGCATGCCCCATCTGCACTATCATTTTCTATGTTCAGTGGACCGTGAAAATGGAGTAAAAACTGTAATTTGGCATTTAATTTAGAAAGATTAAATCATAGGGAACTTCTGTAATACTAAAATAACGAGGTCCAATTTGTCAGCAGTATATATAATTAATATTACCAATAATTGATAAGATCCAGGTTGATGGATTCAAACAGAAAGATTTTGAAAGCAGAGAAAACTGTGCATCTTATATACTGCATGACTTTATCAGATGACAATCCCAATACTAAAATAAGGCTTACGCATAGTTATATACTTTAATTCAGTCACAGACCCAAGATATCACGGGTGTGTTCTAGTGAGTACTAAGTTTCAAATTGATTGGACTTCAACTTCATCAAAAACTACCTCGACCAAAAACTTTAACCTGAATGGGACAGACAGATGAATGGACGGACGGACGAACGGACGCACAGACCAGAATTTACATAATGCCCATAAATGGGGCCTAAAAAGTGAATTTTGGAAATTGCTGGCAAGACAATAGTTTAGTTTGAAAAATCAAAACTGTGATTAAATACATATTTGAAATAATACACGTCTATAACCTACATGACCTATTTGAAATAATACACATATATAGTTGCAAACTTTCCAGAGGTGCTATCCAGCACTTTGATTAGTTGTAATCTCTGTCCTGCCTTTTTATTTTTCACTCTATTCGGTCCTGCCTTTTTTTTTTTTTAGTTTATCCTGACTTTTTATTTACATAAATTGTCATCCTGCCTCTTTTTTTGCAAATTGTCTCATCCTGCCTTTTTTTTTTACTCAAAACTCCTGTCCTGCCTATTTTTTTCAAATTTCATCCTAGCCCCCCCCCCATAAAAATCAAATGGTAGCTCCCTAAGGGGGATGAATACTCTTTGAATTCATCTAATTGGGTACCAATTTTCATTGATTGCAGAAGATAAATTGTAATTTGGTGGTTATTTGATATTTGTGTTTTTCCAAAGTTTGCATACAAGCCTATAGAAATTTTTTACTCTGTTAACATTTCAATTGGTAGCTCACCAACTTCATCAGTACCCACAAAATTCACAAAAAGTTTATAGTACATAAAAATGTAACTCATGAAGAATAATAAATCAACAGGACGATCTTCAGAGAATTCTTGAAAATTATTACCGTACATCAAATATGTGCTTTTAACACTATTTGACATTATAACAGTTGCCAAAGGGTTTAAAGCTAAAGTAAAAATTCACACCTTCCATTATTTGGAATGTTTACTTATTTAATACTTGTTATTTTCTATGCCACAATGGTCCAATTCAAACAACCACTAACTTTATTATGATTTATTCACATGAATATCTATGAAACATACTTCTTGAGAGTCTGTACACCAACTACAACTAAATATGAAGGAAAGATTGAAAATTGTGGTGTCCTTGCTGAGTGTTGCAGTTTTTACTGTGATTTGGTCATCTGATATCATTTGTGGTCATTTCAAATACAAGAAATGTAGAAACACTTCTGATAACTGTCGTCATAACTGAAACAAAATTTTGCAAGAAGTTCCTTGCTCAGACTGAATGACATGACACATTCAATTGGTAAACTCCCCAAGGGTGACTGAGGAATTAAACTATGGTCACTTTTGGTCTTCTTCCTACTGGCAGAAAAACCATTGTCAATACTGGGCATCTGTTTGCCTGTGTTGGATGTATTGAGTCACAGCCAAGTCCGTTCAGAATGGGAACGTTGAATACTTTCCTTGTGTAGAAATAGTGCCATGCTCTTTGCTCATTAAAAATCCTTGCAACAACTCATTGGGGGGTCCGTAGGTGGTCTGTTGCTAGCCAGAATTTCTGTCAAAGGTGACTATACATTTCTTCTGGAAGACCCCTATTACAGGACCTTAAGCTTACTAGTGTATTTATTGTTAATTTGTTCTAGTCCTGAACATGTATGAAATGTTTGCCACTGGACATTAAACAAACAAAAATCAATCAATCAACCAATTGGTCAACATATTTTGTAATCAATAGTTATACTGGTTGAAGATCTATGTCTTGAGGTGAAATAAAAAAATTGTGTTGATTCTACATTGCAATTAATTCAAAATTTGCATGCACACTGAGCAATTCTCAGCATGACCTATTATGGGAAAAACCTTGGTAACCGCTTAATGTTGTTTTTGGTTGAATTGTGAAATTGGGTTGCTGGTTTTATTTTTTATTCAAATGTACATCACTTACAATAGAAAGATCAAATCTTCAGCCATTACAGATCTATATACATCAAATAAATTGAAAAGTAAGTTTTTTTATTGACATTATTTATTTTTAAGTAAATGCTCTTTAACAAGTTATAGTCATTTAAAATTTTAAAACAAATAAAATATGAGAAAAATTCTTTTTTGTAAATTGTAGATACTAACTAAACTATAATGCATAAATATGTAAATTTATATCATTCATAAGAAAAAGACTTTTTTGTAAATTGTACATGTACTAACAAAACTATAATGCATATATATATATATATATACACACAAGTCTAAATTGAAAACTACGTTCAAACCTATAATTGCGTTGGATAAAAACCGCAATTTTCATATGTGTGCATGTAAAACAAATTCAGTTGTAGAAGGGTCTAAAAACAGCACAAACAACATTTTCCAAAAGACCAAAAAAGTGAAAAAGTATATATATCATGAATATGTAAAATTAATATCATACATGTTAAAAAAAGATCTTGTGGACAAAATTGTAAATTCTCTTGTAATCTTATCTGCAAAGTTGCAAAATAAAATAAAAAACAAATTCCTGAAATGAGTAAATTCCCTGGGTATTTTCTTTGAACTCTTTGAACTAATGGCTTACAATATTTCTACTTTTAGCTGTTGAATTAATACATTGATTTTTTTTTTTATAATTTCATTCATAAGAAATAGGAGAAATATCATAATTATCTTTGGCGAGCAATTTTTTCAAACTATTGGTAAAAATTCAAAGACATTTAATGATATTATTTTTATCGCCAGTATCTGCTTTAGTTACTGAGACTGAGATGCCATTTAACAAGGGGACCATACTTGATGAATGAAAAATGTTATGCTTAAATATTGTTCTAAACATTAGAAAGAAGAAAAAAATCTTCCAATTTGACTGCTGTACCTAGTTCTGTAAATGATATTTCTACAGTTAAAAAAAATAAGATCTTAATTAATTGAAATGCTTGCCAAACCTCTGTTTTCAATTCAACTGCCTCTGCTAAAAACAATTCCAATTTCCTGATTTGTACATCATTTAATGAGATTTATACTCGGTTTGTACATACAATGAACAATGGGTGCCACAAATGGAGCAGAATTAGCTGCCCTTCTAGATCATGCTCAGCTTTTGATGTGCATGATGTGGTTTGTGTCTCAGTCTTGTTTGTTTGTTTTTTGTTTTTTTTTTGTTTTTTTTATCTTCTTTGTTGTTTGGTGTAAAGATTGTAATGCAACCAAAACTTTATGTTAGTGACTTGAAATATCTATTCCAAGGCTTATCACAACTTTTTTGATACACAAAATATAGTGCATTGATCATAACATTCTAAACATCCTATCCATGAACATTTCCTGAAATTTCTCAAAATCATATATATTCTAAGATATTCAAGTCTAAAAACGATGTTACCGGTACACCTGTCAAGAAAATTACATAACTTATGCATGGTGCAGGAATCTAATATATGTTATAAAAATATAAATGATGTCATATTGTTAAAGTCATTTTTTAAATGATAGAGTTATCTCCCATTATCCAGAATTTTAGTTGAATCAACTACAACCAATTCTTTTTTGACAATGCAATATTTATTTTACTTTCCACTGATAAATTAAATTGATTTTTGTGTGTCTGTCTTTCTCTAATGAATTTAGATTCTCCCTACAGACCATATGATATCTTCCACCTCTTTTTCTAGGTTTTTTTTTCAATAAAAAATATAATCCACTTTGTATCCTATGCAATGCCATTGGAGATGAGGCAGATAATATACATCGCTGAACGCAGCCTGATATTACCTCAGAGGTCAAACCCTGAACAGTTGGAGCAAATTTGGATATAATATTCAAGTAAAACTGTAAACCCCCCCCCCCCCCCCCCCAAAAAAAAATAAAAAATTTGCACTTGTACATAAAAACTAGAAAGACATTGAACGAAGCTTAAAAATATAACAACCCTAATTCACAATATATAAATGTTATGGACAAATTTTCGCATTTGAAAAATGCATACATCATTTGTACATGTGAAGAAAAAAACACCTGCTACACTAGAAATACAGAAAATAACCAAAAAAACTAAACATTGATTTTTTATATATACAAATGTATAAATAATCATAACAAAGTTAATATACAGTAAAGTATAATGAAAACCAAAGCTGTATTCAAAACAACACACAATATTTATACTAAATGATAAATTGATGATGTGTGATAAATCATTTAGTAATGTAAATTTTAATACATTATAGGTTGCATTTTATAAATACAACTGTTTCTCAAACCATGCCTTTTTTGGGAGATATATATCATTCAATGATAATTTGATTTGTTGACAAACTGGTTCCCAGATATGATCTCTATGTTTCATCTCATAGAGACAATAACTTTCCGACTGTTACCAGACTGAGTATAAAAACATATAATTGCTTTGAAAAATGAATTCTGAAGTAGGAAAAAAGTAAAAGTAGGGGTAGTACATAATTTTAGTATTAATTTAAACTCTAACAAGTTCAGGGCATATAAATGTTGAAAATATGCCACACAGTCCTATGTTTAGATCTTTGAATAAAATAGTAAATGTGTCACAGTTTAAGCTGCAAAGGGAGTTAGTTCATTTAGGAAATTTCATTGTCAATATTTACAGAAATGCAACCTATAGGGAATGTGTCTGTTCAATGTTTTGCTTGCCTGATCCATTAACTTCTGTGGGTTAACTCATAAATAAAAACATTTGATTTACACAAAAGTTATTTGAGAGACATCAATAGACACACCCATTTATTAACAACAGGTCAGACAGTAAAATGTGAATACATTTCACACTAAAAAGATAAGACCGAGTGAAAAGGAATGATCCAAAATTGAAAAAATTTTGAAGGATCCAAAAGACTAAGGGTGCATGTCTTTCTAACACAAACGATGCAAACGGCTAAGCGCGCACATCCTTTGATCATTTCTTTGAAACATACGTTTGCAAAGTTTACATAAACTTTGACAAACTATGCAAACGATAAAAATGCGTCTGCAGTTTGTCGTTTGTGGTTTGATAGTACAAACACTACATTTGTTTCTTACTTCAACCTGATTAAACGAAGTAATTGTTTCTACTTTTGTAAAAAGTCTGTTTACCAGCAACATGTGTTTACCAGCAACATGTGCATGCATTATTGAAAGTTCAAACAGGGTCAGTAAAGACTTTTTAAATGATGTATTTGTTTCTACTTTTGTAGCGTTTAGAAAACAACAACAAACGCGACACCACGTTTACAAAATTTTGGTTAGAAAGAAATGCAGCCTTAATAATACAATTGGCTGTTGACTGAGAGAATATATACATTTTGTAACTAACTAAAGCAGTGAGACTTAAATCTGTAATCCTAAACTGTGAAGACTGATTGTGTACAATTTAGCATTATTACACCCAATCCATAAGAAACTTTTCAAATCTACTGCAACCCTTCTCGGCCAATTTCTTTCAAGTTCCTTGAATTGGAGAAAGGTTATGAAACTTCCATCAGGTTGAAGAACATGGATTGCATGATTTTCGTAATCTGCTATGTATAAATGACCCATTCTGTCATTTGTTACACTATCAGGCTGGAAGGGTTTTGGTCCTGCTGGTTTTTGAGATCCATTATAGGTAAACTTAACCTTTGTAAAATCCGAATTAAATCCTTGTATTGCTCTAGTTTCCCCATCAATGACTAGGAAATCATCGTTTACATTTTGAATAATTCTATCAGGTTTTTGAAACATTTCTCTTCCATTTTGATTCTTTGAATATTCAGCCATAACTTTACCAGTGGGACTCAGCTTTACAATTTTACCATTACCAGTAGTACTATTCTTATGAAGACAAAGCAGAACTTCACCATTTCTTGTGACACACATACATCTAGTTATAAATGGTGATGCATCATAAAATTCCTGTTTCCTTCCACAAAATGTAAATCTCCAAACTTTGAAACCTTTTTCTTCTGATACTAGTATATCACCATACTTTGTGATCTTCATATCTTTAAAATCAAAACCTACAAGAATTTTCATCTTTTCAGCGCCTTTTTTAGTTACCAAATGTAAAGTTCCTGGGCGCTGAAATCCAATCCATGCCAATTCCCCATGAACCGGAACGACCGTCCCAACATGTTGATAATTTGGGTAATTGCTTTTAAAATCGATTGAGGTATTCAGTTCTATTTGACCTTGAAATTCATCACCTGAGCAAACATGGTCTTCATAACAGACATTTTGGAAACGACCAATCATACGTGCCATACGCTTTTCATCAATCTCTATTGAATCCAATCTATATTCAGATGGTTTACCCAATGCCATTTCTGTTAAAAATGACCTATCTAAACAAAGTGGATCAAATCTATTTTTAGATATCCAATGAATTAAATCAGAATCATTGTTAGATAGCTGCTTCTCTATAGTTTCCATATGCTTTTGAAGCTTTTCCCTGCATGTTGCAGCTTTCTGTTTACAATTACCTAAAAGAGTTTTGTCTATTTTCTGTAATGCCTTGAATTCCTCGTCTAGTTTACATTTAGCTTCTTCAACTTTTTCTTTCACATATTCAGCTTTGTCCGAAATGGCTTTTGAAATTACTGATCTTTTCCGTTCCATTTCATCAAGATGTTGATTATTTTGCTTTTCTTCATCTTTAATCAATTGTAATTCATCTTTCATGCTTTGAAGGTGACCTTTTAACTCCCTTCTTTTTGATTTTGCATGTTCACTGAGATCAGATAAGGTGTGACCTCTGTGTACACCAGTTACACATAATCTGCATGCAAGTGTATTGTCATTTTCACAGTAGAACTGGTAAACTTGCATGGGATGATGAGTGCATGTATTGGTAACAGGTACTTGAGCTTGAGCCATTATCCTAAAAAAAAAGAGGCAGACATTGGTAAATTTTAATTTTTCACAAAAGTGAGAGGCACATATACTAATTTTGCATGTCTCACCTGCTTTTATTGTCATGATTGTCATGATTGTATTTTTGAATATATATATGTCTTTAATTTTAAATTATTACTATAGGTGTCACATTAACTTTAAAACATGTAAGGAATGATCAAATGAGGTCAAAGTCAGATGCAGCCTTTCAAACAGATATGAAATTTACACTTAACAATCTTTCCATAAACCAATTACATATATACATGATAATAAATTACTGAAAGTTTTTAGAACACTGCAGAGAAACAGAAAAAAATATAAAACTATAACATTGACTGAAGAATAATAAAAATTAGGTCAAAATCATATAAATTCTGCCAGATAGGCATGTTAAATCATTCCATATATCAAATGTAGTTGATCTATTGCTTTAATATAGTATCTGAGATATAAACTTAATTGACCACAACAATTGACTTAACCTTGATCACTCTAATCCATGATAATTAGTGGGGTTGCCCTGATATTCCGACACCCCATTAGTCCGACACCCCATTGGTCCCGACACCCTATTGGTCCGACACCCCATTGGTCCGACATCCCACTGGTCCGACACCCAAATAGTCCGACAAAGGTTAATAACTGTCGTAATAGAAAATCTACTTCATGAGGGTTTGGATTGGGGTTAAAACAGAACAGCGAAAGTGGGCAAAAATATAAAGAAGAGAAAAATGGATAAATATTAAAGAATAGGGAATAATGAGGTGCTAATATATAAAGATAAGAGAATAATGAACAAAAAGTATAAAGAATACAGAAAATGGCCTAAAAATTAAAGAATACAGAAATTTACAAAACCAGACACTCATTTGTAGATTTGTTGTTGAAGTCGTATTTGAACTACTCTTTCTTTTGAGTATATCACAGAAACAGATAATATCATGCCACCTGCCTGGTATTACTTTTAAAGAAGTAACATGACCATATGCATATAAAGAAATCGAGAACCTTGCAAGTTTTGGTAAACTAATACAAGACGTGTTCTATATAGGAACACATTCAACTAAAATAGAAATGTCTGTCATCAGTAGTGCAGTCTCTTATCATAGAGAATAATGTTTTCGTGATTAGGTCATTGTAGGTCTTGGATGATAGTCAAAACTATCAAAAGTGTCATTTTACCATGACCAGGGACTATTTTTTTCAAACATTATCATGTCCATTCATCTATACTGTACACGAACTTAAAGATCGAAAACTTAAAGCCGCTGCCGACTTGTTAATTGATTATATCATTATACACTCGAGCATTGGCGAGTTTAAAGTTTATAACCATTGATAGTAAAGTTGTCCAATCGGTGATATATTTTCTATACAAAAAAGACTTTATCAATGTTGAAACTTCGATAAAAATAGAGAAAATGTGCTGTTAAAATGAACTTGAACTGAATAGTCATGAAAAATTTGCCACTGGACATTAGACAAACAAATAACTACCAATTGATACAAAAAGCCATTTCCATATATAATTATTTACATAATAAAGCGATAATATTTGTAATTGCATACTCATAAAGAGGGGCAGATATAGCTATTTTTTAAAGGGGGGTTCCAACTATATGTCCCCATTCAAATGAATTGATCGTCCAAAAAAGGGGGGTTTCTTCCCCACCCCTGGATCCACAACTGCATAAAACAACACACTTTTTTCTGAATATAGTTATTTTCATTTGTGTTCTTTGTTGCATCTTTAAAAACACAACTTATCGGTTGCTTTTTTAACAACATAAGCAAACATGCGACATGAAAATAACTCCAAAAAACTACCACTTCTCTTGACATTGATACTGTCACAGGAATGTGACTGTTTTCATTATTTCTATTTGCCAGCACATTTTTGATGATATAAACTCGAACTCAAACAGATTCCTTACGGAGAATGCACCAAACTTTACATTTTTATCGAGCCTGCGACTTTTGTCGCAAAATCAAGACATAGTGATCATACATTCCGTTGTCGGCGGCGGCGATTGCGTCCACAAATTAAATATTCACTCTGTGGTTAAAGATTTTGAAATTTCGATAACTTTCTTAAACTATCCTTGATTTCTACTAAACTTGGACAGAAGCTAATGTTTAGGGAGCAACCATTTAACTTCAAGGAGGGAGGGGGGGGGGGGGGGTATGGATTTTTTCTTAGTCAGATAATTTTTTGACACAATAAGTCAGTTTTTCTAAATTTAACACTGTGAGGTATGAGGGAATTTGCATTCAGAATAATTTCAGAATTTAAAAAAATATATATATATATACCTCCCCCCTGGAAGTTAAATGGTCGTTCCTTTATGATCATAAGATAGTATCCAGAAGTAAATTTTGTAAAAAAAAATCCTGTTTATCTGTATTTTCCTTTTTAATGGACTTTTTCTGCCAGTTAAATTACCATTACATTCACTAGGTGGTTAAAGTTTTAATATTGTAATAACTTTCTTAAACTACCCGTGATTTGTACCAAACTTGGACAGAAGCTTGTAACTTTTATTATTAAAAAGCTAGTATCTAGGAGGATTTCCTGTTTTTCAGTATGAAATTACTTATAAATAGACTTGGTTTTTCTTGCAGTTAACTTTGACAGAAGCTTCTTACAATCAAAAGGTAATATTTAGAGGAAAATTTCTAATAATTTTCCCTTCTTTTTTGAGCATGGACTAACAGCAAAAGAAGGAGAGACACAGGGTTCTGCAGAACTCTCAGGATTTTTTGTGTTTCTTTGTTACATATTTGTTTGTTGCTATAGTGATTAAAATTATAACACAATGTTAACTGCTGTATACCCCTATTATATACACACATGTCTCTGAATATAAGTAGATCCATACGGGAACAGACAAGCTGAACCCCTTCTCCTTCCCTAAATAGAGTACTGGGCAATTTTTTTGTTGACGTCACAAGTTCTTATGTAATTTTACTCTGACTCTGAGAGACTCCTATTATGACCTATATAATATTTCACTTCAAATACCATCAAAAGGCATCATAAAATCGTTCTATTTAGGGGTAAAGATGGATATGGATACAGACATAGTTCGTAATTGAGCAAACGATACTTGATAATGATATTAATGGCTTTAAAATATACATATATTCGTATGCTTTACCTCAAATAAAGTGCAGACTGCAGGACCAGGAAATGTTTCAAACCGAAAGTGAAACTAGATCCAAATTCCGGAAATCATCCCAGCGAATTAACCAATCAGTAACAAGAAACTTAAACCGAAAGTTGGAGCACATGTGGAGATAACTGTTGTTTCTGAGGAAAGGTAACACTTTTAAAAGTTTGGTGCAGTTTCAGTCCAAAGTGTCGAACTATTTTTTTTCATCTGCATATCATTTAGAATAACACAATTCACAGAGTCTACAATCAATCAACATGATCAAAAATAATATGAAGATGCGTTTATTCATTTTATATTTACATGTCATATTAATTATTATGATATATTATGATTATCATGTATATACCATGTATACTATCTTATATATAATATGTAAAAGAATTATTTGTATATAAACAATGAGTGTAGGAGCCCATTAAGATCTTTTGTTAAAGTGTCTTTTTGTGGGAGAGATATTTTCAAACATAATTGAATTATATTATACAGGACAAACAACTTTTAATTTGAAACTTTAATACAAATTTGATATATAAAAATGCTAACTTGTTGGGGGTGGTAGGAGGGGTCCTGATCCCGAAATCCCTGGCTTAAAAACACGAAATCCTGATGTCCTGAATTTAAATAAATTTAAATCCTGACATCCCGAAATTCGAAAAAAGAATTCTTGGGTCCTGTAAGGAGAAATCCCGATATCCCGAGCTTAAAAATACCTGATCCTGGAGTCCTGTTACAGGTCCTTCCCCCCTCCTTACTGCGTATATAGTAGTCAAATACAAGATTTCAGATGGCACTGCAAATTGATGCATTGAATATTTAGATTCAAAGCATTATTGTTTTAATGAATAGCTATTATTTATTTTCATCTGAAGCTGGTTATGTAAAATGTGAAGAGTCAAAAATTAATTTTATGGTTCAATATATTAAAAAAAAAATTATTGCCATTCATTATGAATAAATTCCTATCAAAAATTAGGCTCAAAGAACTTTTTATTTTATTTATATTAACTCTGAGTTCAATTCAATTCAAAGTTTTATTGCCATATAAACTTTACAGTTTGTGACATATAACAACAACAAAAATAAATAAAGACAATAACTAAGTAACTCAATATATATATACAAATTCAGGTAAATATTAAAGGGTCCCCTGTCCTCAGTTCCACTGACTTTTTTATAAAGGATCCTAGCTAGTTTAATCACTTGTGTTGGTGTTGATGGGTTAAGTAAGTATATATATAACTTTGTCATTGTCAATTGGATTAGCAAATGAATTACTTTCTCTGTTAATGCAATTAAAATATGTTAATCTAATATTTGAATTGTGAGAACAATTTATTAAGAAATGTTTCTCATCATCTAGTACTTTGCATTTTTTGCAAAGTCTCTCTTAGCGAGGAATTTTAAAATGCCTTCCTTTTTCAATTAATAATGAATGGTCACTGATTCTAAGTTTTGTAATTAATTTTCTAAATTCAAAGTTTGAGTTAGAGAGGTAAGGTTTGATCAATAGATTGGGCTCAAGTCCTTTATAAAAATTTAATTTACTTTTATCATCAATAGATCTCAACTTATCCATCAACAGGTTGTTGTAGTATGAGTTTATTTGGGCTTTAATATAGCTTTTAATATTTTTTAACTGTTTTAAATTATAACAGGTTTTTAGTCTATCTATATCAATGTTAGATTCAGAAAGAATATCTTTTGCAAAAGTGAACCATGAATGAGAGCCAGTGATCTGCCACAAGAATCCAAAGTTTTAGTTAATTGAAAAGATTCATGTAATAAGGGATTCAAATTTGAGGTGAAAAGCCTTGCTAAATACATAACAATAACAATGTACACACATGTTGGCATATGAACATGATGAATACACAACGTCAGAGTGGGCATGTTGCCATAAAAAATTGACAACATTGAAAATAAAAGTCATACTTTTAACCAATCAGCATGAATAGAAGACAGTAAATACACCAACTTTATTTATTTAACAGTGGTGGGTCCCGTGGGGATCGATCAAGTTGTATAGAGGGGGTATATGCCTCATTTTATTACCCTCTTTTCCTCACACACCAAAAAAAAAATAACCTCATGTTTCTCATGATTTAGTAGATATTTTAGCATAAATTGTTTTATACTTTTTATAGTTTATATCATAAAATCCTACTTCTGATTCTGATTCAGAAGCAAGAGTTTATGATAAGTTCAAATGTTTTGAAAAAAATGTAGACATTGTTCCTTCATAATCATGATGTCCATGATAATATTAAGTTTGAAATGGAATGAATTTTCTGTAATTGAGACAACAGGAACAGATATTATGGCATTGTTAAATCTACTAAAGATAAGTGACTGCTACCCAGAACAAATAACAAATAACACAAATACATCTAACCACAGTCGCTTGAATTTTAGTGATATATGTATGAAAAAAAAATGAAAAAAAATACTGTTATATGTACTGATTTTGAAGAAAAATATAAAGCTTGGAAGTAAATGGTAGAATAGACCGAGGAGGGTTTATTCTTCTGTAAGCTTGATCAAAATAATTATAGTTTGAGCTAATGCAGATATTGCTTATTTCTAACAATACATTGTATTACAAAATGGGGCTTTCATTCCTATAAAATATTTTTTTTTATTTAAGCTAGTTTGAATTGAAATGAATAATTTCAGGGGTATCAACATTGATTGGTAAAAATACAGGAGGAGTGGTCCATTATGCAATAAGATGTCAGCAATGCAGAATCTATGACAGTGCAACAAAAAGGGGGATTCAGCACATATAACAGTATTTTTTTTATTTTTTTTTCATACATATATCACTAAAATTCAAGCGACTGTGATCTAACATGCATGTACATGATTTTATTACACAATATTTCATTTTCTATTTAGGTCATGATAAATGAAGCCGTTACAGAAACAAGGATGTTATAAACTTCATCAGATTACAAACTTCATCGCTGGGAACATCATTGGTCATTTATTATGTTCATACCTATTAAAGGAAGCACAGAAGTCCACCAGGATAATAAATCACTGTCTATCTAAAGTGTCAATAAGGACGATGACCACTGCTTCAATACGTCAAAGAAAATATGGGACAGTATTGCTCAAATCTTTAAAACAAGGAACACAATATTCTGATGGCCACAAAGGATGGTTGTTCAAACAAAGTATAAAGCTGTTTTCAAATGGTACCCTGTTTGAGAATCAGTCTGATGTAGAAGAACTGTTAAAATTATGGACAAGAAAGTTTGAAGAGGAAGGTGTGTCGGAGCCTCAGACATCTGCAGAGCTAATTATTGCTCATGCTCTTGGAAAGAAAATGGTAAAACATGTATAAAAATAAAACATGTGGTGTGTTGCCCATGAGACAACCCTCAACCAGAGACCAGATGATATAGAAGTTTTAAAACAGCTATAGGTCACTGTACGGTCCACAACGATGAGCAAAATGCATACCACATAGTATAAAGCTAATCTGCTATAAAGGCCCTGAAATGACAAATTTAAAACAATAAATGAAAAAGAAATATGATATACATAAACAAAAGACAACACTAAATTACAGTATCCTAACTTGGCAAATTGGGACAGGAATTTACATGTAAAAAAGTTAATTGATACCATCTACCATTTAGTAAAGATGAACTATGACTAATAACATGAATAAGAGAAAATGCAATATAAGCAAGATGATAAGGTTATATAGATGTGCAACCAAAGTTAAAAAGTAAAACATTGACACTATATGGTATCTTCCATATTAAAAAGAAAATCTACCATTTATTTATTACAAATATTTAATAGTAAAAAAAAAGGAAAAGATACCAAATTTGTACATTATTTTGTTCAACAAATGAGAAATCTCATGAATTTGCTTAGTTTGGAATCTATATATGTAAGAGGAATATTAAGTGTATTCCAATATATTCCATGTATTCTGATCAACTTTGAATTATATATTATATACCAGCAATAACATTCATGACATTTCATAATTATTTCTCAACAAATGTGTGATAAACTTTACTTTTTACAGTTACATGAAGTCCCACCAGAATATACAGTTGACTTTTCTACAAATTTAGTTATTCAAGAACTGTGTCAAAGGCGATTACAAAGGTTAGATTTTAATTATGCGTCAATCATTATTGGGTAACTATTAACATAGTTGGTACCATAGTTTTAAACTGCACCAGATTCACATATTGACATGTTATTCTTGTATTCCATATATGGCTTAATGTGGTTGAATAATAATTCTAGAGGAGCTATTACCAAAATCTCTGTTCTTGGTCTTTTTATTAAGAGGTATTTTGTAAAACATGCATTGTTGCTAAGAACAGTATTTTACAAGAACAAATGCATACTTGTTTATCATGTTTGGGTTACAGTCTAAACAAGTGACCCTTTATTATCAGGAATGGATTCATGAATTTAATTTTAGAAGGCCTTGGCCAACCTTATATTGTTGCCAAGCATTATCAATCTAAGATCCCTTCCCAAGTGTTTATTATGTTGAGATGACTATTTGTTATTGTACAATGTATATACTTTAACCAACATTTTAAGGAAAGGTAGCACAGGCACATGTCTTTGAAAAAAAATTCTCTATATATTTTAATGTATCACACCTAAATCATATCTTCCTTATATAAGATTAAAAGACATTAATTCCAATAATCTTGTTATAACCCTAATAAATCTTTCAAATGTGACTTCTTGAACTAGAAGTCAGCTGAAAGTCTTTATTTTTGTTGAAATCATTTTCTATTTGAACAAGAAATAGGGACCATATTTATGATAATGATGCTTCATTAAGAACCTTTTTTTTTTCTTATTCCAATATACTTTCATGTTTAGGTAAGTTTTGATTTACAACTTTTAATTAGGTCTTTCCACTTTTCCGTGGAAAGACCTATTGGATTTCTTCTGATTATTAGGTCTTTCCACTTTTCCGTGGAAAGACCTATTGGTTTTCTTCTGATTATTATTATTATTTTTTTTCTTCCGCCAACTTTTTGTTCCTCCGCAATTTTTTTGTTTCGCAAGATGTCGCTTAGACATATGGTATATGATATCAAACAGTTATTACGCTTTTGTAACTGACACCGTGTAACCAAAATCTTTCCCATATAAGAGTTATCTCCCCGAACACTGTTTTTCTTGTTATCGCGTAATCTTCACAACCGTATAAGAAACTGACAAATTTATTTTTGCAAATTGCTCATTACATCTTCAGGATGTGCTGTTTTATTTTGACCGAAGCCGTATAGAGATTCCATATGAGAGTTATTTCCCCTTTTGTATTTGAAATTTTGAAATGTATTTTAAACTGGAAAACCATAAGTGACAGAGACCTAGGGTCTCTTGATTTGAGATCCTTGGTCCAAAAAAATGAAAATTAGGTCAAGGTCAAAGGTCAAGGTCATATTCTAAATTTTGATTTTGGCTTATTTTCACTCATTTTCATTAACCTTATCAGATATCGACAAATTATTTTTACTAAATTGTTAGTTGCGACATGTCGTAACATAATAATTTTGGTTGAAAGGGTGCGTAGACAAGAAATGGGAGTTTTAGCCCCTACCGCATCTAAAATTATGCGTAAAGTGATATTACTTATTAACCATACATATTAGAGACCTAGGGTCTTTTGAATTGAGATCCTCAGTTTGTGACCTTGAAATTGAGGTCAAGGTCATAGGTAAATTTGGCGTTTTAGATTATGACCTTTGGTTAAAATTCATATCTATACATCATAAAGCCATAGGAACTGACATTTTAGACTGATTTTTAATATTTTAATATCAAAATAGATATTTGCTGGTGGAAAGACCTTCAATTGTTCTCTGAACAATTGGTTTTTAATTATTATTATTATTATTATTTTTTTTCTTCCGCCAACTTTTTTTTCCTTCGCAATTTTTTTGTTTCGCAAGATGTCGCTTAGACATATGGTATATGATATCGAACAGTTATTACGCTTTTGTAACTGACACCGCGTAACCAAAATCTTTTCAATGTAAGAGTTATCTCCCCGAACACTGTTTTTCTTGTGATCGCTTAATATTCGCAACCGTATAAGAAACCGACAGATTTATTTTACCAAATTGCTCGATATATCCTCAGGATGATTTGATTTATTTTGACCGAAGCTATCCGGAGACTCCATATGAAAGTTATTTCCCCTTTTATATTTGATATAAGTGATATGCATTTTTAACTGGAAAACCATAAGTGTTAGAGGCCTAGGGTCTTTTGTTTTGAGGTCCTTGGTCCAAAAAAATGAAAATGAGGTCAAGGTCAAGGGTCAAGGTCATGATTAAAATTTTGATTTTGGCTTGTGATCTCTTATTTTCAGAAATCATATAAGATATTGACAAAATATTTTCATAAAATTGTTAGTTACGACATGTAGTAACACATAAATTTTAGTCGAAAGGGTACGTAGACATTTGACGCGAGTTTTCCCCCTTTTTATATCTAATATCATACGTATGGTAATATAACTCATGAACAATATAAAGTAGAGGACTAGAGTCTTTTGATTTGAGGTCCTTGGTTTATGACCTTGAAATTGAGCTCAAGGTCATATGCTAATTAAACGTTCTAGATTTTGACCTTTGCTTTTACCTCAAATGTACACATGAGAAAGCCATGGGACTGTTTGCATTAAATTGTAACCAATGTTACCTTAAAAAACACAACCGGAAGTGACCTTTTGTAAACCGGAAGTAGCTATTTTTTGCACTAAATCAATGTAAAAGTATGTAGAACCATATATTGTTGGAATCAGTGTCAAGTAAACTATCAAACAATACCGGAAGTAAACTTTTTAAACCGGAAGTAAAAGATTATTCTCCCTTTTCTATTTTTTTTTTTTTTTTTATAGAAACCATTTATTTTTGGAATAAGCGTTCAATAAGCTGTCATTTGACGCTAAAATTGACATTTAAAACCAAATTTTAATATTTTCATATAAAAAAAAGGTCTTAACTGGTGGAAAGACCATCAATGGTTCTCTGAACGATTGGTTTTTAATTTTATTAGTTTTTGATTCAAGAGGCGAAGGATACTAAAGGGACATTCATAATCAAGTCGAAAACCATGGCCAAAAAAAAGATAAAAAGACGAGTAACCAAAACAAAAACAAAAAATAAATAAATAAAAAATAGAAAAAAAAAAAAAAAAAAAAAAAGACGAGTAACCAAAAAAAATTAAAAAAAAAAAAAAAAAAAAAATTAAAAAAAAAAAAAAAAAAAAAAAAAATAAAAAAAAAAGACAAGTAACCGTACACAAAACACAATTTATAACATTTAAAACTGAGCATCACAAACACCATCAAAAACTTGTGACGACTTCATGTGCTCTGGAAGGGTACTCAAGTCTTGTTCCATATGTTGCACATGTTGTGTTGCTCATGATAAATGTTTTATACATAGTATAGCAAATAAAATAACACTAATTGTTGTGTTTTTTTCGATGACTATGTTTAATGTGATCAAATTTGAATTTAAGAGTACCAGTACAGTACATCATTGGAGAGTGGGATTTCCATGATCTTGTTCTAAAGATGAAAGAACCAGTATTTATACCCAGACCAGAAACTGAGGTAGCGATTGGTTAAGTACATTTTGCTTCAATAGTGTAAATTATCTCCCTTATTAAACTAATATAAGGGAGATAATTGTTTTTTTTTCTCTTTTACCAACAGCCAAATTCTGACAAACCCACACCCAAAGACAAACATTAACAAGTATTTGGGCTGGACAGCTTGATTTGGTACAGGCACTAAATATGGCCATGTTGAAACTATTCCTATTGAACCTTCCTATTAATAAAATGATAGGTTGATGTAATAAAACTTACAGTAAAAAAAATATCAATTCAGCAGTCAACAGATTACAGGGCTGCTTTTTTTTAGCTGCATTTTCCTTTGATCTATTGTTTTTTTCTCTTTGATCTTTCAATTTTGGCCAAATCTCAGGCATTTGCTTCATGAAAAGTTGGCAGAACTGAGAATAGCCTATTGGTTGAGATTAAGTAATGGAAAATGACACTTGATTTGGAAAGCAGTGTCAAAATGAGTTATGATAATTGTTATATCACAGCTAACTGGCCCAAGAACACAGTTATTTTGTAATGTATTTCTTTTAGACAATAAATTCAAATTATAAAAATCACACCTGCTCTATCTCAAAAAGATTTTTATAGTGTAGTTTACTACTAGTGGGACAAATAATGTCAAAATTATAGAAACTTCTACCAGCTCTAACTCAAAATATTGACAATTCTGTGTTAAGGGGGTCTAAAATTCAGTTTAACAGTATCAGACGTACTATTTTTTACCTTTTTTAACTGGACCAAATCACTACTTTACATAAAGATTCAGCACCCCAATTTTTTTTTAATGTAATTTTATCACTTAACTTAATATTTCATGTATTAAATATCAAGAAAAAAATTGGGAAAGTGTTACAACAACAAAAATGCAAGTTATACACTGTTCACACTAAGGACTATATTCGTAGACAGCGAAAACCAAAGGACAATAACTGTGTCCTCAGACCAACTATAGCTTTTGGTTATTTGTAAAAATGAGATATGCAAGCTATTCTTTTACTTTTTGATAATTGACAAATAGCCATTTTAGTGCCTGTTTGTCCTGTTAATTATAGAAATTATGATAAATAAAATTGAGAATTCTTTTTAATTTTAGGAACTGGCTGATTTTGTATGTGACTGTATAAAATCCAATAACCTTCAAAATGGGAAGTTTCTTGACATAGGCTGTGGATCAGGAGCCATATCATTACACATATTGAATTCATTCAAGACGGTTAGATATGATATATTATTCTTACTGATAATTGTCTTAAGTCAGCTTCTATACCCTCAAAAAAAAAATGCAGACAACACATTGTGTAATAATCATGATAATAGCTTTCTTCTGTAAACAGTTAAGTTTTCACCCAAGTTTGAACTTTTAGTTCAAGACCAAATTATAAAGATAAAATATATGTTATTTTAATCGATAATTGTCTGAAGTCATCTTCTTTACCCTCAGAAAAAATGCATAAAACACATTGTGTACAGTGTTCCATTTTAGAGAAGACATTACTAATTTCGAAAAACTTTTGTCTAATCCATTTATCCTTTTTGAACAATAAAATGTGTTAAAACTGCATTTTGTAATAATCATGATAAAAGCTTTATTCTGTCTAATTTTTCACTGAAGATTTCCAACTATAATGCAAAATCCAAGAAGAGTCCAATGTTCCTCCTGTTGCACTTATTAAATATTTCCAAAGGTCATAACTCATTTAAAAAATTCAATCGTCCACCAATATAGAACTTGTCCAAGATATTACTGATAGTACCTCAAAGTATAAGTTTCGTGAAAATCTGGCAAGAATTGTACCTGTGAAAGTGCTAGTGAGGCAATTTTCCATAAATTCAATTTTTCCAAGGGACATAACTCTTTTTAAAAAAGTCAATCTGCCACCATTATAGAACTTGTCTAAGATATTGCTGATATTTACCTATAGTATAAGTTTTATAAAAATCTGGCAAGAATTGGACCTGTGAGAGTGCTGACAATAACCGGACAGATGGACACCCAGTATTTCCATGTCCCCCGCAACTTGTTACTCTGGAACAAAAATAAGAAGGTGGTAATATCAGCAATGAGACAACTCTCCACTAGAGACTGAAATGTAGATGCGAAATGACATATAAGTTTTAATGACTATAGGTCTGTACAGCATTCAACAATGAGCAAAATCCAAACCACATAGTCAGCTATAAAAGGCCCCAAAATGACAAATGTACAACAATTCAGAAGAGATAAACAACGGCCTAACTCTTTTTAACTTAATTGAACAAAAAACAAATATGTTATACAGGAACAAACCACAACAACTAAATTACATGCTTCTGGCACAAACAAAATGTGTAGGGAAAAACTGGTTTCTTTTTTGAAAGATGTGGTAAGGGCTATTTTAGAATAATGTAAGCATATGGAAGTGGTTGGACACTATATGACAATATGTCTGTAGGTAGTATGAAGTATTTATTCAGGTGGATAATACATATAACAAAAGTTATGGGTAGTAGGGTAAAAACACCATTTTGCCCTCATATATTTTTTTTTGGAATTGCTTAGACTCAAAATCAAAAACAGGTATTTTAGGATGCATGATGTCATATAAATATATGTACATTAAATATGAAAACATCAAAAATACCATTCTATTCCTGGATAAAAAAAAGATTATAATATAAACAAAGTAAACCTTAGTCTCATTTGTTATATTTCATTTCTTTCAGATAACTGGGGTAGCTATAGATAAACATAATCATGCCTGTGATTTAACAAGAGGAAATGCCAGAAACCTAGGGCTTAATAAACGACTAAATGTACATCAAATAGATATCTTCCAAAAAGGTAACGATTCAAAAACCTTCACAGAATTTGAAAAAGATTTTTTTGTTATGTGCAAGTTTATAAATATATATGTATGCAAGTAATCTTCATGTGAAAATTGCTACTAAGGTTGTTTACGGAATACTTTTTCTATCTATATAAAATTGTATCAGATAATACATGTACATTGAGAATTATTAAAAATGTAGATAAGAAGGGTGGTATGTTCAAAATATAATATGTGTTTGTCAATATTAAAATTCAAAGTTAAGGTACACAAAATTTAAAGAGAATAGATTTCGTAACTTTTTTGACAATACAGGATGGAAATAAATAACACCATAAAAGAAATTTTTTCTCGACTATTCATGCCATTGTCTTCTTTTACCTTCTTGGTGGTTTTGTGGTAGCATGTTTGCCTTAAGTGAAAAGTTTATGGGAAAAAATGCAGACGTGGTCAAACCAAAGACTAAAATTGGTATTTGCTACTTCTCTACAAAGAAAACGCAATATTTAAGTGGTAAGAGAAAAGACTGATCAGCTCAGAGTCAAAAGGATGTGTCAGGGTAGGAATATATTTTTACCTTTTGTACAAGCATGTTCAAATTATTGCTCAGTGTGTCGATCTAGTACAAAGTAGGGTTAATGTTGATATAACATAACATTTTCTTGTTCTATGTATACATTTCATTTGTCACTTCATGTCAAGCATGTCAAACCATCATCATCATCATTTCAATTTTCAGATACAGTTGAGAAATTACAGGAATATTTACCATTTGATGTTGTTATCAGCAATCCTCCCTACATTCCTACCTCAGATATAGACAGTTTGGAACCTGAGGTTGAAAGGTAAGCCTTTACATTCAACCAAGACCAGTAGTTTTCAGATCTTATGTTTGTAGTAAATTGTAAGGCCCTTGGAACCTTATTAATAATTGATTACTTTACATGTATAGATGTTTCCAACAGATTCCATCATTTTGATTGACAAACAATAATCACAAATAAAATTTAGAATGGAAATATTTAACTTGTTTCAAAGTAATGCTTTATTTTCCATATAAAACCAAACATCCATGAAGTCACATGCATTTTATGACAAGTTAACAATATGTATTGATTTTAAAACTTAACACACTTGAACATTTTTTATAATTTTTAAGTTAATGGACCATGTAACTTGGCTCTTATTGAACCTCTAGTTAGGAAATATTACAAAACATAATTGAAATAGGCCACATAGGCAGTGGACATATCAGCTTATTGATAAAAAAACAAAAATAGCAGATATTTTGTTCTTTTCAGATATGAGAGCAGAGATGCTTTAAATGGCGGTAAAGATGGACTTGATGTTGTAAGACAGATTTTGCACTTGGCTTCTCAATTCCTTTCTGTTGGAGGGTAGGCAAATATTTAGTACTGTTCTAATGCACTTTCTTATGATTTTTTTCTTAATTTTTCAGTATTTTTCTTTCCTTTTATATTAAATGCAATTATGATGGCACATTTTTCTGTCTTAGTCCAACTTTATTATCAGAAGATCACAATCATATTGAAATACAGATCCTGCATACATGCTTTGCTTACATGGATCTGACTACACTCGATTTCTGTTCTGGAAATTATTACATCAGCCAATCAAATTCGAGCTTTCAAATTTTTGAAGGTGTTTATTAATCTGACAAAAGCAAAAAAAAAATTTTTTTTTTTTCATATGATCCTTAAATAACTTGAAGTTCATGTATTTTTTTCTCTTACTCAAACAGAGGTCAAAACATAAACAAAAACACATATTTTAAAGCTTAAACTTCATAAAATTTTGTGTAGAGAATTTAGAAAGATTTCTGACATGCAGCACATTTTTAATCAAAATAGTTATAACATAGGATTAAAAGCCTTTTTAAAGGAATTTATTGGTGTATAGACTTGACCAATTCACTCACAAACAAATAAAAGTCCAAAGGACTTTTATGATATGTTTGTGAGTGACTTGGTCCAGTTTATACACCAATGATATGTTTGTGAGTGACTTGGTCCAGTTTATACACCAGTAAATTCCTTTAAAAAGGCGTTTAATCCTTATAATTCTTTTAAATTGGAGATAGGGAATATATTTTTTCACAGTTGTTACCTCTATTACACGTAAATTGTATATTTATGTCATTGAATATGCCTGGCGCATGACTATATTTGTTTCTTAACGCAAAAATATGTACTCAATGAAATTTGCTATCTGATAAAAATTAAACTGCAAAAACTCTTATTATCATTCAAACGAATGTTTTTGTGTATTATTTTATTTAACGAATAACTTGCGTTGAAAATTTTAAAAAAATAACGTCGTTGTTATAATTGCTGCCATCTTGTTTACATTGGTTACGAAAAGAAGTTCGGTCAATGTCGTCTATCGAAAAATAACCAACATCAAGATTAACTACCGGAAATCCTCTAGACCAATCATATCAAGGTATTACCTAATATGCAAATCTATAAGAATTATTGACTGTAAACTAAAGTTTACTCTGGTTTTTATCAAGCTACTTTCATTTTGTGATATAAATTTTGAAGTTCAAAATTGAATATAAATTCCAAATGAGTTCAGACTTAAGATACAGGGTAACTTATGACGGCTTCAAATGACAGGAAATGTTTTTGTGTGTTCATTCACAGTTTTAGCTAGCTTTTTTTTTTTTTTATAGACAAGCAATGTTGTGTCCCATATCTAGGGGAGATAACTCATAAAATAAGCTGTTTTGTTTTTCAGGCAAATTTGGTTGGAAGTTTACCTGGATGAACCAGCATTGATCCAGGAATTGGTTAAAGAAAGCAAATCCATTAAATATCTGACCACATTGAAAGATTTCACTAAAAGGTACATAAATATCAAATATATTTTCTGCAATTTTGTAGAGTGTGCACTACATTACATGTCAAATGCTTTCATTGAAAGTGAATATTTGAAATGGCCGATCTACATTTGCACAAATTTGAATTTTGACATGTGTTTGTGTTAATAAACTAATGATTTTATGCCTGCTTGAATATATCTGTGTTTTTATCCTGAAAATAAGCTGTACGGTTCTTTATTACTTTTTTGTTTAGAATTAACTATATTGATATAGACGAAGATGATTTATGAAATCAAAGAAGTCTTAAACTGTTTTTTTAAAACATTTAAAAGCTTCATGTCCACGTTCACTTGTATTTTTATCCGTCTGATGAGTTAAGCCTTTTTGAACTGATTTTTATAGTTCGTTCTTATGTTTTACTGTTAAACCACTGTCCCAGGTTGGGAGGAGGGTTGGGATCCTGTTAACATGTTTAACCCTGCCAGGTTCTATATATATGTGCCTGTCCCAAGTCAGGAGCCTGTAATTCAGTGGTTGTTGTTTGTTTATGTGTTACATATTTGTTTTTTGTATATTTTTTATACCTTGATTAGGCCGTCAGTTTTCTAGTTTGAATTGTCATTTCAGGGCCTTTTATAGCTGCATGACTATGCGGAATGGGCTTTGCTCATTGTTGAAAGCCGTATGGTGACCTATATTGGTTAATTTCTGTGTCATTTTAGTCTCATGTAGACAGCTGTCTCTTTGGCAATCATACCACATCTTCCTTTTTATATGAAGTGGAAAAGCAAAGTTTTGAATTAAAAACAGTTTGCCTTTCCTGGAAAGGAACAGTCAAAGTGTAAAAACCATATTCTGGAATAAAACACAGTATGTAATCACAACAGGAGCAATGAATAAGTAAGTCCTTGCTGTGAAAAGACAAACTTATTGTTGTAAGATTAAGATTTGTGTTTTCATTTGGTATTATTTCCACATGGCGGTACAAGACTCACACAAACATAGTTACTTTTCAACAGTTCAATTTTCAACAGATGCAACACATTTTAGATAAATTTAGAACAAATGGAACACATTGGAGTTAAATTTCAAACAAATGTAACACATTTAAATGGTGCTTAAATTTACATTGCACATACATTTGCCCTAATAAATGCTCCTACTTTTAAGAGTACTTCAATCTCGGCTTTACTATTTTAGTCACCCCTTATATGGGAATTCTGTTGTTCTTTGTTATGTGCCTTTTAAAACATATACCATACTGTGGAACCAGAAGAAGGCCTGATGTCCTATGAATGCATCTTTTATATATTTTGTTTTTTTATGCCCCAGCAACTGAAAATTGGGGGGCATATTGTTTTACCCCTGTCTGTCTGTCCTTCTGTCCATCACAGTATGGGTATAAAGGTATTCTGCATAGCTCCTCCTACAGTTTAAATTCTTGGAAGTTTTCACTTTGCATGCCTTTTGTCCATGTATTAAAGGTGTGCATGTGGCAAAGGTTCAGATTTTTATTAATATTTGCTCTTTTGGGAGATAGTTGAACTTTGTCATTTTTGGAGTATATACTTGCATAAGAGGTGCATAGCATTTCCGGATAACTTCTCCTACAGTTTGAATGCTAGAAAGTTCTCATTTTGCTGGCTGTTTGTTCCTACATTGAAAGTGTGCCTGTAGTTAGGATTTTGATTTTTATTAATATTTGCTCTTTTGGGAGAAAGTTGAACTTTTTTCATTTTTGGAGTATTTATTGTAGAAGAGGTAATCCTACAGTGAACCATAAACCTATGTGCTCCCAAGCTCAACTTTGTGTATTTAAACATTAAACTTTTCATATGCAGGTGCATCATTTGCATCTCTCAAACACAATGATATCTTAATAAAAAGTCGTGCATTGACTTTGTTATAATACAGTTAATTTCCGAGTGGAGTGTGGGCATCACTTTGTCTAGTTTTAACCTTAAAATTATCCAGTAATGTCATAGATTGATTCTTCTTTTAAAGGGACAGATTTTGTGTTTTACAAGTACAGTGACAGATTCCAAGAACAGATGTGATAGATAATGATAATTTTGTGGTTAAGAAAAATTTTCAGAAAGATCTGATAACCTGTTGGCTTGAGAACATCACAGCTTTAATGATATGTGAGACACAAAGTAGCGTAATGGGGACTACATTGACAAAATATTCAAAGAACTGCTGTATCAAAGCCTCCTAAATTTTGTGGTGGTAGAGTTCTCTAGAATGGATACTGATGGTATGCAGGGTTGTCTAATAAGAATAATTAACAATGACAAAAAATGTATTCTTTTGTTTATTCAAGTATTAAGAATGCCTGTTATTTTATATGATATCTTTTACTGATAGTATAATTTTAACTTTTATTTGTAAATGTGAAATAAAATTTATAAAAAATTACAAATTTTTGTTTTACCTCCCTTATCAAGGTGGTACATAACACTACAGGGAGATAACTCTGTAAAATCAGGTACACCTTTTAATCACATTGTATTGTTAAGAAAATATGAAGCTTCTCAATGATTAAACTTAAGGTTTGTCAAATTGCCATATAACCATGAACCAATTTTTTCTGATTATGTGTCTGTTTCAAGTTTTTTGAAATTTTGAAATTTTTGTCCAAGGATCAAAGTAAATATTTTGTAAAAACTTTATGAAAATTAAACAAGCCTAATTAATTTTAGTCCACCTTAAAGCTTGTTTGTGGGAAATATTAGATATCCTTTTGCTGTTCTTCCTATCATTCATCCATCTGTCTGTGTTGATTTTTCTTTCAGCCTAATTTCATATCTTCCTGCTTCACATGGATTGGTCATACCCTTGACACATGTAAATATCTCCAGTCAAGGCCACAGCATAGGGTTTGTTTACTGGTTGCTTAACATCCAGTGGCAAATATTTTATGCATGTTTAGGATTAGAGCAAATTAATAATAAATACTTCAAGAAGTTTCTGTAATAGAGGCTGTCTGTGATGAAGGTTGATTAAATATGAACTGCCACTGTAAGACAGAAATTTTGCCTCGCAAAAGACCACCTCTGACCCCATTTTGAAAGTTTTACTGCGGGTTGGAAGAAGTCAAAAGTTAAAACAGCAGATGAATATATTTAAATTATTTACAGAACATATCTTTGTATTGCCTGATGAGCAGCACTTCAAACAACTTTTGCAAATGACCATGATCCAAGGTCATATTTTGTAGGTTAAGGTAATAGCTGATACTTGGGATTGATTATTGTTCATATGAATTCCAGTTTTCATGTGGGTTTCGTTAATACAGCTGAACAGAATTTAAACGTTCAATGAATTTCAAATCTTCTATGTTTACATCAGATGTAACTTAATTTTTGTTGTAGGGTTGTTGTCTTGATGAAATGCACTCTACAACTTTTTTATTCTTCACACAATAGCAAAGTTGCCCAGAGAACATTTCAATATCAATATAAACTATGGATTAATTTATTTCTAGTTTTACCAATGTTTACATACAAGCATATAATCTTCAACAATAGTGACTTCTTGAATTCAAATCATACATGTACTTCTCACAATGACCCAGTACATTTGTATACCATGTCTGTTTTTATTATAAAAGTTGTCCTACATTTCCATTTCAAATTGTCTGTAAATGGTCTATTCTAGTATGTAAACAAGGTATTATATCCCAACATCAAGATTGTCTCCCTTTGAAAGAAATGAAAACTTTTCTGCAGTTTCTAGTAATTGCCTGTTGCAGATTGTTTTGCAAACTTCAGTCAGTCAACTGATGTAAAATTGGGTTTATTCCATTGTAGTAAAATTCCAGTGTATGATAGTAATGTATTTTATCCTGTAACTTAAAACTAATTTCCAGATTTTGACAATTGTTTTGTTTCAAGATTGATGAATTCCTCTGGAAAAAATGTTCAACCAGGGTCCATTTTAATCTTTGTGATACGTGTCAAAATCAGCAACTGTCTCATGATGAATTACAGTAAAAATTTGATAACAGGTCAAAGGATAGACTGTATAATAACCTCTTTTTCTCATTGTTGAAGGCCTATAATTGCTTTCATCCACTTCTTATGAACTCTGGTGGATAATTGTCTCATTGGCAATCATACCTGACAATTAATTACTTTCTATATTTTATACATGTGTTTCCTTGATATACAGATACACATATACTGAAAAATTTTCATTGGCACTCGCCCTTAAGCAAAATGCAAAAAAACAAACTTTTAAAACATTTAGTACATACTGGTACAAAAAACAAAACAAATTTGCATGATAAATACAAAACTTTTTAATTCTATAAACAGAAGAATATGTTAATAATGAGCAATATAAAACAATCAACACACATGATAACAAAGCTTTTATATATATACAACAGTCACACTATGGCATGTATAACAAAATACAATGTATTTTTTTTTCTACTTCCTAGTAGGCCTTACATTAGATATTATTGAATCATGGTCTTAAGCTGGGTTTTTTTTTCAGATGTAAACTATAACTACTATTTGATTTCATTTTTTACGTGTTGGATGTGGTAGGTAGTTCAAGCTAAGGCAACACTTTACTCTACTATAAATGTTTGTACCAGATCAGTTTATTTCTTTTAAAATATAAAACCAGCCTCAAAACTCGGAAATATGATGACATGGAAACTATGTTCTATCCTTGACCTATATTTCTTACCTACTGGTACACATAAACTATGTTGCATGTCTAACATTTTGCTATCATACATCATACAATAATCACAGAATTTCTTCCCAATAAATTCATGCTTCTTTTAATTGACATGGGCAGAAATTGTGTTGCAGTATTAGTAAGAACAATAAATGTAAAATAAAAAGCCATATTTAATTGAAAAAAAAATGCTTTCACTAATTAATTCTTTAATATTGGTTACAATTTGATTTGATTTTAGAAGTTTTAACACCACTTTTAAGCACCGCATTTAGGCTATTTCGTGGAGGCCAGTTTTTATTGGTGGAGGAAGCCACAGTTCAGGAGATAACCACGACCTTCGATAGGAAAACTGACAATCTAAGTCAATTAAGATTGGAGTTGAGTGCAGCTGCACGAGACGGGTTCGAACTCACAACCTCAGTTTTGACTGGCTGGTGATTTCAGTAATAACTACTTAGACCACTCGGCCACAAAGGCCCCAATATTGGTTACAAAGTGTGAATTATATTTTAGAATGGTAGTACTTAATATTATGAACAAAATAATGAAGGTAAAATACAAGTTTTTCATAATTACAAACAATATTTCCTCATACACCAAAATTTAGTACTACAGAGAATATTATGCTTTTCAAAAATAAACAACAGATCTATAAATAAGTAGCAGTAAATAAATTACTGTGATATTGAGAATCAGGATAGTTATAAAGCAGTAAAAATTCCCAAATTATAATTGTTGATTAAGTAAAATATTTTTAGAGGTCATGCACCACCTAAATGCTATAAAATACTCTATATATTAAAATAATATCTTTTTGGAATGTGACGACAAGCTATAATTATACTATACATTTGTATTCTGTAGAAATTTGTACACCAAATATTTACATGTTTTATTTTCCTAAATATTCATTTTGTAGGAATTCTATAAATCATACACATTGTAGCTAAAAAAAAAAGATTTGATAATTCTTCTTATTAAATCCAGTTTTCAAATCTGAATTAAAAGCAGTCCTTTCGAAAAAAAAAAATATACAGTTTAAGTCTCAAATTCAGGTTTGATGTTAAAAGAATAAATTTTCTACTTTATCAAAGTATTTTAATCATTTAGACTGAAGTTATGTTTCTTTCTAATTATTGTGTGGATTTCTTGAAGAACTTAAAAAATATGACATAGAATTACACATTGCACTCATAACTCTTATGCTTAATGTGTATAAGGCACAAAAATAAAAAAGTCAACATTAAAGTCATAAGAAACCTGAAATTAAAAAAAAATATGCATATGTTTTTTTATAACTAAATGGATAGTTTTCATTATACAACTTATGTACATATACTTTTTTTCTGAAGAAAGTTCTGTAATTTGTCCACATTTAGAAGAAGTTTACCTATTTTTAATTGCTTGCTTCCAGGAAGCAATTCGCCAACATATTTTCCGTATGCATAGTGACCTGAGCGTAACCCTCCTTGTAAAAATCCGTTGATCACAATACGCATTAATCTGTCATTAAAATAAACAATTATCATATTGTACATGTTAAACACGTGCCCAATACCCATGCTTTTTGTTATTTGTTTACTATAAGGTGACAATCAGTAAACTTCAGCTTCAAAATAGGCATTTAATGAGCAGCCATATTTGTTAAATCATAACAGACTGAGAGAAAAAAGATTGACGATTATACGATATATTTGCGTAAAAAATGATAAAATCGTGCACAGTTTATGATATATACATGCATTGGTTCAAGAATTGGATAAACATTATTTTTCACAACTCACTGGTTTCTTATGACTTTAATAACAAATAAATACAAAAGCTAAATCATCTTTTCTTGATTTCACCACTAACAATACTATGCAATTAAAAACTTTCTTATCAATGAATTCCCTCTAAACTACAATCGAACTTTGAACCTACCATATCTAAAGGTCAAAATGCAGGAATTTAAATGATCATTTTTTTCAAATGTTCAATGCATAAAACTGAGGATTGATTGGTGTTAACTTAACCTCCTGTGGCAAATATTTCATAGGACAGACATTTTCTTTTATCTTATTGATGCCAGTAACAAGAGTGTAATTGCTACTAAGTCATGTAAGTTGACAGAGATAAATTCCCTACAATTATTAATTGTGAATTATAAATATGCTTTAGTTCCACTGTAACTGTACAATGAATGGATTTCAAAGGTTTTCAACAAAATTGACAATAAAATAACTATGCATTTCATATCTATCCTAATACAATTATTTGTCCTATTACAGAAGCTGTAAGGTATGAATGTCTTTTAGACAGCAACCTAAAAACATAAACAATTAAACAAACAAAAAAACTTGGAGGTCAACAAAAAACCTTTAAAAACAGACATGTATCTTGACCTTTGCTTAAACTCTAAATTGCTTTTGTTGCTTTTGTCTGGATAGCTTTAAATAAGTTTTTATAATTTAAACTTTTTCAAACTTTTGAAAGAACTATATAAGCTAGTCAACAAATACACAGAATCTTAAACATTATTAACAAGCTTACCCCTTGCAGAATAAAATAATCTGCATATAATTATAAGCTGAGGTAAAAAAAAATCACAATGAAATGGAAATGTTAACATTCAGCCATAAAACAAACTTTTCAAACTAGCATGTCAACAAATAGATTACATTAAATATTACATGCCTATTTATGTAGACAAATTATGCTTTTCAATATCCTCTAAAATTTCATGAACAGACTGTTGTTGTTACAGTAAACAGTCAAAAGTCAAAATATAACAAGGATTTAATATGTATACAATTGTTTCAAATTGTTTTACAATGGTTTGCTTAGTACACAGGAACAGTTGTAATGTATAATAAGTTGTCTTTCCATTACAAAAGAACAATCGAGTTTTTGATTCACATTTGTTCACATGTTAGATACATAATAAATAATGACCTTATTTATACAGGAATACATTTAAACTTTACATTTCTAAGATATGACTATGTAATAAATATAAGTACATGTTGAATTGTCCTAATCTACGTGTCGAACTACTGAGGAACCCAAGGGTTGAAGCCATAACAGATCTTACTTTGCCACCCCTCAGAAAATTGGAAATTGTTCCATGTATTGGTGAATTTGAAATCATAAATTTGATAGTGGTTTAAACCTGGGACTAATACATTTAATTTATCTGTTAGTCACAGTTTAACCTTTTTGCATTAAACTTTTGAAAAGTATAATAATTAGAAACACACTATTTTGTTCCAATGAGGCAAGTGCAATGGAGCTTGAAACAAAAGAATAAACAAACCCTGAGCTTGTGAGAATGATCTATGTAAATTCATAAGCATGAGCATGTACATGTACAGTAACTGTTCAATACAATATTCCACCCTCTTACATTAATTTGGTGGTGTCATCCTTTGAGAGTGTGGCAAATATGGAAATCCCTAATTCTTATGCAAAAGGAATGTAAATTCTGTTAAACCAAAACTGGTTGTTAATTAGTAGTAAACATGTGAAATTGATAATTTATCTTTCATGTCAGTAATTAGTGATACACCATGGCATTATTTAACTCAATTACAAATGTATGAATCAGATGAGGTTTCTGTCAGTGTGCATTTATCATGAATTTATTAATGTTACCCTTGGTTAAAAAAAGTATACATTTTATTCAGCACAAAAATAGCCAAAACTGTGAGTACATCAAGCATTTTTAAATGTTTTTAAAAGTTTAAAATCAGTAAATCTTGTACAAGAACAGGTCAACAAGAAAACCTCTGACAAATATTTTTTATAACAAAAAGTTCTGGATTTGTAGATGCACAAAAGGCAGCCATTTTGAAAACCCTCAATGTAACTTGGTATGAATTTCCTTTCAGCAAAACCTTATCAGAGCACTCTACAGTAGATCTTTACTAAAGATTTTTAACCAGTATATTAACATAGGTTATATAGATAAATATCCAAACTAATTATACTACTATCAGGAATATAAGAGCAGCTTTCAGCCATTTCAAAACTTGTTAAACTATTTTAAAACACAAATTCACCATTCTACATTTTTGAAAGAGCAGACTTCTGCTGTTATACACAGACGATCTATATTCTCTGAGGATCTGTGGAAGGTTCCTGAGGAGGTTTTGATCTGACCTTGAACCAAGGGGTCTCCTTGTACAGGAACCATAAGTTGCCTGCCCACACCATCATATTCAGAAAACCAAAAATCTGGAAAAAAAAGACAAAATTACAATAAGTGTTATTAATCCATCTATTTTTTTTTATCAGGTTAACTGATAATTTCCCAATCAGATTTAAAATAAATGAAGCTTTTTCTTATACAGAATATTCATTATATATTTCAATGAACATCCTACGTTGACCTGGTGTCATTGCAGGAAAATGTGTCATAGGAAACATAGTGTCATAAAGATATTTGCTTTATTAAGTAAATTTTATTCCAGGAACTCATTGGAAGATCTTGTATAAAGCCAAATGTTTTAATTCTTTCTTTTTGTTTTATTTCTTTTTTATTTCTTTCTTTTTGTTTTCTTTGTTTCTTTGTTTTGTTCTTCTTCCTTTTCTTAAGAATTGCTAGCTATAGAAATCAGAAAGACCTATAAATGAAAGTGATTTAAAGGTTCCTTGCCAAAACCTGGTGCTCTGCAGGGCGCAGCTTTATACGACTGCAGAAGTCGAACCCTGAACAGTTAGGGCAAGTATGGGCACAACATCCAAGCTTGATACAGCTCTGAATTTGGATTGAGATCAAACTTTTGACAAAATATGAGTTTCCGACACAAAACTAATGTTAAGATCTTACAAATCTATTGCACAATATGTGCAATTAAAGATTTCTTCTTTTAACTTTTCAAAAATTTGGAATTTGAGAAATTTGACAAAAAAAATTGAAAACAATTACCACCACCCTTTTTTTTGCAATTAGTCCAAAACCTGACATTTCTTTATACATAAAATACAATTAGTGTAAAGGTGTTAAATCAGAACATACCCAACATTGTATTTTAAATGTTTTAGAATTACCTTCCTTACACTGCTTTTAAATTGTCTTAATTGCCCATTGACTAGAAATACCTAGTTTTCCCCCTTTTTTGTCCCTAATTCCGAAATATTTTGAGCCATAACACTCCCCCCCCAATACTAACCATCCCTTCATGGTATGGAAACTTGTGGTTAAATTTCAGAGACGGAAAATTAACCCCAAACTTAATTCCAGTGTTCCCTGTGTTATACGGAAACTTGTGGTACAATGCCAGAGAGATCCATACAGTTACACACAAGTTATTGTCTTGAAACTAGAAAAATGCTTCTTTTTGGCCCTTAATTCCT
Organism: Mytilus galloprovincialis; assembly: GCA_037788925.1. Classification (NCBI taxonomy): domain Eukaryota; kingdom Metazoa; phylum Mollusca; class Bivalvia; order Mytilida; family Mytilidae; genus Mytilus; species Mytilus galloprovincialis. The sequence continues at coordinate 68,665,118 of CM075330.1, read as the reverse complement.
AGACTGTTTGCCCAATAACCCATTAAAATAAATCCCAACCTTCTAATTATGGTATTAAACATTGTGGTACAATTCCAGAACAATTGAAATACTAATACACAACTTTTTGTCCTGAAACTAGATAAATGCTGTTTTTGGCCCCTTTGGGCCCCTTATTTCCTAAACCTTTGGGACCATGACCCCCAAAATCAATTCCAAGCTTCCTATTGTGGTTATAAACATTGTGTTAAAATTTTATTGATTTCTTTTTACTTATTCAAAAGTTATTATCTGGAAACAATCAATCTTTGGACAACACTGAAGACGACGACGACGTGATACCTGAATATGCGACCAAATTGTTTTTAATTTTTGCGGTCGTATAAAAACTACAAGGATCCGATTGGTGGATTATTTTTTTGGGGTAAAAAGAGGAAAAATATTGTCTTGACTGAGTCGAGTCCTATATATCATGATACATACTGTCATTACTGTATATGAGAAGTTTATCATTTGTAATAAGTCAATAAATAATTAACTTTGTCAATTCTTTTGTTTCAATTAACAACAAATGAGACGTTAGTGAAAAGCAGATGCACTCAAACAATGATAAGGTCAGACCTCAAATCAAGTTTGTTTAAAACACACAATGTCATAATTTTTTTTAATTTTTTGGCTGTATTGCTAACAGGAGTTTAATTAAATTTCTTCACAAGACATGTATTTTATCATACAACTCCTCTGAAAATGATTCATATCTGTTTAGTTACACCAAAAATCAATAGAGAAGGTTTAGTAAAACATTTTCAAAATTCCATTATTCTTTTGCTATCAAGACCTAAGCAAAAACAGCAACATTTATTAAGGATCTGGATGGGGTGTCCTTCAATCTTATTTTAATCTTGATTTTAGTAGAACATTTTTCTCTGTTCTTTATATATTTGCCCATTATTCTCCACTCTGTATTTCATTTGCCTGTTTATCATGTTGACTACTATTATTTGTTTGTTTGCCCTTGATTCTGTATGTTTTGCCCCTTATTTCCTTCTCTGTGAACCCCAGCCTGACCCTCTTTAATACACACATCATATTTAATACCAGCTATAGGTACAACAGATGCAAGAGGTAACATGGAACAAAATCTGCTATTCATAATTGCCAAGCCTGGGTGGGGTCCTTTATTTCTTCATTTTTATTTTTTTAGACCATTTTTCTCTCTTCTTTATACTGTATTTATACATTCTGTCATTGTGTTATTGTTCTATGATAATTTTTGTATTCTTGTCTTTCATTTTTGCTAATGTGCTTTGTTTATATGCCCTTTTGTGTTTCTTTGATACAAATTGTGTGGCTCTGTATTTATACATCCCATCATTATATAATTATCATGATTATGTTATTGTGATGTAAATTTTTGTATTCTTGTCTTTTATTTCTGCTTATGTGCTTTATCTATATGCCTTTTTTTGTGCTTCTTCATTTAATACATATTTCTTTGTTTTTATAGTGATCAGGATTATAACACAATGTTGACCTCTGTACCCCTATTTTTGACTTTTTTACCTATTATGATTGTTTGTTTAAAAATTTTGATCTCACACCATTGTCAATATAATGGAATTTGATGTGACTGTCATACAAGTGAGAGCTTTAGCTAGCTATAAAACCAGGTCTACATAAGAAAATGCCTGTACCAAGTCAGGAATATGACAGTTGTTATCCTTTTGTTTGATCTTTTGATTTTGCCATTTGATAAGGGACTCTACGTTTTGAAATTTCCTTTTTGAGTTCAGTATTTTTGTGATTTTACTATTTATATCAGGTGTATAATTATATACAAATACTTACGACTGAAACATTCAGGCTAGCAAAATTGGGAAACTTTGTCTGCACACACTGATTTGGAGCCTTACAATCTGTCCCCATCTTATCAAATTGTCCACATTTATTAAAGTCAGTATAGTACTTCAAATTTACTAATCCTTGTGCCCAGGCTGAAGATCCAATCAACCAGAACAGGGTCAGGACAACAGAAATTATAAAGTCCTATAAAAAAATAAACAGAAATTATTGTTATACTTTTTAGAAAAGTTTAAGGAAACATTAAATTTTACAGGTTTAATTTTCATGGTTTGGTCTCTGACTTTGGATTTATTTTTGTGGTTTCCTGTTTGTGAAAGTGTTAATCAATGACATAATGTTGGTTTAAATATAGTTTAGGGTTATAATTTAGTGGATATAATCTATCCAAAAAATAACAGGAAATCTTTTTTTTTCCTTGAAGAAAGTCTGCTAGTCCTCACCTGATGCTCACTAGTATTTCTATTACAAAATACCAAAATTGATTCTTTACAAAATTTTGGTAGCTAAAACCCTTCTGACCACCATTTTTCAACAATTCCGAATCTCAATGAAAATTCTGCTTTTATAGTAGATTAAAAATATACAGTACACACAAAATGATTAATAGATTAATTGCGTTTAGCTTTACATTCATTGGCAACTATATATTGCATGTATGATTCTGGACAATACATGAAAATGATTCAGTTAAAAAGCTGTCGTGAAAGTCTATGTTGATTGAAGCTCTAACTGTGATTGATGACACGGTGGTATAGTATTAATAGAGATATTTCAAAGTGATTCAGGATCACTGGTTATGACATCCCCTTTTAACATCAGGGTTTGTTTTTAGAGATATTACTCCTCATGTCACTATTATGACCAGAAAATTATTCTTAGCCAGGAAACAAATCTAGTAAAAAAGATCACCTAAACAAGAATGTGTCTCCAGGCAGTTCACGGATGCCCCATCCGCACTATCATTTTCTATGTTCAGTGGACTGTGAAAATGGGGAAAATCTCTAATTTGGCATTAAAATTAGAATGATCATGTCATAGGGAATATGTTTACTAGTTTCAAGTTGATTGGACTTCAACTTCATCAAAAACTACCTCGACCAAAAACTTTTAACCTGAAGCTGGACAGACGGACGGATGAACAAATGGACAACGAGCGAACAGACGGACACACAGACCAGAAAACATAATGCCAAAAATGGAGAATAAAGGGCTGCGCTTTAGCGCATGATACGCCCGTTGCTCTTTTAACTTGTCTTTTATGCTTTAAATGAATTTATATGATCAACTAGAAATATATATACAAATCAAAAGGGATGTTACATTAATATATTCACCAAAGTTTCATAAAATCCCCCTTTTTTAAGTATAAAAATTCATTACTTAAGAAAACGTAAAATCTAAAATTTATAAAAATGGAAAGGGAGCTTATGTCAATAGATATAAACAATTTATCAAAGTTGCATAAAATTTTGTGAAAGTGTTAGTTATTGTCCCAAAATTGGAAAGTCCCCCCTTTTTTAAGCATAAAAATTCATAACACGGAAATGTAAAATCTGAAATTTATAAAAATTGAAAAGGAGCTTACATCAATAGATATAAACAATTCACCAAAGTTTCATGGACATTGGTGAAAGCCTTTTTGAGTTATTGTCCGAAGTGTTGAAAATTCCCCTTTTTTTTATGAATAAAGCCCCATAAATCCAAAACTTAAAATCTGAAATTTATAAAAATTGAAAGGGAGCTTACATCAATAGATATAAACAATTCACCAAAGTTTCATGGACATTGGTGAAAGCCTTTTTGAGTTATTGTCCGAAGTGTTGAAAATCCCCCTTTTTTTATGAATAAAGCCCCATAAATCCAAAACTTAAAATCTGAAATTTATAAAAATTGAAAGGGAGCTTACATCAATAGATATAAACAATTCACCAAAGTTTCATGGACATTGGTGAAAGCCTTTTTGAGTTATTGTCCGAAGTGTTGAAAATCCCCCCTTTTTTATGAATAAAGCCCCATAAATCCAAAACTTAAAATCTGAAATTAAAAAAAAAACGAAAGGGAGCTTACGTCAATAGATATAAACAATTCACTTAAGTTTCATGGAAATTGGTGAAAGTGTTTTTGAGTTATTGTCCGAAGTGTGGACGACGGACGGACGGACGGACAGACGGACGGACGGACAGACGGACGGACGGACAGACAGACGGACGGACAACGGTATACCATAATACGTCCCGTCTAAAAGACGACGGGCGTATAATAAAAATGGAATGTTTTCCTTAATTATACATTTGTATAGCAATTTGGCAAACATACATTTGATGTCTGTTTCAGATGAAATATACCATGTATACGGCAGACAAGAATAAAATTTACAGGACATGTCCAGAAAATACAAGTTTTTAAGCCAGTGCCTAGGGGTCAACATATGGTCATCAATTACTGTACTTACTGCAGTGACTACATTGGTGTTAGACCGATAATACTTACCGCAGTTACTATATTGGAGTTAGACCGATAGAGTTCATCAAATAGCAGATATAATGCTAACGCTGCTAAACAATATAGGAACACAAATACTCCTACAAACACATAGAATTCAGCTGATGACTTTGCTCCTTCCAACAATGGCATTTGGCCAGGACCAGTTGGTGATTTAGTGCACAATGGCCACATAAAATATTCATTGTGCAAGCTGAAATTAGATGATTTTTTTTTTATTAAATGACTAATAATTTGTACACACAGTTTTATTGTTGTTTCAGTTATTTTATCTAATTTTTCCTGCATGATAGCATTTCTGAAGTAAAAATGCTTGATGACACATAAAGAATGACCACAGTTTAGTTTGTAATTTTTTGTCATGTGCAATATCAAATAATATATTTATATCTAACTGTAAACACAGAGATATGTTTTGCATTTGTTATTTTGAAAGCAAATTGCAAATGTTGAAATTAAAATAGCAATACTATATATATGGTACTCTCTTTTAAATTTATACTCATGACTTTCCTTAAACATGTTTTAGTTTGAGATACATGATTTTCTTAATACTTTATATTGGCTTTGAACTAGCTTTCAGTAACTGTGAGTTTCCTCAGATCTGTACTTTGTGTTTTGTGATTGGTTTATTTTTTTGTTGTTGTGAGAGGGATGTAAAATGAATTACATTTATTAATTCCCTGGTATGTCCGGTCTGTGTGTTTGTTGAATGTTTATCTGCTTTGTATTGGTCATATGAGTTTGGCCCTTTTCAATTGATTTTAAGTTTGTTCTAAAGTTGAACTGTTTCACCACTGGTTCTGGTTAGGCACAGACACTTGTCTCAGAATTTTTCCCCCCTATATACCTTAATCCTGAGACAAGTGCCTGTGTGGTTAGGGTAGGGTTTGGTGCCATTACACATGTTTAACCCCACCAAATTTTGAATGTCATTGTCCCAAGACAGGAGCCTGTAATTCAGATGTAGTTTGTTCCTGAATTTTTGAGTTTTGTTTTCTCCCTAAATCAGGCTGTTAATTATGTTTTCTTTTTTGAATTGTTTGGTATTTGTTATTTCTGTGTTTTTTATAGATTTGTTATTTCTGTGTCTTTGACAGATTAGTTATTTCTGTGTCTTTTATAGATTTGTTATTTCTGTGTCTTTTATAGATTTGTTATTTCTGTGTCTTTTATAGATTTGTTATTTCTGTGTCTTTGACAGATTTCTTATTTTTGTGTTTTTTATAGATTTGCTTTTTCTGTGTCTTTTATAGATTTGTTATTTCTGTGTCTTTTATAGATTTGTTATTTCTGTGTCTTCTATAGATTTGCTTTTTCTGTGTCTTTTATAGATTTGTTATTTCTGTGTCTTTTATAGATTTGTTATTTCTGTGTCTTTGACAGATTTGTTATTTCTGTGTCTCTTATAGATTTGTTATTTCTGTGTCTTTGACAGATTTGTTATTTCTGTGTCTCTTATAGATTTGTTATTTCTGTGTCTTTTATAGATTAGTTATTTCTGCGTCTTTGACAGATTTGTTATTTCTGTGTCTTTGACAGATTTGTTATTTCTGTGTCTTTTATAGATTTGTTATTTCTGTGTCTTTTATAGATTTGTTATTTCTGTGTATTTTATAGATTTGTTATTTCTGTGTCTTTGACAGATTTGTCATTTCTGTGTCTTTTATAGATTTGTTATTTCTGTGTATTTTATAGATTTGTTTTTTCTGTGTCTCTTATAGATTTGTTATTTCTGTGTCTTTTATAGATTAGTTATTTCTGTGTCTTTGACAGATTAGTTATTTCTGTGTCTTTGACAGATTTGTTATTTCTGTGTCTTTTATAGATTTGTTATTTCTGTATTTTTTATAGATTTGTTATTTCTGTGTTTTTTATAGATTTGTTATTTCTGTGTTTTTTATAGATTAGTTATTTCTGTGTCTTTGACAGATTTGTTATTTCTGTGTCTTTTATAGATTAGTTATTTCTGTGTCTTTGACAGATTTGTTATTTCTGTGTCTTTTATAGATTTGTTATTTCTGTGTTTTTTATAGATTTGCTTTTTCTGTGTCTTTTATAGATTTGCTTTTTCTGTGTCTTTTATAGATTTGTTATTTCTGTGTCTTTTATAGATTTGTTATTTCTGTGTCTTTTATAGATTCATTATTTCAGATTTTTTCTGTGTCTTTTATAGATTTGCTTTTTCTGTGTCTTTGACAGATTTGTTATTTCTGTGTCTTTTATAGATCTGTTATATCTGTGTCGTTAATAGCTTACCATAAAAGTTGTTGAAGGCCATTTGCGATGATATGGGGACCTATTGTTGCTAACTTCTACACCAATCATTCCATCTCTGGTGGAGAGTTGTCTCATTGGTAATCATACCATCTATCTCTTTATTTTTATATTAAAAATGTCATATTTAAATCTGGCTTATATCATGATGTCAATAACTAAAGATGCTGAAGGGTAAAACATAATTTAGATAAACTTTCCTATTTTCTACAACACCAAGTATGATCCCAGCCTTTTACAAGACTTTTAAATTGTCTTTTGTCTTTTATTGTAATTTTTGTTTTTTAGGGAACTATTTTGGTTGTTTGATGTAAGCCAAGGCTCTGTGTTGATACCACACATTGACCTATATTGCTTTCTCTTTTACAAATTGTGACTTGGATGAAGAGTTGTCTCATTGGCTCTCATACCACATCTTCTTATATCTACCCGGTATGTCTCATTGTCTCACAAGTACCAAACATCAATTTTTTTCATGCATTTTTTTCTTACGTAAAGTTATCTGGATTCATAACTTATACCTAAGTCACATAATCCACTTCATACTTTTAAATCAACCATATATTTTTTTTCAAAACTTACTCATATGGATAGGCAACCTGTATACTTTCAGTTGCGGTGGTTATATTATATGTTTCATTTCTACAGACAGCATGAAAAGAAATTCTCTCATCCAAACTAACAGTTGTTGCAAAAGCAAATATTGATAGAATCTGAAATGAAAAGATACAATTTTTTTTTTACATCTTAAACATCTATCTGTCATGTCAGTATGGCTTCTTTGCACAATCAAAAAATCTGTTTTAATGCTATAAATTCAGAAATTATTCCAGATTTTTTTTTCAACAATCTATGGCTTCCATGAATTATTTCGATTCTAATAGGACAAATACGGTCATTAAAAAACTGAAGCGAGGGTGGGTATGCTGTGTATGTGGCTGTTCTTTTTTACTCCTGTTTGATAAAGCTCAAATATCTTTATAAATATGTAACTTTTGTAGGTTGTTTCGAGAATAACTGCTAGAAAAAAAAATTTAATTCTTAAAGTTCTCAAACCCATCATTTGTCATTTTTAATTTACATGTTTTTCTCGTAAGCTTCCGTCAAATCAAAAGTTGACATTTTGTAAATAAGGAGCCGCCATGTTGACTTGCTGAAATGGGTAAATATGCGAATAAAGCAATAGAATAGAAAATAAAACAAAACCTACCTAAAAAAATCAGTTTTAATACATCATCATACGAATTCCGATGGTTCACGTAACAGAAATGTATGACGTCATGTTTTGAAATGACTTAAATGCGCCAAAAAGATTAATAGACTTTCGCGGAATTTTATTTAATTTTTATTTTGTTGATTTCTCCGAGCTCTTGTCCATTACTTCTTTTTATTATGCATACGAATAATAATAAAAGTTATTTTGTCTTTTTTAATTGCACTTTTTAAAACAATAAAATCGGCAAAGGATCTGCAAATAGGTTCCAATACATGTAGATTTACGTGGGAAGTATATTGTAACAGCCATTATTATTCATATCTCTGAGTCTGCGCTAAGTATATTTTATCGAGAATTTTATCACAGTGTTGTTTACAAAGCTAAAGAAGCACGTCATATTAGAATTGAAAACAAAATACACAAACTAACCCCACCTCCATACTTCTAGTAGGAACACATACCTAGATATCCCCCTTTAATAAATTTCTTGATTGCCTCCAAAGGAAGCTATCAGTAAATAATAGCAAGGTCATCTAGTACTCTTCAGCTAGAGACAAGTTTATAATGACTTAATTATAATATAATGTCCTTGTAATTTGTATGTCTACATGGTTTCAGATAGTCATGATAGTTGCAATTTTTTTCCTTCCTAATTTTTCTCTCCATGTCTAGATTTTTTCCTTCTTTTTTTTTTCTTCAAACATACAATTTTTTTGTACTTCATTTTTTCCCCTGTGTATAACATGTGTACTAAATTAATTAATATATACTTCTTGCATGTGTAACCTTTATTTTGAGAGAGTTCTTTTATTTTTTTTCTTCTCAAAATGTAGATTCCATGCTAAAATGCATTATTCGTTGTTCATTGATAAGTTTAAGATAAAAAAACAAATCCTTCTTTGTTGAAAACAGATAGAATTTTTCCAATTAATCAATTTGTAATGAATTATAGAAACCTTTCCTGCATCTATTTTCAACTTACAGAAGAAATTCAAACACTTTAAAAATCTTTTAAAACTTTTCATCAATAGAAACCATAGATTTTCTTCGTTCATTATCTAAACAAGTAGAAGATCTTATACGTGAATTTCATCTCTCAAAAAAAATCATTAATAGTAGGAAAGCTTCAAAAGAAAAATGACTTTTACACAAGTATCTCATCTGAGTTTGAATCAAGTGGTTAAACCCCCTATCAGTGCTTAATGATTATAGAATTGTCATATGCTTCAAGTTGAGAACAATCAAAGTGTATTGGTGATCTTGATTCCAAATCAAAAGAGTATCCATGATCTTGATTCCAATACAACACACTGTCATACTTAATTAGCTGACTAGTTAGAAATGTGAACTGTCAAGGGATTATTAGAAACCTTTAGCAATATAATCACAATCCATCAAAATTGTTTTTAAAGGAAAAATCTTTAATTTTCCCATCAAGGGATTAGAGAATGACAAGCATATACTATCCACTTATTCATTATATCAAAGAATAAAAGGATGCTCAAAAATTGTTGTAAGGAGTATGTGAGAATGTCAATTGTGGATATATATTTTACTAGCGTATAAATAACGTATAAATAACAGTTCCAGGCAAAGCATTAATTATAACTGCCCAAAAATTCCAGTTTTTAGCAAGTTATATTTTTAAAAGATTCCCATATAAAAGCACTTAAAAACTTGTTTTACTATCTTGACCTATTCTAATGCAACCCTTGCAAAAATGTACCTCTTCCAGTCTTTAGTCAAATAATAACTGTTTTCTACCTGAATTGATCAGTACACTGTGTTTGCAGTGGCGGATCCAGAACTTTGCCTAAGGGGGGGGGGGGGGGGGGGGGCCCGCTGACTGACCTTAAGGGGGGGCCCACTCCAGTCATGCTTCAGTGATTCCCTATATAATCAACCAAATTTTTCCCACGAAAGGGGGGGCCCGGGCCCCCCAGGGCCCCCTGGATCCGCCTATGGTTTAAAATTTTAGTTAAAATTTATCGAGGCCCGTCACTGCCATGGCCATGAGAAAACTGCCCACATTAACTTTTTTAATAAAAATTTCATGACAGGCGTCACTTAGTACAACTGGAACTGCAGACACTTCAATTTAAACTGATGAGCACCTGAATTCACCAATGGTTATTTTTTGAGGTTCATGAAAATGCTTTTTATCATGAGTTTTCTGTGTCTTGTGCATTTTTTCTCTTGGTAATAGTTTTGTCTATTTCCCTTTCCACTTGTGGTTTTTGGAACCCCTTGGTATCTTCTACCTCCAATTTCACACCACAGAGTATTAGCTCTTTGTTTTCAGTCAATTGTTTGAAGCTTAATTATAGTTCGCCACAGATTCAAAGTACTTAACCGAGTGCATTCACTGCTTGCATGATAAAATACCATTCAAATATAAAATCATTAATTTCAAAGTGTGTTTGCTGTATTAAGGTTAATAGTTTTAATTCAAACCTGATTCAATAAAGATAATAGACGGGTATAATTTAGAATATAATGTTATAATCTTTTTTTTTAATCCAAAGTTTAAGATTTGGATCATACCAAGTATAAATAAACGTGCAGCTTGCTTTTGATCTATAAAAAAATACATGTACACAAAAGCTGGTATTCTTCAATTTAAGTACTACTTGAGTCACACCCCTGTTTGTTTTTGGGGTTAGTGTTGTTAAGTCTTATGTTTTGTTTTGTGAACTGTTGCTTGTCTTTGATCGTATTTCTTTTTTTGCCTTGGCATCGTCAATTTGTTTCGGACTATACGTATAAGTTTAATTGTATTTCTTCGTTGTCTTTCTTTTACAATATTGTATTTTCAAAAATAAGTTTTAATTAACATTTTACAAATAATGAAATATCATATATAATTTTTAACTAACATTGATCTTTCTATCATATAAAAATCATATAATTTAGAAGTGTGCTTGTTTTAGTCTTATGGATAACCTATTAAATATTGTAGAACAGTTATAAACATTTTATTCCTTGATGGCTTTTGCTTTTGATTTTAAATTTAACCAAGTTTAAAATACATTAATGTAAAATTAATAAGTAATTTTCTTCAAGTACATGATTTTTCATCATTCATATAACTTTAAATCCAAATTTTTTCTGCAAAAATCATTAATTTTTTAATTGCTGCAAGTACCTTGTAATTGTAAGTCCCTCCCTTTTCCCCCATAATTTTTATATATCATACATGTCTTTTCATAAAGATATCAAATATGAAAAAAAATATTTTGAATTTCAATTGCCATCTTTTAAAAAAAATGGTGAGATTAAAGCTTTTCCCCGCCGAATGTCTATCGAAAGCTATATAAAACTGTTGTTCGGTGGTGTTTTTTTTTTTTTAAATAAAAGGACTTGCTATAGAACTATGTAAAAAATGTTATAATATAATGGTGCTCAGGTATGCTATCTTTTTTTTAAATGAAAAAAAAAAACAAACAAAAAATTACAACTTATGCGTGACACATTCAAAAAAATGAATGCACAATTAGTATTTTAATTTAAACACAATCAATATTCAAACTATGTCTTACCAGATTTACAACTTTTAGAAAAATAATAGTAACAATCATTTTACATCCATCGTCAACTGATAATGTGAACAATTTATTATCCTCCTTCACAAATAGACAAAGCTCGACTAATAACTCGCATATCTGATTCTCAATACTTCCATTAAACAATGACTGTATTGGAATTATCCAGCGACAACGATAACAGAACTGTGAAGGTATTTAGATAATTAAGCTTGTGCCCTGTTTTCATAATACTTAATGTAGGTTCATTATTATTTGTAGGGTACCAATTTTCATTAGTTTCATTAGAATACAGTAATCACACAATTTAAATGTTAAAGTATATATTTTCTTCAGGTCTTGTTAAATAAAATGTATCAACTTTTGCAAAACCACAAAATCAAATTTCAACGATAAAACGACTTTTCGCGATTCCACAGCAATTGGTATCCAGGCATATAAAGATTCAGCAATTCCTATAAAGTGTCACCCTGCAGCTGAGATGAGACTACTCGATAACCTTTCAAGGCCTGTTTTTTCTATTTTCAAATCTGATATTTTAGAGCAAAAATTTGAAATATCTTCAGTTTATAGGTAAAAATACCTGTTGGTATAGATTTCATAAATTAACAAGCATATTTATTACTTCTGGTTACTTTTGATGTAAGTCTTCACAACATTTTGTTACATGAGTAGAGGCCAATTTCACCACAGATTAAGCCTCTTAAATGGAGAGTTTATAGAAAAAAAACAACAATTATAGCTATAAACAGACATCTAGATTGTAAGGAAAATTTTACTTAACATCCATTGCAGGAGACAAAGATCAAAGGAAATGTGGTATCTTCCTACGCATCCTATTTGACAATGAAAATGCTTTCAATGCATCCTTTAAATTTTTGGACAATGAAAATGGTTTCCATACTCAGACAACAGACCAGCTAGGGACCCCCAAGAGATGTATTAATAGTTCTAAATATGCAGAGAGTATGGCAAGCTCTTAACACTTGGCAAAAGATTAAACATCCTTATTCTGACCAGACGTGGCTGTGTACATTTGTACTTCTACATCCAGTACAGCAAAATGGATGTCCCACTTTGGCAATGGTTTTTACTATAGTATTAAAAACCATTGCCAAAGTGGGACATCCATACCAGTCAGAAGAAGACTAATAAGTTACCATATTTCTATTCTTAAGGTGGTACCCAACACTTTCACTAAAATTAATTTGGCTCGTTTAATTTTCATAAAATTTTGACAAAGTATTTACTTTGACCCTTTTACAATAATATAAAAATTTCAAAAATTTTGAACCAACCGTTTTATCAGAAAAATTACACTGGTTATATAGCAGTTTGACAAACACTTATTTTGATCATTGAGAAGCTTAATATTCCCTTAACAACACAACATAATTAAAACGTTTAGCTGATTTTACAGAGTTATCTCCCTGTAGTGTTAGGTACCACCATAAAGGTATCTGTCAATGAGACAACAAACAAATAACACGAATTGCAAAAGAAATCTAAAGGTTATATCAAAAGAGTCCTGTCCATAAAGATATGCCAAATAAATTGTTAGAGAAGATCATCATTTTGACCTATTACCATATGACATTAATATTTCTAAATAGCTGCATGAAGTTATTTTCATAGTACATTATCTATTAAGGAGATTAATTTTCCGATAAAACCATTTGGTTTGTTTTACACAGAATCCTGGTGACATAGTCTGCATGACACCTCTTGGTCTGGTGACTTGAACAGAACATATCGATTCTGTAATAACAACCCATAATTGGACTTTGATTTTATGACCTTATTTATCTTCTCTAATAATTTTAAATCTGTCCATTAATTTTCTATACATTACATTTACACACACATCCTATTAATTTGTTATCAGGGTGACAATTTAATCATCATTACTGTCCCCAGTAATGGCAATATCATTAAGTAATAGATTTTTAATTCAGGACAAATATACTGAGTACAAAAAGTTTAGCAACAAATATATTGATTTCTATAATGGGAAGACACTGGAGGTAGAGTGGTCCGACATGTCCTATGGAAAGACCAGGAGGATATCACAAAGACAGCATGCACACTCCACAGGACCCCAGAAGGTAAAAGAAAAAGAGGAAGACCTAAAATGACATGGAGAAAAACTGGAGAGGTAGTGGCTAGTTAGCATCAACAGAAATAGGGCACACTACAGAAAACTATGACAAAGAGACAACAACTTGACCAAAGAGCAGAAAACAACCAAAGGCCACCAATGGGTCTTAAACACAGCCAGGATATCACTAATCAGAATTTTTATTTGTATTTTTAAATTTGAGAAATTTCAATTCATTTAATATATGTTGCTAATCTATTTCATTCAGTATAAGTATATGTTATAAAAAGATTCCATCACTTGAAGATCATTCATTAAGGGTGGTGACGAAAGAACAGATCTTACTACAGGTGTTAGCAAGCAAAAATTTTATTCTACAAAAATAAACAAAAGTGCACACACTGAAATGTCTAGCCTTCTTTACTAATCATTCATATTATGTTCATAGTCCTAAATATAAAACTTTATTACAACTGTCACATAAACTCAACATTAACCAAGAAAACTAAACATTGATCAATGAACCATGAAAATGAGGTCAAGGTTAGATGAACCATGCCAGGCAGACATGTACAGCTAACATTTATTCTTCCATACAACAAATTTAGTTGACCTATTGCTTATAAATTGAGAAAACAGACCAAAACACAATTACTTAACACTTTGCAATGAACCATTAAAATGAGGTCAAGGTCAAATAATACCTGCACAGACATATAGTTCATACAACATTGTAAAATATTCCTATATACCAAATATAGTTGATCTATTGCATATAGTATTAGAAAAATAGACTAAAACTCAAAAACTTACCTTTGACCACTGAACAATGAAAATGAGGTCAAGGTCAGATGACACATGTCATCTAGACAGTTACACCTTACAATCATTCCATACACTAAATATAGTAGACCTATTGCATATAGTATAAGAAAAACAGACTAAAACACAAACACTTTACTATAACCACTGAACCATGAAAATGAGGTCAAGGTCAGATGCCACCTGCCAGTTGGACATGTACACCTTACAGTTTTTCCATACACCGAATATACTAGATCTATTACTTATAGTATCTGAGATTAGGAACGGACCATCAAAACTTAACCTTGTTCACTGATCCATGAAATGAGGTCGAGGTCAAGTGAAAACTGTCTAACGGGCAGGAGGACCTTGCAAGGTACGCACATACCAAATTACTTATGATAAGAGAGAATTTAACATTACAAACTAGAGGCTCTCAAGAGCCTGTGTCGCTCACCTTGGTCTATGTGCATATTAAACAACAGAGACAGATAAATTCATGACAAAATTGTGTTTTGGTGATCATGATGTGTTTGTAGATCTAAATTTACTGAACATTCTTGTTGCTACAATTATCTCTATCTATAATGAACTTGGCCCAGTAATTACAGTGGAAAATATTTTCTAAAAATTTACAAAAATTTACAAAAATTAATGAAAATTGTTAAAAAATGAATATAAAGGGCAACCAGGTGCTCCGCAGGGCGCAGCTTTATACGACCGCAGAGGTCGAACCCTGAACAGTTGGGGCAAGTATGGACAAAATATTCAAGCGTGATACAGCTCTGAATTTGGATTGTGATCAAATTTTTGACATAACATGGTTTTTTTTACACAAAACAAATGTCAAGATTTTACAAATCAATTAAAGATTTCTTCTTCAAACTTATTTAAATCTAAAATTAAATAGTTGACACAGCATAGGTTTCTGATACAGAATGAATGTGGTCTAATGAACTTAAAAATTTTTTTTTGCCTTTGAGCAATTCACTATGCTGTTGAATATTAATCCTCTCAAAAAAATGTTTGAAGAAATTTTCTTTTTATTTATGAAATCTGAAATGAGAAAAATTTAAGTGAATATAAATTGTTTATTGTATAAAACAATAAAAAAAACTTCATCAGAAACATTTTATATTGGCAAATTTCCAATGAAGTTATTTACATAAAGTTATTGGCAAATAAAAATAGAAAATGACATCATAGTCATGTCTGGCAAATGTCCAACATACATTATCTAAAAACATTTTAGATAAGATAAGGGAAAAAAGCTTCATCAGCAACATTTTATATTGGCAAATTTCCAATGAAGTTATTTACATAAAGTTATTGGCAAATAAAAATAGAAAACTAGTATCTCAATTGTTTGTAAAACAATTGAAAGGTCTTTCCTGTAAAAGTGATGTTTTCGTAATGTAGCTTGTACGACCTTTCGTTTGAAATACGACAAGCATACCTTCTGAAACTTTCCACTTTTAACACTGAATGACCTCATCCGCCTACATTTTTGAGATCGGAATTATGATATATATAACACTGAGTAGATGAGATTTCATTTGATATGCGACAACGCCATGTTCTAGAAAGTTTGATTTTTGCACTTAATAACCCAATCCAAGTAATTTTTGGAGGTCGGGAATTTGATATTTCAAATATACACATCATGACCTTTCATTTGATATACAACAACCCTATCTTAAAAGAAAATTTATGTTTTGCACTCAATGACCCCATCCAACCCATTTTTGGGAGACGTCAATTTGAAATTTGAAATGTACACTTTATGTTCTTTCATTTGATATGCGACAACCTTACCATCTGAGAAATTTGATTGTTTGCACTAAATGACCCCACCCGTCCCCCTGGGATGAAAAGGTGGTTTAAAATTTTCATTTTTAAGTAGAGTTTAATAAGACCTTCAATTTGATATATCAGATGACCCCATTTGACAAAGTGCAAAAAATGATGCAATATCAAATATATAAATAGAAGTTATGAAACTTACGAAGTCAATGCAAAACTTGAAAATTTCAAATTGATTTTTTGGTGTTTTTTTCCATGGAATGTTTTTAGTATTTGGTCAATCATATAACAATGTTAACCTGTTCAATTTATAAAACATTTTAAGTGGTAAGCTCTTGTTGATTCAGAAATACATGCCTCCGCTCGCAAAACTTCAAACTGCATTATCTCTTTAACGATAATAGATATCTCAAATCTGTTAAATGATAAATGATCTACAGTTAAAGATCAACATTATAGAAAAAGAATTGGAACAAATTCAAAGTTCACCAAGGTCACAATTAATCATCAAATATATGATGCAATATCAAACTTGAGAACCGGAAGTCGTAGAGACATGGGACTAGCACCATTCAACTCAGGATCACTTGACCTTTCAACTATCACAAGGTCAAGGTCATAGTAATATTTGAAGGTCAAGGTGAAATTTCATCATGACCTGATATTGACCTCAAATTGAAGGTCTTGAATTACTGATCATCTTTGCAGTTTATAGTAGGTTGATATCTGTTACCTTTAAAAAGATATACACACAATACTATACTTTTAAGAATCATCCCGTTGTAACTTTTCAACAGACGGTCGGACATGTTTGGGCTTATTGCATAAAATGTAGAGCTCGTCGAGAGGAACAATTTACACGCTGTATGTATGCAGCAAAGTCTTATCGTTTTCCTAATATGTAAGCTTGAAATTGCAGCGTAATTTTTTTTTGCACTCGGTGACCTTTGACCTTGGGTGCATATTAAAGGTCACATGAATTAAAGATTATTGGTGAAGGTTCCAGGTCTCTATGACTTCCGGTTCTCGAAATAGAATTTTTCAAAAATTAAGTACAATTTTTCAAGGGAAATAACTCCTTATAAGGGTAAGTAACAAATTAATTGTTTATGTTTATAAACATTGCCATCTGTTCTTGTACATGCTGTCATTTTCAATTACATTCTATCTCTAACACTTTTTAAGAAAAATGCAAATAAAAAAAATTGTTATAAGGGGATATAACTTTCAAAGGGGACGATGAAATCCTAAGCAGCCTCTTATGGTAATACATCATGATGATATCTACCTTTTGTCCATAAAAGGTCATGATCTCTTTCAAAACATTTAAGGGGGGCCATGTTGAAAAAAATCAATAAAAGGGAGATAACTTCTAAAGGGGATGATGAAATCCTACACAGTCTTACAACTAAGCCCGAGAAATCACATCAAAATGATGTTGGGCTTATCATCTGCACCACTTAGAAAAACACCATAATTTCAATTAAACTGTCACTCCAATTAAAATTTGTTAGATGACAGGAAGCACATGTTATTTTATCCTGATCCACAAGTGGTAATTGTTGCATACTAGTAAATGGATTAAAAGTAAAAATACACGACACTGCCTCCCCCTTTTTTGAGAGGTTTTATATAAAAATGACCCTCCTTTTTATAACATACTATATAAAAATGCAATTACGTTTGATAACTATATATTGATTTGGGGTATGTATGATCTTCATTTCATATAAGAATATGCTATTCAGAATCTTTAAAATTATAATATACTAAATTAAACTAATATATGAATTAATATGTTCACCTTCAGAATAAGTTCCAAATGTCCCCCCTTTTTTCATGGGAAAAATTTGGTTCATTATTTAGGGAATCACTGATGACTAGAGTGGCCCCCTATTAGGTCAGTCGGAGCCCCACCCCCCCCCCCCACCCCCCCACCCCCCACCCCCATTTTACAAAAAGTTCTGGATCTGCTCCTGACTATAGGTGCTGAACGTTATGTTACATGTATATTAAAATTGATACATTTTTTAGGCCAGAATGGCACACCCCTACCATAAAAATATTGAGGTATCATTTAGTATCAATGGGATCTATAAATATATCCCATAGATGAGAAAAGACCTAATTGTTCTTCTTATATTGTTTTTTTTTTTCTTCTTAACATCTTTTGACAATCTATCAATACATGCAATAAGAGGGTGTGGCTGAGCTCTCATAGTATTTTAGTAACAACAAATTAATGTATATGTAATGAACTTAATTAAGCTGTTTAAATTTACTGAAAATTACCATATTAAAGATTCAAAGCTTAAATATAACATATAAAACTATGAAAAATAATACATTATTCAAAACTCGTGCTTCTTCTTTTTAATATCTGATGAGGTAATGTGTAGATGTAAAACTTAATCAGAATATTTACTTTTTACTTTGTAATTTCTTTATTTGAGGGTTTATCAAAAATTTACACACTCAGTTTTTGTTTTAAACATCTGTTTTATGTAATATCATCTGTCCCCTAATCAGTAGTGGATGACATATTTATACCTCTACTTAACCATTTTATAATTGAGAGAAGATATGAAATTTTCACTCTGAAGGGCTTAGTTGGAAGACTGTACAAAAGTTCATCTGGTAGAAGTTCATGATGAGGTCTATCGATGGTCCATACTTGGTCTTGATAACTTCAACAGAAAGGGGAGGAGGCCTTGTCAAACAAATGTTGGAAGAAAAAAAAGAGAAAGAAAAAAAAAAAAAAAAAAAAAAAAAACAAGAGAAAAACAATAAGGTCTTTCCTCACGGAGAGGAAAGACCTTAAAAAAAAAGAGTACACATCATGACCTTTCATTTGATATACAACAACCCTACCTTAAAAGAACATTTATTTTTTGCACTCAATGACCCCATCCAACCCATTTTTGAGAGACGTCAATTTGAAATTTGAAATGTACGCTTTATGTTCTTTCATTTGATATGCGACAACCTTACCATCTGAGAAATTTGAATGTTTGCACTAAATGACCCCACCCGTCCCCCTGGGATGAAAAGGGGGTTTAAAATTTTCATTTTTAAGTAGAGTTTATGAAGACCTTCAATTTGATATATGAGATGACCCCATTTGACAAAGTGCAAATAATGATGCAATATCAACTATATAAATAGAAGTTATGAAACTTACAAAGTTAATGCAAAACTTGAAAATTTCAAATTGATTTTTTGGTGTTTTTTTCCATGGAATGTTTTTGGTATTTAGTCAAACATATAACTATGTCAACCTCTTCAATTTCTAAAACATTTGAAGTGGTAAGCTCTTGATGATTCAGAAATACATGCCTCCGCTCGCAAAACTTCAAACTGCATTATCTCTAAAACGACAATAGATATCTCAAATCTGTTAAATGATAAATGATCTACAGTTGAAGGACAACATTATAGAAAAAGAATTTGGACAATTTCAAAGTTCACCAAGGTCACAATTAATCATCAAATATATGATGCAATACAAAACTTGAGAACCAGAAGTCGTAGAGACATGGAACTATCACCATTCAACTCAAGACCACTTGACCTTTCAAATATCACAAGGTCAAGGTCATAGTATAATGTGAAGGTCAAGGTGAAATTTCATCATGACCTGAGATTGACCTCAAATTGAAGGTCTTGAACTACAGATCATCTTTGCAGTTTATAGTAGGTTGATATCTGTTACCTTTAAAAAGATATACACACAATACTATACTTTTAAGAATCATCCCGTCGTAACTTTTGAACAGACAGTCGGACTCTTTTGAGCTCAGTGTATAAAATGTAGAGCTCGTCGAGAGGAACATTTTATATGCTGTAAGTATGCAGCAAACTCTTATCGTTTTCTTAATATGAAAGCTTGAAATTGCAGCGTAATTTTTTTTTGCACTCGGTGACCTTTGACCTTGGGTGCAAATTAAAGGTCACATGAACCTAAGATTATTGGTGTAGGTCCCAAGTCTTTACGACTTCCGGTTCTCGAGATACAATTTTTCAAAAATTGTGTATATTTTTTCAAGGGAAATAACTCCTTATAAGGGTTAACAACAAAATGATTGTATATGTTTATTATCATTGCCATCTGGTCTTGTACATGTTGCCGTTTTCAAATCAATTCTATCTTGAATACTTTTTGAGAAAAATGCAAAAGAAAGAAATTGCTTCAAGGGGACGTAACTCTCATAGGAAATGATGAAATCCTTAGCAGCCTCATATGGTAACACATCATGATGAGATCTAACTTTTGTCCAAATAAGGTCATGATATCTTCAAAAACAACGAGGGGGGGCCATGTCGAAAAAAACCAATAAAAGGGAGATAACTTCTAAAGGGGATGATGAAATCCTACACAGCCTCATCTGGTAATACTTCATGATGAGGTCTACCGATTGTCCATATTTGGTCTTGATAACTCCAATAGAAACGAGGGGAGGCCATGTCAAAGAAATGCTGGATGAAAAAAAAAAAAAAACAAGAGAAAAACAATAAGGTCTTTCCTCGCGGAGAGGAAAGACCTTAATGACATCATAGTCATGTCTGGCAAATTTCCAACATATATTATCAACTACTATTCTATACAAAGAAAGATAACTCCAATTGAAAATTAATTGCTATTGCACAATATTGTGCAATTAGATATTTCTTGCTATTGTGCAATACTGTGCAATTGAAAATTTTTTGCTATTGCACAATACTTGATATGGAATCCTGATTTGGACCAACTTGAAAACTGGGCCCATAATCAATAAAGGGCTGCGCTTTAGCGCATGATACGCCCGTTGCTCTTTTAACTTGTCTTTTATGCTTTAAATGAATTTATATGATCAACTAGAAATATATATACAAATCAAAAGGGATGTTACATTAATATATTCACCAAAGTTTCATAAAATCCACCTTTTTTAAGTATAAAAATTCATTACTTAAGAAAACGTAAAATCTAAAATTTATAAAAATGGAAAGGGAGCTTATGTCAATAGATATAAATAATTTATCAAAGTTGCATAAAATTTTGTGAAAGTGTTAGTTATTGTCCCAAAATTGGAAAATCCCCCCTTTTTTAAGCATAAAAATTCATAACACGGAAATGTAAAATCTGAAATTTATAAAAATTGAAAGGGAGCTTACATCAATAGATATAAACAATTCACCAAAGTTTCATGGACATTGGTGAAAGCCTTTTTGAGTTATTGTCCGAAATGTTGAAAATCCCCCTTTTTTTTATGAATAAAGCCCCATAAATCCAAAACTTAATATCTGAAATTTATAAAAATTGAAAGGGAGCTTACATCAATAGATATAAACAATTCACCAAAGTTTCATGGACATTGGTGAAAGCCTTTTTGAGTTATTGTCCGAAGTGTTAAAAATCCCCCTTTTTTTATAAATAAAGCCCCATAAATCCAAAACTTAAAATCTGAAATTTATAAAAATTGAAAGGGAGCTTACATCAATAGATATAAACAATTCATCAAAGTTTCATGGACATTGGTGAAAGCCTTTTTGAGTTATTGTCCGAAGTGTTGAAAATCCCCCCTTTTTATGAATAAAGCCCCATAAATCCAAAACTTAAAATCTGAAATTAAAAAAAAACGAAAGGGAGCTTACGTCAATAGATATAAACAATTCACTTAAGTTTCATGGAAATTGGTGAAAGTGTTTTTGAGTAATTGTCCGAAGTGTGGACGACGGACGGACGGACGGACGGACGGACAGACGGACGGACGGACGGACGGACAGACGGACGAACAAACAACGGTATACCATAATACGTCCCGTCTAAAAGACGACGGGCGTATAAAAATCAAAGTACATGTTTAGATAAAGCATATCAAATAAGCCCAAGAATTTAATTTTTGTTAAAATCAAACTTAGTTTAATTTTGGACCCTTTGGACCTTAATGTAGACCAATTTGAATACTGGACCAAAAATTAAGAATCTACATACACAGTTAGATTTGGCATATCAAAGAACCCATTTATTCAATTTTTGATGAAATCAAACAAAGTTTAATTTTGGACCCCCATTTGGACCAACTTGAAAACTAGGCCAATAATTAAAAATCAACAAAAAATTAAGAATCTACATACACAGTAAGATTTGGCATATCAAAGAACCCATTTATTCAATTTTTGATGAAATCAAACAAAGTTTAATTTTGGACCCCCATTTGGACCAACTTGAAAACTAGGCCAATAATTAAAAATCAACAAAAATTAAGAATCTACATACACAGTTAGATTTGGCATATCAAAGAACCCATTTATTCAATTTTTGATGAAATCAAACAAAGTTTAATTTTGGACCCCCATTTGGACCAACTTGAAAACTAGGCCAATAATTAAAAATCTAAGTACATTTTAAAATGCAGCATATCAAAGAACCCCAAGGATTCAATTTTTGTTAAAATCAAACTAAGTTTAATTTTGGACCCTTTGGACCTTAATGTAGACCAATTTGAAAACGGGACCAAAAACTAAGAATCTACATACATAGTTAGATTCGGCATATCAAAGAACCCCAATTATTCAATTTTTGATGAAATCATACAAAGTTCAATTTTGGACCCTTTGGGCCCCTTATTCCTAAACTGTTGGGACCAAAACTCCCAAAATCAAACCCAACCTTCCTTTTATGGTCATAAACCTTGTGTTTAAATTTCATAGATTTCTATTTACTTATACTAAAGTTATGGTGCAAAAACCAAGAATAATGCTTATTTGGGCCCTTTTTTGGCCCTTAATTCCTAAACTGTTGTGACCTCAACTCCAAAAATCAATCCAAACCTTCCTTTTGTGGTCATAAACCTTGTGTTTAAATTTCATTGATTTCTATTTACTTATACTAAAGTTATTGTGCGAAAACCAAGAATAATGCTTATTTGGGCCCTTTTTTGGCCCTTAATTCCTAAACTGTTGGAACCAAACCTCCCAAAATCAATCCCAACTGTCCTTTTGTGGTCATAAACCTTGCGTCAAAATTTCATAGATTTCTATTCACTTAAACTAAAGTTATAGTGCGAAAACCAAGAAAATGCTTATTTGGGCCCTTTTTGGCCCCTAATTCCTAAAATGTTGGTCCCAAAACTCCCAAAATCAATCTCAACCTTCCTTTTGTGGTCATAAACCTTGTGTTAAAATTTCATTGATTTCTATTCACTTTTACTAAAGTTAGAGTGCGAAAACTAAAAGTATTCGGACGACGACGACGACGACGACGACGCAGACGACGACGCCAACGTGATAGCAAAATACAACCAAAAAATTAAAATTTTTGCGGTCGTATAAAAATTGAACCCAATTTTTTTAATCACATCCCCCTTTCCCTTATTCCAAAACTAATCTCACTTAAAATTTCTAATGGAGTTTGCAACAATAACTACTCATTTAAATACATCATAAAATATTAAGATGTAAAAAAACTGCTTGTTATCACTGAATGGTAAAGATTATTTTAATTTATCAGTTGGTAGTAAAAAGTGAGTATACATTGTATATTGTATATAACAAAGATTTAAGTCGATTCTGGACAAAGAAAGATAACTCCAATTAAAAAAAAATCTTGCTATTGCACAATATTTTGCAATTAGATATTTCTTGCTTACTATTCTGGACAAAGAAAGATAACTCTAATTAAAAAAAAAATTGCTATTTCACAATATTGTGCAATTAGATATTTCTTGCCATTGCGCAATACTGTGCAATTGAAAAGACTTGCTATTGCACAATACTTAATATAATAATTTTAGATCCTGATTTGGACCAACTTGAAAACTGGGCCCATAATAAAAAATCTAAGTACATTTTTGGATTCAGCATATCAAAGAACCCCAAGATTTCAATTTTTGTTAAAATCAGACTAAGTTTAATTTTGGACCCTTTGGACTTTAGTGTAGACCAATTTGAAAACAGGACCAAAAATGAAGAATCTACATACACAGTTAGATTTGGTATATCAAAGAACCCCATTTATTCAATTTTTGATGAAATCAAACAAAGTTTAATTTTGGACCCCGATTTGGACCAACTTGAAAACTGGGCCAATAATCAAGAATCTAAGTACATTTTTAGATTCAGCATATCAAAGAACCTAACTGATTCATTTTTTGTCAAAATCAAACTAAGTTTAATTTTGGACCCTTTGGACCTTAATGTAGACCAATTTGAAAACGGGACCAAAAGTTAAGAATCTACATACACAGTAATGACAGTTAGATTCGGCATATCAAAGAACCCCAATTATTCAATTTTGATGAAATCAAACAAAGTTTAATTTTGGACCCTTTGGGCCCCTTATTCTGTTGGGACCAAAACTCCCAAAATCAATACCAACCTTCCTTTTATGGTCATAAACCTTGTGTTTAAATTTCATAGATTTGTATTTACTTATACTAACGTTATGGTGCGAAAACCAAGAAAAATGCTTATTTGGGTCCCTTTTTGGCCCCTAATTCCTAAACTGTTGGGTCCTAAACTCCCAAAATCAATCCCAACCTTCCTTTTGTGGTCATAAACATTGTGTTTAAATTTCATAGATTTCTATTTACTTAAACTAAAGTTATTGTGCAAAAACCAAGAAAAATGCTTATTTGGGCCCTTTATTGGCCCCTTATTCCTAAACTATTGAAACCAAAACTCCCAAAATCAATCCCAATCTTTCTTTTGTGGTCATAAACCTTGTGTCAAAATTTCATAGATTTCTATTGACTTAAACTAAAGTTATGGTGCGAAAACCAAGAAAATGCTTATTTGGGCCCTTTTTGGCCCCTAATTCCTAAAATGTTGGGACCAAAACTCCCAAAATCAATACCAATCTTCCTTTTATGGTCATAAACCTTGTGTTAAAATTTCATAGATTTCTATTCACTTTTACTAAAGTTAGAGTGCGAAAACTAAAAGTATTCGGACGACGACGACGACGACGACGACGCCGACGACGCCAACGTGATAGCAATATACGACGAAAATTTTTTCAAAATTTGCGGTCGTATAAAAATCTAAGTACATGTTTAGATTCAGCATATCAAACCAGGTGCTCCGCAGGGCGCAGCTTTATACGACCGCAGAGGTCGAACCCTGAACAGTTGGGGCAAGTATGGACAAAACATTCTAGCGTGATACAGCTCTGAATTTGGATTGTGATCAAATTTTTGACATTACATGGGTTTTTTTTACACAAAACAAATGTCAAGATTTTACAAATTTTACAATTAAAGATATCTTCTTCAAACTTTTTAAATCTAAAATTAAATAGTTGACACAGCATAGGTTTCTGACACAGAATGAATGTGGTCTAATGAACTTAAAAGTTTGTTTTTGCCTTTTAGCAATTCACTATGCTGTTGAATATTAATCCTCTCAAAAAAATGTTTGAAGAAATTTTCTTTTTATTTATGAAATCTGAAATGAGAAAAATTTAACCCCCCCCCCTTTTTTCACATCCCCGTTTCCCTTTTTCCAAAACTGATATCAATTCAAATTTCTAATGGAGTTTGCAACAATAACTACTCTTTTAAATACATCATAAAATATTAAAATGTAAAATAAAGTGCTTGTTATCACTGAATGGTAAAGATTGGTTGGTAGTAAAAGTGAATATACATTGTTTATTGTATAAAACAATAAAAAAAACTTCATCAGCAACATTTTATATTGGCAAATTTCCAATGAAGTTATTTACATAAAGTTATTGGCAAATAAAAATAGAAAATGACATCATAGTCATGTCTGGCAAATGTCCAACATACATTATCTAAAAACATTTTAGATAAGATAAGGAAATAAGATGTAACCAGGTGCTCCGCAGGGCGCAGCTTTATACGACCGCAGAGGTCGAACCCTGAACAGTTGGGGCAAGTATGGACAAAACATTCAAGCATGATACAGCTCTGAATTTGGATTGTGATCAAATTTTTGACATTACATGGGTTTTTTTTACACAAAACAAATGCCAAGATTTTACAAATCAATTAAAGATTTCTTCTTCAAACTTTTTAAATCTAAAATTAAATAGTTGACACAGCATAGGTTTCTGACACAGAATGAATGTGGTCTAATGAACTTAAAAGGTTTTTTTTCCCTTTGAGCAAATCACTATGCTGTTGAATATTAATCCTCTCAAAAAAATGTTTGAAGAAATTTTCTTTTTATTTATGAAATCTGAAATGAGAAAAATTTAACCCCCCCCCCCTTTTTTCACATCCCCGTTTCCCTTTTTCAAAACTGATATCAATTCAAATTTCTAATGGAGTTTGCAACAATAACTACTCATTTAAATACATCATAAAATATTAAGATGTAAAAAAACTGCTTGTTATCACTGAATGGTAAAGATTATTTAAATTTATCAGTTGGTAGTAAAAAGTGTATATACATTGTATATTGTATATAACAAAGATTTAAGTTGATTCTGGACAAAGAAAGATAACTCCAATTAAAAAAAATTCTTGCTATTGCACAATATTGTGCAATAGGATATTTCTTGCTTACTATTCTGGACAAAGAAAGATAACTCTAATTAAAAAAAAATTTGCTATTTCACAATATTGTGCAATTAGATATTTCTTGCCATTGCACAATACTGTGCAATTGAAAAGACTTGCTATTGCACAATACTTAATATAATAATTTTAGATCCTGATTTGGACCAACTTGAAAACTGGGCCCATAATCAAAAATCTAAGTACATGTTTAGATTCAGCATATCAAAGAGGCCCAAGAATTCAATTTTTGTTAAAATCAAACTTAGTTTAATTTTGGACCCTTTGGACTTTAATGTAGAATTTGAAATTTGAAAACAGGACCAAAAATGAAGAATCTACATACACAGTTAGATTTGGCATATCAAAGAACCCCAAGGATTCAATTTTTGATGAAATCAAACAAAGTTTAATTTTGGACCCTTTGGACCTTAATGTAGACCAATTTGAAAACTGGACCAAAAAACTTCAATAATCAAGAATCTAAGTACATTTTTAGATTCAACATATCAAAGAACCCAACCGATTCATTTTTTGTCAAAATCAAACTAAGTTTAATTTTGGACCCTTTGGACCTTAATGTAGACCAATTTGAAAACGGGACCAAAAGTTGAGAATCTACATATACAGTTAGATTCGGCATATCAAAGAACCCCAATTATTCAATTTTGATGAAATCAAACAAAGTTTAATTTTGGACCCTTTGGGCCCCTTTTTCCTAAATTGTTGGGACCAAAACTCCCAAAATTAATACCAACCTTCCTTTTATGGTCATAAGCCTTGTGTTTAAATTTCATAGATTTGTATTTACTTATACTAACATTATAGTGCGAAAACCAAGAAAAATGCTTATTTGGGTCCCTTTTTGGCCCCTAATTCCTAAACTGTTGGGTCCTAAACTCCCAAAATCAATACCAACCTTCCTTTTGTGGTCATAAACATTGTGTTTAAATTTCATAGATTTCTATTTACTTAACCTAAGGTTATTGTGCAAAAACCAAGAAAAATGCTTATTTGGGCCCTTTATTGGCCCCTTATTCCTAAACTATTGAAACCAAAACTCCCAAAATCAATCCCAATCTTTCTTTTGTGGTCATAAACCTTGTGTCAAAATTTCATAGATTTCTATTAACTTAAACTAAAGTTATGGTGCGAAAACCAAGAAAATGCTTATTTGGGCCCTTTTTGGCCCCTTATTCCTAAAATGTTGGGACCAAAACTCCCAAAATCAATACCAACCTTCCTTTTATGGTCATAAACCTTGTGTTAAAATTTCATAGATTTCTATTCACTTTTACTAAAGTTAGAGTGCGAAAACTAAAAGTATTCGGACGCCGGACGACGACGACGACGACGACGCCGACGCCAACGTGATAGCAATATACGACGAAAATTTTTTCAAAATTTGCGGTCGTATAAAAAAACTGCTTGTTATCACTGAATGGTAAAGATTATTTTAATTTATCAGTTGGTAGTAAAAAGTGAATATACATTGTATATTGTATATAACAAAGATTTAAGTTGATTCTGGACAAAGAAAGATAACTCCAATTAAAAAAAAAATCTTGCTATTGCACAATATTTTGCAATTAGATATTTCTTGCTTACTATTCTGGACAAAGAAAGATAACTCTAATTAAAAAAAAATTGGCTATTTCACAATATTGTGCAATTAGATATTTCTTGCCATTGCGCAATACTGTGCAATTGAAAAGACTTGCTATTGCACAATACTTAATATAATAATTTTAGATCCTGATTTGGACCAACTTGAAAACTGGGCCCATAATAAAAAATCTAAGTACATTTTTGGATTCAGCATATCAAAGAACCCCAAGATTTCAATTTTTGTTAAAATCAGACTAAGTTTAATTTTGGACCCTTTGGACTTTAGTGTAGACCAATTTGAAAACAGGACCAAAAATGAAGAATCTACATACACAGTTAGATTTGGTATATCAAAGAACCCCATTTATTCAATTTTTGATGAAATCAAACAAAGTTTAATTTTGGACCCCGATTTGGACCAACTTGAAAACTGGGCCCATAATCAAGAATCTAAGTACATTTTTAGATTCAGCATATCAAAGAACCTAACTGATTCATTTTTTGTCAAAATCAAACTAAGTTTAATTTTGGACCCTTTGGACCTTAATGTAGACCAATTTGAAAACGGGACCAAAAGTTAAGAATCTACATACACAGTCATGACAGTTAGATTCGGCATATCAAAGAACCCCAATTATTCAATTTTGATGAAATCAAACAAAGTTTAATTTTGGACCCTTTGGGCCCCTTATTCTGTTGGGACCAAAACTCCCAAAATCAATACCAACCTTCCTTTTATGGTCATAAACCTTGTGTTTAAATTTCATAGATTTCTATTTACTTATACTAAGGTTATGGTGCGAAAACCAAGAAAAATGCTTATTTGGGTCCCTTTTTGGCCCCTAATTCCTAAACTGTTGGGACCTAAACTCCCAAAATCAATACCAACCTTCCTTTTGTAGTCATTAACATTGCGTTTAAATTTCATTGATTTCTATTTACTTAAACTAAAGTTATTGTGCGAAAACCAAGAATAATGCTTATTTGGGCCCTTTTTTGGCCCCTAATTCCTAAACTGTTGAAACCAAAACTCCCAAAATCAATCCCAACCGTTTTTTTTGTGGTCATAAACCTTGTGTCAAAATTTCATAGATTTCTATTAACTTAAACTAAAGTTATAGTGCGAAAACCAAGAAAATGCTTATTTGGGCCCTTTTTGGCCCCTAATTCCTAAAATGTTGGGACCAAAACTCCCAAAATCAATACCAACCTTCCTTTTGTGGTCATAAACCTTGTGTTAAAATTTCATAGATTTCCATTCACTTTTACTAAAGTTAGAGTGCGAAAACTAAAAGTATTCGGACGCCGGACGACGACGACGACGCAGACGCCAACGTGATAGCAATATACGACGAAAAATTTTTCAAATTTTGCGGTCGTATAAAAACCCAAGAATTCAATTTTTGTTAAAATCAAACTTAGTTTAATTTTGGACCCTTTGGACTTTAATGTAGACCAATTTGAAAACGGGACCAAAAATTAAGAATCTACATACACAGTTAGATTTGGCATATCAAAGAACCCCAATTATTCAATTTTTGATGAAATCACACAAAGTTCAATTTTGGACCCTTTGGGCCCCTTATTCCTAAACTGTTGGGACCAAAACTCCCAAAATCAAACCAAACCTTCCTTTTATGGTCTTAAACCTGGTGTTTAAATTTCTTAGATTTCTATTTACTTATACTAAAGTTATGGTACGAAAACCAAGAATAATGCTTATGTGGGCCCCTTTTTGGCCCCTAATTCCTAAACTGTTGGGACCTCCACTCCCATAATCAATTCCAACCTTCCTTTTGTGGTCATAAACCTTGTGTTTAAATTTCATACATTTCTATTCACTTTTACTAAAGTTAGAGTGCGAAAACTAAAAGTATTCGGACGATAACGACGATGACGCTGACAATGACGACGCCAACTTGATACCAATATACGACCAAAAAATTTTCAATTTTTGCTGTCTTATAAAACCTGCAAAATTTCCTTAAAATTACTAATTCTGGGGCAGCAACCCAACAACGGTTTGTCTGTTTGTCTGAAAATATCAGAGCAGATAGATCTTGACCTGATAAACAATTAAGCCCCCGTCAGATTTACTCTTAATGCTTTGGTTTCAGAGTTATAAGCCAAATCTACCTTTTACCCCTATGTTCCATTTTTAGCCATGGCGGCCATCTTGGTTTGTTGGCAAGGTCACGCCACACATTTTTTAAACTAGATACTCAATTGACGATTGTGGCTAAGTTTGGTTAAATTTGGCCTGGTAGTTTCAGAGAAGAAGATTTTTTAAAAGAATACATAAATTTTAGAAAAATGGTTAAAAATTGACTATAAAGGGCAATAACTCCTAAAGGGGTCAACTGACAATTTTGGTCATGTTGACTTATTTGTAGATCTTACTTTTCTGAACATTATTGCTGTTTACAGTTTATCTCTATCTATAATAATATTCAAGATAATAACCAAAAACTGCAAAATTTCCTTAAAATTACCAATTCAGGGGCAGCAACCTAACAACGGGTTTTCCGATTCATCTGGTAATTTCAGGGCAGATAGATCTTGACCTGATAAACAATTTCACTCCTGTCAGATTTGCTCTAAATGCTTTGGTTTTTGAGTTATAAGCCAAAAACTGCATTTTACCCCTATGTTTTATTTTTAGCCATGGCAGCCATCTTGGTTGGTTGGCCGGGTCACGCCACACATTTTTTACACTAGATACCCCAATGATGATTATGGCCAAGTTTGGTTAAATTTGGCCCAGCAGTTTCAGAGGAGAAGATTTTTGTAAAAGTTAACGATGACGACGGACGATGACGACGCCGGACGCCAAGTGATGGGAAAAGCTCACTTGGACCTTTGGGCCAGGTGAGCTAAAAATCTTATCTTTTTTTTTCAAGTAGTCACTGAACCATGAAAATAAGGTCAAGGACATTGGACATGTAACTAACGGAAACTTTGTAACATGAGGCATCTATATACAAAGTATGAAGCATCCAGGTCTTCCACCTTCTAAAATATCAAGCTTTTAAGAAGTTAGCTAACACCGCCGCCGCCGCCACTGCCGTAGCTGCCGCCGGATCACTATCTCTATGTCGAGCTTTCTGCAACAAAAGTTGCAGGCTCAACAAAAACCTGATGAAAAGAAAATTGCCAATAATTGATAATTGAAATGATAATGCTTTTATCTGTTATTTACTCTTTTTTCTAGGACAACTTTTCTAAAAAAAAATTAAGATTAAACAATATACAATTATGACCATACAGATACTTAATTGGGACCATTCTGATAAGTTACCATCAATAGTCAATAGGACAACAATATATAACAACGGAGGCCAGCAAGATTCTTTAGAGTTAAAAATAATGAATTATCGAATTAGACACACCAGTATAATCAGAAAGATTTTACTAATGGTATGCAGTCAGGGAGACCTGTCAAACAGTACTTATTTTCTGAGAATTATTATCGCTCCGACAATATTGATGTTGTCACAGTAAATGCACCATTATATGTGCTTTGATGAATGTCATTAATTTCTGTCTCCAAATTCATAAATTCCCCATCCTTTTGACAAAATTTCTCTTAAGTAATCTGCATTAAATCATCAATGAAGTCTTCAAGCTAATCATAACATAATGAACATTGTACTGTAATAAATTGACAATGTACTTTTGGAGAATTTCAAAGTAAGGAATACAATTTTTAAGGGGTTAATGCTGTCAATAGAAAACATAAACATGGCAACAACAATGACACTTCAAAGTGTTAGATTTGTTGATTTTTTTAGAGGGGCAATAACTCCTAATAAAGTCAACAGATTTTTCTCCAATTTTTGTAATTTACACTTTTAACCTAGCTCCTCTAGTTTTTGAAACAATGGCAGAGAAATGCAGACAAAACTTTTAAACATTTAGGGGCAATTAATTCAAAAGAGGTGGACACATTTTTTTTAAATTCTGAGGTATTCAGATAGATTAGTTATCTGACTAATTCTACCCTAGTCAATTTTTGTTTACTGTGAATTCATTAATTTTCGTTGGATTCCAATTTTCTTGGATTTCGCGGTTACAGGTGAACCACGAAATTAAATGTTCCACAAATGACAGATTTGCTATACAGGCTTGTACAATGTTGTAAGACTGCATCAAAATCCTGAAATCAAATATCCACGAACATGCAAGTTTTCCCTAATCCACGAAAATTGGTACCCACGAAAATTAAATGAGTCCACAGTAATTGCTATAGTTTTAGAGTCACAAAACTGTAGTTTGACCACAAAAAAAAACACACTTTAACCTTATAATTGTTTGGACACACAGACCATTCAATAATTTTAATCAAATCAAACTGCCTCCTAGCATCATGAGCATAGACAGGATACACAAACTAAAATTTATTAACTTAAGTTTCATTTTTTTCTGTCCCCTGTAAAAAAAACCTTATATGAAATTAATTTCATGTAGCAATCTTAGTCTGCATAACATCAAGTCATCAACTATAAATTTGATATAAAATGTAAAACCTGCATAAAAGTGTTAAACAGAAACTTGATAAAATGAGTCCTTCAAATACTATAACAATTGTCTGTTTATCAGAATTCTAAGAAAGCATACTTAAAACAAGGAAATTAGTTCCTGGTCGGCAATCAAATCAGAAAAATGGGAAGGAAATTAAATTTGTCTGATAAATACACTAATCAAAATGAGACATTTTATAATGATGACAGTAATCCAAGCTTGTTACTGTCTGATTGGAGGCAAAATAGACAAATACAGTGAAAACAGCATTCACAAACCACCTGAGAGACGTTGGATTTTGTTCAGTTTAGATGGGTGTCTTTGGCCATCTTGGATTGTAAAAAACAGGAGAATCTTAGGTCCAGATTTTCAATCAAGTTAGCAAAATTTGATGCAGGAATGCAGATACCTAATATGAATTTGCATTTAAAAAAAAAATTATAAGATTTTTCTTTAAAAATATTAATATTTTACCAGTATAG
The DNA here is from genome assembly GCA_037788925.1 of Mytilus galloprovincialis. Lineage (NCBI taxonomy): Eukaryota > Metazoa > Mollusca > Bivalvia > Mytilida > Mytilidae > Mytilus > Mytilus galloprovincialis. Next base: position 68,631,918 of record CM075330.1, on the reverse strand, counting down.
ATTATTTTTGCTTGATTTTCAAATGTTTTTAAATTGGGGCATTTTAAGGGGAGGTAACTCTGAAATAATGCATTTTCTGAAGGAATCTACATGGAATTTTGCTATTTTGTATTTTTGCTGGAAAAAACGCACGATGACCCTATCTTTTCTTTTGATATTCTGAAAGCATTTTCCAAAAGCTATCTTCTAGTATTTTATTTTACAATTCTATAATTTAGTTTAGCTTCTATTCACATAATGATGTTTTTTTCCTGTATAATCTATCACAACATGTAGCTTGAGAAAATGTGCGGTGACCTATTATTTTTATTATATTTTTGAACATATATCAATATAATTTAATTTTGGATGTAACGCGTCTTCTGATTGGCCGACGTTATTTTGTTATCAGACCATAGACATAATTTAGTCATGTGACCGTGACGTCATCAACGTTTTTTCAAGGTTTTCTACGGTTTAAAATGGAATTAGAATTAAATTATAAGAAATGACTGTAACTATGCGCGTTATTCAGTGTGCACCAAATTTTTTATGTTATTTCTTCATAGACAGAAAAAATATTACAGTCATTCCTTAAATAAACTACGTTTTGGCAAAGTATGAATAAATTCAATCATTTTTAATTTAGACACCTATACCACCTTAAAGGATAAAGTTTATGCAGTTAAAATTTCTCTAGAATTTCACTTTCCATGTTCTCATAGATTTCATTGTAGACAAGTTGCCCAAGTTACTAGGATTCATTTAAGACAGGTTTCACTGTACTGCAAATTGCAATGCAAAGCAGTATACTGTCTACAATAACATAGTCTAAGCTATCTAATCTAAGGAAACAACTAGATCTTAATATACAATACACCATAACAAAAACTATGACCTACCCCCAATTGCTAAGAAACTAGCTAAGACCATTCTCAGCAAGTTAGGTTAACCAATTCTCTTATAAATGATCAAATTCAATGTTATCAAGAGCTATTTATTTTTTTTCAGATAAAATACGAATTGCTTTGATGAAATCTTTAGAAAAGTCACCTGAACCAAAGGTGCATCATTTTAGCTATATTCATTGATATTTCAGCTACAAACACATTTTTTTAACAGTTCTTTTTATAGAATTCAATCGAATTGATTTAGTTAAACACAGGTATAGTTTACGGTTTGTCTCTGCAAGTAATAATTCACCATCATTATATTAACATGATTACATGCTTTTACAAAGAATACTCCAAAATTCCAGAATTTGAATAATAAAACTGTAAAAGTCTAGCAATTTTCCTTAAATTTAAAGAAATGGTGCCTTAGTATTCCAGTAATGAAATAGAACAAAAATGTATTTTCTGCAGCCTTCAGGGAATATTTGATAAACCACTAACATTATGAAGCATTAACTCCTAATAGAAGGAAACCATTATGTAACGTTAACCCATCTGTGTCAAACTGTGTTATAGTTCTCTGTAAATCAATGTTGATATTCATCAAAAATTTGTTTTCATTTTGCCTCTATTTCAATGATGCAAGTTTCATTTATTTATAAATTTCCTTTTCAAAAGGTTTTCTAAGAAATAGTTTAATTCTTTTATTATTAAGAAATAAAACCTTTCCCAAGAATAAGTTGTAGTCTACCTCAGGCCATTTATAAAATAAAATTTTGCAATTTGAAGTGTCCAACAACAGCTATTGATCTGCCATAACGTGATATGTCAGTTCATAGAATGGAAACTATTTTTTTTCCCTTGAAACAATCATTAATTGATTTAATCAGCTGTACACAAAAAATAAACTAGAAATGAAAATACATGTACCAATACTGAATATTATAGCTGAACTATAAAACACACTGACACTGCATGCAATGTAGGATTCATTCAATACAGTTTCATATATGAGTTTATTCTACTGTAATAATAAATTGTTTTTTAGCAGGTTACTAGATTGTACTACGGAAATGTTGAATGCATTGCTATTATACATAACCACCTTTAAGTTTTATTACTATTAAAATAAAAAAAATTAATATAAATTCATACTAGAACACACCCGTATATCGCGGGTCCGTGACTGAATTAAAGTATATAACTATGCGCAAGCCTTATTTTAGTATTAGTATTGTCATCATTCTGATAAAGTCATGCTGATTATAAGATACACAGTTTTCTCTGCTTTCAAATCTTTCTGTTTGAACCCGTCGAACTGGAACTTATCAATTATTGATAATATTAATTATTTGGAAAACAAAAGGTCCTGGAATGGAGTATTTTTTAATCAACAGCATTGTCCTATATTAGTTATAAATATTGAATTCTTTGATTCGCTGTTTTACGTCATGCCCGCTAACAAATTGAAAACTGTACCTATACGCCTTATTTTAGTCCAGATTTTTAGTATTCGTATTGTTATCTTAGAAAGTCTAACTGATTAAAATACTACAATAGGTAACAATTTGACAATTAAGTAGTGTCAACCCTGTGATTATGACCCGTGTAATACTATATAGCATATTAATCCTGAATACACCGTTTGGTGGTGCGCCTGTAAGATGCGGAACGTACAGATAAGGTAATCGGTAATAGGTAAATATACTATTGGTATCGGTATCGGACTCGACCCGGAACTTCTTAATTATTGGCAATATTAATTACGTGGAAAACAAAAGAGCCTGGAGTGGTGTAATTTTTAATCTACACCTTTGTACTATATTAGTTATATATAAAGTTGAATTCTTTGATTCGTTGTTTTTACGTGATGACGGCTGACAAATTGGACCTCGTAATTTTAGTATTATAGATATGCAATATGCATCATTTATTTATACATGTTATAATTGTATCAAAGTATCATTTGATAAAAACTGTCTGTAAACAGTTCAACAGAAGTCTTCACAATAAATTTTACATGCCAAAAGCTCATTAACCATTTTTTTTTTTGAAACTCCAACGGTGGTATGAAAACTGCTTAATTAAGCTTATGTTCAAACTTTCTATTCTTTGTACAATGCAACCTCGGACTAAATTCTCCCAACTTGGTTGTTTTTTACTCTCGTACATTTCATATAATAAGTGTTATATTCCAATCAATATTTCTATGGTAGGCAATATCATCCTAATTGGTGACGGAAATCTTTCAAGTTACAAAATTACATTTTCAATGCTTCAAAGTAATTAGTTTAAACGACATTTTTTCAGGAAACCGATCAAAACAATCATGAGTGACAATCTTGGAAGACAAATTTGAATAAAAGAATCCTCCAAGCTTTTCGAATTCTAAAATTATCACGGGAAAACATGATGTCTAATTGTATTATATAAAACTATTTCTAGATTGGCAGTGATGTAAAAAGGTTACAGTGTACTAAAAAATATAATTATTTAAGTGCAGAAATATCCAGGTTGAAAAATAAATCTTCAAGGGTCTTTAACTGTTTTTATGGTATAAGGAGCATCCAAAATACATTGATATAAAAAGATGATGAGCAATGAGGTATGATTACCAATGAGACAACTCTCCATCAGAGACCAAATTATTTAGAAGTTTAAGTCAACTGATTGAGATTAATAGAATCAGGGGACAAGATCTGAAAAAAAGATTACTATTTTAACACAGTAACATACCTATGACCCCATCCAACACAGAAGAAAAGTTACATCATGTCATATCATAAAAGATTTTTTTAATCTTTGTGAATTTATAGTTTTTTTTGCAGATTTTTGATACTGTCTTACATGAAGTTCAATTCATTCAATATCTTTACGACTATCAGCAATTTAGTGTTTGACGTATAGATTGATAAAGAACCAACGACTTTCGGCAGGAAAACTAAGCTTGACTTATGTATACACATACTACATGTATACAAGTATATTGTTACTGCTGACTTTTATAAAAGACTATTATGTTGACCTCTAAATCTCATCTGACTATATATGTGTCCCTTAGAATCTAATTTCAAACCCTTCACTAAAGGTGACAACAGAAGAAGAACCTTATATGTTTATCTTGTTCTGTGCCTTAATTTAATCCAATATTGAAAATAAAGTAAGATTTTGCTTTTCATCTGAAAACCATTGGTACCTACTGAATGATGTCCTATACTCTATTGATTACTAACTTCTTTTTCATTTGGACTATGGCGGAGAGTTGTCTCATTGGCAATCATACTACACCTTCTAATTTCTATATTAACAATGTCCTATTTTATGATTTATGTCACGCTTATTTCCAGGATTTCAATCAGTCTAGAGGCCTGAATAAGGGTAAAACATTTCTGTAATTAAGGTAAAATTGTTTTCATTATTCTTTGCTTATGAACCAAATATAACATCAACTTTCTTAATCTAATCAAACAATTCTGTTATGTCAATCCAATAGTATTAACTTTTTTTATTCAAAATTGAACATAACATTTGCAATCGATAAAAAACTGTTCTTATTGAACCCCTTAATAGATTTGTCCGTAAATCTGACAACAACGCATTAATGAAAACAGAGAAAATTCTAATTGAAAAGGTCGTTCTGTAATTCTGTAGAAACGTGAAATGAAATCCCAGCCTCTAATTCCGTTATGATCTATAGAATACTGATTTCCCAGGAAAAACGCCTTGATTAATTTTTCCCTCTACGATCGTGTCCATTTATGAAATACCAATTATTCATCTAATGATAAAGTTACGCTGGTACAAATAAATAAATGGATAATATTTATTACCATCCTTATTTGTTAAAAAGTAAACCAAGCATGACAGCAGCTAAATATAGTATGATTAAAGACATAAAATAAGGGAAAATAAAACGTTGTAGTGATGGAGATGGCATTCTACTATAAATATTCATCTTTCCTGTCATTCGGATTGAAAAACGGCATAGACGTTTAAAAGATAAACATGATAAATGTGCTGAAAGTTAACTCTGTGGTATAGAAGTTTAATATTCCCATATAAATTTTATTTTAGGAAGAAAAATATGATAAGTTATAAATGTTTATTATTATATTTTTTTAAAGGCTTCTTGATGGTGCATGATTAATATGACAGCCACAAATATACATGTAAGGTAACATTTTTACTGGACTTGACCGATTTATAATGATATTTAACCAATGTCCAAATGACATTAAAAATGGATGTGAAATGTCAACCAATTCTCATCATGAGGACTGCACTCCTGTCAATTTCGTAATTTCACTGTGGTCATGATATCTACATTATGACTGAAAATAAATTCTGAATCTTTTCATACTGACAGTAAAAAATTGTTATGTACAAATCTAAGTATCTTTCTATTACAGAATTTAACTTGGACTTACATGACTTAATTGAGGAAAATCATTTATAATTCAAACCATTTCAATGATCTTATTTCAACTACTGAGTTTTTCCGTTAACTAGATAATTTGTTTTATAAATAATCAATGACCACTGTAAAACTATAAAATTAGTGACATTTAATTTCAGTGTACAGCTTGAATAAATAGCCAGACAGGAACATCTTTCTTTACTGTCACATGACTATTTTTGTATTCTCATGTCTATTCCCTTATATAATTTTAATTTCCTGGCAGAAAATATTCGAGTGATGCAGAACAACCGAAATGTTTCATCCACTGTAAAAATATATTTTTAATGTCAGTTTTCACAAATAACCTCTTTATGTTCATCATTTATTATTGACAATTTCACTTTTTAATTTCAATGTCTTTGTAGATTACATGTTGTTTACTCTAATCAAAAAGGTCCTTTACAAGTTATAATATACAAAGTGGTGCTGGTAGAAATCAGCCTTCTGCCTAGTTGACCAGTATTGAATAAATATAAGACCAATATACATGTATAGCTGGCCATTAAAGATTCTAATCTCAACCACTAGTCAATCTACTGCAATTTATCATTGAAATGAATTGTTAGTCATGAACTTCCTCTTAGCTTTTAATTCCTAAAGCATTCTGCATATCAAAATAAAGAGATGTGGTACAATAACAAATGACATTACTATATCCATAAGATCCCAAATAAGGTTGAACTTCAGGTCATTTGTATATTAGTATCCAATCTGGTGATATATAAATCTCTTTATGATGTTTATATAACAAAAAAGATTACAAATTGAAATTAAACTAAGATCCAAATAAAACTTGGAAAACAGTAAACTAGCTACAGTACTACTAATTATATTTTAAAGTAGCAGAATTGCATGAAATTTTGTCATTCCAGAAAATCTTCATGTATTTTTTTAATATAAATAGCTGTATGAAATATCTAAAAAGTCACTACATGGGAAAATGATAATGATGATTTGGATTTATATGAATCTTCATGTACTTGTAACATAAATTTCATATTTGCCAGTAACAAGTATAGGTAAAGTCAGTCACAGAGATCTATTCTATTTATTTAATTAACAACATGTACATCATTTTGTACAGGTACATGTATGTAAGCTTATGTATTGGTTATCATGGCTATTTCGAAGTGAATACTCACATGAAAAGCACAGAGAAAACACATTGATGCAAAAAGCTAAAAAAAAGTCTCTCAATGAGCTTTTAAAAAAATATTGAAAAGAAACAGAAAAGAAACATAAAAACATTGTCAATAAAGGGCTGCGCTTTAGTGCATGATACGCCCGTTGCTCTTTTAACTTGTCTTTTATGCTTTAAATGAAATTATATGATCAACTAGAAATATATATACAAATCAAAAGGGATGTTACATTAATATATTCACCAAAGTTTCATAAAATCCCCCTTTTTTAAGTATAAAAATTCATTACTTAAGAAAACGTAAAATCTAAAATTTATAAAAATGGAAAGGGAGCTTAGGTCAATAGATATAAACAATTTATCAAAGTTGCATAAAATTTTGTGAAAGTGTTAGTTATTGTCCCAAAATTGGAAAATCCCCTCTTTTTTAAGCATAAAAATTCATAACACGGAAATGTAAAATCTGAAATTTATAAAAATTGAAAGGGAGCTTACATCAATAGATATAAACAATTCACCAAAGTTTCATGGACATTGGTGAAAGCCTTTTTGAGTTATTGTCCGAAGTGTTGAAAATCCCCCTTTTTTTTATGAATAAAGCCCCATAAATCCAAAACTTAAAATCTGAAATTTATAAAAATTGAAAGGGAGCTTACATCAATAGATATAAACAATTCACCAAAGTTTCATGGACATTGGTGAAAGCCTTTTTGAGTTATTGTCTGAAGTGTTGAAAATACCCCTTTTTTTATGAATAAAGCCCCATAAATCCAAAACTTAAAATCTGAAATTTATAAAAATTGAAAGGGAGCTTACATCAATAGATATAAACAATTCACCAAAGTTTCATGGACATTGGTGAAAGCCTTTTTGAGTTATTGTCCGAAGTGTTGAAAATACCCCTTTTTTTATGAATAAAGCCCCATAAATCCAAAACTTAAAATCTGAAATTTATAAAAATTGAAAGGGAGCTTACATCAATAGATATAAACAATTCACCAAAGTTTCATGGACATTGGTGAAAGCCTTTTTGAGTTATTGTCCGAAGTGTTGAAAATCCCCCCTTTTTTATGAATAAAGCCCCATAAATCCAAAACTTAAAATCTGAAATTAAAAAAAAACGAAAGGGAGCTTACATCAATAGATATAAACAATTCACTTAAGTTTCATGGAAATTGGTGAAAGTGTTTTTGAGTTATTGTCCGAAGTGTGGACGACGGACGGACGGACAGACGGCAGACAGAGGGACGGACAACGGTATACCATAATACGTCCCGTCTAAAAGACGACGGGCGTATAACCAAAAGTAAAGTTTAATTTCCTGTAATTTTTTATGACAAAATCTGATTTTTTATTTTCTTTTAAATTAATTTTCAAAAACACTTAAGTTCATCTTCCATGTCTTCCAACTCAGAAGAATTTTAATAAAAGATCAAAATAGTTGTTTTATTACATACATTTATGCTACTACATGCTTTATATGCATGTTAAATTCTAAAAAAAATGCTAAAAAAGTGTGCTCTTCAGGGACTGATCACCCACAAAAAATTTTTTTTTTTCCAATCAAAACATGATCAATGACATCAATGAGACAGCCAGCTAAATTGTTATTAGGATCAATGGTCCGGAAACGGTCATATATGCCAGACATGACCGATTCGGAAACTCAAAAGTCCTAAATCATTTATTGGGATTTAGGTCAAATTTTATTTTTCAACAGAAATAATTTCGGTCATTTCGTTGAGATTGAGTTTCAAATCGCCATTTTAAACATATTTTTGTTTTGTTATCGATTTTATGTAATTAAACTGCCACTCCAGTTAAGTGTTATAATCCTGAGGGCCCTCCTAATAACTATATTAATGCCTCGGGGAGCTATTGGCTAATGATCGCTAATCTCTTTACCTGTGTTTTAAGTTCACACCTGGCTATTAATCACAAGCTCCGAACTAATATTATAAAGAAATTAAAATTCTATACCAACTGTCTTCATTATTTAATTACTTTTTAGCTAAGACAATTGTCAATAATGATTTAAAATTAAATTAAAACATGATTTAATTTACGGAGAAAAAAGATTTTTTTCGCTACTAACACACGTGCTTTGTTTACTATGATACGCATGCCTGAAATTCTCTTCCACAGATTTGATACTAAATCGTAAATTTAAAATGATTTCTTGCTAAATAAAGCAAGTGCAACTATTTTCATTAATATTCTTACACTATTAAAGGTAAATATTCAAAAAACGATGTTTTCCTGTGAATTTGATAAACAAAACTAATCCCAGAAATAAGTCCGGAATTGTTCGTTTTAGTATTGTCGCATTACATCCGGTTTGAATTTCGACTTCAGAATCGAAAGAAACGTAAGCGATGACTGAGAAAATTACGATTTTGAGTCATTAAAATCATTTTATTCTTAAACTGTTGCCTTGCCTTAATTGCTTTTGATCGATTTTAGGAAAATGGTAGGATAAATCATGAAGTAAACGCAATGCAACAGTGAAACAAGTTCGTTGATGCTAGCAGTAATGAGATTTTGACAATCTGTTTTTGAAAAGGGGCACCAACTTTTATGTTATATGAAAATGACCGAAATTAGGTGAAAAAATTTCCGGATCCTTGATTAGGATTGATTATGAATTAAGTGACAATGTTGATTCATTGAGTACATGAATATTTTTTTTCTTCTTTTTTAAAATATTTTAACATCACAAATAGTAAACCTCAAAAACGTTTCTTTTTGTTTTCACTGCATAAATCCAATTGAGGATCAATAGTCATGATACATGTAGTTAAATGACATCTGATAACCAAGAGTTGTCTTTCTTTGATTTAAAACATGCAGACTTCTGTATCCATTTTGTAATTTAACCTTGACCTTGATGTATATGGTATCCTTTGGAATCACTATAGCCAAGATTATGACACATCAAACAGGTGAACCATTTACCATGTCTTCACCAGCTTTAATATAAGCAGACACTACTTTCAACCATGACAGATTTAGCCAACTTTTGTAAAAAAAAATGTACATGTACATTTGTAGTACATTGAAAAAAATAGGTCAACCAAGCACAACAAATTATTGCATTCCATTCTGCATCAAGTACATATTTGTCATTGTAATCTAACTAATCTTGAGACTAAGGTTTATATGGGGACTATAAAGTGAAAATAAATATGTAACAACATACTATTAGACATAGCTAAATGACTTGTGCTACACATGTGTGTAAACCATCATCAATTAATAATTTGATACATGAATTTGAGAATGGAATGGGGAGCATGTCAATGAAACAACAACCTGACTAAAGGGCAGCCCAAGGCCACCAATAGATCTTCAACACAACGAGAAAATCCTGCACCATAGGTAGGCTTCAGCTCGCCCCTTAACAAAAATGTGTACTAAATGTAGTTCAGTGAAAATTAACATCAAAACAAACTTGGAAACATGTACATGTAAAAATGATCTAAAATTAAAAGAACATACAAGACTAACCATGCCAGAGGCTCTTGACTTGGAACAGGCACAAAAATGCAGAGACCAAAGGGGGTTAAAACATCTTTTGTATGATACAAAATTGTGAAATCAACCACCCCACCGCACCCCACCCCAACTAAGGGGTCATCCATAATTGTCAACCATTTTCCAAAGTGTACAAAACGTACACTTTTTCAGACCCCCCACCCTCCCTCAAAAAGTGTACATCAACCATTTTCAGATTTCAAGAGAGGAATCAATCATTCTTAATAAAAAGAAGATCCTGTTTAATATATTTTAGTTTAATATAGAAATTTGCATTGAAAATAAACTAAAACATATCTGACTGTTTTATTTGATGACATCTGTCTGTGATGCTTGTGTTTTGTCAAAATAAAGAGTACAAAGATTAGTGTTTCCCCTATCACACAGTTGGAATGGTAACTCCAATGAAAAAGAGCAGCTAGAGCATGCAAAAGATAAACAAAAGGGCACATAAATTATGCTATAAAGAATCAAAGAAGGGAAATGCATGGTTATATTGCATTAGTAAAGGATGGACTGACAGTTGTTGTGGAATCAGAGCTCAAGACAGCAATCAATAAAAGAGTAATGTTTTAAAACATTTAAAGTTTTTAAATTTCCCACCTGTATTTCTATTTAAAAGGTCCCTGTAAATTTGCCATTCATGGCACCAAGGATTTGTATAGTAAGTCTTACTATACAAATCCTTGGTTTATGTATATATACTGGATATTTTTTAAGTTAAGGTTAAACTTCATATGGAGGTGCTCCTAATTAAAAGAGGCTTATACTAAGAAAAATAAGTTTGCTTCCGGTTTACTGGTTTAATATTTTGGAATGCATTACAAGAAAATTAATCGAAGGACCAGTTTAAAATCTTTTCACAAAATGGCGTCTTGTCAAAATCAAAACATTCAAAGAATTTAGTGTTTCCATCGATTTTGTTTATTAAACAGAGTGAAACGATAACGATCTATAATAAAGCAGGTGAAATTGACAATCGGGGGTACTGAGAAATGCTTGCAAACTTTTTGTTTAAATAATTTTACTAGTTCACATTTTTGAGGCCAACCTTAAAAATATGTTTGTTTGCAGTTTTCCGACTGTACCTTCAGACTGAAGGGTCGGTAGGTAGGAAAAATATTTTATTTTATCAGCCAAAATACAGTTGAAACAAGCAGTTACACTAAACCAAGTTTCTTGTGAAGAAAAAAAAAAAAAACATTTTAAAACAACAAACACTTGACATGCTGAAAACCAACATCAAATGAACAGGCATTTTCAGATAAAAAAAACTTTTTAACCAAAACTGAAACTTTAACATAGTGTCATTATCCAATTTATGACATAAAATATGGTAAAATTATTAAATACTGGAACACTTATAAACAAGGAATGTCATTATGACTAGAACTGTTTTAAAGAAATATATTCAGACATGTATGCTTCTTGACTAGAATGTTTTCATGAGTAGAGTATTTTCATCAGATAAATGTAGATATTAAAGATTTATAAGACAATGTATTAAAGAGTGTATTTTTAATAAAAAAATAAATAACCATTGAATCTTCCCCAATTGAAAAAAAAAGGCAACTTGAACAAAAAGTATTAAGACATTCGACTGTTTTCATATTTCTAACAATATTTAATTATATATATGTGATAAGGTTATATTTTTGCCAGGCTTTAATGAAAACCGAAGAAATCTAAAGTTTGGGGTGAAATCCATATAGCACCCCATTAAAAGTAAATGGTCTGTACTGAAATGTTTTTAATGCACAAAAAAAATTGGCAGCATAGCTCCTAAGGACATGTTTTAATTGAATTCACACAGGCCACACAGTTTGGGTATATTTAATATTGTAAGAAAGAGAATGATTGCAATGAGTGGGGCAGCCCCCTTACCCTAAAGGAGCATACTCATTGCAATCGAAGATAGATTTAATATAGAGAGAGTATATTTATTTTTCAAGCTAACCATTCATTTTCTCTACATCTTTGTCTAGTTTGGGTAGCTGCGGAACCGTAGCTCTTAGGTCCTTATGCTATTTTTTGACTATTTGCGGACCACTAAGAGCTACGGTTCCGCAGCTATAGTTAGGGTTGCTTCTTATTGATTTGGCATGATCTATATCCATTAACATTTCAAATGAGCCCTTCCTCCGTACAGGCGTGTTTACAGATATCCATGAAGATTTAAGTCACGGAGGAGTGGTTTCATCTTTGTCGTCTTCACAACGATTTGTAGAAAATATGCCATACTTCAAGCTGCTGTCGAATTATTTAACCACTGAAATTGGTTCCATGAAGTCAGGCTCCACAGATTCTGTACCCGATTTGTTTGAGACAGAATGGTTATCGTGTCAGTTATGAATATCCGCTGCATCATCGTCAATGATATCATCACACATCATTACATGTGCCTGAATCTGTATAAACAGTTTACTAATAAACTTTTTTGTTTGTTATTTGTCTTAAAATTGACCCGAGACGACAGCGTAAAGTACTCCTCCGTGACTTCATGGATACCTGTAAACAATTTCCATGTGCTTTATCATTAAATGGTCACATGAACGCTTGACGGGAAGCTAAGAAAAACCAAACTTGAAATGCGTAATTGACCCAGACTTTAAATCATTTCCGGAAAAGACCCAAAGTTCCGGATCGCGTCAATAGAAGTATTAAAAAAAATTTCTTCAAATTTAAAGCAATAAAATTTTCAAAGTCGGGAGGATTTTCAAGGGTCGGTCGGTAAACTGCAAACAAACAATATTTTAATTTAAGCCTGAAAGATTTAGTTTTCATATGATTTGATCTTTTAATCGTTCAATCCGGATTGAGGAGAATTATGATAACGAAATAAATATCATCAAGTTAAAATAATAAAGAAGAAATAAGAAGAGAAACACACCCAAGCCAATTCTCAATTTTATACATCGACCTTTCCTACCATGCCTACGGACACGAAATAAATTTCGGAAATAAAAAAAAAAGCGTACAGTAAAAATGTTGATTTTTTAACCCCCTCCTCCCGAGTGTACGTTTTGTACACTTTGGAAAATGGTTGACAATTATGGATGACCCCTAATACATCTAGCTATGTAGAAAACTAGAATAAACACACAGCTATATTAGCCTATATAGTGTACAACATTTAACAACATCTATGTTACTCACCCACTGAATAACCTTAATGAAACCTCTCGGTTCTTTAAGTGGCTCAATACTGAAGCTCATAGCATTCTGTAAATCAAAAAAGACCTTTCAATGCACAAAAACTTTAATATTATACTTACAAACTGTAAAAGCTTAATGAAACCAAGAGGTTCTTTTAGTGGCTCAATACTGAATTTCATGCCAGTCATCATGGCATTCTGTAATTTAAAAAAAGACATTTAAATTCATTTAAAAAAAATATACTTATAGACATTCCATGCATTCATGACGTTACTTGACAAAGAATTCAGTTAGTAATAGGGCCATGCAAAAATGATTGTGTGTTTCCCCTTACCAGGTTTGGTCTGTTTTTACTCTATGGTTCAATTCTTAAAAATTTTCCTTTATTTGCAAAATGATAAAAAAAATGTTGCTCTTGTCTCTATTGACAATTTTGAATCATCATGATCATGCTTTCTAGAATTGTCTGATGATCTCTTAAACATGTTAAAAGAGTTTCAACATACATGACATAGCTCAATCATTAATCCTTTAGTTTCACATAGCTACTACCACAATATTGAATGTTAAACAGGAATTTCTCTGTCATATCTGTCGACTTTTTTTCACGAAAAAATAAAAATAAAATGAAAGATGTTTCCTGTCTGCTAGGCTGCTGTACCCTAGAATAACTTTCACATGTATCCATGGGGAAACCAAAATTCATTTTTCCATGGCCTGCCTTTCTATAACTCAAGTTGATTAAAATCAAATGTGAAGTAAATAATTTATCAAAAATCGACTTTGATTTTGAGTTTTAGTACTGACATGACTGAACAGACTGAAGGCTGATTTTAGTTGATTAAGTCTAAGATGTCTAAGTTTTTATTTTCTGCTACTGTCTGACATGTCCAGGACTCTACAATAACCTTTTTTTCAACTTGTCCAATAGGACAAGTACATACCAAAACTTACTTGTCCGAATGGAATTGTAACTTGTCCGAAAAAAAACCACCTTTTATATTATCCTTTTTTGCATTTTAGATTGATTCAATGAACAAAATAGTTAAAATTATAGAACATAATTTGATTTATATCTATTGATATCCTTTTCAAAAATATGAGTCGAGAAAAACTTAATCTAGTCATGTCTAGTCACAGGACTTATAGGTTCTAGTTTTCATCAATGCCAAAGTCTCATCAGACTCTGCACATCAGGTACAGTCTGGTAGGCCTGTTAGTCTACACTCATTTGGTTTGTTTCCTGGTCTTTTATGTTGATAAAATATTGATTATTTTGATTAATGCCTTACTACAATCAGCTTTGTTTTTAATATATTAAAATGTTTATTCAAACACAATCAAATATTGTTTTGTCTAAATATGATCAAATATGATTTTATGAATTTTATGGTCAATAATTTCTTCATTTTTATTTAAAAAATCTTTTTGTTAAATAAAATTTATCATATATTTATTATAAAGCAACAGAATAACATATTAGGGGAAAAAACAGGTACTGGTTTGTCTTAGTCCCGAAATGTCTCCAACGGTGCCGAACTGTCTATTAAACATGGAGCCGATTCATCAGTAAGACTGGTTCGAGAATAGTATGCGTTTTATCTGTTATAAAGTATCTGACAAAGAACCAGTTTTAAATTATCGATCGCCAGTAAACGTGTCAAATTAATAATCATTTTAAACTTCTTTCCTTGTTTTTTTTCTTCGACCATCAAAATCGGATTTAATTTATTTTCTACAGAATGATTTTACTTGTCCCGTCGGACAAGCTTGGTATGGCTTTTACTTGTCCGACCTTTTTTTCTTCTGATACCGGACAATCGGACAAGCTTTATTGTTGAGCCCTGATGTCTGATGGTCAGATGGTCAGTAGTTTATAATCAAAAGTATCAGGGTTTTTAGGTTCCTTCTGGCAGTCTGGAAGGCTGTGATTCTACATTTTGTTTTTCTTTTCATCTATTACAATGTATTACTAGAGAGCCAGTTTCATGAAAAAGTCCAAGTGCATTAAACATTAAACTAGAGACTGAAAATGTTTATCAGAGTGTCTAATAAGTTTGGTTAACATGTTATATGAAAAAGGATTTTGAATTTTTGAAAGATGATGAAAAAATTTTTAAATTAAATATTTACATGTACATGTACATAAACATGATAAATGACATACATGTACATTTGTACAATTTCATTTTTATTTTGTTGAGCATGTTCAATGATGTTGAGAGAAAAAAACAAAAATGTTTTAAACAAATACAAATACAAATATTTTATTGGCACAAACACAATTACAATAATTGGCAATGGCCCATACAACTGGTATACAAATAGTAATAATGCATAGAATATCAATAGGCATATTTAGAACAATATCATCGAACGATATCAATATCATCAACAGTAAATGATTAAAAAAAAATATATCAATTACATAGTTGGTCAAACATATTAAGTATTGAAAATAATGACAATATTAATATGTAATATTATGAACAATGATTATTAGCAATTTTATAGAGTTTGTTCTGCTTTACGCAGGTTCAAACTGTCTGAGATGAAAGAGGAAGTTAATTTTAGGATTGTGTATGAATTATTATTTAATAAAAAGATTATATTATTTTCATGTTTTTGAAATTTTGTAGGATCAACGATTATATTTGAAACTTTATGGTAAAATATGTCCCTCTTAGTTGAGTATTTTTCACAATGTAAAAGAAAATGTTTTTCATTTTCAATTTGACCAGAATTACATTCAGAGCAGTATCTCTCATTTCTGGGAATATTTAGATGTCTCCCTCTTTCAATCATCAGTGTATGAGCGCTTATACGGATCTTACATATTGCAGCTCTGTCACTTCTGTTTTTTAATATATCAACATAGGGTGGTCTTCTGCCCATTATGTAGACACTTTTGAAAAAGTCTAACTTTTTGGATTCAAATATATTTGCATTTTGAACTTGCAAACATTGGTCATTAATTCTTTGTTTAATAGAATTTAAATTACCTTTAACATAATTAAAGTTATTGATGATATAAGACATTCCAAGTTCATTCAAAAGACTCTTGACCTTTATGACCCAAGGGTTTGAATCTACAGATTTAGTGAATATATCATATGCCAAAGAATTTTCCGAAGAAACTATATGGTTCAGGTAGTTGCATATTGAATATAATATTTTATTTTTCAAGGGAATTCTATTAAGTTCAGCTCGACATCCATCATTAGATGCCTTACAGTGAACCCCTAATATGTCTTTGATAAATTTAACATGAAGTTTTTCAAATGGATCAGAGTCTTTAAAATGTGAATCCACCCCCCAAATTTCACTACAATATGTAAGAATGGGAGTAACTAAACAATCAAACAATTTTTCAAGAAGTCTACATGGGTTGTTGAGACCTATAGTTTTCTTTATTTTATAGTATGCCTTCCTGGCTTTTTCCATTAGAGTATTCACAGCAAGGCAAAAATTGCCATTATACTTTAAAACAATACCCAAGTAACAATAATTTGTTACCGTTTCAAGATATGCATTATCATAAGTAAAATGGTTTAACAATGTCTTGCCATTAGAATTAAATATCATAATTTTTGATTTATCAGTATTAACTTGTAGTTTCCATGTTGAACAATATTCATGTAAAATATCAAGAGATTTTTGTAGACCCTCTTTGCTTTCAGATAGTAAAACAACAATGAACAATATCATCTGCATATAAAAGAATGTTCAAAGAGGTATCCCCAATAGCAACTGGATCCGTATGTTTGTTATCAAGATTACCTACTAGATCATTTATAAAATAGTTAAAAAGAAGGGGACTCAATACGTCACCTTGTTTAACACCCCTTTCTGATAGGAATGGAGGACTCAACCCATTAGAGAATTTTATTCTACTTACTGTATCAGTATACATTGAATAAATAACATTAAACATTTTTTGGGGGATATTATGTTTTATGAGTTTAGAAAATAAACCTAGTCGCCATACAGTATCAAATGCCTTTTTTAAGTCTATGAAGGCAGCAAAAACTTTTTTCTTTTTTTGTCTATATTGATCAGTTATGGTCTTAAGAGTGAATATGTGGTCAGCTGTACGACTTTTCTCTTTAAAACCTATTTGATTTTTACTTATTAAATTTTTG
Organism: Mytilus galloprovincialis; assembly: GCA_037788925.1. Lineage (NCBI taxonomy): Eukaryota > Metazoa > Mollusca > Bivalvia > Mytilida > Mytilidae > Mytilus > Mytilus galloprovincialis. The sequence continues at coordinate 68,614,614 of CM075330.1, read as the reverse complement.
ATATCCATAAATTTTACTAAACGTTTATATAAAACTTTATTAAAAAGTTTACCCAGGTTGGAACTAATAGATATACCTCTATAGTTCCCTGGATCAAATTTGTCCCCTTTCTTATGCAAGAGAACAAGTAAGCTCTCATTCCATATTCTCGGAAATTGACCAGATTCGAATATGCTATTAAAGAGTTTATGAAGTGGTTTTATTAAGATGGGGATTGCATTTTTCAACATTTCATTTGAAATCATGTCGGCTGATGTGCTTTTGCCATTTTTAATTAAACGAATAGCTGTTACTATCTCTTCAATTGTTATCTCTGAACTCAAGTGAGTTAAGTCATCTGTAACATGTGATAAATTAAACTTTTCTTTTAGAGAGTCAAAATCTTTAATAATTTTAGAGTGAAAACTATTGTGATTTATGTCACAGCTATTCAATTTTTTATAAAACTGGATGAAATCTTCTTGTGGTAAAGATTCATTTTCTTTGTTATTACTTTTTTGTCTACTTAATTTATTCAAGATGTTCCAAAACATCTTTGGGTCTTTCTCACATGTATAAAGTTCTGAAAATATATCTTTTTTGTATTTATTTTCTTCATATTTACATAGACGTCCAAGTCTAGATCTGAAAGAATAAAATTTATGTCTGTATTCAGAATTATAGGGATGTTTAATTAACTAACTTTGCATAATTTTTTACTGTAACGCCAAGTTCACGGCAAGATTCAGAGTACCAAGGTCGTCTTTTTGACCTATTTTGATTTTTATTTCTGACTGGGACTTTCTTTACTAGTTTAGCAGACTTCAAAGCATTTTCATATAGTATATTATTAAATGAATTTACTGCTGATTCAGAGTCTTTAAAAGTTGATTTCAAAAACTGTTCAAATTTGTTTTTACTCTCTATACTATTACTATTTAATGTGTAGAGATTTATTGCTTCAGGTGTCCATATAAATTTATTTGGGATAGGATCCAACTGATATTGGGGTGTATTTTGAGGCATAATAAAACCTATTAATAAAGAACAACTTATTATACAATGATTTGACAAAGAAGTAAAGTCATGTACTTCATGGGGAAGAAAAAAGTTTTAATGGATTAAGAAGGGAAGAAAAAACAATTATTTCAGAAGCTTAAGGAAAAGTGAGCAATACTTTACTTGGAAGGGATGTAAAAATAGCTTGTTTCTACTGAAACTTTATACAGGAAACATACTACAATTTATGATCATTGCTGAAGCTGTTGATTTAAGGCTGTTAAAATTGGTTTAAAAAAACAAGAATATTTTGTTTTATAAATAGCTCTTTCAAATGATTACTCAAATGAGGGATTGTTATCCATTTAGGGAATAGTTCCCCATCTGGGGGGGAAACCTAATTGAATTCAATATATCTCATCATGTTCATAATCCCATAAGGATGTATTAATGTCAGCACCTCTCAACAGCTCAAGGGTGTACTTCCTTTCAAAATTGGAAGGTAAATTTGGCTGATTTGTGTTTGAGACAGTAATATATGGCAATAAATTAAGGGGGATAACTGATCATTGATTTAAAATATCAATGACTCATTATCATGTTGATGTTCAAAAGTATACAAATATAAATATCAGTTAAAGTTCGACTCATAACATCTTAAATTTTAAAACTTATGTTGAGAACTTCATGATTTTCTAAGAACAAGTCAAGACATTCACAAAGAAAACACAAAACTGCATAAGAATATAACAGGATAACTTCTAAACTAACACTAGCAGACAGGTCATGCTACTCATTAAGCCGGTCAGTCATATAATTAGACTCAATATCAGACTAAGTATGGATTACGTATAGAAAAAAAGAAAATTGAAGCGACTGTCTGAAATTCAAGACAAATTAGTGGCCATAAAGGACTTGTCAAATGACAAATACCAAATTTTGACGTTACCTTTGCAGATTCCATTTTCGCTTTTCAATTGGTATCGCACACACGATTTTCCGCTATTGTCATTGGTCATAAATTGTACCAAATATTTAATATAAAAATAATATATGTGGCCAGTCGCCTACATTATTGATATTTTATTTTTAATGTTAACCACCAGCCAGTTATTTGTAATTGATTAACTTTAACTGTTTAAAATTAAAAGATTCGGTGCGAGCCTTTGTTGAAACTAGTACGTAAAACAATTTATGGTAACAAGAACGTTACTAATTCCGTGGTTTTTTTTTCTTTATTTTATGAAACCACGGCTAACTGTTAAAATCCTTTTTAAAGTTTAAAAGTGCCTTTTCAAGCAAAAAATCAAATTAAAAACAATAAAATGTAGGACAATTTCATATTTTCATTTCATAACAATTTCATTGGCAAACCAATCTCGATCATGGTTATAAATAACTCATGGCTTGACATTTTCAGTTTTAAGCTCACCTGTCCCAAAGGGCCAAGTGAGCTTTTCCCATCACTTTGCGTCCGTCGTCGTCCGTCGTCGTTAACTTTTAAAAAAATCTTCTCCTCTGAAACTACTTATTTATAGCCAAATTAAACAAAACTTGGAATGGCCACAATCATCATTGGGGTATCTTGTTTAAAAAATGTGTCCGGTGACCCGGCCAACCAACCAAGATGGCCGCCATGGCTAAAAATAGAACATAGGGGTAAAATACAGTTTTTGGCTTATAACTCAAAACCCAAAGCATTTAGAGCAAATCTGACATGGGGTAAAATTGTTTATCAGTTCAAGATCTATCTGCCCTGAAATTTTCAAATGAATCGGACAACCTGTTGTTGGGTTGCTGCCCCTAAATTGGTAATTTTAAGGAAGTTTTACTGTTTTTGGTTATTATCTTGAATATTATTATAGTTAGAGATAAACTGTAAACAGCAATAATGTTCAGCAAAGTAATATTTACAAATAAGTCAATATGACCGAAATGGTCAGTTTACCCCTTAAGGAGTTATTGCCCTTTATAATCATTTTTCAACAATTTTCATAAATTTTTGTAAATTTTTGTAAATTTTTAGAATATATTTTCCACTGTAATTACTGAGGGGGGGGCAAGGGGGTCCCAATAACAGCAAAACAGCAAATTGATTTGGCTCATAACAGATAACAAGGAATTAGAATGGACAAAAACAGATAACAGTAAATGAAATATTAAAATAATTCGGTCTTTGACAAATCAGTATTTCTTATTACGGATATAATCCTTTGTAATGCATTTCATTTTTTATGACTATGTTTTGAGTATTAATTTATGTATCTAGAATGTGTTTAAATTACTACTCAATATATTATAATATTTTGTATACGCTCGTTTACGGAACGTATTATGGTATACTGTTGTCCGTCTGTTGTCAACATGTCGGACATTAACTCAAAAACTCTTTAACCATTTGCATTAAACTTTTGGAAATTGTTTACATCTATTGACGTGAGCTCCGGCTCTTTTTGTTTTTTTTTTTTTTTATATAAATTTTAGATTTTAAGTTTCTGGGTAATGGGTTTTTATTCAATAATAACCCATTACCCAGAAACTTTAATCTAAAATTTATAAAAAAAAAAAAAAACAAACCAAAAAGAGAGCTCACGTCAATAGATTGGTGGTTTTTTGTTCTCAGTTTTCTGATAATATCTCAAAAATGCTTTCACAAAGCAAGGAATTTTGGTGAATTGTTTATATCTATTAACATGAGGTAACTTTCAATTTTTATAAATTTTAGATTTTACGTTTCCGAGTTAACGGGTTTTATTAATTAAAAAGGGGTGATTTTCCAGTTTTCAGACATTAACACAAAAATGTTTTCAGCAGTTCTCATGAAACGTTGGTGTATTGTTTATATATATTGACTGAAACTCCCTTTGAATATTCTGACTTTTTCTAAATGACCATTTAATGAGGTGTGTGAACTTTTCTTAATAAAACTATGAGGCAAAGTGGTATATAGGGTAGAAAAATCAAAAGCACCAATTATAAGCATGCAATTTATCAAGTACTTCGAACGAATTTTGACACTCTAAAAGCAATTTATTCCACTATTTTCAAAGGCCTTATTTGAACAATTTTTTATCAGCTGAGGATTTTGATTGTACCAAGTGTACTAGTAAGTAGAATACATAGTTTAGTAGGGAAACAATGGCTTGAAACGAAATAAATCTTTGTTTGTAATGAGTTATGTGCAGCTTCGGACCCAAGTACATGGTTGGAACTTTCATTGTACAATGCATTTGGTTCTGCTTTGAAAAGAATAACAGAGCTGAGTATATGTACCATATTATATAAAAGGTTAAGTGGTTGTTAGGACCTAGTCCTTAATTGAGATCCTTGTCAGATATTCCTGGCCATATGTTTTCCTTTTTGTCATATTAAGAATTGTTTTAATTTAATATGTTCGTATGGAAAACAAGGAACATCATTCTCATACAAAAAATTAAGATAATTCTAAGTACACATTCATAAAAAAAATGGAATTTATTACAAAGGATAATCATAAGATATACTTGAATTGTCCTGGACCTCACTTCTGTGATGGGTATATGTTAATGGAATCCTTCTCTGAATATGGGACAAACATATTAGTAGTGGTAGACCCCAATGGTCAATGATCTTCAATTTATACCGAATATTGACTGTCAAAAAAAATGCTAACATTCCAATTTTCAATATGTATACAGTCACTCGAGTTAAGATATAACTGCATTGAGGTTATAACTGGCATCGTTTTTATGACACTCAGGGCTGATTCTGAAATTATGATTAAAATGTAGATCTCTTATATCGTTATCCTCATGAGATATTATATATACGAGCACTCGAGTTATGATATAACTGCATTGAGGTTATAACATCATTTTTTGGACACCGATTCTGAAAATATGATTAAATAAACTCGTCATAGATCCTAAATTTAGTATATACGCCAGACGCGCGTTTCGTCTACAAAAGACTGACTCATCAGTGACGCTCGAATCCAAAAAAGTTGAAAAGGCCAAATAAAATGTAGATCTCTGATTTCGTTATCCTCATACGATATTATATATACGAGCACTCGAGTTAAGATATAACTGCATTGAGGTTATAACATCGTTTATTGGACACCGATTCTGAAATTATGATTAAAATGTAGATCTCTGATTTCGTTATCATATGCTATTATATATACGAGCACTCGAGTTAAGATATCAGGGGCGGATCCGCCCATTTTAAAAAGGGGGGTTCCCAACCCAGGATAAAGGGGGGGTTCCAACTATATGTCCCCATTCAAATGCATTGATCGGCCAAAAAACAGGGGGGGGTCCAACCCCCGGAACCCCCCCCCCCCTTCTGGATCCGCCACTGGATATAACTACATTGTAATCAGACTCACGGAAACAATGTGGTAGTATTACTAAGTTTGTGAGCCCTCAAAACTCCTCATATCCTAAGACAGTAGTTACAAGTGCAACTGAACAGTGCAACATAAGAACAAACTGTAAAATAAACAGTTGGAAAAGTGCTGAGCTCATCATATCGGTAAGTAGCATAAAACCCTAGAAAAAATACTAAATCAACGTGAATTACTGAATTTCATGGTTTGTTCTTATGGTGTGTTGTTGCAGGACAGTTAATGACGCTTTGAGTGTTTTGAGAACTTGCAAACAATGTTAAACCCTGACGCATTATTTTTGTGTCTGTGCAAAGTCAGGAGCCTATATAGGTGGTGGTCTTTGATTGTTGTCTGCCATGCATATTAGTATATTGTGTCTGTCACTTTAGCATTGTTAGTCTATGGTTTTTGGAGATTGAATATGTCACGTAGTAGCATCTAGAGCTTGCTATATATACGGTATGGGGTTTGATCATAGTTGAAAACGGTACAGTGCCCTATATTGCATACATTTACGTTTATGTGGCTAGATGTCTTGTTAGCAAGCATACCGCATCTTCTTATTTATATAATTTTTAGTATGTGTAAGATGGTGAAGTACAAGTCGAGATTGTATTTTGGATAAACTACTTTCACAAAATTACAGCTCTTGGATCAAAGAAAATACATTAGAATAGTACTTGTAATGTCCCTCTTTAAATTTGAATGTACCTGATGACTTTATTCTGATTTGTTTGTATTCAATAAAGCGTGACTAAGAGATCGAACTTTTATTTCCAGTTACGGGCGAATTACATCTTATGTAAGAGGAAGGTCCGTTTGTGGCACCCCTATATATACACCTCATACTATTGTGACTTCTCATTCAGAAAATAGAATGTAAAAACAGTTAAAAATGTAGAAAATTTAATGTTATACAAAAAACGATTTATCAAACTACAGCTTTATCCTGTCCTTTGTTGCAAGAAAAGATCCGTAAAAATGAACGAATGTTTGCTGAAAATGTGTTCTTCTTTCCACCAATGGTTGTATCTATTCTATCAATGTTTTTCTTCTTGGTATCCATATTTTGAGAGTCTTTGTCCTTTTCATCTATGATTTTCTCTTCCCCGTTCTTTGGTTTTCTATTCTTCATAGCATTTTCTTCATCCACAGTGTGTAACTCTTTCTTCTCAAAGTCCTTATTATTCCCTGTAACTTTTTTCGCTTTGCTTTTCTTTATATTGTTGTGTTTTTTCTTTACATCTAATGTTTTGACCGGTTTCTTCTTTTCGTTCTTTACACATTCTTTCTCCCTCTTGTTTATTTCTATAAACGTAAGTGTTACAATCAAATAAGTTCATGCAGTTTTAAAATTAAAAATTGAAAATAACGCAAATCAGTGCTATTATATTCAATGAGACACTTATAATGATTAAAAACCAATGGGCAAAGTTTTTTATTGCATGCACCAGTTATTTCGGTATTAAGTTGATATTATCAGATTATTACATGGCATTTTTCATATCGCATGTATTATCAGCCCTAGGTTCAATATCAGCCCAAGAGCCGCATGGCTCGAGGGCTGATATTGACCGAGGGCTGATAATACATGCGATATGAAAAATGGCATGTTATGATCTTTTTATCATATGCTTCAACAGTAGAGAAAAATAACAATTACGTGGTTCCCGAAGATTAAAGAGTAAAAATGTTCACGGCCGTCGGACCCAAAATTGATACATTCAATATGAAATCTTTCTGTCATATGCCTCAACAGAGAGAGAGAAAAAACATTTTGATATGGACGAATCGACAAAAAAATAATACAACAATATACATAATGATCATTGTTTGGAAAAGTCAACTTTCTAAAGAAACTTTCTAAATTATGTTTCAGAAAAACTTAAAAAAATGCATTTATTAAATAATTTGTTTGTTTGTTTTTTTAATTTTAATTTTTTTATTATTTTAAACAATATACTTTCCAGTATTCAAATAATTGTTTTGTACACTACTTTGTAATGTTTTTCACTGAAAACGTAGCATTAAGGTGTATTTTCCGGAATTGGCCGAGTATTACCGGAATGCCATGTGATAACGTTACGGAAAGGCATGTGATAACAATCGAAGCATGTGATAAACTTTTCATATCAGCCCGCTAAGCACCAATTCATAAAAATATGGAATTTACGTCAATTTAATGCTATTATCATACTGTAAAATTTATATGTTATTTAGTCTAAGTATATGATAACAACTATTTGATCCTGTTTTAATTTATATGTTAAATCAACTGAATTTAAGAATGTTTTAAACAAATATTTTGCACGAAAGCGTCAGCGTCATAAGCAACTGGATAAGCCACTGGATATTCTCACCGAATCATCCATGTTTTACGAAGATTTTCTGCGCACACCTGACAATCTTAAATTCTTGATATTTTTATATTTTATTTCTATTGTACATGTTACTAAACAGGGTATGCCATCATAATTTTGTATTTCCTTTCACAATATCGTACTAGCTGTATAACTATTTGATTACCTCATCTATTGTATATGTATTTGTATTGCATGTTTCTCTGCCGTAAACTTGTATTTATAGTTTGTTTTTTTTTAATTTCTAGTTTTTTACATTTAAAAATTTTGGTTAAAATAAAAATTTGTAAATTTCGAGTTTGTATGATGTTTCTTTCATCATTGGCAAGTTAATAAGAAAACATTGCCCTATATGGAATCGCTGAAGGAGACTGAGAACCCCGAAAGTGTTTATTTCAATAAAATAAATATGTACCTTTCTCCAACATCTTTAGGGCTTTTTTCTCCGCCTTTTCAAGTAGCTTCCTTCTCTTTTCTTCCTTCTTATGTTGTGTTTGAACATCCTTGCTGTACCTTTTCATTATCTGGTCTACTGCTTTAAAATACAACTGCACAACTTTTTCCACTTCTTTAGCGATTTTCATTTTTATGATCTCCTCTTTCTTTGTTGTGCTATTTTCCCGTTTTTTGTCCTTTTTTGTTTTTTTGCCTACAGCTCCATTTAAATCAAAATTCTGGACTGTATCCTATAAAAATAAAATACCATCGTTTATGTACTCCTAGATGTTATTCTTTTCCCTTATCGTTTGGGGAAAGTGTCTTTAATATAATAGCTCAGGAATTTCCAAAATATTGGACAGAACCACAGACTTCAACAACGACATCGGCACCGCCCTACTCCGAACCAATAAAGCGTAGACAACGAAGAACGAACAATACAACATATGGCAAAGAAATTCAAACTGTGTAAAATCACAGCAACATGTGGTAAGGTACTAAACCAGTTTTACATGCTCATAAATCTAATTATTATATATCGTGTATTATGTACAACAAGACCTTCGCCTATACTGTCGATTGGAATTGACATATGCAAAAGATAACATGAATGACTTAATATACAAAAAAAATCAGATATTGGACAGTACATTTGATCACACCAACCATGCACAAATACCCAACTCCGCAGAAGGAAAAGAAACACTATATACATGCAAAAAGACAATATATGGCGAAAATAGTCAGATTTGGTAAAGGCACACGACATGTAGTGTTCGTGTTCATATGTCTTGAAAGTAAAACGTACAATTAAAAACCTTTAAAGTACAACTAACAAGATGACCATTATAAGGGGGGGAAAGCCAGCACATAATTAGAGAGCAGAATAAAAACTTGCTACTTCAAGACGCTTGATTCAACAGGTTCCAGCTGTCATATTTGAGAGGTATGTTTCTTCAGAACTTTGTAAATATATACCTTATTTGCTAAGGGTAAACAAAGACACAACCATTTACCCTGATCTGAAGTCATAAAACTTTAGAGTCAGTTTTTTGTCATGACTTATACTCCAAAATCAACCAATCAAAATGCTGCATTTCATGTTCCGAACATGCTTTTTGTGCAACGAGCACTGAGCAAAGTTTTATGACTTCAACCATCTTGCTTAATATTTCTCAAGTAATAATTCTTTTTATTGTGACGTTGCTCAGTGCTTTTCATTCCAGTTATGAAATATTTGCTGCCGGAAATTATCAAACAACCGTTGTTAAATCTTACATCAAATAGTAACATTGAGTTTACTGACCGCTAGGTATTTTGAAAATGAGCAATTTAAAAACCGGCAATGAATAGAACCTTTTGTAGCAAGCTTTTACCAAAAATTTATATTTAACTTTTTGATCACTTTCACTTTTTTCTTAAGAAAACTTGCAGCTGATGATAAGGAAGAGAACTATTTTAAATCAAACATAAACATGAACAGAGTATTTGTTGTATCCTTAATGTTCAGTGGCAAACATTTTGTGTATATTCAGGAGAGAGAAAATAAAAAAAAACTTTGGTCTTCTGTATTATTTCACAGTCGATCATAAGATTGTTACTGTCATCAACATCTTTCCCATTCTAATTTACTAATCTTTCAATTGTACCTTAAAAACATATCTGGCATTTTTCAGTGTTTTCTCTGTTGATCCTAGAAAATGAAAAAAATAAAACTTAGTAAACTGAAATATGAAGATGAAACATTAAATAATTCGTAATATCAAACTACTTCAAATAAATCGACTTTACAATTTGCTGATGTTAAATGAACGATCAAACACTGTTACTGTTTAGCTCAGAGTAAATCATGAACATAAACCAAGGAAAATCTAGGGGCATTATGTTTTCTGGTCTGTGCCTCCGTTCGTTCGTTCGTCCGTTCGTCCGTCTGTGCGTCCGTTCGCTTCAGCTTAAAGATTTTGGTCAAGGTAGTTTTTGAAGAAGTTGAAGTTCAATCAACTTGAAACTTAGTACACATGTTCCCCATGATATGATCTTTCTAATTTTAATGCCAAAATATAGTTTTGACCCCAATTTCATGGTCCACTGAACATAGAAAATGATAGTGCGAAGTTCAGGTTAAAGTTTTTGGTCAAGGTAGTTTTTGATGAAGTTAAAGTTACATCAACTTGAAACTTAGTACACATGTTCCCTATGATATGATCTTTCTAATTTTAATTCCAAATTAAAGTTTTGACCCCAATTTCACGGTCCACTGAACATAGAAAATGATTGTGCGAGTGGAGCATCTGTGTACTATGGACACATTCTTGTTTTAACTATAGTTTTAGCAGAAACAAAAAAGAACTCAAGTATATTACAATTCAATTAATGGAGATTTCATACGTGTGCATGACTTACTTGTGTTTCGTCCATTTTGCTAAAATTTAACGAATAAGATAAATTTAAACTGAACGCAAAATAGAAACAATGCGCAATGAAATTCAAGAAGTAAAGTAATTACCTGCTGTTCTCATTGGTACTCTCTGCTGTTCTACTTCGTCTAGTGCTTCCCCTAAGTTTTTCAATATATCATCTACACATTGAGTGTCGTCTGGAACTGTCAATTCATTGTCATCTGTTTCTATATTTTCTTCTGCTGTTGTGTTCTGATCTTTTAATTTATCTAAATGGAGAAACAGGCCTTTCTTAGTCTTGTATGATTTTTAATTTTAGTTTCTTGTGTATATTTCAGAGTTTAGTATGGCCGTCCATTATCACTGAACTATTATACTATACATTTTTGTTTAGGGGCCAGCTGAAGCACGCCTCCGGGTGCGGGAGTTTCTCGCTGCATTGAAGACCCATTGGTGGCTTTTGACTGTTGTCTGCTCTTCGGTTGGGTAGTTGTTTCTTTGACACATTCCCCATTCCCCATTTCCATTTTCAATTTTATATATCACAATGATCTTGAACATTGGGGAGATAGCAGGTATATTGTACATGATGAGACAACAACCTAACAGCTCAAATAAACAAAAGTGTCTGATAAGTTTAAGTGTCCACTTGTATAGACGCGAGGCGATGTTGACCTTGACATATTGTAAGGCTTAGAAACAGAAAACCAGAATGACATTTTTTATCTGAGAAAGATCCATCATTATGCATTGAACTTTTACTTAGGTTTGACTAATTACAAAAATATCTACAATTTGTCAAACAATTTAGTTCTATACCCAATAAAATTGAGAATGGAAATGGGGAATGTGCCAAAGAGACAACAACCCGACCATAGAAAAAAACAACAGCATCTTTATAGATATATTTAAAAAAAACATAACGTAATCATTCATTCATAGGTTAAAGGAAATACTAGTAGTGGTCAATGAATTTACAAAAGAATAATAAGAGACAATCTTGATTTTGTTTTATATTCAGAAGTGTAAGCTAGGGCAGGGGAGGGAGACTATTTGACGGACATACCTAATTCCTTTATCAATGCAGATTCCATGTCTTCAGCTGCTCTAATATCTACCTCGACTACAGTCCACTGTTCCAGTGTAAATTCAAACTGTGCAACACTTATAATGGCTTCACATAAGCCATTCGCTGCCTGGTGTACCTTCTTTTCTTGGTATATTAACTCCATTCTTATCCTGTTGATTGTGGAGTCAAATGATAAAATTAAAAATGCATTGTGGAATCCATTGTAACCCCTCTCCTATATCCCACTTTTAAAAAATAAATCTGCTTTATCAACTAAAGATAGTATGCTTGTATCTTATAGGACTACTTAATGTATTGTATAAATGAACACATAAATCAATGTTAATTCTTAAACATTCATCGAACAATGCATTTATTCAAAGTTTAATCAAATTTATCCATCCAAAATGTAAGTTTGCTAATTTCCATCTTTTCAAATGGCATACAAACCCCGAAACCACGATAACTGCAGTCAGAATTCAAAATTGATACATATCTTATATTCTTTCGTCTTTATTTTCCAAAATCCGGTAAAATCGAAACTTAAGATCTACTTTGCTGATTATAATCAGATATATAAGGACCAGAACGACCAGACAAAGAGAAGCTTGAATTTGTTTTGCATGCCTTTTATCTGAAACTACTACTGCGGTATAGTTATCTCGGATTTTAAGGTCAAAAGTATATTCAACATATTAATATTAGCAATTTGACTCATCAAATTAGCACAAAATATATGGAAGTCTAGAGGATTATCAGCAAATTAAAGATTTCTAATAAACACAACAATCTCAGTTCCAGACAATGAAACTGAAGACTTACATTAACTTACAGATTACGAAGTGCTGAAGGTTTTAGAATGGAAAACAGAACAAAAATGCCTAGTACATGGTTAAAAGGTACAATAAAAAAAACTCACCACACTTCTCTTTGGATTTCGACTATCTTCTTTAAAAGCTTCACGGGATCAATCTTTATACCTCTAAATAATTATCCTTTTGCTTCTATCGGCGATACTTCGACGATAGCGTTAGCAGCGGAGATGTTTATGACGTCGAAAAGAATGGAATTAGCGCAAGCGCAACGTTTTCCATGATTCTTATTCTGTGGTAAATATTATCATCAATTTCGTGCATGGTATTTTAATCATATCCCGCCTTACATAGCGATGGAGGAGTCCGTCCGTATGTATGTTTGTTCGTTCGTAGTTTTGTCGCGTTTTTTTGTATCCGCCTCTGTGCTAATAAACTGCTGAACGAAATTTTATGAGACTTTGACCAAATATTACTGAAATTATTTAATTCTGTGCCTATAATTTCATATTTATCGTTTGACTACATTGATTTTGTGTTAACTTTTGGAAGACATTATATCTACACACTATAGTAAACATTTGTATCCGCTTCTCTGCCTAAATTACATGATTTTTTTGCAGATTCTCAACCATATAAAGCTAGTGTACTCTTTCTCATTGCTTTATATTGAGGTTACCTTTATTTTTATCCATAATTCGTCTTAAACCCCTTATAACAATTTATTTAAATTTCTCACAATTTCAATCATATCATTGTGACATGTCTTTTAATAATTTCATGAAAATCTTTGTTTTTCTCTGTAGCCAATAAGTGCTTTTGCTAGAGGTGGAATTTCATTTTGCTAGCTCTGCTCGCAGTACTGCTAGTTTTTATCAAAATTGTCAGAGGCCTATTGCTAGTTTCTTTATCTGAGTTCATCCCCGGTATTTTGTTAAGATTGATTTCATGGATTTGGTTCGCTCTTTCATAATATGTGTATAGTGTTGTTCGGACTGTTTTAAGTTGATATGTGTAGTGTTCTGTGGACTGTTATACGTTGGTATGTTTAGTGTTGTGTGAACTGTTGTAAGGCCGTGTTCACACCGAACGCCATGTACAGTAAACTTGTTTACAATTAGTTTAATGTACTGGACATTGGTTTCACATTAAACTTGTTCACATCTATACACCTTGTTTAATTACCTGTACATAAGATTTGTTCACACTTGTAAACTCTATGTCATTTAAATGTTCATTACGTAGAACCGAATGCAAATTAAGTTTTCGGACAACTTTTCTAGCAGTAAGGGAACGACCATTTGACTTTAAATCGGGGGGATGGGGGGAATGGGGTATCGATGGAAATATTCCGAACCCCAATTGGATAAAAAAAAAAAAAAGGTCCTACAGATGATACAAAAATATTCTAAATCAAGAGTTTCCCCATACATTTATAATATAATGTTAAATGTTGAAAAAAAAAAACATTTATTACGAGCATCGAAAAAAAACCGGAATAAAACGTTTGCGCGGAAAAATTTCTGGCTCAGACAAATTAACAAAATACCGCCCCCCCCCCCTTTTTTATGTTAAGTGGTTGCATGCTTCTTTATGAAAGCCGTTTTGATGATTTGCAGTAGTTTAAAAATAATAAAGATGTCTCGATTAAGCATTATTAAACGTAGGCTGCAGCAGCGTGCTTACGGGCGAAGAATATATTTTTATTCTCATAAAGCCAATGCATTACATCGGTACAGAGATTGAAGGAGAAGAAGGAATGATATATTAGGGATCACTATATTCCTATCTTTTTTGTTTTTTTTCAAATAGTATTTCTTCTCCAAGAAGTATTTGGCAAAAGGAGGGGGTAATGTTGGTTTTTTTTAGTTTTAAGGGTAATTCAACGGATCCGAGATACATGTACTAGACAAACAATACATTTACCTCACACTTTTTAAGTAATGTATTTATGAGTGAATCGTTGTTTGAGTACATTTCTGTGCAAGTCAAGTCGATTCGGAAATACCTTAATTTTCAAATGAATTATGTGTTCGGCAATGATGCTGCTTTGAGTCTTGATAAGGGCTAATAAAGCTACGTTAAGTTAAAAAAAAAAAAAAAACCAAATAAATATATCAAGTTTAGACAAATATTTCTGTAAAGAACTTTATTAATAATTGTTATAAATATCAATTTTATTCACAAATTGTTTCTTCCTTAAATAAACACGGTGAAACTAATGTTTTAAATGCCTAGTTTTGTGTACACTTAATCTACACAAGACCTACATCGAGTATCGACTTCACATACCTAATATTCCAAAATTTTATAAAAATGTATTAAAAAGCTGGATGAAATTAGGAGGAGGACAGACAGATATACCAAAAACCTTTTACGAAATTAGAAAACAAATTATTTGGGGGAATAAATACATTAAATTTAATAACAAATGTCTTTTTTTCAAAAATTGGATAAAAGGTAACTTGATTTATATAAATGATATTCTAAATGAAAATGGGGAAATTTCACAAAATGCAATTTTGCAAAAATTGAAAATAAATCCAACTTGATAGCTGAGTTGACATCCCTAAAAAAAAAAAAAAAAACACAATTCCAAAAGATTGGTTACAATGTCTTTTTAATTTTTTTTTAATTTGCCATCATTTAGAAGAAGTTTACCCTTTTCAATTGCTTGCTTACAGGAAGCAATTCGCCGACATTATTTTCCGTTTGCAATTGACCGTAGCGTAACCATGGTAACCCTACTCGTAAGAATCCGGTGATAGCAATACGCATGGATCTCAGTCACTGAAATAAACTATTATGATTGTACATGTTATACACGTGCTCAATATCCATGCTTCTTTGTTGATTGTTTACTATAAGGTGAAAATCGGTATAAACTTCAGCTTCAAAACACGATAAATAATGAGCTGCCATATTTCACATCACAACAGACAGAGAGAAAAAAAATGACGATTATATGATATGTTTACGTTAAAAATGATAAAATCGTGCACAGAATACTCGGTTTATGATATATGCATGCATTGGTTCAATAATTAGTTAAACATTATTTTTCACCAATCACTCGTTTCATATGACCTTAAGTATTGTATGATGATAAACAAAAATATATTTGCATTTGTATTTGTATATTAGAGTTTTAATGGATTAAATGTCCAAATATGTCATTTAAATGACATCACTTTTATTCTTTTGTAAATTAAAATCGTGAGCAAAAACATTTCTGCCGCTTATTGACGAAAAACACGTGGCCGTTTTAAATTTTTAACAAATCCGGAGAAATTCAGGTCTGGTACGTCGTCCGATTTCGTTAGTTAGTCAATCCTTAGTTGCAAACTGCCGGTGAGTTCATTTTTCACAATTTTAAACACATCTTTTAACACTAAACAAAAGAGACTCAGAGAAGCAACACGAAAAAATCTTTTTTCTTCATAAATGTTTATTGAAATTATACGTTGATGATATTTCGTATCTTTTCAATATATCAATAAATAAATGAAAACTTTCAAGTTTTGCAAAACTGCAATATCATGATCCATCAATCTACTCAAAATATAGTATTTACAAGATTTTAGCCACCCACCTAGTACCTTGCCAAGTCAGAGTCATATATTAGGAGGCAGTTGTTTGGAGCTTTATATACAATGTATATATGGTTTATACATAGATTTAAGTCGCACATCAAAGAGGGAGGGTAGGAGGGGTCCTGATCCCGAATTCCCGAGCTTAAAAACACGTAATCCCGAATCCTGGGCATAAAAACACGAAATCCCGAGGTCCCGAAATACGAAAAAAAGAATTCCCGGATGCCGAAAGGGTCAATACTGAATTCTCGAGCTTAAAAACACCCGATCCCAGGGTCCTGATAAAGGTCATATCCCCCCTCATCAAAGACAAAGGCATCATCAGATTCAGTATCGGTTCCGTTCGCCTGGGTCTGTTTGCCCTGAGTTAGTTCGCCCGTAGAGTCCGTTCGCCCTACTAAAAAAATATGAATACATGTATTTATGGCATTAAAGTTGAATAAACTTATTAAGATATTTCTATGGTATATTATTCTTGAAATTTATGGAAACATGGAAATATTTAATCGTTTGTGGCTTGTTTAGGATAATAGGATTATTAATTATTATTGTTCAATGACAAAATAATTTGGATCACTGATTATATTGTGATACTTGTCTTTTGATGGATTAATATAAATAATAAAAACAAAACGTTTTGTTTTGATAAAATATTCAGCTTGAAATTAATAAAAACAATGATCCCTTTCATGATTTACAGTTCGTTCATCATTGTTTTTTATTTATTTAGTTCATTTATTATTATACTCTGAGAGTAGTCTGTTATACTGCATACATTTATGATTGAGTGAATACAATTATTTTGTTAACAAAAATCAATAAACATGATAAAGATAAATACATTGTATTCCAGTATTCTCCTCTGCAAATCAAAGGGAAAATGATAAATTGATTGCGGCAATATAAATATTCTGTCAATTTTTCAACAAACTTGAAAGCATTTTGTTCAAATACTTAAAATTATTCGACTAGACAACAATAAGAAAAAAATAAAAATCAGGACGAATGAACCTGTGGCGAACAGGTATCAGGGCGAACAGGTACTAGGGCGAACAAACCCAGATTCATCAGATTCACAATAGACAGAAATGCTGCAAAGCCCTTTTTCAAGATCCTGAGAAGTGTATTGCTTATTTTATATACAACACCATGAACACTATGATAGTAAAAATAAAAGAAAGTCATTGTCATTAATTGGTTTATTGAAAAAATGATCGACTCACTGAAATCTCTGTAATGTACATGAAATTGATGAATCCTCATCTTATAGTGCCAAAAAAACACCCTAGAGTAGAAATAATATACGGTAACTACATCGACCATCGTCATGTTTAATATACAATTGCCTGCATTGTTTTTACACATTCTTATTACAATTTACAATGCATATTTGCATATTTAACCATAGAAGGAAACATGTGTCGCCTGTATGCACTTTCCTTTTCAAATAAAACAATATCTATGCAGAAGTCAAGTTACTCCATTGTAACCATAACACTGATAGTATTATCAGAATATGAAAGACTCATTAGCTACTTAACTCAGAAGTGAAACTATAATGATATTGTTACAATGATTTACTAAATCTGAATTTTCAAAATACATCCAACACAAGTTACTTACATTACTGACTGAAATTGGAAGTTTTTATTTGTTTCAAATAATTCATTGTTTGTAATTTCAGAGATAACAAAAGATGTTTCTGACAAGATCTGAGTATGACAGAGGTGTGAACACATTTTCACCAGAAGGCAGATTATTCCAAGTAGAATATGCCATTGAAGCAATTAAAGTAAGTATATTTTTGTAAAAATAATATATCCACTCCTGAAAGAAAGGAATTTGAAATGTGGTGAATCAATATGCATTTTACAGGTGTTAGACAAACAGGAAAACTTTATTTGTTGTGATGATTGCCAGTATATTTGTCATGTTTGTTTGTTAATTATAAAAACAGGGTATAAAATGAATTATATTACACTGAATGTTATGCAAACAACAACCTATCACAACTACATCTTAAAATTGATTTTCAAAATGTGCTGGATTGAACTAGATTACAGGGAATATGTACAAATGTAGCTTGATTTTTTTTGGTTTCACACATATATCCCTTATTTAAAGCCATCTAAAGAGGCCAAGATTTGTATGATTTAAATGTGTTTTAAGATTAGAATCAAACACTTTTCCTCTCTGGTTAAGTCTCTATGTTTTATTTTAGGCCAAAAAAAAATATATGTCTGTTTACAGTTACCCAACCATCCCTAATTTTTTAGCCCTGACCCTAAGTCATTTTATTTCCATCATAAAGTGAAAAATAAACTGAACTTGTGTCAAAAGTGAAGTTAGTGCTGCCAATAATACAAATATATAAATTAATTGTCTGATACACCCCAATGTTCACAATCGTGAATACAATAGCTGTTTGAAGGAAATTTGCAACTCGTGTGATGAGATAAACACTTTGCCGCCATTTTTTTCCAACCAATAATAAAGGGAAATAATTTATTCATTAAAAATACGGGTAAACTCGGCCCATGATCAACTTGGACCACGACAGGACAAAACGGCATGACTCAAAATTATTTCACAAAAAATAAAATGAAAAAATAAAATAAAATGGAAATACCGACCTACCTACCTTATTTTATTTAAGTATGCCACCTTAAACAAACATTTTTTTTTTTTTTGGTCTTTTGTACATTTGTACTCGTGTACTGATGTTTTATTAGTATTTCATTACACATATTTATTCTGAAAGAAAGAACATTACACATTGAACAATGTTGAACTTTAATAATATTTTTGTTCTATCATCATGATCATAACCACCACAATGGCAACTTGTAGTCTTCAAAGCTAAAGTAATGAAAGTTATTTTACCAAGTTAAATTGAAGAGTTTGAGAGGGCAAAAATGCAACAATATGGAGAAAACAGAATTAAAAAAAAATTCAAACAAAAATTATTCCAAAAATAAACAAAAAAGCATAGAAATATTTATTTTACTTTATTTTACTTAATAAAAATGAACAATTGTTTTAAAGCTTAGTGAATAAATTGTTCTTTTGAATTGTTTTTTCAGCTTGGCTCCACAGCTATTGGAATACAAACCAGTGAAGGTGTAGTGTTGGCAGTTGAGAAAAGAGTTACCTCCCCTCTCATTGAAGCAGCTAGTATCGAAAAAGTATTTGAAATAGATGAGCATATAGGTATTTGATTTACAAACTTAGTTTTTATCAGTATAATCAATCAGTTGTCCAAAACATTATTTAATAGAAATATTCCTTTAGTATTTAACTAAAAGTAGATATTATACATTGATTATATATGTAGGTTGTCATATTAGAATTTATTTTGATAAAATCCACATGTAATACTACTAAACTGTCATGTTTTATCTTGGATAACAACATTTTGTAATATATGTATGTAAATATATCATATTTTCAGGATGTGCCATGAGTGGTCTTATTGCAGATTCTAGAACATTAATAGACAGAGCACGTGTAGAAGCACAGGTAAGAATGATATAACCGTTTATAATGTCTCTGTCAACAGCTCTTTTGAACCTAGGGAATAAATTTCCATAAAACATTTACACATTATTCAGTACATGATGGCTTTGACTTTATTTGTTTTCTTTTTGATCAGAATACTTATCAGTGTGGTGTTAGCAAGATCTGAATTTGTTCAGAAAATGAATATCTTATTTTATGCCCTACCTACCCTGTTTTCCAGTCTGTCTTTGAAACTTTACAATTTTACTTAAACAAACAAGTGAATTATATATACATGTATGTAAACCTTATATTTGTGCACATAGTTTTAATATAGAGACAGGAAGATATTATAATATTGACAGGAAAGATAGATTATGTAGTTATTTTATAAATACAAGTTCAATTAAAGACGAATTTCATTTTTTATTGGAATGTAACAAATATGCTGACATTACGGAAAAACATATCAAACAATATTATTGGAGACACCCCTCTACTTATAAATTGATACAATTGTTATCTGGACAAAATATAAAAGATCTAAACATTAATCTTGGTAAATACTTAAAATAAGCTGAGAAACTTGATGCTGACTTTTAACAATTTATGAATTTTATACTCTGCGTTATACTTAAAATTGTATTGTATGAAATTGGTTTAATGTATTTAAATGTAGTTAACATTTTATCATTATATAGATATAGGAAGATGTGGTGTGAGTGCCAATGAGACAACTCTTCATCCAAATAACAATTTAAAAAAAGTAAACCATTATAGGTCAATGTACGGCCTTCAACACGGAGCCTTGGCTCACACCGAATAAACAAGCTATGAAGGGCCCCAAAATTACTAGTGTAAAACCATTCAAACAGGAAAACCAATGGGCTAATTTAGATGATATGGTGCATGTATTATTAGTTTGTCAAATATTGTTTATATATCCTATAAGCTGTACTTGCTTTTGGGATAAAGCATTATTGGTTTCCAATAGTTCATCCCGGCATTTCATGCAGTGAATATTTTGGTCTATGGTAAATCACCTTGTAGTTGTAGTCTCTATTTTAGACTAAGTGCCGGTACACATGTCCAATATGATGTTAACATTTTAAAAGCATATGCCAAGAACCCAGATTTCTCAGTTCACTGATCCTGTAAATGTGATATTGCTAATGGTGTCCCATTGACAAGTAGTCTTGTTTTATCTCAATGATATTTTATTTTATTTAACAGAATCATTGGTTTACCTATAATGAGAAGATGTCTGTCGAAAGTGTAACACAGTCTGTCAGTAATGTGGCCTTACAGTTTGGTGATGATGATGCAGATCCAGGGGCAATGGTAATTAAACATTAACAAATACACATCCATTTAAGCTGGTATGGAAGTATAACACTGAATTTAGACATTTATTGCCTAAAAAAATTATGGGAAATATTATTCATGTTATTGATAAAGTAAAAAACTTGAGATTTTGAGTTTTGATGTCATTATATTGAATGCAACATATCCTGAATTTGCAGTAACTAATCTCACATTTTGCCCATATTTCAAAATTCATGTAAAAAAAAATTGGAAAAATTTCTTTAAATGGATACAAAATACAAAAAAAAATAATTTTCTGCTGAAGTTTGGTAATTATCTTTCTTGAGAAATGGAAAACAGTAAAAACTAGTTGCTAAAATGTGGTTTATGTCATGCATATTCCAAACTCAAAATAAAAAGGAAATTTCATGAGCTTGCTTAAGCTACCAAGCTACATTCTATTCAAAAGATAAATGGTTCACAATATCTGATTTTATAAATGGTAACAAAAAAAGAGTACAAAAGATCACAATTATATTATCAGGGTTATATCCCTGTACACAATGCAACTTTCAAGATTTAAACAAAAACAAAAAAAAACTGTATTTGTTAAGCTTTTAAATTAATATCATTAATGTCTTTATTATTTAAATGTATTCAATTAACTGTTTGTCTTTAATGATATTTTTAAAATTCTTTGAAAATCTACCAACAGTGTGTGATCTTATTTAGGCAATAACTTATTTTATTTATTTTAACTGCTTCTAAAGATTACAGAATTGTGCACCATACATGTAACTTTTTAAACAAATTGTCATTGACCTCAATTTTACCAAGAATAGATTTACTGATGCTTGAAATAAATTTCTTTCAAAGCAAATTTAAAAAAAAATATTTTCTTGTTATACCAGATGACAATAGATTTTTTTTTATGATATCTTAACTTGATATAAAACATTACTTCAATTTTATATCATGAAGGTATATTAATTAAATATCTGCCTTTCATAAAATGTATGAAAACCTTTTTTTCTTCCAGAGCCGTCCTTTTGGAGTTGCATTATTGTTTGCTGGGATAGATAGAAAAGGACCTCAACTGTAAGTTACATTCTTCATTTGAGCTGCGTCGGATAGAAATCGACCTTATGCAAACAAAAATTAATACCTCTGTTAACCTATTTGGGTTGAAATAATTTTTACGGAAAGTCTGTAATTGTTCCAAAGGTAGATTTGCAGAAGAAGACAACCCTTTAAAACGGACCAAAATGCATCTTTTATATCTTAATTATTCCAAAATCGATCAAAGTCTTATAAATGAACCTGTGTACATCCACTTGCATAAGGTCAATTTCTATCCGACGCAGCTCATTTGACAAAGGATTACAGACCTCTAATTATTCTAGAATGGTTACACAATATGCAAATACTAAGATGTGGTATGATTGCCAATTTGATAACTGGCCACCAGAGACTAAATGACTTAGAAGTAAACAACTGTAAGTCACTGTAAGCCTTCAACAAGGATCAAAACCCACTTAAAGATGGATTGTTTTGATATTTTTTTTAATAATTTGGGGATGGGTTGGGGGAAATATGCTTGTACTATATGCACCTGTTTTGTCTCTTTTTTTTTGGAAGGAGGGAGTATTCAATCATATATAAAGAATTGACAAGAATTTTGAATTAGATTTTAAATTCCATAACAAATCCAGCAAAAACAATATGTTAGTTTTCTTGCTCTGTTTTATTTTTAAACTTGATTTAAAATATTATTGGACCAAATGTCATATTAAACCAGTGAGGTAATGACTGGGCATACAGATGCTGATAAAAGTTCATCAACATAAGTATATGGTTTCAGGTACCACATGGATCCTTCTGGAACCTTTATACAGTATGATGCTAAAGCAATAGGGTCTGGGTCAGAGGGAGCACAGCAAGCACTTCAAGATGTCTATCATAAGGTAATTATAAGGCCAAAGAAAAATATATATGAGATTCTGGTTTCCAGTCTAACCTCATTTATTTAACCCCACTAACACTTTTAACAGTTTACACTAAGTTATCAGAAGTGAATAGACAAGAATCATTTCCTTGGTTATGTGAACACAAACACAGTATATAAATGTACTCGAGAGTTAGACTGTGTTTTTTTGTGAAATTAGATATTTTTCACTGCATGAGGTGAAATGCAGTTGAGTGTAAGGTGAAAATCTGCTCTTATTAGAAAAACTATGTGTAATGATGGTTTCTAGAATGTTATATTTTAATCTAGTCTATATCATCTTTTTCAGTCTATGACATTAAAAGAAGCTTGTAAATCAGCTCTTACGATTCTAAAACAAGTCATGGAAGAAAAATTGAATTCCACAAATGTAGAGGTAAGATTATACTATAATATAAAATGTTTGAGATGTTTGCCACTGGATGTAAAGCAACCAACAATCAACCAATCAAATGTTTTAAAACAAACTTCAAAATTGGTCTCTATAAAAAAAAACAAGGTTCAACAATAAAATTGAGAATGGAAATTGGGAATGTGTCAAAATGATGACAACCTGACCAAAGCACAGAAAAGAAGTCTAGTTTTTCCGTAATCTATAAGATTATACAAATATAATTTATTTTTTGTGCAGGATGGAATATAACTAATATCATTGGTGTTGCATAAAGGTTTGCTGTGTACTGTATTAAAGGTTGATATCTACCAAACTAGAGAAATGATCATTTTGATTGTTGGTACATTAAAGACATTTTTTTTTGCAGAGTTATCTCCCATTTCGACGCAAATCTCCATAGGAAGTTAGATTTTGTTGGACTTTTTTCTGTGTATATTTGGGTATAATGCTAAAGATTAAAACTTACAAACCTTCTGTTGCAATTACTTCAAGGTGGGGGTCAAATTTAATAACTTGACTAATATATTTTTGTCTGTAAGCAGGGCTTTCCATTGAAGCCGGTAGCCGGCGGAAATCCGCCGCTTACGGTGGTTTCAAGTGCCGGCTACTTCACTGCCAAAAATATAAATTCAAAAAGAAAAAAATATCTTTTTCAAATGTTTACAGGCAGCCGAGAGACGTATATTGTCGCAAAGTCGCGGTCACGATAAACAAGGATGAGAAGTCAATGTTTACCTTGGTCTAAATATAGTTCACATGAATTCAGGTCACTGATTGGTTGTCTATTTAAAGTCAGAATGCATCGTTTCTTTTCAAAGATAACAAGAGAGACGTTCCGGTGGTCATTGAATGATAACAATAGAGACGTTCCGATTGTCATTAACTCGTTGGCTTTTTTTGGCTTTTAAAACGTGAAGACAATCAGATAGGATGACAATCTTATGCTATGGAATAATATTTAGTCAAATTAAAGAAAGTGTAGTAGATCATATTGTTCAGAATCTGGAAAACAGTATCTTTTGAAGTTCATTTTTTCAAAGCCCACGTGGTGTTCAGAGAATCAAGGTCAAAAACGAAAGTAGAATATTGTCGACTCGACCTCAAATAAATAAAATTTCCAAATGATTTATGTATCCGACTTATTGAACAGTTTACAAAAAAAGAGAAAATCAGAGGATATATCAATTTTCTGTCAATGCTTGAAAAATAATTGTATGATTTAAATACGCGTAACAGTCTTTAGAGAGAAAAGGGGGGTCATTTAATTGTTTACAAATGCACGTAGTTATGCAAAATAAATCGATCAAGATTTCTAACAAACCGGATGATTATTTAAATAAAACTCCTTTAAAAGTAAATGAATTTTAAGCATATAAGGTAATGAAAATAAAAAACTGACATAAAAAAAAAAATGAAATTTCTTTGAGTTTTTTTTTTTTTCTTTCTTTAATTTCCTACATAAAAAATGGTCATTTGAAAGATTAAATTAGGTGCCAGGAGATTGCGAGAATGCAGGATTTTGCTCTATTTATGCCAGAGCTTCTGGGGGCCTTAAGCGGCCCCCAGACCCCTGGGCGTCCGGCTTCGCCGAACGCATGTTATAGCCGCCTATAATTTTAATTCAGCCTTCTACTTCCATTTCAATGGAAAGCCCTGTGTAAGTGAGTCATTTAACCTTGACCTCTTTTCATTGTTAAGTGATAAACATTAACCCTTTCCTCCATAATGACGCCTTTTGACGCCACCCCTTTACTCCATATTGACGCCTTCTGACGCCTGTGTAGTACCTCAGTTGAAATGCTCTGACTACGATATGTCTGGATCAGACTTAGAAAAAAATTGTATCCAATATGAAAAGGATATCCATGAGAATATCTGAATTGAATTTCATTGATGAAATATTTGTTTTCACAATGCATCAATACTTTAAACCTGATGAATTTTTTTTATTGAAAAAATCCTATGCAAATCTAGTATGTAAAAAAAAAAATACATGGAGGAAAGGGTTAAAGTTAGTTCAAGTTCTCCGTTGCTAAGATTTATAGGTTAATTGTGTTTGGTCTGTCAGGTTCATTGTTTCCTTGTTACATATAGTATTTACTGTTTACTCAGGCAGCCAGCTTATTATTCAACTAGTTTTAGAAATTTAAGCATGTTGTTTGCATTTTTTGTTTGTTATAGATGTATATTGTATCCCGGTTGCAAAATGATAACACACTATTCTTTAAAAGGGGCATAAATATGAAACAAATTATTGGGTGTTTTACCCAATGGAAACTTTAA
This sequence comes from Mytilus galloprovincialis, assembly GCA_037788925.1. Lineage (NCBI taxonomy): Eukaryota > Metazoa > Mollusca > Bivalvia > Mytilida > Mytilidae > Mytilus > Mytilus galloprovincialis. Next base: position 68,589,111 of record CM075330.1, on the reverse strand, counting down.
ACGCAGTATGGTATTTCTATCTTAAAGTCATAAGAAACCTCAAATTAAAAAAAATAATGCATATATTTTTATATAACTCAATGGATAGTTTTCATTATAAAACATATACTTTTTTCTGAAGAAAATTCTTTAATATATTCATATTTAGAAGATTTACTTTATTTTAATTGCTTCTTTCCAGGAAGCAATTCCCCGACATATTTTCCGTATGCAAAGTGACCTCAGTGTGACCCATCTCGTAAAAATCCGGTAATCACAATACACATGGATGTCTTAAAATAAACTATTATCTGATTGAATATGTTAAACACATGCTCAATATCCATACCTTTTTTGTTTATTGTTGACAAACAGGTGACAATCGTTAAACTTCGGTTTCAAAACACGAACTTTAATTACCTGCCATATTTTCACAGCAACAGTGACCGATTGAAAAAAAATTAACGATTAAACGTAATTTAGTAAAAAAAATGATAAAATCATGCACTGAGGACTAAGTTTAGGCCAATTAAAATTAGTTGATAGATTTTCATCCCCGCCCGCCCCTCTGAAAACATCCCACCCCGTTTTTTTTTATTTTTACAAATTTACGATTTCCGGATTTTGTTCATATCCGTTTCCGGTAATCGTCAACATTTCGTTTCAATTTTAACTTCCTCTTTCAAATTTCGGTTTTCATATTTCTTCAAGTAACTTAAAATGATTCTGCAGCTCTATGATGACAAAATCATCTACCGAGAATAGAGATTGGTTACGAGAAGGGCATGAAATAATAGGCTTTCAAGTTATACTCTGTGTCCATCTCTGCAAATCACGGAATGACACAAATTGTTGTGATAAGAAAACGGTTGATTTTTTCATTAATAAAATGACTTTGTGTCAGGAATTTTGGACTGTGTACCCAAAGAGCAAGAATCGTGGAACACATTTGTATAAAAAACATAACTGATTAAACAAATTTACACAAGCACGAACTTGTTAGATTTATGACAATATATTGAGTTCAAAAAGTCGGCAAATATTCACTTAGAAAATTTTACCCTTGCCAATTGTTTTTTTGTTGTTGTTGCCTGACAAACAGCAAACACTCTCAGTCCCAATACCCTCAATAGAGTCATTAAAAAACTTCTTTTTTTTAAGTTCATGTTTTACATTATAATTATATTTGCATCTTGAAGAAGAATCAGAAAAGCACCAACCCTAATATTTTCAAAACTTTTGAGTTTTCATTTTATTCTGTACTCATAATACTTGTGTTGCGTACAAATGCATTTGCTTCATTTTATGGAGACAAAAAAAATATTGCCTAGAAAGGCAAATAAATTCTGTGAAGGTAGTCCAACTGATGAGAGTATTTCTCTATGTTTTTGCTGTTTTCTAAAAATAGGTTTTTAAAGCAGCAATTGCATGTAGAACAGTGTTTGCCAACTAGGGATTTGTATTTAAGATTTGAACAATGCTGTACAATTCCTTATACAGACCGTACATTGACCTATAATGGTTTACTTTTATAAATTGTTATTTGGATGTAGAGTTGTCTCTTTGGCACTCATAGTACGTACCACATCTTTCTAGTTCTATATATGATTTAAGCTTATTATTATACATGTACTTTTGCTTTTAAATAGGGGTTTTACTTCTGTCTTTCAATCCGTCAGTCCGTCATTTTCTTTCAGGAACTACTTGACAAGGATTTCTGAAAGGAGTAGGTCCGGTAAGGGCCGATTTCGGCCTCAAATTTAAAGTTCATCTAACGAAAGATTTTAGACACTTTCTAAACACTTAAGTGTCTAATTCAATTGATTCAATTCGTTAATGTGAAAGATTTTACCTTAATAAGTCATTTAAAACGCCCCGATTCAAGCTTAAATATGAAAAATCTATCAAATATGCCAAAAATCGTCACTTTTCAGATGGTTTTTGTCAAAAATGAAAGTGGCCGCATCCGTGTTCATCCTCAATCTTTATATATATTATGTATTATCATCAAATACAACTTGCATTTCAATATTATGAATGAACACGAATGCGGCCACTTTCATTCCAGACGGAAACCGTCTAAAATTTAACTAAAATGCTACAATTGTGAAGATTTCAGTAATTTAGCATGACTTAATGATGCTAGTACCCGATATATGTGCATTGTGTTGTCAAAAACAGCCCATATTTATGTAGCAGAGGCATTCTACTTTGCAATAAATATCTAAACGATTACATTTTCACAATTTTCTAAAACTGCTATATCTTGAGGCCAAAAAGGGGTCTTACTGAACCTACTCCTTTGGTTTCAGGGTTATATAAGTCAGCTATACCCTGTGATGGGTTTTCAGATTCATCACTTAACAACTTCCTGTTTACCAAAATATTGAGACAGGGGTATTACTCAGTGAGAAGTAGCTCACAGTTTTACTTGTTACACTAGCATATATGAAGAACACGTCACCACAGGGTTTCATAAGAAATAAAAAATAAAATCCTCCCACCCGCCCCATTTTTTTCAAAATTTTGGATGAAAATCTACTAATTAATTTTAGTTGGCCTTATGGTGTTTGTATGCATTGGTTCAAGAATTAGAATAACATTATTTTTCACCGGTCACTCCTTTATTATGACTTTAATTCAGTCTACAATTATTTGTTTGTATATATATACCCAGTTAAAAAAATGTTATTTCTATTTTCAGATGGCCAAGGTAACACCAGAGAAATTCTTTCACATGTTTTCCAAAGAAGAATTAGAAGATGTCATTAAAGATATTTAAATAATACTAATTCCATAGATTCACAGAACTTTGTTCCTTCATTGTTATCATCTAGAAGTGCTAGTGAATGAAAAAACTTCATCATCCTATGATGTAAATAAAACTTCTCAATATTATAAGATGATGTCTAATTGAGAATTAGTTGTACATGTTGAATATTCACTTCAATAACATGTTGAAATACTTGAAATATTTTTTTAATGTCAAGTTGTCTTAGTGCTGTTCCAGGTTTAAAAACATGGCGAGGCATTCAAATTACTGAATTGTTAATGGTTCTTTTGTCCCGCCTTGATGGAGTTAAAAAGTGATACAAAGGTATGCTTTTTCAGTCCGAGGCTTCAACAATGTATTACATGTACTTTGTGATTAGGTCAGTTTATGGTGAACCACAAGTGTTAAGTCAATCATATTTGGTATGCAGTTGTTTTAGCATTGGCACATCTCATTTCCATGGAGAGTATTTGGCCCTGCCCCCTCAGTCCATGGTCTATTGACTTTGAAACTTTTCCTTATTTTACATGTTTTACTTTGATTAGGTCAGTTATAGGGAACCATTAGTGGGCATTTGCATAGTGGTTACATTTCCATGGATATCATATGGCCCAACCCCTCTTCATGGTTCATTCACTTTGAAACTTTTACATAGTTTACAAGTTAATGTTGGTGTTAAGGTTTGTTTAAAGGGAACAACTTTTGATAAGTCAATGGTATTTGGTATGCAGTTGTATTAGCATTGACACATCTTATTTTAATACATGGAGATTGTTTTAGCCTTCTAGTGGTTATGTTTCCATGGAGATCATATGGCCCAACCCCTCTTCATGGTTCATTCACTTTGAAACTTTTACATAGTTAATGTTTGTGTTAAGGTTTGTTTAAAGGGAACAACTTTTGATAAGTCAATGGTATTTGGTATGCAGTTGTATTAGTATTGGCACATCTTATTTTAATACATGGAGATTGTTTAGCCTTCTACCTCAGACATGGTAATGCTATTCTAATTTCATCATTTGCATAATCAAAATTACAAAAAGGCGAGACATCTCTCTGTGAAAACAGTTTATTTTCTGTAGAAATTTGTAAGAATTGCAAATTAAAGATGTATTCTTCTGACTTTTCAGTCTCGTTCAGTCTCGTTGAAATCTCGTTCTTGAATTATTTCCAAATCATGTAATAGAAGTGGAAAATATCAATGAATTTTAAAAATATTATAAGCAAACATAAATCTGTGAAAAAATTGTGTATTTACAATGAATGGTTTTTGCATAATCCAGCTTTCAAATCTTACGACCAATCAAGTCAATATTTTTAGCCAAAATTTTGAGAAAATGGGTGAGGGATACAAAAAATGATTTCACAAGAATCATGTACATTCCATATCATTTTGGTCTTTTCAAATTACTTAGATATGTATTTTTTCATTCATTTATAACAAAAAAGTTGAAATAGTATGCATTTTGTTCTTAAAACTGAGAAAAATCACAAAAATACAAAATTGACAGCATGGTAAATTTTACACAAAAAAGCGTCAAAATATGATAAAACTTTCTTATATTAACACCTACCTATAGTTTTTGTTAGTAAAATTTATTCAGATTGGTCCACTTCATCTTTATAGAAAGTATGAGGAAAAGTTTAATTGTGGAACTGTGATTTTTTTCATGATAATAGCCCAAAAATAGGTAAAAATCGATAAAAAATGAGAAAATCATCAAAATTAGGCATTTTCAAAGGGCCGTAGTAAAAAAAGAAGTGCGCCACCATATGATTTTTTCTTCACCAATTATTTTGTTACAGTCTTTTAAACCCAAAAATCAGGTTAAGAAAAAAAGTTTAATTCTAGAAATTTTTGGCTCCTCAGAGGTGTACATCCTTAAATGAATATTTTATAACATGGGTGGTTGAGGTATAAAATATGCTCTTCTACCCTACCCTCAAACATTCAAATCAGGAACATGCCTTATTTGTCCTGGAATATTTTGTTGTTCATGTATTTGTACTAAAGTGTTCTATCATAATTTTATGGAGCAGAATCAATCAAAAAAAAGAAATTGAATACCTGGCAACACACCTGTTCTATTAAGGAAAGTCTTTCTGTTAAGAGGGACAGAAAAACTTTGTGTCTGTCAATCTATATATATATACATGTATAAAAGAAGATGTGGTATGATTGCCAATGAGACAACTCTCCACAAGAGACCAAAATGACAGAAATTAACAACTATAGGTCTTGTGTGCAAACCTTAACTAATTTTGAGATAATCATTTCAAAAAGTTTATATCAGCAACAAATATTACCAGTTAGAATATCAGCGCCAAACAACTATTTTTTAATGTAAAATGCCGCTTAGAAATATATAAACAAAATGCATTACAAGCACTCTCCTACCAATTTTGAGCATTGATCAATTACTTTTTACAGGTGTAATGTCTCTGAAATGTTATTTGTATTCATCATTGAATTGTAAGCACTCTCACACCTGCGCTTCTTGTCGATTTATTTGTGATTTATAGGCAAAGAACGAGTGCAGAACCCATTCTTTTTCAAAGAAGTTATGTCCCATGGAAATAGAAATTATATATTGAAATAACATTGTTAGCTATCACATGCATGCTTACAGTTATTTTTTCTCTCTCAGTTATTCCCCTTTGAAAGAAAATATATGCCATCTCTATCTTGATTAAAATTTGCTTACAAGGATCTGACAGCATTCTGTTTTAATTTATGTTCTTGTAGTTATTACATCAGCAAATCAAATTTCAGCATTCAAATTAATTTCGGTGTGTATTAATAGGACCAAACCAGAAGAATTCTGAAAGTTCTTTTAATTAGAAAGTAAAATGGAGCGTATTCAGATCTACTTTGAAAATAATTAGGGGGGATGGAGGTAACTTTTTCCCAGTTTTTAATTGCTTGAAATTGAGAAGTAAAGTTATTGAATTTTTTTATACATTTTGACTCCATTAAAAAAAAAACACTTTGCACAATAACATAACATATAACAAAAAAATAAGGTATTGCAATATGGTCAATTAAACTGCCAGCCCATAAAGCTCTTACCTAAGTAGGCCTCTATTTCCATGTGCATGTATAAATTCACTGTCACGTCTGGTCACAATTTAATGTAGAGTTAAATATGATGCCTCATATAGAGAAAGTGTTGAGTTCTCGTCACGATATCAATCTTTGCAACAGCTCTGAGGTGTCTGTAGGTGACTTGTTGCAAGGCCTAAGCTCTGTCCCTCTCCAATATACTCTCATTTTGACATTCGAAATTTTGTGTCTATCATTCTGGTTGACCCCCTATTGCAGAACCTACTTATTATTGGTATTTTGTTCTCGTCTTATGCATACATGAAAAATTTGTCACTGGATATTAAAAGTGTGACAATAGATCAATCAAAATTGAAGAAAGGATACTAATCTATTTTTCACCAATCGCCAGAAAGATTTTTTGATTTGATTCCATTTCAACTGAAAATCTTTCCAAAAATGAACAGTGCAACTATATACAAATAGTATTATAAAAACGACATTTTAATTTCAAATGTTGACAAAATTGGCCTTAGGTTCATCCATTGATGCCAATGAACCAGTTAAGAGAGACATGACTATTTGATTATACTGTGATATTTCAACATCCTGATACATGATAATGGATTGACCACGAAGTCAAAAATACTGATTTTCCCAAAACGCAACACCATTTTTGTGTTGCAGCATTATTACACCCAAACAGAAACTGGTTTGGAAATTAAATCAAACCACACTGGTAGGATCATTGCACCTCCATAAAAATAGGTTTGATACTAGTACTATAATTTTTATGTAAGAAGAGCATATTTTTAACAACAAAAAATAGTTTGAAGACTATGAATGAACCCTGTAAGCCGTGGTAGATCCAGAAAATTTCATTTAAAAGGGGGGCTCCTATCATGCTTTAGTGATTCCCTATCTAGCCAACCCAAATTTTCCCACAAAAAAGTGCCCGGGCACCCTCCCTTAAATCTGCCTCTGGTAATTCAGTTATACTTAATTACTACTTGCATGTAATGAGTCCATGTAAATGGATTGCCTTGCCGATTACAATATTTTGTTTTCCAATGGTGTTAAAGATAATCCTGAAATTGATATTTAATGATTTTCCGCTAAGCAAGCGGTTTTAAGAAGCTGAAACATGCGTTACAGTAATCTATAATTGACACTAAAGGCCAAGACTGATCAGGTGAAGCAAAACAAAATATATCGGGGTAATGTGACATTGTTACATTTAGGTTTTTATCCAGCATGTTGAAATTAAACTTGGGCGTTTCATTAAGTACAAATCAGGGTTAATATTTTGTGTACTGAAATGTATGTGATATTGGCCACTGGACTTTGAATTGATCCATCCAAAATTATAATCGAGGTTTTGTTGGAACATAAACTGCATTTGTCATTGTGTGTGTGAACTAATAGACGACGATCTTCTATTATTTTCAAATTAGATCAGTAATAAATAAAGAAATCAGTATTTTCTAATAGTATGCGGGTTGGAAATTATGTCTGTCTGCTGAATTTGTTGTCCGAGTTTCATACACTGTCTTTTCCATGTTCTTTTTGGTTTTGTTAATTTTTCAAATTGAATTCGAGGTGTAATATAATAAAATTGATTCTTTTTATATATTTTATTCTTGGGTAACTTTGATATTACTAAACATAGCACCCACTGATTCATAGCATGGCTGGCAGACACATTTGACGCACGTATTATAAATTCCGCTCCATGAATTGACGCATGTTCTCATCATTCTGACGAATGGAGTGACACACCAAACAGATTTAAAACTGAGACAGGCAAAATTCAGTCCCCACATCAAAGCACATGGCACTCCACAAACTGCAGTCAAACCTTTGTAACAGCAATCCATACTTTCGGTGAAAACTTTATCAGATGCCTTCCAAACACAGTACATACTTTCAGCCGTGGGTGGTTCCCCTATTACACCGTCAAACTGGATCTATAAAGAAATTAAATATGTCACTGTTACACTGTATATTTACATACAGTATCTCATATAGGTGTGGATTATTTCCCAGGAATTTATTTCACTATTGTCAATTTTTTTCACTAAATTTACAATTTTTACTCAAATTTACATTAATATGATCATTGCGTGACGTTCGTCCCTTGTGGTTCTATCTTCTTTTTAGATCGCATGTAAGAAATACAACTTGATAATCATTACATAACCCAATGATTCATCAGAACTGTATTTATCAACAACAAAAAGTAAAACTTATTTTCCACATTAAAAAAACTATAGTCTTATTCCCCTATCAATATTCACCAACAAAAAATTAACATATTGTATCGTCTTTAGTGTCAAAATAAAGCACCGAGTAACATTTTGATTATTGAAAAAGCATAAGTAATATATTCAAATTTGAATATGTTGCAGCACATTTCCAATTAGATAATGTATAATTATCAGCCTTTTATTGTAGATATTTTGGTAATGCTGTCTAAAATTGGATGTTAATTGTAACCAATATTTTATTTTCATTTGCTAATTTAAACGCAGCGAACGCATTAATATTGGAGGTCTCGTAGTACCTTTCTAGCATCGATCGAGTGCTGGAGGTCGAGAGTCAAAACCATACCGGGTCAAACCATAGACTTGAAAATTTGTATCAATTGTTTCTCTGCTAACGCGCCATTAAGAAGTAAAAGCAAATATACTGGTCGGTTCGGAGTTAGACATATACTGTGTTTATAAAGTGTACTAACATGTCTTCCAGTGGATTGTTTGGTAATTAACATAGGAACGAGCACGTTAAAAAGCCGTTCCATCGAGTTGATCTATAATACAAAGCCACTGTTTCATATTCATACCGCATTCGCAAATTCTGGTCTCATATGCTTGTAATATCTCCCACAGAACGACATAGACACCAATCCATCGCCATCGCCATCGCCATAATCACATGAAAATGTAGCATGATTGCTAATGAGATAATCCCTTTTAAACGGGAAAATATCATTCCAATTAAATTGATAAAAAAAAATAGCCTTGCTACGATCGATACATTTTTATCATTATGGTAAATTACTGTCCAAACCCTGGATAGGGACGTCTTTCCAAAATCAAACATGTACATTGCACTTACCATGACATGATCATTAAGAGAGTTAGGGTCCCTCATAGCAGCAATACCATCCATTCTGTAAAATTCAGCCGTTATTCTGTCTACAAAAGTAAAGTTTAGCAAATTTCTAAGTTATATAAAACCCAGCCAAAATTCTGAATCTAGGGAAACCTTTTCACAAAAAAATAAAATAAAATACGACTAAAATTATCGTAAGATATACTGAAACTTCCATGACTTAATTTACAAGAATATTTCTAGTAATGTTTTTTTTTGTAAAAAATGAGTTACTCTGCGTTATTTTTTATGGTATAATTCCTACCGTATATATATAGTGTTTCCATTTTGTAAAATTATTTTGGACTTGTAATTATGCAAGCACACATCAAAATGTGGCAGGATAGTCACTCTAATGGCAGCAAAATCTTATTGGAAGAAGCTTGAAGACTAAACAGATAGAACTATGTGAAAATCTTATGTGAAATCAAGATCGTAACGCTGACAATTAAAATAACTGGAATTAAGGTACACACAGCTAAGTAACTTTTGTAAATACTTACTTGGGTATAAGAAAAGCTCTCTCTGCTACAAAACGTTGACAAGGAATATAGAGTTCGTCTGTTGTCAAGACGGCAACGTCATAAAGAGGCATCGACATAATTGCAAAAGGACCAACAATCAAGTGTCTTGCGCCAAACATTGAGGGTCTGGGGAATACATTATTCCAGGTTTTGTTCCAACTGGCTTTCATAGTGCTGTAGAGCTTGTTTATAGTCAATTATTAGCAATTACTTAAAATAAATTATAATATGTTATTTTGTAAATGTTGGTGAATAATTTAATTTTGGATGTAACGCGTCTTCTGATTGTCTGACGTCGTTTTGTTTATCAGCCCATAGACATAATTTTGTCATGTGACCGTGAAGTCATCAACGTTTTTTCATGATTTACTATGGTTTAAAATGGATTTAAGAATTAAATTATAAGAAATGATTGTAATATTTTTTCTGCCTATTCGAAATAACATCAAAAATGTGGTGCACACTTTAAATAACCCCCGTATGTGGTGCACACTTTAAACAACCCGCTACGCGGGTTATTCAGTGTGCACCACATTTTTGATGTTATTTCTTAATAGACAGAAAAAATATTACAATCATTCCTTAAATAAAAATCTTTTTGCAAGCCACATGTATGCTTCATTAATAACGAACACGATAAAACAACAATCAAATTAAGTTAAGTATATAGTAGTTTCTTTATATATGATGTGAATTAATCTTGTCACAGGGTTACACGAGGGTGTTCATTCCAAAATCCATCTTTTTATATAATTTGTTCCCAATAATGCCTCTTTTTTTTACCGCTTCTATATCCCCCACCACAAAATCATGTCACCGATCTCATATACATGTAACTGATGGACAATGACAAAAAAGGGAAATTTAAGAATACTATGATGGTACTGTCACTCAATGTTTGTTTTTACTGAATTTTCTCTTTTTTTAAAAGAAATGTAAGATACAACTTTTGTACGGCACAAGACAGGTGTAGTATTTTAGTATTTCTATGTTTACTTTTATTTATTTTGATACCATATAATAGCTATAGACCTCTATGAGATGGGCATAGTAATGAATAACACTAGTTAAGTATTGCTAAGTATTGTTATATGGATATGAATTAGTGAGTATTTTTACCACACCGACGCCGCAATATAGTTCCACAAATAGTTTAAACTGACCGTTAAGTAGTAATATAGATATGTTAAATATTGTTTGATGACAAATGTCCCACACCAGGTGCAGGTTTAGTGTAGAATACATTGTTTATAGATTAACCGTAATAATTACTGTAGTTTATACCAAAATAATGTTCTTCAGGCTTGTGGATGTGTGCCAGTTTTTTTGTGTAAATGACCTAGTCAGATCAGTGTCATTATGCTTCACTGAAAACTTTGCTTTGTTGATATTTGAAAGCCGGTTAAATCAATATACGGAACGAAAGACAAAACATAAAAAAATCTTGCTTAATGGAAAATAAATATGTGTTATATGTTCTTTAACGAAGGACCACAGACTTTTGAAATTCGAGTACATCTTGTGATAACTTGACAGTGGCGGATCCAGAAATTTTCATAAGTGGGGGCCCACTGACTGACCTAAGAGGGGGCCCGCTCCAGTCACGCTTCAGTGATTCCCTATATAAGCAACCAAATTTTTTCCCTAAATCCGCCTCTGCTTGAGTATGCTTACGATGTTCTTTTTTAAAACAAATTCATGATAAAAAAATAGAGACCAATAATTCTTATATGATTTGAATATTAGGGAATACGTTGATATGATTGGTCGAGACCACTTCCGGTAGTTGATCTTGTCTTAATTTGGTTATTTTTCGATAGACGACGTTGACCGAACTTCTTTTCGTAACCAATGTAAACAAGATGACGGCGAAAATAACACATACGTTACCAAATTTATTTTTACTGCAATCTTCAAATAAAATAATACACATAAACATTCGATTGAATGATAATAAGGGTTTTTGCAGTTTACTATTTATCATATTGCAAATTTCAATGAGTACATATTTTTGCGTTAACCAACAAATACATTCGTGCGGCAGGCCTATTCGATGACATAAATATACAATTTACGTGTGATAGAGGTATAATGTGTGGAAAACTATATTCCCTTTCTGCAAATTTAAAGAATTATAAGGATTAAACGCCTTTTTATTGGTCGAGTTTATACAGCAATAAATTCCTTTAAAAAGGCGTTTAATCCTATACTATTTACCGGAGTCCAAACGATTATGTAAGCAACTGCATGTCACTACTCGGCGTTCAAAGTCATATATACCGTAAAGTACGTAAAATATAGAAGGACCCGATATAGGAGATTATTCTATATTGGCATTATTTTAGTAGGTTTCTCTATATGAATTGCATTTTGAATAAAAAAGCATATTCACCTGAGAAAGTGTTATTCACCGCGCTAAACGTCACGCGCTTTTACATGCAACGTTATGGTAAAATGTTTCGTGTAAAATTAGTTTTGGTATATGTTTGTCATTAAATACATTTTCTTTTCTCGGAATATGGAATAAAACAATTACTGTCTTTTGTTTCGGTAAATATGGGGTTTAATTGACTTTTGAAAAACTGATATTCACTTCGGCCGTCGGCCTCAGTGAATATCAGTTTTTCAAAAGTCAATAAAACCGCATATTTACCTCATCAAAAGACAGTAATTGTATAAAATTTAAAACAATTTAAACGTAAAATACACCACCTTGATTAATGATAAAACAATGAACGAAGAGCAAATATAACACTCAGCAACCACCGGCAAACACTGAATTATGGAATTATGTGTGGTTCAATCAGAAACATATATATTATATTATTCCATATTGGTATTATTTTAGTAGGTTTCTCTATATGAATTGGATTTTGAATAAAAAAGCATATTCACCTGAGAAAGTGTTATTCACCGCGCTAAACGTAACGCGCTTTTACATGCAACGTTATGGTAAAATGTTTCATGTAAAAAAAAAAAATTGGTATATGTTTGTCATTAGATACATTTTCTTCTCTCGGACTATGGAATAAAACAGTTACTGTCTTTTGTTTCGGTAAATATGGGGTTTTATTGACTTTTGAAAAACTGATATTCACTTCGGCCGTCGGCCTCAGTGAATATCATTTTTTCAAAAGTCAATAAAACCGCATATTTACCTCATCAAAAGACAGTAATTGTATAATATTATTAATTCGTATATTTTAACAAATTTGATTCGTTTAGGGATAGTCACATGTTAAACTATATTTTCGAAGGTAGAGAGAAAACGGCGGATAGCAAAAAGCATATTGACCTGCGAAAAGCATATTGCACGGTTATTTTTAGAATATCTAAAAACCAATATACTTTGTGACGTCATGTAATGAATTTCAGGATATTGTTAAACATTTTGAAACACATGATATCTGTGATTAATTATTTGACGAAAAAAAAAGTAAATGAAATATCAATCAATATGTTGTTATTGTCAAGGAGACAATGTAATATCTATAAAATTCCAACAAACCTAAATGACGATTTTGATACAAATATGGTCAGAAATTAATAATATAACAAATATAGCCTTTGTATGAGATCAATACAAGATATATCGACCCAAAGAAGTATATCGACCTCGGACTTCGTCCTCAGTCAATATACTTCTTTTAGGTCAATATATCCTTGTATCGACCTCATACAAAGGCTATATTTGTATAATATGTGTCTCTGTTTCAAGGCATTTATCTCACTTGCGATATTGTCAATTTTTTAATTTTTCGAACCATATAATATGGCATTTTTCAAGATTCAACAGGCTGGAGCTCTAATATTATATTTAACTCAAAATCTCTTTACTAATTGCAATTTCTGTACAGTGTTTGACAATATACAAAAACTTGCATTCCGATACTGACGATTTCGGGTTATTAAAAAAAAAAAAAAAGAAGGAAGGTAAACGGCCCCAACTTTTCTTCTTATAATTCACCTCATATCGTTATACTGAATGTTGAACAAGAAATGGTACCTTCTTTTCAATTTATAGTATTTTCATTTTATTCATTCTGATCTAAACGGTTGTAGGACATAAATGGTTGAAATAAGTCAGCAGACTGGCGTATTATGCACCCATTGCGTCCATGTTTCTACATAAGTGTTCGTATTAATCAAATTCTGACAATCTACCATCAATATTTTTATTGCAATTTTCATTACACAATCGACTAAAAAGATGTGGCTCCTGTGCTTAAATATAAGCTAAAACAGAAAAGAATGAAGAGACAACAAAAAGCATCACAAGTTAACTTATTTGTGACTATAGACGTCAATTGATGCCCGGAAATCTTCAAATACAGTACTGTTTTTTTTTTTGCATTTTTATGCAACTGAAAAAGTCTGCAAAATTACACATTTCAAATTGATAAAACTACGTCTGAGCTTGTGCGTTGATGTCCTGATATTTATGGCAGCGGATAACCAAAATGAACGTTTCAAACATTACAAACGTTGAATAACAACGCGAACCGTGCAAGGGCTGTATAGCCAGTCAAGGTCGTTCGAAACTTCCATTTGTTGTAACAAAGCGAACAATTTGGGTGCAACATTATTTTAATAATAATACCGGACCCTGTAAATGTATTGCATGCCATTGAGATATTGTATGGTTGACCCCAATATATCAAAATATAGATCTCTGATTTCGTTAAACTTATATGCAGTATAACGAAATTAGAGATCTATATTTTAATTAGATTGGGTTGACCTCCCAAACCACTATAAATCATAACCGAATCATATTATCATACTAGCATGGCTTTTATGAATATCCGCTCAAATTATACATTCATAATATGTCATTTACAATTCTTGTTTTTCTCATTTTCCGTTGTACTGCATTAAGCTGTACTTCGGTCTTCGTAAGAAGTCTGAGAAGAGACTGGTTTGATGAATATTGAACCAAATGTTAATGCAACTTAACACACATTCTGATTGATTGTTGCTTTGTTTACGTCTTTTGATTTTAACTGACACTAAACGGGATTGTATTTCTTTATACGCCCTCACATCGACAATATAAATCTATTTTCTGTGCTTGACAAATTGTAATGAGGCCGAAAGTTTTTAAGCTGAAGATCAAGTATGACTGCTTAAAGATTAAAAGCTGAGAACAAAGCAAATCAGCTTTCAAAATGCTTGACCGACTTTTTGTTCTTTGAAAGTGAAAGAAGAAAAGTTAGTGGAAATCTAAGTTATCTATTTTCTCCTTAATGTGCGAGTTTATTTTTGCATGTTCAGATTTGAATTGTGTTGGAGCACATTCCACGACATTCCTCTAGGCTTCTTTTTTTTCATACTGAATTTAAATTTGGACTTCCTGCTTCGTTCTTTTCAATCGCAAGTTAGGTTAAAACCTGGTGTTATTAATAGTTGAACATAGGGTTCGCGCATACGGACATTGTAGCTCCGAATATGTTTGTCAGTTGAAGAGACGCGATTCTTACATAATTTAGCATACTATCTATACAAACCCTCAACAGAGCAGAACGCATAACAGTTAGTTTTTGTTGATGTCTTTGATGGTTGCGTACAAAGTCATTATCGCTTAATAATTTGTTTCATGAATTAATTTAATATTGAAAGCGCTTCTGTATAGTAAAGTTGTAAAAATTAATAGAATTGGCGGGACTACTTTAAAACAGACAGATCGCTTTTCAATATTTGCAGAATTTCTTAAGAGACTTGAGGTAATAAGTATTTTCGTTAATTACCCATAACACTCTAGTATTTTGTGAAGTTTTTTCGCAGACAACTGTTACTATTTCTTTTACATGCATCCACGTAAGCCACCGTGGTAGATCGATTTCACTGTTATAAGTCAACATACTCCTAAAATAAGGATGTCAACACCCATTAGTTAAGATGTTTGATTACAATAACTGATAAAAGTTATTTTACACTAGTTTTGAAAGTGAATAACCGTGTTTTTTCTAATGTTACTTCTGTTACAAGTAAATCTTGAACAAAAGCCTGGGAGGAATTGTCTAAATATTAATGTAAGTTTATATATATGTAAGTAAATAATAAAATTTATTCATTGCATAAATTAACAAATAATAATTTTTAATTCAAATTTACAATAAAGGTTGTCATGTTACATATCGATCCGGTTATAACTTGATGTATTGTGACATTATAAATAGAAGTTTGTTTCGGGTATCGATAAGTTTAAAATAATCGAGTGTGAAACTTTAAATCGATATCGTGAATATTTGATATCGAGTGTTCTTATTCCAAGTTTTACGATTTCACTGTTATAAGTCAACATACTCCTAAAATAAGGATGTCAACACCCATAAGTTAAGATGTATGATTACAATAACTAATAAAAGTTATTTTACACTAGTTTTAAAAGCGAATAACCGTGTTTTTTTCTAATGTTACTTCTGTTACAAGTTAATCTTAAACAAAAGCCTTGGAGGAATTGTCAAAATATTAATGTAAGTTTATATATATGTAAGTAATTAATCAAATTTATTCATTGAATAAATTAATAAAAAAAAGAAATTTAATTGAAATTTTTCAATAAAGATTGACATGTTACATATCGATGTATTGTGACATTATATATAAATAGAATACTGTTTCAGATATCGAAAATCTAAAATAATCGAGTGTGAACACTTTAAATCGATATCGTGAATATTGAATTTCGAGTGAACTTATTATACTGTTTCAGACATCGATAATCTAAAATAATCGAGTGCGAACACTTTAAATCGATATCGTGAATATTGGATTTCAAGTGGACTTATTGTGATACGAATGTGATATGAAAATAAAGCACCAAAGTTGAAATGAAGTGGATGTAAGCAATCATAGGCAACCGTACGGACTTCAAATATGAGAAAATCCCATACCGTATAGTCAGCAATAATAAAAGGCACTGACACGAAAAAAATGAAACAATTCAAATGATAAATCTAAACTGACGGCCTAATTTATAACAAAACTATTTACGAAAAACAAATATGACAGACGTGAAATAACGGCAACCGCTGACCTACGGGCTCCTGACTTTGGACGGGGTCGGGGTTTAACATGTTTGTGAGCGCAATGACTGTTTTTTTTTCTCAATTTTTAGTTTTTTTGTTGTTTTTTTTTTTTTATTTTTGTACAATCAACGGTTTCTAATATCAAAGATCATATTGACAAGATATTAAATTAACTTAATATTTTTTACATAATTTTTATTACTTCTCATTAACATAATGATTGACACATTTACGCACGCGTATTGACAAGGACAGAGTAGTCTCGTTATCTGCTATTTTATTGCTGGAACCATTCATCCGTGGTATTATACAAGTATGGACAAGCATTGATGTAATTTTCAAATCAGCATAAAAAGTTACTTTTTTCATCATATGTTTACATTATTGAATTCTTAAGATGGATTTTATTTTAATTTTCAAATTGGATAGTGAGTGACCAGTTGTAAATGAGGAAAAGGGTATTTGATCTGTCTCACAGGAGCTGTATTTACATGTGATTAGGGTAAGTGAATTTAAGATTGTTGATGGCATATCTTAGTGGTATTCTCTTTAGATATAGCTGTTTTCTGAAATAATACGTAAGGAACCCGTTTCAGTATTTCATTACTAACTCTTTTAAGAACAACTTTTATTTCCGCATTCTTAAAAAATCATAGTGGACTTTCATAGAACTATTGAATCTATTTTGTACTTCTTTTGTTATTGTCCGTTGTTTATTTATTTATCATAATTTATTTATTTATGTTTTTTCTCCATTTTTTGTGTATCTATAAATCTAAAATATTTAAAAAAAATCATTGATCTTTTTTATATTATTATTATCAATATTTGACTTTTTATTTTTCTAATCAGTTATTTTGCTTATTAAGATGTTGGCAAACAAGGAACATAAGACTAAGTGTTTTATTTTATAAAATAATATATTGTTTGTTTCAAACAGCAACGTCACAAGTCTTCAGCTTTTGTATGTTAGTTTTTTTCTTAAACTTTAGATATAGCATAATTATAATAAAATTTTATCTGGATATAAAGAAACTCCTTTCAATTTTTGCTGTTTTATCTTATTTTTTTCTGACGAACATTTATATCTATATCTACATGTATATACAACAACAGCAGCAGCAAAAATAATGATTATCATTTTATGTTTCCCTGAATACATAGTTATCAAAGGTACCAGGATTATAATTAGTACGCCAGACGCGCGTTTCGTCTACATAAGACTCATCAGTGACGCTCATATACAAACTGACACAACATAACACTTGAAACACTTAAAGACAACAATACAATTAGCTGTAAGAACTCTCGAATGTGCCTTTATAGAAGATCTTACAGTCAATAAGAAGATCTTGTAATCAAAAGCGTGTTATTGTCACGAACTGACTGGAAGTCTAGTGTCCCCGGATATCTTCAAGTTCTAAGGGTCATTGAGAGATTACCATAAGATATTGATCTGTTTACAGTTTGATTAAAATCATATGTGACCAATTTCCAATTGAACCGAAGAGTTTTTGTATAAGGGGGCGATCATTTTAATTCCGGGGGAGGAGAATTTTGAAAATGAATAACTTGGGATGACCAGAACTAAAATAAATCACTCAACATAAGACTGGGTGAACAAATAAAGCATGCACAGTAACAAGATGAAAAAGATTACCAATCCGTATCTGGACACAAAGGCCCTTACAAAAATGTCAAAAGGTCGTCCCCAAACCTCAATAAGGAAAATTGGTCGGTTTCAAAGTTTTAAGATGCAAGATATGTAAAATGCATGTTTATAATCATAAAACCGGAAGAGCAAAAGAAGAATAAATGAAAACGACCAATCAAAGTGTAAGCTTTCCCAAGTGAAAGTGTTTCTTCGTTGAGTATTATTTCATTGTCTTTCCTTGTCGCGGCAATATGATTTCTAAGTTTTTTGATTATATAATGTCAGTTCTGCAACTGTTTTTTGTTCGATCTGTTTTCTACACAGGCGAGACGTATCTCTTGGGGAACAGTTCATGTTCTTTTATTTGTCTTTGATAGCCAACTGCATGATAGAGCTATCGATAGCAAAAAATCTAGTTTTAAATCCGAAACGTGATCATAAGTCAGGAACCTATTCAGGAGTTGTCTGCAATTATCATACAAATTGAGTTATTTTTGTTCTTTAGAGAATGTGATGTTGATAACAGATCTGTTAACTTTTCAATATTGAGCAAAGTTCTTAATATAAATGCAATATTTGCGACTGGACGTTAGGCAACCAACAATCAATCAAGACTAAGAGATTAAAGGCGTGACATATAGTTTAGGCATCTGTCTATTTTTAAGCCCATATATTGACCTTTATAAATATCTAAATGCAGTTGCATTGATATATACCTACCTTTGCTTTCATCCATATATTTTTAATATACTAGTCTAATGGTTTACATTTTCAATTTTTGACTTGAATGGAAAGTTGTCTTATTGGCACTCATACGAGTACCACATATTCTTATGTCTAAACATAAAAACAAATGTTCAATTCAAGTTGCCGCAATAACTATTATAGTTAATTTTAACCAGGTTGCAAACAAATAAGGGATAGAAGAAGTTTAATTATCAGCGTATTCTTTTTTCCACCATTTTCTTAATATATTAGTTTGTTTTTTTTTAAATGTGAGATATTTACTGCAATTCATAATTTACCACCAATTTATAACAAAACAAATGAAAAAGTAACAATCGGTAAAAAACAAACTATGCATCACACAAAGTGATAAAAAAATATCTGAAATAGAAATAGGGAATTATTAACCCTCAACAAAAAAAAAGCAAACATGCAAACAAGTTTTTGTATTGCTAAAAAGTAAGGTCTATTTCCCCTGATTCTATTACACATCAGAGCCATTGTTCAAGGTACAAAATTTAATTTACATTCCCAGTAGTACAGCTTCATTTTGTATATATATCATCATGTTTTTTTGGAAAATTATCTAATTTGTGACCAAGTCATAAATGCCGAAAGATACCGAAGAAATTTACGAAGTTTTGTTTATATTTACCTAAATGAAATAATTAGAAGGAAAGTTTATACCAACACCTATATTCAATCGAAAGAAAGGGCTAGTTATTGTTTTTCAGATACACATTACATGAGTTCGTATGTATTTTTTTAATTTTTTTTACAAAATTTGCAAAATGTACAATTGTTACACAATGACCTTCAACAGTGAAGTTAGGCGGTAAATTACATTTTGATTTTAAGGATACAGTACATTTGTATGTATAATATCAGAAATCCATTACTAGGTCTAGTAATGTACTTCTGATAATATTAATAATCTGTTTACGTAATGTATGTTTTGTTGTATAAACATATTTTATTAATTAAATTGAAATGAAATATTAAAAACAATTTGGTACAACTGAATAATTAATAGGATCCGGATACAATCTGCAAACTAACATTAATCCGTTTCCTATGTTATATTAAATATGTTATGTTCAAATTTGTGTAGGTTCCAGCAACTACCTGCTTCTGAACCAACGATATCAACAACAAAAAAATGGGATATTGTCGCTACTTCTATCATGTAACAGCATAAACAACTCGTTTGTTAACCAGTTTAATTAATTTTGTAATTTTGAACTTGAATCTTGCACTTGCCTAAAAAGAACACTAGCAAATAAAAATAAAGTCTCAAAGGATATTTTACCCAAATAAAGCGTCTTTAAAAATTCAAACGATTTCCCCTAAACTATTTTAAGTTCAACTAGTGTCTGATTTTTTAAATGATCTCCTTCAAGAAGGAGTGATATTTTATACCATCACACAGCAACCCAACACAAATTCCAAGGTCATTCTTGCACGAAATGATTTGAATATAAGCTTTGTCATTATTACAATGCTGGTCAGTATATCAAGTTCGGAAATAAAGTTGTCAAGTTTTGTCAAGTCTCTGTCAAGTCTTTGTCATTGAACACGTGGATGTGGATATTATTTACGATTCTATACAAAAAAAAAAAGAAGATTTGTAACGATTGCAAATGAGACAACTATCAACCATAGACCAATACTAATTTGCAAATGACGTAGAATTAAGCAATTTTTGGTCACCCAAACCGTATATTAAGTACTAAAATATCACAACATGACTAAATGTAAAACAATTCAATCGAGAAAACCAACGGCCTGGTTCATGATAAAAAAAACCCCAAAAAAACAAAAAACAAATTTGAAAGACAGTAGTGTAACAGACCAATCTGTAAAAATAAGCCGAAAAATAGGGAATATTTTGTTTATGTATTTCATACCCTTCTTCATGTCTCTACAGGAGTATAGCAATATGACCTCAAAGATTTCTTCCGCCCATTAATGATACATATACTCTTGTAGTGAAGAATCTGCTTCACTTTGCGAGATGCACAAATACATAGCCACGTACAATAAAGATAGACACTTTTTTTTGGGCCATCACTTTGCAACTCACTATCCAAGGTAATATTTTTTTCCATGACATGCATTCGGTCATTCAGGTCGACCCATTATGCAACAATACCTACTTTTTCGCCCTAAATATGCATGTTAAATGTGTAAAAAAACATTATATCATTCACATATATCAAACATAAGCTATACAAGGGCCTACACATTTTACAAAATTTGTGTTTACTTCAATTTATTATTATGAATTATTTCAATTCAACAAAAACCCCATAATGTTTCGTGTTTCAATTTGTAAACAGGGAACAGAAACTCAACTATTTCCGAAGTTTTTTCGATTACGCATGCGCTTGTCCTCGTGGAAAGCAACGCATTTTTATATGTTAACATAGTATTATCTCATTAATTATGACAACAACCGCGTGTCACCCTGTTAAAGCAATTATTACATTATACATATGGACAAATGATGATGTCAACATAATACAATGAAACAATGATTACATGAACGGTTTTAGGGGTCATCCAATGGTCAACTTTAGGTTCATAGGATGGACACATTGCTCCTAAATCTTGTTAATGTATATGTAAATCTCGTATATCATGAATTCTTGTTTAGCTGGATAGAATTCAATAGTTTTAATTCTTGTTTAGCTGGATAGAATTCAATAGTTTTACATAACTTTCAGTAACTCCCAATAAATCATATAAGGTATGAGGATCTGAATGGGGGGTGTCTGTTATTCTGTAAACATTTAATTTTCATCCGTTTTTCTCTAATCTTTAAAAAATTAACCCCTTTTTTCTCTAATCTTCAAAAAATTAACCCCTTTTTTCTCTAATCTTCAAAAAATTAACCCCTTTTTTCTCTAATCTTCATTTTTTTTTGCCCGTTATTCTCTAATCTTCATTTTAAGGGCATTATTCTTTAATCATTTAACCCCATCCAAACCCTCAGGTATTGATAGTCGGATCATTTTGAGAGGATAGCAGTACAACTATGAATTAACGAATTATCTGGATTCACTTAATCACTCGTTTATTATGTTGTAGTTCAATTAAGAATTGAATTTCTTGAAATGTGCGCACGATCAACACTTTTACAACCCTATAAAATTACAAAAAGATGCATTCAATTCTTATAATTACATTTTTGTGTTAGGGTCATGAAAAACTGATTTCTATCACGTATTTCTTTAATAAACCTGTTCACTTTATTGTGATTGTATGTGTCATCATGGATGTTACACTGCATTGGGATATAAAGGTTGATATTAGTATGAAGCGCAAGTGTTGTTATCCAATATAAAAAACAGAGTCTTCTGAAACATTCATGCAATGTAGTTGTTTTAAATTATGGAATATATGTCCCTTGTACAAAGCTCTTATTTATTGTACGGATTTGACTATAATATTTAAGATTCGGGTAAACTTATCAGTCCTTTGAATCTGAGACTATTATAATATGTGTTATATATATAGAAGTCTCAGTTTGAATAAACCTATTTTAAAAGGTTTGTTTTAGGGATGTATAAATACACTGCTACGTCCGATTTGTGTTTTTCTGATTGGTATCAGTTTGATGAGTAAAGCCTTTTTCCACTGATTTTTTTATTATGTTGTTTTGTTGCCCAACTGTTCCAGTCCAGGGGAGTGTTTGTGCCTTCCCATATATTCAACCCCGCCACATTCTATGCCTATCTAAAATTAGTAGCCGCTGTAGTTCAGTGGTTTTATCAATTGAATTGTTTCATATTTTTTCATGTCAGCGCCTTTTTTAGCCGACTATACGGTATGGATATTTCTCATTGTTGATGGCTGCACGATTGTCTATAATTTCTTACACCCATGCACATCATTTGAACTTCGGTTGATACTTGTCTCAATGACTATCATACCATATCTCTTTCATTGTATATAGGTTTTATATTTGTTTGATCAGCTTTTCAAATTTGACTTTTTTGCATGTTGTTCCAAATCAGCCAGTTTTGTATTACCACTTTGAAATCTCTTAAGATTGTGTTTCTTATATTCAACTGATACATATGTTTTCCCCGCAGATATCATAATATCACGTCACATTACGGAAACATGCGTATTTCCTTGACTTTTTCACTCTATCGATGACATTCTTAGTGATAAAATGGAGAGACCTTGTACCGTGGTATCTGTTGTATCGTAAAAGACAAATAAAAAGTGTCTTTGAATATAATATATATGTAACCTATCACGCTTACAGGGAATATATTTGTGTTATTAATGAACATAACCAATTTGCTCTTCTATTACATCATGCACTTCTAACTTCCATTTTGAAATCATCATTGTTTTAAGTTACCATGCAGAGATCATTGATGTAAAAAAACCAAGTCCATGATACCATAGAGATCGGAGGCAGGGAAATATTAACAAATGAAAAAAAAAACCTCAAAGTTCTTGCTTCAAGCAATGATATGATTTGTAGTCTTTTGGTAAGATGAGGGCTTTAAGAAACATCTGAAAAAAAGACAACGATACATGTGCCCTAAAATGCAAAGAACGTCAGAAATGTAGATGGTCATTTAAGGGCCATTAAAACAAAGAAAATAGGATAATAAAATCCAAATATTAAAATACTTTTAAGTAAAACTTGTTACATCATTTTGTGTGTCTTCGAATGTGCATCGTATAATTGTTTACGATGCGGTACTGTTAGACTCGTGACCGATCTGTGTTTTTCTGTTATGTGACTATTTTCAACCGGGTAAACGGCAACGTTCCACACCTTTGCATTTATATTTTTTCTTAAGTAATTTTGCTGAATGACAGATATGTTTTGACTTCTTAAATTATTTGTAAAGTCAAAAACACGAATAATGCCAGTTGAATGAACAGATGCTGTTTTTATCGGTTTCTGACAGGCAATCTATGCCACCGTTCCACAGCTTTTTATTACGATTTGATTCGAAATTATTTAAACAAATGACAATTAAGGAAGTTCGCTACTCAGTTTCAAGATAACAGGCTTTTCATAACACTGGTATGTAGTAATAGGGGATTAATAAAGGAAACAAAAGAGCATAAATAAAATATAGGTCAATGTGCTTGTTTTCGAGGTATAAACCATTGATATTTTGGCGGGAATATTTTCTCTCTTGATTTTTCATAGCTTTATCATTGATGAGTTTAAGCTCTCAAAAACAATAATAATAAAAAAAAATTAACAACGGTTTTATAAGACTTTTACAGATAGCTTATAATGATACATTTAAAAGATATATAAAAAGAAAAATGGGGTCAATGGGCCAAATTTTTTAAGGCATTCAAATGGATAAAACCAGAGGATTCCAGAAATCTAACAGAAATTCCAAAACATGACAAGCGAACTTCCTCAATGTTTAGGTTATTAATAAAGTCAAAACTATAAATATTGCCATGTGGACGAACAGAAGCAGTCACATTTTATTTTCAATGTTTTATTTTTCAAGCATCCACCCTCACCTCCCCCTCCAAAAAATAAGTTTTTTTTTTATTCCTTATGTCCAGCTCTGTAGGTTCTTACTTATTTCAATAATGATTTTATTGAAAATGTCATGCATACATGTATGTCTATTATCCTTGTTCGTCTAACAAGGAAAAAGTTGTACAAAGTAAACAAGAAAGTAAAAATTTGGTCAATTATTGACATTTCCCATACATTTCAACCAAAGTAGTTGTATATATTATTTGTAGAATTGTATCCACACAAAGTCATCCGATAACATTATAATATATACTAAGTTTACACCACTAGTGAAGATTATTTACTGTTTTATATCACGGCCGTACCTATTTGACTCTTCTTACTATAAAAACAAGATTTTAACGTGCATTGCATATCTATTTTTGACTTTCATTACATGCTTTTCGAAGTTCTGTCTGATTATTTTTTTTGAGGACTTATTCGACACATTTAATTACTATTCTTCTTGAAATGCAATAAGATAAAAGTATTTAATTAAAAATTGAAATAGGTAATCATCTCTATAAGGTTACATTCCCATTGTACCTAACGGACTCGTGGTTGCGTTTCGGTCCTCGACCGGGTCAAATGATTTTATCGAAGACTTTAATACTGACCATACATGACTCTCATGGTTAGTCAATGTCTTTACAATACCATCGAAGAAGTTAGATTTTATATTTGACATTTGCTGCTTCACCTCTTAGCAAGTTGTCAGGGTAGAAAACCAGAAATACTTTGGCTTCTTTCGAGAAAAGTCTGGGTAGGGTTTATAGCCAGAATAGAGAATAACAGGCCAATACAGCAAGAATGTGCCAAAAGACATATAGAAAAAATAGAATAATTAATAAAATAAAGAAAAGGGAATAAAAAAATAAAGAAAAGGGAATGAATATGGAGCTAAAAGATAAATGATAGGAAAGAACGACCAAAACATAAATAATAGAACAAATTACGTAAAATTTATAAAGAATAGAGGAAAATGAAGGACCTCATTCAGACATTCGCGTAATTCCTGATTTATTGTGTGTTCCATCCTTTAATTTTTAATTAGTAATTTTTTTACGTTTTTTTTCATTTCATTGTGTCTGGGCAATAAACATACTAAACATGTATGCATTATTTTGTTACCTTAACGGCGATAGGAACGATTTCGAATGCTAAGAAGGGTATGTTCACCCGAATCGCCTAACATATTACTCTAACATTACTTTGAATTTTAGCAGAGCCTCAATATTGTGTGAGCTCTAGTTTTCTACGTTGTTTGCTATGTATGTGTCTATGTGCGCGTTCTGCCTTTTTGAACCACACAAGGCCGGACACAATGTTGGCCTGTCCTTTCTGTTTTCGACATTTTAATTTTTCGCTGTAACACATTCACTAAAATACCTCACTTCATTTACATCCAATTAGAATCGCAATGGTTTCTTCGAAAGTTTCCAAATTTCATTTTTCAGTTTGGTGATCCGTGATTTCATAATGTCTATATATATATTAATATCAATTTTCACACATGTCGAATGGTTAATAAGAATTTTTTAAGTTATGTGCAGTTACCCGGATTCGCCCACATTAAAAATGGGCAGCTTGGGTGTCAATTTTGATGGTCACTTAAACAAGTGTATGCGCAACAGAAATACCACGCTATTCTCTAACTATGACTATATCATATATGAATCCCTATGATTAGTTCATCTAATGCCTTATTATAAACAAATTTATCCTTATCAAGGGATTGTCGTGTATATGCCCATTCCAACAAATATTTCTACTTCTGAGGTTTACTTAATGATAAATTAAAACTGGTTAAGTGTATCACTAAAACAATGTTCTTAATTCTACAAATGATATCACCGTTGTAGTATAGGTTCAGCTATTTTAAAGTTAACTGTCGAATATTGTTCTTTCTGGAATTCAAAAAGGATTTTTTACAGCAGTGGCAACTACCAGTTAATCTTCGACTCAAGTTTTAGTGATATTGGATACTTATTTTTACCAGAAGTGTTCTATTTTGATATTTCTTAACCGAACAGTGGTAAGATAGAATCCATTTTTAAATTCATTCGAAACACTACAGTTTTTATCCTTGACTTTATAGTCTTAAAAATATAGACAGATCGATTCGGCACACCTTTCTTGATTTTTTGTTTGTTTGTTGCTTTTCAATTATGAGTACGAGACGAAACGCGCATCGGGAATGCTACATCAAAACCGGGTATCTAATGACTTTTTTAATAGGGCTTGGTTCTTACGAAATAACTTCAACGTGGAATAAGATATTTTATCAGCTGGGACAGTTTTAAGATACTCAGTATACTTTGGTACTAGCATATGCAAATACGGATATTGTTTTGTTGTTGTTGTTTCAAATTTTTGTGTAAATATTAGGAAATGAACTGGAATTTAGAAATGTATCTTTTCGTTCCTATCCCAAATTGACGTTACATTTTGACCCCTTTTATTGTTATCAGCTTCTCAACGATTGCATTATGTTTTGAATTTCAAAATATTTTGGCCTCATGCATCACTAAAGAGATATTTAATGTAAAAATTGCTACCTTACATGCATATGTTTGACTACAATGGATATTTAGTTATGTACCTCCGCTTGTGGACTGTCAGTCCTCAAGATTATTATCATCAGTTCAATAGTTCAGTACTACGTATACGGTACTGGCATACAAATACATAAATTGCTGTTATAATATGATTAAGGATATAATTTTGAATAAAGGAATGAATATCCCTCAGGTATAGTTTCTGATTCTGCGATACATTGTTTTTTTTTTTTTTTTTTTTTTTTGGTTTTTCGTTTAAGCATCTCTTGCCTTGAATTTTCTAATATTTCAGTCCCGATTATCATTGGGGAGACATTAATTGTTGAAATTAGCAAAATTGAAACAGTATATGTTATAGACCAGCAAAGGTTGATCGTCAGTAGTCCCTGAGGGTATCCACAGACCAGTAGATCAGTACTTTTGGATTGGGAAGTCAAAACTGATATCGTTTTTTAAATTTGCTGTTATGAAATATAGGAAATAATTGTGGAATCAGAAAATGCATGTATAGCTCTGGTTCTGTGTACGGATTTGGCTATACATTTTCTGTGCGTTTTGGCTAAGAACATAATATGCTGACTCTAATGCCGCACTATAGGGAAAACGGTAGTATTACATTTTCCTAGCATTAGGTTGGCCTTTTGTGTACCCAAGACAGGTGAAGGAAGTCAACTTAGGAGCGCTGCGATTGGATGTAAGGGTACAATATATTTTTTTATTTATCTATGAATAACTGCAGTGTTTATATTTACAATATAAATTTTAAAACCTATTGAAATATTTTCTAGAGAATTATTCGAAAAGGCTTTCAAAATTTTATAAATTTGCTGCAAAATGACGGTGGGCATGGATAACATAAACAAGCTCCGTTGGAAATTGGTCATGATAATATTTGGCTTCAATTTTTAAAATAGAGTAATAAAGTACTAACACCACACATAGCTGTTTTATCCAGGTTTTTATTATAAAATGTGGTAAAATTAGAAAATGTTAGTATTGTCGCCTATGGCAGAATAAATAGTACCGTTTTCCCTATAGAGCTTTACATAGAGCTTTACATAGAGCTTTACAAAATACGATTAGTCTGTACTTCTTTTTGCAATGATTCATCTATAAACATCCGACAGAATCCAAAAAGCCATTATATCATTCAAAGTGTGCATTAATTGTCTCGCTTGGTGCAATTGCACACTTTTATAGATTTAAACCTAGTTGAAAATAGTTAACTGCCACTGCTGAAAACACATTTATCCTTCAAGTTTATGATTGATAGGAGATTTACATTTCTTAAAAGTGAAACACAACAGTACAGAGTTACTATAATCCCACGCCCTGTGAGAAATTATAACAGGTTCTTGGGTGTATCTGAATGGTCTTATTTCCACAATTAATCAAGATAGATAGAGTAAAATGGTATTGTTTCTACAACTTCTGTATACCAGAATAATGACTTTTCACCTTGGTTTCCTGTCGAAACTATACTAAAGCCGCTAATTTGTTTGTTTTCATTATAAAGTTAATAGTCGTGATCCGTAATAAGAAGGACTTTTAAATGCTAATGTTTGTCACTTCCAAGACAACTTTGGATTGTTAAATTTATTCATAAGATTATATTTATTTCTGCAAAAACGCAAAATTCAAGTAAGTGTTGTTCATTTATCTGTTGTTATTATTATTATATTTCAGAAAGAATTTTTAGACAAAAACCTTTTTTATTCAATAAAAACGAATGAAAACTTTGAATTTCAGATCAATAATCACTAATTTCATGACTAGATTATATCTGTAATTGGACCTAAAGAAACCAGAATTTCAAACAGAAGCTAAGAAGGTCGAACAGTACATCAACAAATGATTGCTTAGGGTCAACACGTTGGACAATATCGCTTTGTTTCATTACAATACATTGGTTTTATTTTTTATTTTGTTTTTTGTTTGCTTTCTGTTTTGGTTGTTTTGTTTTAGTTTTTTTTTTTTTTTAGATTATTCTATTTTATATTTTAATTAATTTACTAGTATGCAATTGAAATTTTTAAAAACTGATACAACAGCATGCGTCTATTCAATTCTTGGAATTCTTATTCGTATATTTGTACAGTGAATATATATTTTGCTATATTTTTGCATAATTGGAGTGTGATTCGTTTAACAGTATACTCACCGTGTTTGCTAGACTATACGGACAATTTAGAGTTTAACTTGTATTGTTGATGACCACTAGGTCTCTTTTAGCGTCGCTGGGTAGTCTGACTTTGTATTGAAATATATCTCGAAATCTGGTTTTATTGTTAATCCAATGGTCTTTCATTTGGACAAGTACTAATCGTTTCAAAATGGACTCTTCATTGAAAAGGAAGTGCTTCAGTAAAAACAACTTGTTGCCAACCTAAAGTAACAGCTTGGTTTTAGTGGAGTGTGGTTGTTCAGAAAGACAGTCTTTACACTACCTTGTAACCAATGAGACATAACTATTAACCAATACGACGTCTCTAAATGGTCACGTGTCAGCAATTTTCAGGGAAAAAGCATGCGCATCAAAATGTCGTCAATCGAAACGAAAACTGGCATAAACCAGGATTAAATGTATGAATGAAACAATGATTAAGGTTACCGTGACCGTAGTTTTTGTTATTGTTTCATGTTTATTAACTATAAATCTGTTTACCTCGCACCTGATCGATATAGTTAATGATTTGTTGTCAAAATATAATCATTACAAACAAATAAATATGTCAATACATGACGCATAGGATCTGACCGCTCGATCAGTTGACTAGTCCAGCTTTGTTTAGTACACCACGTACTTATGGCATAAACAATCCAGATGTTGCCGGATTGACAGCATACGAGCGTTTTAAAATTACATGACGTGGACAGACTTCTACCGTTTATTGACAATTTCTTTTTTAAATGATCGATATTATTACCGTAACGGTAGACCCCACTGTATATGTTAATGTGCAAATCCCTAATTTGGAACTCCCTCCTGGGTTGGATATCTTTAGATATAACATTAAGTTTCTTTGTTTTTTGTTATATTTGGTATGGCATATCTTTTGCCACCGATAAATACATGTATGCTACACGTGTAGTTACTAAAGATTTCAAGTGTGTCATGTTGTAAAATCGCATGTCTGTTTTTGCCCATTTTATATTGCTGGGTAGTTGTATACTCGACAAAGGCCAACATTCACCTTTCTCCCTTATTCGTAAGTAGGTGAACGAAAAAACAAGACCAAGTGATAACCAACAACTTCAGGCACATAAATGTGATGCGAACTGGAAAATGCTTATGTATATGCGCTCAACAAACCCTAACTCCACATTGTATAGTGACATGCAACTAATAAGCAAGAGGGGCAGAAAATACCTAAGAGACATTCAAACTTGTAAGACGACGACAAAGTGACAACCGCCAATGCTAAACAAAAATCAAATGACAACGAATAGTCTACAAAACAAAACATAGAAAACCAAAGACCGGTTGGAATACTTACAAAATATTGTAAGATGTTACAATTCGCCGTTTCAGAATCTAAAGAAATATGGGAAATTTTATTGTTTGCATACCAAAATGTAAATTACCAGTCACGTCATCAGGTGTATTTCAATTGTTGGTGATGTTGGTGGGGTCTTGGTAGCCAATCACAGCGTTTTTGTGTACGTGTGACAATATGATGGGCTTCAATATATATATATATATAGATATAAGAAGATGTGGTGTGAGTGCCAATGAGACACTCTCCATCCAAATAACAATTTATAAAAGTAAACCATTATAGGTCAATGTACAGCCTTCAACACGGAGCCGTGGCTCACACCGAACAACAAGCTATAAAGGGTTCCAAAATTACTAGTGTAAAACCATTCAAACGGGAAAACCAACGGTCTAATCTATATAAAAAACGGGAAACGAGAAACACGTATAAATTACATAAACAAACGACAACTACTGTACATCAGGAGTCGATTTCACCAAAAAACGTACGACTAAGATTGGTCGTAAGTATACTGAATTGTTCATGACTTCAATCTTAGTCTTAAGCTTTTTTTGTGAAATCGACTCCAGATTCCAGAAATAGGACAGGTGCAAACATTTGCAGCGGGATTAAACGTTTTAATGGTTCCAAATCTTCTCCCTTTTTCTGAAACAATAGCATAACATCACAACATAGAAAAACACACGATAAAATTCTAAAAATATATATATATATATTCATACTCTTAATATGTTTAATAAAATTCATTGAATTAAACAACACAGTGAAATGTCTATCAAGAAAATTATACAAATAAGTTTTAGACAGGTTGTTTTTATTCAAGGTTAAAATTACATGAAAATATAAGTACATTTGTTGTGTGATCTATGGGTGGGTTATTGTCTCTTTTGACACATTCACAATTTCCATTCTCAATTTTACATTTGTACATGTAGGCCATATACTGACATGTTATAATAACAATTAGTTAATGAACTGGACATACGCAAGATTCACAACTATAAATTGTCCAGATTGGTAAAAACATGTCAATTCAAGTCAGCTTGATAGATATTCATCTTTGTATCTTTAGAATAAAAACTATATTGTCAAAGTAATAGAAATTTTGATAAACTGTTATATTCAAATGAAATGTACATAAACTATTGCTTGTACTGTTATTGGAGAGACCGTCCTTTATGGACACTGATCCAGACCGGCTTGAATAAAATTGTGTTCCATATAACCTTGTGTTGTGTTACATACGCTATTGAAAATATTACATAGAGTGCATTGGATTTTGAAACGGAGAATTTGTAAGTGGACTTGTATTTCTTCACGTTCATTTTTCGGTGAAAGTTCACATTTTCCACCCTTCATCATGGTCGACATATCTAGCAGAGCCTTCTTGTTGCATTAATCGTTAACTTGTTCTCGTTAAGACTATTCATCAAATATTTGCAACTGGACGCTAGGCATTCAAAATTTAATTATACAGTCCTTCGTGCATATGCATATATGAGAACAGGAAATTTTAACACAAAGAATGGAAAAATCGTCGCATTGTTTTTTTTAATCATTTATTCTGTCACTGTGTTACTGAAATTAAGTTCAAATCTATAACACGACGGGTGCCACATGTGGAGCAGGATCTGCTTACCCTTCAAGAGCACCTGAGATCACCCCTAGTTTTTGGTGGGGTTCGTGTTGTTTATTCTTTAGTTTTCTATGTTGAGTCATGTGTACTATTGTTTGTCTGTTTGTCCTTTTCATTTTTAGCCATGGTGTTTATTTTCGATTTATGAGTTTGACTGTCCCTCTGGTATCTTTCGTCCCTCTTTTGTTACAGATCTGTGATTTAAATGCTGCTTGTATTTTTTTTTCGAATTTTAATCAAAAGTTAAACCCATGCAAAACCTTTTCTTTAGCTTCATGTTTTTGATGAATCAATTTGTATTTTTCAGGTGTAGAAGATGTTCCCTTTGGGGAAGGTATTGGTGTTCTTGGTTTTAGTATGTTCAACAAAAGGTAAGACACATATTATTTCTGCAAAAACATGTGTTTATAGGGTAATGTATGACATGTATAGACTACAAAAACCTCGTGAAATAAACGAACCAAATAATAAGCCTTTTTATGCTTGTTCTTATTGACAGTTGCGCAAAGGCGTTGCTTATATAAACGGTACCATCATCAACTTGTTGTTGTTGCCATTTGTTTGACGTACGGTCTTGCATGTGAAAACAACACATAACACAGACTTGTTGTTGTTTGCCGTTTCTGGAAAGTCTTGTGTACGGAAATGGTACGTACATAAAACAAATTTCTTGATGCTGCCATTGCCTTGACGGTATTGCATGAGGAAACGGTACCTTACACAAACTTGTTGTTGTTTGCAGTTACTGGAGGGCCTTGAACATGCAAAGGGTTTCCAAAATCAACTTGTTGTTGCCATTTGCCTGAAAACCTTGCATGTTGAAACGGTACCTTTCGTGTTTTCAAACTTTACTGTTAATACGTGCATATGCGTTTGTATGAAACATTGTAGGCATAGTCAACTAATCACAGAACTCAATTGGGGAAAGTCAGTTTGCAAATACATTAATGTATTGCCAAATAAATGAAACTTACAACGATTGAAAAAAGCAGAAAAATAAAACAGAGAATACAGTATTATATAATTGATAATTTAAGGTAATTTGTCGACCTTAAAATTAAAGGTAAACTTGTTGATATGAATATGACGGATTTGGTTATCATACCAAATATCCTTTTTTGTGTTTCATATTCTAATTTTTAAAAACATGACATATTTTGAAACCGCATTCTGTTTGGTGTTAAAGAAGCAAAAGTCAAAATTCAATGATTATAAGCGAGTTTCGAACCTTTCAAAATATATATGTAGCATATTACCATGCCTTTTCTTAATCTTGTATGTTCAGAAAATATTTTACTTACAATACCTGATTATCATTCAAATAAAACATTCTCATATTATCGAAAAAAGTATCGAACTAGCAGGACATTTTATTGATACTTATTGCAACAGGTATTCTATGGAATGTCACTATGTTTTTGCTATATATCAAACATAACATCTTTGAAATGTAGCTGCCTTTGAAATCAGAATATATGATAAAATGAGGAGATTTGGTATGATAACCTACTGTATCATAAAACTATCAGCTAAGAACTAAGGGACAAAAATTTGTTAGCTCAACGGCGTTTACGTGCAATAT
The DNA here is from genome assembly GCA_037788925.1 of Mytilus galloprovincialis. NCBI lineage: Eukaryota > Metazoa > Mollusca > Bivalvia > Mytilida > Mytilidae > Mytilus > Mytilus galloprovincialis. The sequence continues at coordinate 68,555,434 of CM075330.1, read as the reverse complement.
AACGGCATACTCATCTTGCAAAATGTCGTGCATCCCACCAATCTATATGTTCCTACCAAATTCGAAAACGATTGAATATCATTTCATATTATTATTGCACATAAATCAATAATTTATCATTTTACAACCAGCATGAATTTAAATTAAAAAAACCCTATGTAGAAATCGAGAAAATAGAGAATATGTTTCTGTTGCCTTGCAATAGTGTGCAGTCTTTGGAACAAGACAAACAATGATTTCTCGATTAGCTCTTCGTAGTTTCCGACTTCAATAACATTCTTTATATAACTTTAGCTTTACATTCCAAAAACAATATTTAAACATCTGCAAATGCTTTCATAGACATTATAAATACCTTCTTAGCTTTCTAATAGGTTCATTCAGCTTTCCATTGTAAAAATAATTCAAAACTATCAAAATAAAACTTATCACAATTTAGTAGATATTAATTTTCTAAGCAAATATCAAACAACAAAACAGAAGAGTTAATTATCTTTAATCGTATGGTGCATATTTCATAAATTAATTTTGTGGCGAAAGTTATCTAAATGTGAGGGGTAACGGTATCGACATGGAGTAATTATACAGATTACTATTTTATATATAAACTACAGTTACATTTTACAGAAAGTTGAATTAATTACGATCAGATAAGCATTCAAGAGACCCGCCTTTCAATTTTGTAAACAATCTGAAAAATCTTGTTCATACTTTTGAACTGGAACGGGTTATAAAAGCTAGTTTATCAAAGTTGAAAATCTCCCGGGTTATTTTGTGCTTTTAATGTTTAATCCATTAACCCAATAATTTAGTACAGTCGTAGAGCATTGATAATTTAAAAAAACGCACTTTTCTGTAATTTTTTTAGGTATGTACACTGATCTTCAATGGTTGTGACTTCTATTTCAACAAGGTGTTACTCTTGATTTTTAAAAGGTGACTAGAACACACCCGCGAAATCGCGGGCATTCAGAGCGTAGTTGAAAGTATGTAAAGTGTTGTTGGAAGAATTTTGTAAAATATTGAATGACTGGAGAATTTCCGGAAAAGTATCAAAAGTCATAGGTACTTGGGAACAGGAAAATGTTTTTTTATCCCTCCTCCTTTGTTTCCAAAATTCCAAATTTTTTATTGTCTATTAATTTCAATGTTTTGTATGATATGAAGATTCAGTTAATGAGCCTGTTATCCAGTGGTTGTCGTTTGTTTACGTATTACAATTTTGTTTTTCGTTCATTTTTTTGTACATAAATAAGGCCGCTAGTTTTCTCGCTTGAATATGTTTTACATTGTCATTTCGGGGCCTTTTATAGCCGACAATGCTATATGGGCTTTGCTAGTTGTTGAAGGCCGTATTGTGACCTATAGTTGTAAATTTCTATGTCATTTTGGTCTTTTGTGGAGAGTTGTCTCAACATTGCAATCATACCACATCTTCTTTTTTTGTAATCAATTATTTTTTGTAAAAGATTAATGATTGGAGAATTTCAGAAAAGGTATCAAAAGTTCACATGAATAATTTTAACACTTATCTGTATGATCCTGTATATTATTAACATTCATTACTATATAAATAAAGTTTACTAATCGATCGGTGGTCATTGATATATCATACAGACCCTCTCTCTTTAATAAACTCTGTGACCGCCGTGGATAGTAAACTTGAAAATGATAGCAGATAGAATTCGGAAAATACACTTTATTCGTAGTATATTTTATGTTCAAAGTATACAGAAAAACGCAAATCGGAAGTCTAATCTGACTTAAAATTTCATCCAATGACGGAAACAATACCCGGATGCATTTTTCTCGTTTTTCTCCCAAAATAAGTCAATCTGAATAATCATATAAATGGATGACAAATGCGACTTTGCACTGTACCTATAGGACACAGAGGCGTGTTGTTTAATTTATTGGGGAAAGAAGAGAAGCGACACACAAAATGAGGTCTTCTCGTTTAATAGTATAGATTTCCATTTTCACCGGCTCAAGAATTTCTATTATTCCAGTTGCATTTCAAAATTAACACGTATTTTCCCGTTTTCCATTTTCAAAGCATCATTAATGTATGTCTTATTTTGGTTAGTCAGTTGTCCTAAATATCACGAATATTCATCAATCAATCAATCAATCAATCAATCACTAAAATATCTATTTAATCAATTAAGTTATTATTAAAATATCAAATACTACATACGGTTGTACATAATTAAATTTGAACTTGTTTTTACTATGTAGACATTTTATAGTTTTTAAATGTCCTTAACATGCTTAACTATCATTTTTGCCTGTAGTTAATGCTGGTTAATTGGCGCCATTTTTTTTAATTTGTTCGTCTCGTTAATTTTCCATTTAACATGTCTGCCATGTCGCGTGTTTGAAATCTGAAAATATACATACATGTCCTTCAAAAATACTTTAGACTTAGTTTATCTAACATGTAATCCTGTTGCTTTTCTTTGTTTATCATTTTGATAGTTATCGTTGACAAGGGATTTGTGTTCAAGATTGATAAATAGCTGCACCGAGTTCACCTTTCAAAAGTTTAATAAGGAAATGACGCATTTGCGGTACGCAATGCTCTCCAAGAGAGGAACCTGGACACGTGTTCAAAGCCGGATATTTTATCTGACTGGCTTTATATTTAAGATTTGAATGCTTCTTTTTGTAACTTCATTGGGGTGTAAAAGCGTTGACCGAAGTACATTTTGTATGAAGCGAGGAAGCGCTTTATACTAAAAAGTGTTACTACAGGACAATAAATTGAGAACTGCATTCTAAGCAGGGTATGCTTAATCTGTTGTTGAAACTGGTGTCCTGTCGGTTTTTCGGGAGTTCGTTTGTCCAAGCCTAAGCGTAATTTCGTATGTGTATTTTGTTGTTTATTTCAGAATGTTTTTTCTTGTTTTTTTTTATAAACTGTAAGCCAGTCATCAAGCTGAATTCTGTTTTTTGATTAGTTTGTTGTCTGGTTTTCGACACCGCTAGTTTTTTCCTAGACCCTTCCGTAGAAAAGAATAAAGTTATAGATCAAAGATGAAGATATGAGTAGGGAACATAGAGGTTGGATCTCCGATTGAACGTTACATTCAAGTGGCTAATATTAAAAACCGATAAAAATAATCCAAAAAAAAAAGAACGCGTTTTTGTTTTTGAACTTTCAAACTAAACGTAAGCTATCTCGCAATTATATAGATATGGGAATATACTTCAAAATTATAATTGCACAAGACCACAAATTACAGACAGTATGTAGCGACATCAACAGATAAGCGAGCAATCATATCATTTCATTTCATCTAAATCATTAACTTTTTGGTACAAAAATATTTTTCGAAAGTGCAAAACCATCATAATTGATTCGGTTGTACTTCAAAGTGTAAAATGAACTTAATTTTCAATGATAAATTCCTTCTTTAAAGTACAAAATGCCAAGACTGAATTGTAAACATGTTTCTTTTCAAGAAATATTTATCAAGGTGGGCAGTGATTTAAGTGAAATAAACTAGAAAACGATTAAGAGCATTCTTGATTTTTGCTTTTGTAAAACAAGTAAAAGTTTATGTACACGTATATACTTATACTTCTTTCATTTAAACAATAATGATAAATAGTCAAGTAATTTAACTTTTATGGTGTGGTGAAAATAACATTCAACATTTCAACACGTATATTCATGTCAACACAGAGGTGCTGACTACTGGGCTGCTGATACCCCGGGGAGATTAATATATCCCATTTATAAAAATCATATTAAAGTGACTTTTTTACAATCATTATTTTTAATCTTAAACAGTTTCTCTTTATTTCATTTTGTCTTCTATATTGACAAGATGGCATTGAACTTCATAGTTAAGTGCCTCAACTCGAATTATAATACCTACATGACATAATGAAGGAAATATAAAAGAATACATGTACTTTATAGACACCATTCATTAAATATATTCATCAACAGTGTAATTTATTACAAAATTTATTAAAATGGCACCTATATATAGTTTGCATGATTATATATAGATTTTTAAGTATTTATTGGTGATTGTACATACATAAGAACATTAACCTGTATATATAAACGTGTTCCACTGTTCCTATCTTTATCGTGAAAGACTATTTTAACCCTGGTTTAGTCAGTTTTGAGGTTGTAAGAACAATAACAGTACTTCTATCACTGCACAGATGCGGATTGTGACAATTGATATCTCCTAAACGAGTCGAGGCTATATCTTGACAAATAATGGAAGAGAAAAGAGTTTGAAGGCTGACAATCTACAAGTTCGACCTTTTTAAATAATTATCAAAGGTACCAGGATTATAATTTAGTACGCCAGACGCGCGTTTCGTCTACATAAGACTCATCAGTGACGCTCATGTCAAAATAGTTATAAAGCCAAACAAGTACAAAGTCAAAAGAGCATTTTTAAAAAGGTACGGAGTGCTTTGCAGTATCATGAATTACGTCAACATGAAACAATATTTGTTCGTCAGGTCTTATTACTAGTACATATACTATAATTTTATTTCTCCGGCATCGCCGGTTTAATCTTGTTTTGTACATGTATCCAATTTTATACATCATTCAAGCCAAAATAATATTTGATTTACCATATCATATTAATGCAACCAATGAGAATCAATATTCGTTACGTAATAATTTCAAGATGACGTGGATATCGTATGAAAATAATAGCTTCATGCATGTTAAACCGCCATCTTGGATTGTACTAACGCAGAACACAATCAGTCTAGTTATTTTCTCAAATGTGCAAATTTGAAGAAAGATGTGCACTTTTATTGGTTATACTGTCTTTTTATATGAAGAAAACTTGCTGATTTATTGCAGTATTCAAAATATTTAAATAAATACCAAACATTTGTGTTTTAGAATCATTTTTTCAGCTAAGCCATTTAAGGGGAGATGACTCTTTTAATGAAAAATTTATACTGGACTGATTGGGATTTTTTTTATTCAGTTTACTTGTACCAAGAAAACAAGTTCGATGACATCAATTGTTTTTAATAATTTTCTTAAAACATATTATATAACCTATCTTCTTACAATTTAATTCTAAATTCTATCTGAAATAGATTTCTTTTTATGCACAAAAATGTTTTTTATCATGATCATTCTTAGCAAATAAAGGCAATTTTCAACGACTCATAGCTTGAAAAATAGCACGGTGACCCATACTTTTTATTATAATTTTGAAAACAGCATAGTAAAATCTTTATTTTGGCAAATTATAAGTAAATTCTATATCCGACAATGACAATGTAACCAAATGATCATCAGTAATCTGTCTCGAATACATTTTTTAAAAATTCTAAACCATTTCGAAAATATACCTAAAATAAATTATGGATGTCATCACAAACCTTATTTACCATCAGATTTAACTATGTACATTAATATTTGGTCATTACTTGGACTTTTCTTTTCCGTAATAATATGTATCTACACCAAAGCTGATTCCTCTGGTAACCCTTTTAGAGAATAAAATCCTTTATTCTGCACTGGATGAACATACATTTTCCTTAACACAATTTTGATGCCAAATAACTTCACCGACAACTCTACTAAATATGTTTTATACGTTTATAGCATAATGACTGCAACAAAACGTCATCACATACAATTAGTCAGGTGAATGACACCGGGCCTTGAAGTCATTAACTTTTTGAGTCAGTTTTTGGTACTCACACTCCAAAATCAACCAATAAAAATGTTTGATTTCATGTTTCGATCATGATTTTTGTGCTCCGAGCACTGAGCAAAGTTTTATGACTTCAACCCCAGATGTTCTGGGTTAGATGTTAGTCTGAGATTGTTCTATGCTTGAGACTTGTTTGGACCATCTATAGCGCTAGAATCATCTCGGACTATTTTGACAAAACTGATCCACTCAAACTTGTACCTTTTACCTTCGGTGCTTTTTTAGTTAACACGTTATGTTTTATAATTTGTATCAGTCTCATTACTGTCCAAACACTCAATTGTTTCGCATCTCAACTAATTTGTTTTTGTAGTTTCGATTTAAATGTATCTTTCTTAGTTTGAAGAGAAAAAGAAAAGAAAAACTTCGAATACTAAATTCATTCATCTATATTTCAAAGATAGGGAAAATAATTTTCTGAACGAAAAGTTCTGCAATATGTGTTATAGCTAATTATTTGAAATGCAAATGACTTTACCAGATTTGTTTATATTTTAGTTACGTAACTCTTTGTTATGTTTCCAACAACAAATAAAGTTTGCACGCCAGCTAGACAAGACATGTGGTTTACCATACCCCATGGCTGCGTCTCCTGACGTAATCACAAGAAATAATGAGTTCTAAACTATAAATACTACAAACATTTATATCGTAGAATGTTTGTTTTACCTACCACTACTTGAAAAAATGCAGAAATGCGGTGACAGCAAGCATTTTAATGGTAGTCTGAACGTTTCGGATTTTAATTTTTAATCAAGACATAATGTAAAGTTTTGATATGAATGATGATAATGTTGATGATGATAGTATACATAAAAAACAATTAATCAATCATGATGTATACAAATGTGTACATGTATGATACCTAGTTCATTTGTGTATGCCATGTGCTTGCCAGAAACATGTATACATACGATACCATAATTTCAGAAAGTCCTAAATGCAAAAAGGTAAAAACTAATAAAAAGAAACAATACTAAACTTTGCTTAAGATATGAAAAAGTATACATCTATAGTCGATAATTATCACGGGGGTTTAATTTAACGTTTATTTTGGTAAGTTTCTGTGGCGTTTACACTTGATTAAAATCATAAGAATATTCTATGATATAAATTTCGAGAAGGATATTTGAAAAAAGAGGGCCGGAAAGATACCAGATGGACATTCAGACTCATAAATCAAAAATAAACCGACAACGCTATGGCTAAAGTATAGAAAAAGACAAACAGACACAACAACAAAAATAGCACACACAACACAACATAGAAAAATAAAGATTAAGCAACACGGAACACGAATTTCGGAAATAGCGCGAACTAGAGCTGGTTCCTATTTCAAGTTTTCTAAGGGGGTAACAGATACACGGGAGACATTATTTTAGATCTCGGCAGCTATGATTCCTATTTCGGTATTATCTAAATGAATTTGTAACAATATTAATAGTAAATGCATAAAAAATACAATTCATCAATATAACTTACGATCTCAAATAAAAGAACCGCTTGTTGATACTTTAAGTATATTTATTTGAAAAAAATGAAATTTCCAGGATAAGAGTATTTCGTAATGCCCGCGTCACACTGTCCCGATTTTTACGCCGATGGCAACACGATAATGGAAATTTTCAAAATCGGGACTGATCGTATCTAGATCGGGCTATTCGTAGTGCCATCTTTAACCATCGTAGAACTATCGGCCACTTTTTCTAGCCTTCGGGGACAACTTCGGGAAGGGTTCTAAATTTTTTAACATATTAAAAAATCCCCGAAGGTGCGTCCGATGTTGAGGGTTCGTATTGAGTTCGTATCACTATCCTCACTATCGTAATGTCACCGGGAATGCATCTTTGCACATCGTATTGCATTCGTGTTTCCATCGTTTCCATCGGGCAGTTTTGACATTACGATGTCTACACGAATGAATCACGAAGATACCCGAAGGTCTTACGATGGCAACACGACTTCGTGAAGACCTCGTAATCCCGTCGTGTTGCCATCGAATAAAAGTACGAAGGCGACAAGATGGAACTACGACGGCAATAAATCCAGCTAAATGTTACTTGTTAATTTTCGCGTTAAAATACATTTAAAGTGCCATGCGCGATATGCACTGGTCAGTCTAATATGACAGTTAAGAAAGACGTTCACAAAACCTGGAGCTCATATCATATGATTCTATGAGAACAAGAAAGGCGACAGCGTTGTTTCTATTAATTCAAATGGAACAAGAAGAGCAGCTATTACAGGCTCAGGATTTACTTTTACAAATAAAATATTTTTTTTTGTCAATTTTCCATATCAAGTAACATAATGAAAATCATAAACGCGCCTCGTACATCAACACTGCAGGTACATGTATATAGGGAAACCAACTTTTTCTTCATTATGCTGATTTTTTTATGTATCGTCTGAGTTGTTGTCACACGAATGTTAACTCCATAACCATTTTGGTTTTTATATGTCATATTTTGCCGCATTTGTTGCTTTCCCCACATCCTTCCTTTTAGATATAGGAAGATGTGGTGTGAGTGCCAATGAGACAACTCTCCATACAAATAACAATTTAAAAAGTAAACCATTATAGGTTAAAGTTTGTCTATATTATTATGATATTCTCCTGGAAAGAGCTCTTTTTGAATAAAAGGGATCAATGAACCCATTACCTTACCTTTAAGATAGATCAGTAAACATGGGCATAATTATGGGTGATTATTCAGACTAGTGCACACATTTTACAGTTCAAACAAGGCAATGCCGAGCGTGGCATCCCCTCGAATGTAACATATTGGGGACAAATATGGACACTATATTTGTATATACACATGCAGAAAATGGTAAATTGATTCAATATGCATATTTGATACATAAACTATTTTTCTATAAATCAACCAAAACATTCAGTAACTGGAAATACCTTTAATATTGTCTTTAGAACCAGCAGGTAAAAAAAATGAGCAACCAATTCCTGTGTATTATGCTATTTCAAGGAGAAAAAACAAGTCCATCTGCATGACCTTGACCTTTGGCCTTGAACGTAAAAAATGTCAGATCATTACAAGGAGGAACAATATACCAAATGTGGTTAAAATCTTTTGAAGCATATTGGTTTTAGAGTGTCCACAAGGGTGATATTGCCTTGTATTACAACTGCCACTGTGACCTCGACCTTTGAACTTTAAAGTCAATAGCGCTTAAGATATTCTGAACGAGTAACACCATACCAAGTTTTGAGCATTTTGGGTCTAGAGTGTCAATAACAATTTTATATACACGCAACTTACATGTAGTAGGCGAGGGGATAATAAACTAAGTTTTATAAGAATTAGACAAAAAGATCGATTTCCCGCCATGCATGGCAGACTTGTACAGAAACGATATGTTGTCGAAATTCTGTTCGTATCTTTAATACATCGTATGGACATCGCGCCATCATCGTAATCCATCGTGTAGCCTTCATAATCCATAGTGTAGCCTTCGTAATCCATCGTGTAGCCTTCGTGATCCATCGTGTAGTCTTTGGCTGATATATGAAGCTTAAATACCCGTCTTCGGTTAACCTTCGTATGTCCATCTTTTGCTATCGTATATAATTTCGGCACCATCGTATAGACTTCGTTATTCATCGTACTTTCTTCGGTCACTTTTTGGTATTTTAACGAGATCGGGACCAACTTCGTACGAACTTACAATTTTCGCATTCGGGTGTCCATCGTATATAAAAATCGGGACAGTGTGACGCGGGCATAATAGAGTATACTATCGGGCTAAAAGTAATTCCAGGATAAGTGTATAACAAACGTATTCAAACATAAAATGTGCAACTATATCAAATCGGATAACGCAAAAAGATCAGTCAGACGAAAATATTACACATGACTCTGATGGGTTTTCCGGGTTTTCCCTTTAAGTGTTAGTAATATATAAAAAACTTTCTTCTTGATTTATTTTTTCAAAATGTTAAAAGTCTTCGCCCCTAGCGATAAAAAATGTCATCAATCAATCAATCGAATCAATTAGAACATATTTCCGACATTAATTGAAGATATGAAAAGTTTTATGGACAATAAAATAAAGATTTATGACCACTGCAGATCGTAAAAAAATATACATGAAATATTTTAGCGAAGGTCAGTGCAAGAATCTTATTGAAATAACATGTTTAGTAATGCTAATAGATTAACAATCTCCTTCAGTTTATAATAACTGATGTCGATGGATCCATATCAATTAAAGCAAATCGAACATCGCATATGGGTAAGGGGATAATTCAAATATTTACAATATAAATGTAAATGTTTCGTACAGTTTTTATAAAATCTTGCTCTGTCGCTGGAAACATTATTTGAAGCGAATTTAACAGCTACAACAGTTCAAAGCAATACGTACAAGTTGTTAATTAAAACCGTATCATACAATAATAGACGGAAATTGAAATGAACAATTTAATAATTTACATGAAAGAAGGAAATATGCGTGCAATATATTCCAAGCATGACATAATCTTATTCATATTGTTCAAATGACAAATACATAAAGGTTTCTTAAATGTAAATACATGTATGGAGGATTACGAACTGACACCAATTATTACAACCACCGCTACTTTTTCATTTGTTTATATCTTTATGGAATATATTTCATACATATGTTACATTTAATTTGACATGTACATCTACATCAGAGAAACACTACAAAGCATGTATAGTGACTGAAGAAATAATGAGAAAAAGTTCAACATGTTGACACTGTAGTTTAACTAACTGTAAATTGACAAATGGACCGTTGCACCTTCAAAGAAAGCATTTTATTCTTTTTTATTTGATTAAACAGTGTAAATAATGAAAATGAATTTACAAATAACTGAATCTTTGTTACTGGACAATTTGTGTTAAGATAATGGTAGTTTGGATTTTCTTATGGATACATGTAAGCCTTGTAGAATCTGTAGGAAGTTTAATGAATGTTCAAATCATTGGAGGTAACCAAACATTGCAAGCACACGGAATAAGAGTGACGTCATCATACACAGGTAAGATCGCAATATTTCAAATTTCATTTTAACCGCACACAAGTTTTTACTTCCGATTTTAAAGCAAATTGGAATATAAATGTGTAAGACATAAAAGCAGTGGCCATCTCATCGTCACGTACTTTGTTTTTACTTCAAGCTGATAGTTTTTTGATTAGATAAACTACAACAACTACCCAACAAAACCAAACTTGAATTCCCCAAAAAACAAAGTGAAGGAACACTAGTCCAAATAAATATGAAATGTTTAAAGTTTTCTTGTGCAGCACAAAATACTTAAAGGAAAGGGGGGAGTATGTTGAAAAAAATTAATATTTGATTTCGTCTGAAATGTTCACCATAACAATTAGACACAATTTGAAATGCATGATACGAAAAAAAAAATAATAATATCATCTATCTGTAACACGAAATGCATTAACTTGATATAACTGGAAGATGATAGGCCTTAAAAACTTCATATGTTTTATGTGTTCACAAAAAGAATTTGACGCGCTGTAAACCTCTATTTTGTCCAATCATTTTAATGAACCTTAATTGAAACGATAGTAAATACCTTTTTGTGTGTCGGTAAATATATTTATGCCTTCCTGAGAGCGCTACTATTTATAAATCTTTTTACGTCTTTCAATCTTTCCAAATTTTAGCTTTCAGCAACAAATTACGAATGCATCAGCGTTTTCATTATTTATTAGAATTTGGCTACCAACCATCATGTTGAATAAAAATGAGGATGAGTTGGGATGAAGATTAAAAGAAATGTTTTGTTTTTATTTCAAAATATATTTCATGGAAAAGTCAACTTTTTAATTCAAAAATTTGGACTAAAAAGCTTATAGAAAATTAAATAAATATCGAGATCGAGATGAACTTTTGCAACTTCGATATTTTAATCTTTTTTGAACGTTTAATACATCCCAAATATTTCTTATTCGCCATAGCAACTCTTTTTTTTAACAGTTAATGCAGACACAAATATTCGTGGTTTTTACTCTTTTTGATCACACGCAGACGTAATGCTGATAATCAAAATGAAAATTATGATTACGAAACTTTTACCAGGACGAGATGTAAACAGATATATGAAGATTTCATAAATGGTTTATAAAGACCGTTCACATCAAAGGCCAGAGATCATACTTTAAGTTAGTTAATGTTATATGAAGAACTTGAAAAATCAACTGTTACTAAGAGCAGAACAAAACAAGATTTATGATAAACCAAAGTCGCTCCAATCAATCTAAAGATTTTTTTTAGAAAGTAAAGAGGCATTTCCAATAAAGAGGTATGCCATTATACTCTGCATTTATCGTATTCCCAAACAGGATCAAAAGCAGAAAGTTGTTAAAATCAAATAACAAGGTGTTTAAATAAAACGCATGCAATAATTTATTTTAATAAACACTTATCAGGGGCGGATGCAGGAATTTTCGAAAGGGGGGGTGCTAACCCAGGGCAAAGGGGGGGGTGCAGGGGGGTGCTAACCCAGGGCAAAGGGGGGGGGGTGCATGGGGGGTGCAAAACATATGTCCCGATACAAATGCATTGATCGGCAAAAATAAAGGGGGGGTGCGCACCCCCGGAACCCCCCCCCCCCCTGGATCCGCCTTTGCTTATATATATAAATTCAAACGTTGTTCAGTACTATCATTTGTTTAAAGGCAATTTCGTTAAATTATTGCATTTTTCAAATTAGAATTTTCATACAAAACGTTTCATACGGCGGAGAGCATCCCTTAAAATGAACAAGATAGAAGAGGGAGTCATTATTTGTATCAACGATTACTTCTAACTTGACTGTAGAACTCATTGGTCTTAACCTCGCGGCTTATACTACACAATTGTCTTTTATGTATATATAAAGATACACGCCCTGTGTGTCCGTTGCACCGATATATACCGATATGTATCATATATGTTCTTAAATATATTTAAAATAGACATCTAAATTACAAACCATTGATAGCCGAAAGGTTTCATAAATCTAATAATGCCGTCACAGCTTCTAAGCAAAACTTCCGCATTCAAGTCTTTGGATTTAAAGGAAAAGAGTTAAACTATGGTCAGATGAAATAAACTGTTGTAAAGTTTTGCTGTCATTGTGACCGAGTAAATGATAGAAGTATTGTTACAATCAGTTTATAACAGTACCAGTGTTTTCAATTATTAAATCACTTAAAATTATTCAACAGGTTTTTTAGGAGGAGGGATAACGATGCTTAATCCTTTAAATTTTGTTTCTATGAAGTCTTTTTTGGTTAGTTGTCATCTTATCTTTGTTCATTTAGTTATTGTGTCATAAGTCTTTAGACTTATATTATGGTTGCCATTTTGGTACCCGTTACAATTTAAAGTTGTTCTGATGTTATTTATATGTGTACATGTCCATTTGTGATACACATTAATTTTTGTTGTATACCAACAAACACGAAAGACACTGTTGCTATGTACATCAAATGTTTCTTTGTATATCTCGAACAGCCTTAAAGGCTGAATGTTTGATATGAAAACAAATTACATTATATACAAAACACTTTGAGATTGAACAAAAAAGAAAAAAAGAAGACCGATTCATTTATCTATAGTGACATCAGCGGTCATCGACCCTCTTCATGAAAATACAGTTATACAAGTCCATGCATGGTTTTTCTGTTTTTATTTCATTTTTGTATTAACCATTTGTACGCGCTTTATTATAATATAATAATTCTTTATTGTCATATAAGTAAAACTATAATTGTGACATAAACAAAATATGAGAAAAGTCTTATTTATCCTTTTTATTTCAGCTACTAGATCGTTCAGGAAGTTAATACTGAGTGTCGAACCAAATCCTGCCTTAATTCATATCAACGCACCTCCCGGTACTCCAATTCTTTCCATCACCGGTTACGATGCCGCTACTGGACAACGGTTAGAACAAGTACAAATAACCAATACGCCTGATGCTAGCTATTTCATGCTCAAAGACCCGATAGCAGGGGACAACAAGTGGTACTTATACTCAAAACAGTTCATGAACAAACCACTTAATTATGTCTTCCGATTTCGTGTTTACGGGACTCATCAAGGAACTGTACAAGACCAGGAAATTAAAATTAAAGTCAGTAAACCAAACTTATATCCACCGGTCTTTGAAAACCAGACGTATGAATTTATTGCTTACAGGAAATCAGCTGATTTGGACATTCAACTTGTCGGAACCGTGCAGGCAACTGACGCTGATTTTGAAATGTACAATTCAAAGTTTGATTATTTTATTTTTGATACACAGGTTTTAGGACTGTTTAATGTAGATTCTTCAGGAAAGGTTATCATTGTATCAAAACAAAACTTTCCAGACGATGCAGACTCTTACACTTTCAGCATTGTCGCCATTGATGCCGGTTCGCCCCAGAAAATGAGCAACATCACAGTAAATGTTAAAATCTCAGATATACCACGTAAGTAGATGTATAATCAGTAAGAGAAATATATCAAGTTTGACTAAAGCTAAATATATAAAAATATCCTCGATTATCTAAGCCTACATATCCATGCTTAGTGGCTGCATATCGGTTTTGGTAATTTCACGAAAGGACAATTTGAATACCAATTCAGTTTAAGAACGTGTACATATAAATTATACAATCTCTGCTCCTTGTTAAAAGAACCAAGAGACACTCACGTCTATAAAGTCTGTTTTGAAAGCATGCACATTTTTTTTTCGTTATAACATCGGACAATTAACACATCAAGCTTTATTCCCTTGTTTGTCATGTCCGTTTCAACGTATATAACACAGACAGTGACCCGTTAATCTTATTGAAATACAGACCTATGTCAACGCTTTGCTGGCATAAGGATCACCAAAACAGCACCGCATGGAGAAAGGATCAGCATTTTTAATCAGACAGTGATCATTTCTATTATAACAATCTACAACGTGCAACTACTTATGTTTTCTTTTTACATTAATTTGAATACCAGATTGGTATAACAAACCGAATTTCTTCCTTCTTTCTTTGAATACTGTCAGGTTTTACTATGAAAGTAAGAAGATGTGGTAAATTTGCTAACAAAAATCATTCCACCAGAGACCAAAAAACAGAAGTTAAAACTATAGGTCATTGTAAGGACTTCAACAATGAACAAAACCTATACCGCATAGTCAGCTTTAAAAATGCCCCGAAATGACAATCGAAAAAAACTAACGGCCAGATTTATATACAAAACAATGTTCGAAAAAACAGCAAAAAACAGAAACCACTGAATTACAAGCTCCTAACTTGGCACAGACAAATATAGCATGCGACGGGTTTAACATGTTTGAAGGCGCAAACCCTCCCCTAATCTAGTTAAAAGTTATTTTCGCACCATATCTAGGTTGATGTTCTAGTGTCTGTGCAGATGTCGAATGACAATTGCTAAGATATGCACTTTGAACATCTTAAGTAAATATTTCGGTCAAACTTATATTCATAACTGGGCGAGACGAACAGGTCAAAATACTCTGACACAAACATTCAGAAAAAAAGCCCACGTCTTAATCGGATTAACGTTATGGACGTGTCGGCTGTTACCAATTTACCGTACACTTTCTATCGAACAAAAACTTTCAAATATTGACTGAAGACGATTTAACTAGCGATATATCATTTTTTTTTGATAAATAAAACTTTTAACAAATGATTTACATAAAAACCGTGAATAAATTTGTTTTTTCTTGCGGTATTTTGACTTTTTAAAACAAGAGAAATTAAAGCTTTCCGGAAGAGGTGTCAACAATTGATAAATGTGGTATTTTTATGGGACAATCTACCTTATACATCAAATAATTTGATATCGACATTTTCATAAATTGCATAGTAAAATAGGAATTATCAGTTGAAGATATTTGAGGTTTCTTTATTACGTCGACGAGTTTCATTGACAAATTATCCCATTTTTAAACTTTGTCATTATACGTTAGTTTAGTTGATAAATAGTAGCAAAGAAAGTCGACAGGCGCTTTTGATGTCGTTATATATCCTTTAGTCATTTTATTCGTTCAGCTTGCATGTTTTTATATTCGTCAAGAAATTTATGTCCGCGTGTACGGTCAGAACGTCACTTGTCAGGAGTTTATAAGTAATAGATTTGGTCATACGTGTTGTGTACTGGGACACCGAGATAGGAAATCAAATATTTATTGACAACAAACTACAACTCTCGTGAGAACTTCATCTTTATTAGTTGATAAACAAACATATTACGTTTTTACATTCAAGATGCAATAAACTTATTTGTTATTTTGGAATAATTTAAATTCTGTGGATTAATATACTTGAATAAAATGCTCTCATTGACGTTGACATTTTATTTCACTTTAGCTCCAGATATATTTTGTGTATCCGTTGAAGGAGTAAAAGCCAAATTCTGCTGGAAAGATCCAACACATGGACAGTTCGTTAACAATTACCAATTACAGTTTACTGTTAACGATAAGAACATAACAACACGTCCTGTGGCAATCCATGGGAAACGAAATGAGATCTGTACCAGTGTTAGTGGACAACACATGGAAAGATCCTACAGATTCACAGTTCAAATCTTTAATGGAACGGATAGGAGTCCTGCAAGTGTTCAGAGATTTGTTAACATTTCAAAACCGGGTAAGTTCAGGCATTTTAACATTTTAGGTAGTTTTCGTGCTTATATTTAACATAAATACTTTAATGTCTTAAATCTCCTTTTTAAAGTGAGAATAGGGATCATTGCTAACACCAAATACCAATGTGTGCAACAACAAAAAACAGGGAAGTTTGAATTGGTAACTTCATGCGCAGAGCTCACCATTAAATATGTTTTCTTCGTAAAAACATTTTATTAAATAAAATACGATGACATGTGTACTAAATGCATAATCACTGCACTAGTACACATTTTTATTAGGGGACAAGCTGTAGCACGCCTCCGGGCGCGGAATTTTCTCGCTGTGTTGAAGACCCTTTGGTGGCCTTCGGCTTTTTCCTGCTCTCTGGTCGGGTTGGTGTCTCTTTGAAACATTCACCATTTCCATTCTCAATTTTATAAGTATAATTACTACTCAAATTAAAGCTTATCCTAGATCTGTTGAGTGATTTCACAAGAGGGGTTTGATTTTCATTCTGCATCCTTACTTATTTTCAATCTCAGTAACATTCTTGTACAATTAGTATGAATTTTTCGAAATGCTTAGGATTTTCTTATCCCAGGAATTGTTTTGCATTGTCATTTCGGGGTCTTTTATAGCTGACTATTCGGTATGGGCTTTGCTCATTGAAGGCCGTAAGGTGACCTTTAGATGTTAATTTCTATGTTATTTTGGTTTCTTGTGGAGAGTTGTCTAATCAACAATCGTGCCACATCTTCTTTTTTTATATAGATTACCGTATCCGTATTTGGCACAACTTTTTGGAATGTTGGGTCGTCAATGCTCTTCACCTTCGTACTTGTTTGGCTTTATAACTATTTTGATCTGAACGTCACTGTTGGGTCTTATGTAGACAAAACGATCGTCTGGCATATAAGCCTGGTAATTTTGATAACTATTTTACAACGTATAATTATATTATCAATACGATTATAAATGGTACAATGATATAATTTACACAAATCGTGACTAAGTTTTTCATTTTCACGAGTTACCTCACATATCAGACATTTTTACTGCATTCTTTTTGAACCTGTGTCCTTCAAATACAGATTTTCTATATCATGTCTTTTTTTCAACGTTTAATTTTTGCTGAAAAAAATAGATTATTTAAGGTTGAACAGCATCGATGTTTGCAAGATTGTCAATATTGTTTTCAACGTTGTCCCCACCTGAAAGAAAATTAGATGCAAAATATACAAAACTAAGGAACCAAATTTCTGAAAAGTATTTTGTCCGAAGCATATAATTCTGTACTTCTATAATTTAACAATATTGTTACCTTCAATATAAGATAATGACAAGAAATATAAAAACGATTGTAAATTAGTAAGAATACAATATATGTAAATTTTTGTCGTCAGAAATGACATTTGATGTTTTATTTGATGTTTAATACATACAAATTATCATTGAATAGGTTTCATTCATGTCAACATAGACATATTTCAGTTTGTTTGTTATATTTCAAATATCTCAAGTACAAACAATGAAATATTTCAAAATGAAAAATGATGCAAGGTTGTGAAAGTCATATTTTTTGTACTTAAATCATAGTCACATTTGTATATAAAGATTATAAAAAGATAACCCGAAGATCATGAATCATGTTTCTTGATAACTTTGTTCATATATAATGTATAATACCGCAATCAGAATTAGGATGGGTGATACGCGAAACTGTTTCGTCATTCAAAAAGCTATAGATGGCGATTCTAATTTTCTAATATCTTCGTTTAAAAAAAAGTTGTTTACATTAAAATATCTTTTTAACTACTTCTGTTTAAATGGTATTTATTTTATTATGATAATAAGAAAGTCTTTTTGTTGTTAGGATATACAAGTACCCGGCCACGTCCACTCCGTGTGTGTGTATTTCTATTTGTATCCATCTGTTGAGTTAAGCCTTTTTCAACTGTTTATAGTTTGTTCTTATGTTGTACTGATACACCAATGTTAGGGGAGGGTTGGGATTCCGCTAACATGCTTAACCCCGCCACATTTTGTATGTATGTGTCTGTCAAGCCAGGAGCCTGTAATTCAGTGGTTGTCGTTTGTTGATGTGTTATATATTTATTTTTCGTTCATTATTTTTTACATAAATTAGACTCTTAGTGTAGTTTTCTCGTTGAATTGTTTTACATTTATTATTTCGAGGCCTTTTATAGCAAACTATCGCGTATGTGCTTTGCTCGTTGTTCTAGGCCGTACTGTGATCTATAGTTGTTAAATTCGCTCGAATTGTATTGCACATCAATGGCTTACCATGCATATCCTTGATTAAAACCTTCCAATATGCAGATTAATCGTGGTGACTGCATGAAATTAAATCTGGGGTTTTGTGTTTGTTTGCAAGTCGAGAATAGGGAAGGGGGAGGGGGCTACATAACTTTTGTGAAAATGAAGTGGGGTTTAGGGTAATAAAGCAGTATCCAGAGGATTAGAGATTTTCGGCTTCATGGAAGATTGAGGCAGACAATCGCAAAATCGTTAACTATTCTAATTCACCCTTACACGTTAATTTAAAACCGTCCCTTTTTTTTCCATTCACACTCAGTTTGTCTTTATCCAGTTCAACAATTTTACACTTGAACAATTGAATATGCTTTTTGCTGTTTTCATTGTTTTAACTTCTTCCAACAGGTTTATATGGGGATTGTCTAAACTTCAGTAACTGCAGTATATGGAAGCCGTGTAGACATGGCAAGTGTTTGACAAAGAAAGATATGTCGTATGAATGCGATTGTTTCCAAGGATGGATTGGCAGAAATTGTACAGTTAAAGATCCATGTCTTCCTTCTCCTTGTATGAACAATGGACAGTGCAACAGGACTGAAAAAAATGGATTCCAATGTCAATGTGCGCATGGCTATTTTGGGAAATACTGCCACCAGAAGGACAGTTGTGTCGGGGATCCTTGTTTAAATCAAGGGTCGTGCTCATCAAAAACTGATGGAAGTTACGAATGTCATTGTCGGCCTCATTTTACGGGACAACATTGCGAGGTTACAGATCCTTGCAGTCCTAGCCCTTGTAATCATACCGGTTTGTGTCATAGATTAACAAACACTGAATATGTGTGTTCTTGCTTACAAGGTTACTATGGAGATGATTGCGAAAACATAAATAAGTGTGAATTACACAATCCATGCAAATCCGGTTGGTGTGTTCATATTGACCATAACCAATTCAACTGCACGTGTTACAAGGGCAGTTCAGGGAAATATTGTAATATAACAGACGCCTGCATGATAAATACGTGCAAAAACGGTGCTACATGTGTTCCAATAATTGGAAATACTGTCAAGAAATACGACTGCCAATGCAGCCGTGGTTATCATGGGGACGAATGTCAGCATTATGATCCGTGTTCGAGTAACCCGTGTCAGTTTGGCGGCGTCTGTCGGGCTTTGTCCGACCAACTTTACCGCTGTGAATGTAAACAGGAGAGATATGGCGAAAACTGTCAATATGTAGATGGATGCAAGATTCACAAATGTGGCGCAAACATGGTTTGTCAGAACACATCATTGACTGGCGCCGTTGATTGTTTGTGTAACTCCTCGCCCTGTAGACAAGGTGGAACGTGTACAATAGGCTATAATTCGCAACCGTATTGCAAATGCAAGAGCGGTTATAGCGGAACATCGTGTGAGAGGTCTTGTTCTCGTGATTCTTGCCTGAATGAAGGCACATGTGAAATAATAGATGGATCTTATGAGTGTGTTTGTCCGGATAATTTCTTCGGAACTCGATGTGAGAATTATGATTTCTGTAATGCTACCAGGATGTGTATTCGTGGTGCTAGATGCCACCTAACACAGAAAACCTACCATCACTTAATAGTGATCAACCAAACTATGACGGCGAACGTGACAAATTGGTACACGTGTTCTCACTGTCCTGTAGGTTATACAGGTAAGTTTACAGAAATTTGATTCCTACATTTCGAATGCAGATTTGCATTTGTATTGGCAGTAGATCCGTCCTACTCTAGGTGACCATTCTTTTTTTCTGGAAGGATTGTCTGTCGGTCCATTCATGCCTAAATCTTTAAGATAAAGTTATCTTTCTTTTGTTTTATTGTTTCGAATTATCGAATTTGAATTTCAAATTTTGCTAATAATAAGTCAAATGAAACAATTGACTGGTGAAAACAAATGTTTGTCCAATTCTTTAACCAATGCATGCATATATCATATACCTAGTCTTCTGTACACGTTATTATCATTTTTCACTCATCTATTCCATAAAATCGGCAAAAAAATATTTCACTCGGTCGGTGTTGTTGTGAAAATATGGCAGCTTATTAATGGTTGTGTTTTGTAAACAACCACCAAAGAATCATGGATATTCAGGTAAGCACGTGTATAACATAATCAATAAGATATAGTTTATTTCGATGACGGAGCGATGTTTACTCTTGTTGACTCTCTCTGCCAGTTTGGGTTTCCCCTTCAAACTTGCGTAATTACGATTATCGGATTTTTTCGAGAAAGGTCACGCCGAGGTAACTGCATACAAAAACATGTCGGAAAATTGTTGACTGGAAGGGAACAATTAAAAAAAGGAAATTTCTTTTAAATTTGGACAAATTAAAGATTTTTCTTTAAAAAAAAAGTATGTTTTTATAAGTTTTATAAAAAATATAAAAACTAGCCATTTATTTATAAAAACCATATGCATCATTTCTTTTTAATTGAAGTTTGAAATGACTTTTAGGGGAACGAATTTATTGTTCAAAATTTAAAAATTAAAATATTTACATGAATTTTAGTCGTACAATATAGATTGTAGTTTGAATTTTTTTCAAGGATATATTTTTGTAAAACATAATTACAAAAAGAGTAACCTAGATGCTTTTGCAGAGTGAGGGTAAGCCCTTAATTTCTCATCATTATTATTCCAAACTTTTATAATTAAAACACTGAACATTGACTTTTGTTTTATAAGTACTGTAGTTGTGCTTCTTGCATATCTGTTTGAACTCATTCTGTTGTTTAAGACATTTGTGCATAAACATTTAATAATATAAGATTTGAAAGAAGGAATAACTAAAAAGAAAAGTAATGTGCTGTGCATCTTTCTTGTTAGTTTTAATTGGTCTACAATATTCGAACAGGCTATAATAAAAATGATAACTGAATATCAAGGTTCAAAATGTTCTAAGGCAGATGCACGTATGTCCTAATAATATCTCGAACTATAAAGAAGTCTAATCTTAAGTTGGTTCTTTTTAGACTACCTTGAGAAATTCATGTTTTTACAGAAGTGTTAAAATTGGATCAGCATGATTTTTTCCTTAGTATTTGAATGTGTTAACTGGACCAATTAACTCACAAACGAATGTTTAGTTGAAGTGAAAGTAGTATACGATTATGTAAAAAGGTAGTAAATTGGTCACTTTAAATGTTTACTAAACTGTTACAACTTGTAAAAGATATTTTAAATTTAAAGTAGTAATTGTACGGATTTAATCATTTGTTAGGTTCAATTTCGACTTCTCTTTGTACTCGTTTACCTTTCATATGTTGAAAGTACATGTTATCATCTAGTAAGTCAATGTTATCATCTAGTTAGTCAATCCAGTAAAAGAGTAAATAATGATTTTTTTTATGCAATTATATAAAGGCTTTAACAATGTTTAAGAAAATATTAACATTACATGCATATTTGATAAAAATCCGACCTTTCGGTGGAAGGAAGGGAATGTATCTATTAAAAGTTGATTCTACCTTGAGAAATCAATTTAGTGATTGACCGCACATTGCGCTTCGTACAAAATGTGCTTCGGTCAACGTTTTTGCACCCCAATAAACAAATAATATTCAATTCATAAATGATTTATCTTGTCGATTTTATCAAATCTCTACTTTAATTTATTATTCTTTAGATATATTTGTAAATGTAATGATTTTTAAAAATTTTATGTCGATTGGTAACATAGTAGGAAAGCACTTTGTATTTTATGAATTAGCAAGTTTCAAACCCCCGTATTGCGAATGAATCAACCATGACTTGCAAGAGTCATACAACTCTTTCGAAAAAAAACCAAACTGCCACTCCTGTACGCCATATCGATTGGTGAATTTTAAGCCTCTTGGGTGCATTGCCCTTTAAAGGTTTTATGTCTATGACCCAACCCTTATTTTTCACAAATTACACGTTCTTCCTCTTCAAGGTTATGCGAACTGTTAACTAAATATTTTTCGTTATACAAGGTTTGTGACCATGATTAAAGTCAATAGCACCTAGATTTGACATTAAAAGCCTAATGTTTTGTCAGGTAAATGGAAAATAAAGTGACGTTTATGCTGATTTCTATGATCAAAATGTGTGGTTTAGTTTTGCATCAGTTATGGCGCAAGTATTAAATAGTAACAATTAAACACATTGACCTACTTAGATTTAATTAAAAATATTTTATTGCGTCAGAAATAAAAAGGAACATAAACCTTTTATGTAAATTAAAAATCAAAAATAAATCATTCAATCAATTTTTTTTAATTAATAAAAATTATATGTTAAACGTGTTTTCACTTAATTACAAGTGAGTTCATTTCCGATTTTCTGAAAATATTTGGAATTCTTTTTTCAAATACCTAGTGGTGTTGCTTGTCTTTACTGCAAATACATATTTTACTATCGTATGTACATACTAAGTTTGAAAGATAAGTTTTCCAGTTCACTTGAAATAGATGGACAGATATAATGCCTAAAATCTTTTATTCTACTATTTATTTTAGAAAAGAAATCAAAATTTAAGTAATACTGCATATTTTTATTTATGCAATAAACTGCAGTAATTTGTGAGGGAGTGAGAAAAAAGCATAACTGGTATTATGTCCCTTGCCGTCAAAATTTAAGTTTATGTAAAACAAAGAATACTGCAGTAATTTGCATGAGAGAGAAAAACATAATCGTAATGATTTCTTTCCCGCGAAATTTAAAGTTTATGAAAAAAACTTTATTAATTTGTGAGAGATAGCGAAAAACCAACTTTATGCTAATTTTTCTTTTGCCGCCTAAATTGTCGTCTTCGTCTGCTACCGCCTTATGCACACATACCTATGTCATTGTCGGAGATTTTAATTTTTTTGATAAAATTGTTCATTTCTTATCTGAGAATCGAATTTTATGTAGTCATTCATACAAAAAGGTATTGAATTAAATCTGTTACCGTTTAGTATCATGGTACGAGATTGAATGACCACAAATGTCTTAACTACCATAGAATTCTCAAATTTATTGTTGATTTAAGAATTATTTATTACAAATAGGGCTGTTGTTAAGACGCTAAGTGATTCTCCTTCGTATATAAGCATTTGTTCTATTTATGGATGAAACAGTAGTGTATAGTCCTTTAAGTCAAGTAGACGGATAAATAAGACGGGACATAGATACTAAAAAATCATTTTAAAAAGTTAAAATAAGAAATAGAATAAGTAATGTCAACAAGAAAGTTTATTAAAAGGTTATCATATAAATATTCAAGGATTATCTTTTATTTTAGTCTGAATGTTGACAGTCTCGTTTTTTAAATAATCACGCGGCAATTTAAAATTGCACGTTTAATCTTTATAAATAGTTTTGTATTTTTGAACCCCAGAAGTTTGCGTTGCTATGAAATTTAAAGAACGGTCTTGCACAAGAACTAATTATTATGCCGAATCTGCACGATTGTAAAAAAAAACGTAACGGATAGGATTTCCGCGAGAACAAAACGTGTGTTTGTTTAACCTACCCTCTAGACCAGGCCGCCGCGACTTAACAATATTTGGTTTGCCTTAACCCTACCCAGGGATAGAGACAGGACATATTCTTCTTTTGATTGGCAAAGAAAAAATTGAAATGTGCATGAGATGTTTTTCAGTCTTCATGGCTATCTATTTTTCACATCAGGACGAAGAAAGATGATGAGTAAGCAGCTATTTTCTGGATAGGTAGTGTTACGTCAAACAAACATATTCTTTTTTTATGTCCCCACCACAAACGTTTTAAAAGCAACAGCTTATAAGTTTTAAAACGGAATATTTGAAAAATTGCATGCTTGATCAATTCAACTTTTTTGTTGTTGGGGATAAAACAGATACAATCCTTACTACTGCAACGGATTATTTATTTGACCATATTAAACCGAGATTTGATACAGTAAGGACTTTAAAAAAATAGAAACAGAAATTGAATAAAAACGTACAAGACAGTCGTATAGTATTGACGTACTTACTTAAATACTATAAATCATCTGAAAATGTACCCTCTTCAACCCCTCAAAAATGTATATTTTAAAAGTCTCACTATCACAAATAAAGCACCGGTGAACTAAACAATTAGCACATGCTATTGTACCAGTGACAAATATGATAATTTTTAAGTAATACAATGGTATAAAACTGAGTATAAAACAGGAACTACATTGTTTTTACAATAATGATGGTATAATCACCTTGCATACATGAATTTCCGTCAATTACATCTTTGTAACTTGTCACAAATGTCAGAACTAGGGTTAATGATTATACAGTTCGTCTTTCAACTGTCAATCAAACTAAATACACAACCAAATACATAAGAAACATTCATAAAAAAATTAACGAACTAGGTCACTCTTGGAAAAGATTAATTCTTTATCATATATCAAACATATTTTAAAAAAGCATGATCTCATATCTTTTAACAAATTGATTTCCCCCAATCTTTATTAAGTATCAGTGTAGTCATCAATTTCCGTTCAGTGCCTGTACGGTGCACATATTTATGCCCCACCTACGATAGTAGAGGGGCATTATGTTTTCTGGTCTGTGCCTCCGTTCGTCCGTGCGTCCGTCCGTCTGTCCGTCCGTCCGTCCGTCCGTTCAGGTTAAAGTTTTTGGTCAAGGTAGTTTTTGATGAAGCTGAAGTCCAATCAACTTCAAACTTAGTACACTTGTTGCTTATGATATGATCTTTCTAATTTTAATGCCAAATTAGACTTTTGACCCCAATTTCACGGTCCACTGAACATAGAAAATGAAAGGGGGAGTTTCAGGTTAAAGTTTTTGGTCAAGGTAGTTTTTGATGAAGCTGAAGTCCAATCAACTTGAAACTTAGTACACTTGTTGCTTATGATATGATCTTTTTAATTTTAAAGTCAAATTAGACTTTTGACCCCAATTTCACGGTCCACTGAACATAGAAAATGAAAGGGGGAGTTTCAGGTTAAAGTTTTTGGTCAAGGTAGTTTTTGATGAAGCTGAAGTCCAATCAACTTGAAACTTAGTACACTTTTTGCTTATGATATGATCTTTCTAATTTTAATGCCAAATTAGACTTTTTGACCCCAATTTCACGGTCCACTGAACATAGAAAATGAAAGTGGGAGTTTCAGGTTAAAGTTTTTGGTCAATGTAGTTTTCGATGAAATTGAAGTCCAATCAACTTGAAACTTATTACATATGTTCCCTATAATATAATCTTTCTAATTTTAATGCCAAATTAGATTATTACCCAATTTTTACAGTCCATGGAACATGGAAAAGGATAACGAAGTGGGGCATCCGTGTACTTTGGACACATTCTTGTTTTCTGACTGGTTTGGAATGTGACAGTTGTTTTCCATTTGTTTGATGAGTTTAAGGAAGCTGGCTTGTCATATGTTTTGGATTTTTTGACAGATTTTCGGGATCCTCTGGTTTTATCCATTTGAATGCCTGGAAAAAATTTGCCCGGTGACTCCCATTTTTCTTTTTATAAATCTTTTACATGTATAATGATCTATAATGATAAGCAATCTGTAAAAGTCTTATAAAATTTTAATGACTTTTTAACAGTTTTTGAGAACTTCAACTTGTCAATGATAAAGCTATGAAAAGTCAAGAGAGAATATTTTCCCGCCAAAATTTCAATGGCATATATCTCGAAAACAAGCACGGCGACCTATATTTTTTTTTTTGCTCTTTGGGTTCCTTGAGTTTAAACATATTTTATTTGCGTAAATGTGCAAAAGGGATGAGACACAAGTTAATCAAACTTATAAAGTCTTCTCCCAGACGGACTGTTCCTTTATTAACCCCCTATCTATATAAACTAGTGTTTTAAAAAGTTAAGTGCCAGTCTTTGTAAGAATCAGGCAATTTTGGAAAAAATCAAAACATGGCTGAAAAAACCCACCTACCCAGCCATCATATTTTGAAGTAACACTCATACTGAGTTTGAAATGGTAGGTCTTTAGTGTCTGCGTGTCTGGTAACTTGAGAAATCTTTAGATAAACTTTGGTTAGAATGATAGCAAATTACAGAGTTAGCTCCCCTTAATTGTTGATTTCTAGTGCATTGTAACCAAATTTTATCTCCAATTACCAGAACAGGACAAGGAAACAAATGGTATATTTTTGCATCATTATACATTTTGAGCATAAATTAATGTCAACCTGAGTGGGTTTTTGTTTGTCATGTTTTCACCACTGCCTGATTCTTAGGTAGACTGGCACTTAATTACTTTAAAACTGAGAAGCGAACTCCCTTAAGATTTTGATGTTACCATGGTTACCATTTGAATTCATTTTGAATTTTCCTTGGAGTATGGTAATTTTATATTTTTACTTTTGCCTTCATTTTTTTTTACGATATTTTTCGACAGATATTAATTTGGAGCATCTACTTGTTTTTCACACGCCATTTTGTGAGTTCTGAATAGTAAAACTTGTTTGTTCCAATTAATAGAAGTCATTTTAAGAAAGGGTTATTTCGAACAGTTATACAATTAATATACTACAGATAACTTATTGGATGGATTGTTAAATTTGGTTTGTATGGATATTGTCTCTTCCTTTTAACGACTTTTTTTTTGCACGAAGAATTGTTTGAGAATAATATATGAACGTCCTATTAATTAATTTATGGTTTTATTGAATAATTTATAAAATGGAACAAAAAATTCTTATGAAAAGGATATAATTTATTACAAAATAAAGATAAAAATAAAAAATCAAACTCAAATGAAGAAAGATATGAGATACTGAAAAAAGCTTTATCAGATTTAGTCAACGTTGTTTACAGAAGAAATTCCTGTACCAAGTCAAGAATATGATAGTTGTTATCCATTTGTTTGACATGAATGTTTGAGCTTTCGATTTTGCCATTTGCTTAGGGACTTTCTTTTTAGAATTTTCCTCGAAGTTTGATATTTTTGTTATTTTACTTTTTTTCATGTATGTGAGCAATTAAGTTTTTAAAGAACAGTCTCTTTAGAAGGTGTTATCGCTTAACCGCTTTTCACATAGGACACTTTTCTCAAGGGGAACGACTAAATACATTTTTCATAATTTACGTCTTACATAGAATTGCTGAGGGGAAAAGGATATGTTATTACAATTGATGAGTCATATAGGTTCATTATGAGTCAAACTATTACATTTTTGTGAAGGGTTAACATTTATTTATAAGATTGAAAATATGGTAAATTACACAAAAAGAAAACAATGGTCATTTTCAAATTCATTTACAATGTTTTTCGCCCTTGATTTTAGTGAAAGTACATTTTATGATGATGCATACCTGTTTGACGCAGATTTGATATTATTAAATTAATGTGTAATACAAATCATAAGAACAAAGATTCAGTCAATATTCAAATTTGGGATATGACAAGGGTGCCCATTACCACCTGTAGATTTTGATAGAAGAAAACTAAAAGCATTCTAAATACTTGAT
This sequence comes from Mytilus galloprovincialis, assembly GCA_037788925.1. Lineage (NCBI taxonomy): Eukaryota > Metazoa > Mollusca > Bivalvia > Mytilida > Mytilidae > Mytilus > Mytilus galloprovincialis. Next base: position 68,527,344 of record CM075330.1, on the reverse strand, counting down.
TTGGGATGAATTGTAATAACATGAAATACGAAATTTAATTCCGTTTCCGTTTAATGATATGACAAATTCCATGTTACTCAGATATCAAAAGCATTCTTATTTTACATATACACATCAATATTTCACAGGTGAAATAGCTAAGACAAGTAATCATTTTATGAACTACTTATTGATATTGCATAATTCATGGATTGTATGACAGTATACATCATTTACACGTTTATACGGCGAATAGTACACGGCTGTCAAAATGTATAAGTGATATTTAATTTATGATGATAAAAGACATGTATAGCATTGCAGTCATGTTCAAGTATCAATAAAAACTAACCATTTATGCCATTATTGTGGGTTTTTATGTTATAAACCGTTTCCTGTTTTTATTATTAAAGATAATTTGAACGTTATCATTATGGAATATGTTGAACATCTATACATGATTTCCTTATTTGATAAAATAGTATTTTAACATATTTAAAGCTAATAATGTGTAAATATGAAATATTTGTACATATGAGAGATTTACTTAGAACAAATATACATACAGTGAATAAGTATTGATATAATAACATACAACATACTATCGATACTGATTTAAGAACAGTTGGCCTCCTCATTTTATTGGGTAACAGTATAAAAAGGACACTCGGTTAATAATTCTCTCTTTTTAAAGAGAGACGAATGATATTAAAATAATATTCCGCTTATAAGGCAAAGATAAACTGACAACGCCGCGGTTAGAATTGAAAATCCAGAGAACAAAACACAGAAAGCTTAATATACAAATAAGAAGATGAGTTACCTAAAGAGTATAAGTTATAGATCAACATAAGCAACCCCCCCCCAAAAAAAAACCCACCGAAAGGTGTCTCATACATTAAACATGTTAAAGTTATTTAATATTATTTATTACGTTCCAGGTGTCCGTTGTCAGTTCAAAACAGATCCATGTGACCATAATCTTTGTGGGGCCGGCGTTTGCCAGAAACAAGGGAACAATTATATTTGTATTTGCCCAGATAATACTAGACAAAGGAGGTGTAGTGACGGTGAGTAGGATTTTAATATACGAGGCCCTTATGGGGATGTCCAAGAAGGCACATAATCACAAACAGTTTTGCAAATATAATCACTTAATCAATAAGTACTTATTTTTAACAAAATAATCAAATAATCAAAACTACAGTCCTATATTATCAAATAATCAAAGAATCATGACATATCGGAGGCTCTGTTATAATTTCATGGTTTTTCATACAAGACTAACAAGATGATTTTCACCTGTTGAACATTCTAGATTCTCAACCAGAAATTCGAAGACAACAACTAATTTTTCGAAAACATTGTCATTTGTGCTTGAGAAAAGGTTTTCCTATTTAGCAACCGATTTGCTTATCTTCTTTCAAAAAAAAAAAAAAAAAAAAAACCAAAACATTTAGAGCTTTCAATATAACTACAACGATACAGAACAGATGTCTTCATACATATTACAAGATCACATCTATACTATTAAACGAGAAGACCTCATTTTTGGTGTCGCTTCTCTTCTTTCCACAATAAATTAATCAACACGACTCTGTGTCCTATATATACAGTGCATAGTCGCATTTGTCATCCATTCATATGATTATTCAGATTGAGTTATTTTGGGAGAAAAACGAGAAAAAAGGCATCCGGATATTGTCCCGTCATTGGACGAAATTTTAAGTCAGATTATACTTCCGGTTTGCGTTTTTCTGTATACTTTGAACAAACAAATAGTACGAATAAAGTGTATTTTAATTCTGTTCAGAGTTTATTAAATGGAGAGGGTCTGTATACTATGTCAATTGACCACCATGGATCGATTACTAAACTAAGAATTGAAAGTAAATACACTTTATTTATATAGTTATATACAGATAAGCGGTAAAATTATTCATGTGAACTTTTGATACCTTTTCTGAAATTCCCCATTCATTAAATATTTTACAAAATTCATTGATTACAAAAAAAAGAAGATGTGGTATGATTGCCATGTTGACAACTCTCCACAAGAGACCAAAATGACACAGAAATTAACAACTATAGGTCATCATACGGCCTTCAACAACGAGCAAAGACCATACCGCATACTCAGCTTTAAAAGGCACCGAAATGAAAATGTAAAACAATTCAAACGAGAAAACTAGCGGCCTTATTCATGTACAAAAAATGAACGAAAAACAAATATGTAACGCATAAACAAACGACAACCACTGAAGTACAGGCTCCTTACTTAAATGTTCATAACATACTAAATGTATATTCATATTGAAATTGATAGAAAACCACACATTGGGTATTTTGGAAATAAAGGAGGAGGGATTAAAAAAAAACATTTTCCTGTCCCCAATAACCTATGATTTATGATAATTTTGCTGAAATTCTCCAGTCATTCAATATCTCACAAACACTTTACATACTTTAAACTAAGCTCTGAATGCCCGCGATTTCGCGGGTGTATTCTAGTACATATAATATATAAATGACATGCATTCCAAGATGTTCTGCCTTATGCATCTTCGAAACAATGTTTCATTTAATCTTTCTGAAGGCTAATTTTGTCTATTGGATGATCAAATAAGTTAAGCATGATTTTTGTGCTGGTATGAAATAATACTGGAATGCATGACTCTAGTATAATTATTAATGATTTTATTAGAAAATGTCAATCAAATATTTCATATCTCCATATAACTTGACAATGGGAGGATTGTACATCGAATATTTTAGAACAAGGCATTTTACATATTTTCAACTGCCTTAAAATATACAGTCATATTATTTTTTTTTTGTACATTTTATTGAATACAAACAAAAGGGATACCTTTGCATGTAAAAGAGACCGTATTACAAAATCATTGATCCAAAATTAGCTTATTGTTATACCCTAGCTTTAAAAACAACAGGGAAGTAAACAGAGATGGATGATCTTTCTTTCATTTGTCATCTCCAAGACTGTAATTCAGAAGTCAATGGAACTAAATTCTCATATTTTCCCAATACCATTATGCATCTCATATTTAGTCATTTTTATCTGAACTATTTTTGGATATCCTTCAGCATATCATATGAAGTTTTCCATTCCTTCCACTTTTTTTGTAATCGTAGAATAGTTTTAGAGCAAAAAGAAATGACTATTAAAGCTACATTTCTCAAACCTTCCAAAATGTTTGGTTCTTGATGCCTTCCAACTTCTCGGCATACATTTTTGGCCTTTTTATTTTTTTTTTAATTCGAGCGTTATGGATTAATCTGTTGTAAACGGAACGTGAGTCTGGCGTACACAATTTCATGACTGATTTTTATGATGAATTTTTTGAAGTTTAACCAATTTATCTTTCGTTGTTTAACACAGTTGTGACTAGACCCATTTTTAGCTCACCTGGCCCGAAGGGCCAAGTGAGCTTTTCCCATCACTTTGCGTCCGTCGTCGTCGTCGTCCGTCGTCTGTCGTCCGTCGTCCGTCGTCCGTCGTCGTTAACTTTTACAAAAATCTTCTCCTCTGAAACTGCTGGGCCAAATTAAACCAAACTTGGCCACAATCATCATTGGGGTATCTAGTTTAAAAAATGTGTGGCGTGACCCCGCCTACCAACCAAGATGGCCGCCATGGCTAAAAATAGAACATAGGGGTAAAATGCAGTTTTTGGCTTATAACTCAAAAACCAAAGCATTTAGAGACATGGGGTAAAATTGTTTATCAGGTCAAGATCTATCTGCCCTGAAATTTTCAGATGAATCAGACAACCCGTTGTTGGGTTGCTCCCCCTGAATATGTAATTTAAGGAAATTTTGCTGTTTTTGGTTATTATCTTGAATATTATTATAGATAAAGATAAACTGTAAACAGCAATAATGTTCAGCAAAGTAAGATTTACAAATAAGTCAACATGACCGAAATGGTCAATTGACCCCTTTAGGAGTTATTGCCCTTTATAGTCAATTTTTAACCATTTTTCGTAAATCTTAGTCATCTTTTAGAAAAATCTTCTCCTCTGAAACTACTGGGCCAAATTAAACCAAACATGGCCACAATCATCATTGGGGTATCTAGTTTTAAAAATGTGTCTGGTGACCCGGTCAACCAACCAAAATGGCCGCCATGGCTAAAAATAGAACATGGGGTAAAATGCAGTTTTTCGCTTATAACTCAAAAACCAAAGCATTTAGAGCAAATCTGACAGGAATAAAATTGTTCATCAGGTCAAAATCTATCTGCTCTGAAATTTTCAGATGAATCGGACAACCTGTTGTTGGGTTGCTGCCCCTGAATTGGTAAATTTTACTGTTTTTGGTTATTATCTTGAATATTATTATAGATAGAGATAAACTGTAAACAGCAATAATGTTCAGCAAAGTAAGATTTACATATAAGTCAACATGACCAAAATGGTCAGTTGACCAATTTAGGAGTTATTGCTCTTTATAGTCAATTTTTAACCATTTTTCGTAAATCTTAGTAAAAAGTAAAATCACAAAAATACTGAACTCAGAGGAAAATCAATTCGGAAAGTCCATAATCACATGGCAAAATCAAATAACAAAACGCATCAAAAACGAATGGACAAGAACTGTCATATTCCTGACTTGGTACAGGCATTTTCAAATGTAGAAAATGGTAGATTGAACCTGGTTTTATAGCTAGCTAAACCTCTCACTTGTATGACAGTCAATGGCCTTTTACAAAAATCTTCTCCTCTGAAACTTAGTACTGGGCCAAATTAATCCAGACTTGGCCACAATCATCATTGGGGTATCTAGTTTAAAAAATGTGTCCGGTGACCCGGCCAACTAACCAAGATGGCCGCCACGCCTAAAAATAGAACATAGGGGTAAAATGCAGTTTTTGGCTTATAACTCAAAAACCAAAGCATTTAGAGCACATCTGACATGAGTAAAAAAATTTATCGGGTCAAGATCTATCTGCCCTGAAATTTTCAAATGAATCAGACAACCTGTTGTTGGGTTGCTGCCCCTGAATTGGTAATTTTAAGGAAATTTTGCTGTTTTTGGTTATTATCTTGAATATTATTATAGATAGAGATAAACTGTAAACAGCAATAATGTACAGCAAAGTAAGACCTAAAAAGAAGTCAACATGACCAAAATGGTCAATTGACCCCTAAGGAGTTATTGCCCTTTATATAGTCATTTTTTTAAACAATTTTCACCAAATTTGTAAAATTTTACTAACATTTTCCACTGTAACTACTGGGTCAAGTTCATTATAGATAGAGATAATTGTAAGCAGCAAGAATGTTCAGTAAAGTAAGATCTACAAACACATCACCATCACTAAACCACAATTTTGTCTTGAATCCATCTGTGTCCTTTGTTTAGTATTCACATAGACCAAGGTGAGCGACACAGGCTCTTTAGAGCCTCTAGTTATTTCTAACCATAAACCTTTTGTCAGCAAATGATATTGTAAATCTTTTTCATTTTCGCTTTCATAAAAGTTAATTATTAATATTTTGCTTATCATATTATTATACATTCTCAGTTTAGATTTTTCAAATAAACGAGCAAATATGGGATATGATTTTAAATACACAAGACGTTCTCCAGCCCGTTAGAATGGGTTGGCAAATAGTTCATCTGTAAGTCAATTGCTGTCCTAATGTGTTGTCTTATAAAACTTCTTTTACAATCTCATTACTCTGTTATTGTCTATTGAATGATACAATAAGTAAATCAAATACTTTTTTCTTGTATGAATTAAAACTGGGAAACATGACTCTTTTATGATCATTAATAATTTTATAAGAAAATGTCAATCAATTTTTCACACATAACGTAGAACTACAGTACCATGAATGTACACAAAAAAGAAGAAAAAAGCGTCTTCTATAGTTGTTTGTTTTTCAATAGTATATTTTTTTGAATTAAACAAATAAGAATAAAATATAAGATTATCATGTTATTCATTCAGACTAATTAATTGACTTAATCTTAAAAAAACCCAGGGATATGTAGTATTCCAGTGGAAATGTTATGAGCGGTTAACTGAACTTATTAATGGCTTCCGAGGTTTCCAATCACATAAGATTTTTAATAGAGACATTTACCCTCAATGGTTATAGCAAAGTGATGACTGCTTCAATATATTGTATATCAGCCTAAGTCCCGTGATAATACATTTCCATGGATGTTAAAAAAGTTTCAGATTACCGATTAATGCGATTGAGAACTGTGGGAAGCAGTGAAAAATAAAGGCAACAGTATTATACCGCTGTTTAAAAGTAATAAAACGATTGAGAGAAAAAAAATCCGGGTTACAAACTGAAGAACAGAAACACTGAAATGAAAGAAAGGAGAAACAGAACCTTACAATTTAAATAAATAGACAAAAGGTTCCGTCCTTGCATTAAAAAAAAAACCACATATAAAACTACAATGTAGTATGACCAAATGGGCTTTTTTAAATAAGTTTGATGTTGCTGATTTTCTGTTCTCTCAAAACAATATATATTTGTTCAGCCAAACTTAACCTTTCAAACCATATTGTTACATGAACAAATCATTGTTTTGATGGTCTTAAAACGGTCAGGAAATCCAAAAAAAGGTGATATTCTTACTTAAACACTTTCATTATTCACTGTAGATTCCTGCCCTGATAGTAAATATCATGATAAAAGTGGACGATATATATGGCAAGAGACAAAAGTGGGATATATGGCAAAATCAGTTTGTCCACATGGCAGTACAACAACGATAGAAGAAGTGTTCCGTATGTGTCGAGTAGACTCAAGAGGACTTCCAAAATGGGCGACACCAAACACAATGCACTGCAAACAGGTAAGCATGCTTTCCGTTCGGAATATTTTGGCTTCTAGCTGTTATAATGCAGAGCTAAATTGAGAATACTCACGACGCAATGAATAATTGAAGATGATATCATTTAGAATGTAGACAATATGTATATTAATTTTTGTTCATTTCCCTACCTTTTTACACATTTCTTAAAGTCATATGAAACTAGTTACTGGTGAAAAATAATGTTTATCCAATTCTTGAACCAATGCATGTATATATCATAAACTTAGTCCTCTGTGCACGATTTTATCATTTTTTACGCAAACATATCGAATAGTCGTCATTTTTTTCTCTCTGTCTGTTATGATTTCACAAATATGGCAGCTCATTAATGCCGTGTTTTGAAGCCGAAGTTTACCGATTGTCACCTTTAGTAAACAATCAACAAATAAGTATGGATATCGAGCACGTGTATAACATATACAATTAGATAATAGTTTGTTTAAATGAGAGAACCACGCGTATTTCGATTACCGGATTTTTACGAGAATGGTCACGCTAAGGGCACTTGCATATACGGAGAATCGTCGGCGAATTGCTTCCTGAAAACAAGCAAATAAAATAATGTAAAGTTCTTCTAATGTGGACAAATTAAAGAATTTTCTTCAGAAAAAAATGTATGTACATACGTTTTATAATGCAAACTATCCATCTAGTTATAAAAATCATATGCATCATTTTTTTCAATTTGAGGTTTCATATGATTTTTGAAAAAATCCTTTCATCCAGATTGTTACTATTTTGTATCTGATTATATGACTATTTTTTCCGGTTTGAATTCTTTTAATGATATGTTTAAATCTTTTGTTTTTTAGTTACAGTTTTGCCAAGATTTAGTTTGTCTAAAATTAATATTGTTTGAATGTCTAATTAATCCTTTAACTTAAACATGTTAATCTATCAAATGAAAAACAAACTTAGTCTTTATAAATAAACATCACAACAGAATGTTAAAATAAAACGCATGATACAGATTTCTTTGCGTTCTTAACAAACGTCTGTAATATATTTCATTATGTACATTTAATCCCAACAATCAAACATTTGAGAGTATATATAGTTGTCAATGGCTTGACTTAGTTGCTAAAACAGATGACCAATATATAAGACGTATTTGCTATTGCTCCTTCTAAAGTTTACTCGATAACCTCATTTTTTTAACATCGGTAAACTATATAGGTATCTACTGTTGCCCCTAGTTAAGCTTATTGTCCAAATGAGTCATAAATTTGATTTTCAAAGAAACATTTAGATGATTAATTCGTGAAATTATTAAAGATTATCTTTTATATTAACACAAAATTAAAATGAAATACTGTTATTTGTTTTCAAAATGCCATCTTAATTAACAGACAGTCAAACCAGCATGCTAACTTAATTACGAATGTTTGTATAGGATGTAGAAAACATCTGAAACAATTCATTATAAGAGTTGTTGCCAATGATCATCAATTTGTTTAATTATAACTTGGTGTAAAACAAACCGTAATATGATGTAAGGCAATAGATAAACGAGAATTGGTTCAAAGATCCCGAAGCAAAACAAAATGGAGACTTGTACCAAAGAAAACCAAATACACCCATAAATCATTTTACAAAAAAACAAAGTATTTATTTTAACTAGAAAGCAACAAGATTTATATTGTATAACGACAAATTTGATAATGAAAAACAACAATATTTTCATCAAAGGCCTTTTCACCTTTACATTAACCTAGGAAGAACAAATTACGCACAAGGAAAACTCAATTTTTATATCCCACTCTTATAAAGACCGCGAGCAAGAAAAGGGAATTTATGAAATATTGTTTTTTCATTCGGATTACTAATAAAGCACTTATAAAGATTATGTTGAAATATACAACGTAATTAACTTAATTTGCCATGATTTGAACAGGCATACTCAGTTTTGAAACGTGGTTAATACTTGATTAGATTATTTGGTAGACAAAAAGGTACAACTTATCATACTATATATAATAGATATTAAAAATATCCGAAAGAAAATAATAACAACAATTGTAATTATAATTAAAGAAAGATAAATCATCAGGTGATTTCTACTTTGAGTTATCTACCTTATTGTTGATGAATAGCAGCACGATAAACTAAATAAATAAAAACATCGTCCAATCAAAGAAAATATGAATAAAACTGTATAGTTTTTGTGACATTTAGCGTAGCTTGCTTGCATCATTGTGTATAAGTTTAAACACGATGATAAAACTCCACCTTGGCAAACCTGTTTACTAAAAGCAGACACTACAGGACATGATTCTCAGAACAACTACAATTAGAAGTATCAAAGTTTAACCCAGACTTGAACATTTGATAGTGTGTTTTCTTGATAAAAAAAATATTACACCTGTAAGATATGTATTACTTGCTAATATAATTTTTTTTGGGTAGATATTTTAAAAGATATTAAATATGGTATGTATATTGATAATTACAACCAAGAATGAATTATTTTTCATATTTCTTAACAGCTGACTGCATCTGAAGCTGATATGGCACTGAGAAATCTTGTTGCATACACAGGAGATGGTGTTCATCTGACGTCACAGGAAGTTGCGAATGTGACCAATCAACTTGAAGGATTAGCAGCTTATGCTGTAGACGATGTTAAGGTATATATCTATATATTATCGTTATCACCTGGTCCAGCTGTAAGAAAATCAAAGTCGTAAATTAGTTTTGTAATCGAATTTGTTTTGTATACTTTACTTATCAAGCAAGATGGCACCTATATTATAAACTAGATTGTTAAGGTCGAAAAAAAACATTGTTGAAACAAAATTCAATACTTTGGAAATTAGCCTTTGTGCGCAAAATAGAACAGGATTATTTATTATTTATGAGTTTGATTCCCTCTCTTTTTCAAAACAGTTTGTGTCACTTTTGCATTTTTTTTTACTTCCTAGTGACTAGTTTTTAGTTGAAATCTGATATAAGATGTATGGTAATTACAATATAGTATACAACTTTTACACACGCATTTTAAAAACACGTTTTAAATTCTTTAGATTGCCAAAGACATGACCATGGTTATCAGTAACCTTCTCGAAGCCAGAGAATCGGTGTTGATAGAGAGTAACCATAACAACCACTCTAGTGAAAGGTAATGATTTTTTGGGCATAGTTATCCCTCTTTGCCAACTCGGTAATTAATTTGAATAATGGTTGAAGACAACAATTTGAGGTTCAAGTGTTTTCAACTTGATTATCCGAAGTATAACGACGACAAACGAAACTGAGATATACAACCGGCTAACGAACTTGCGGTATAAAACAGATTGTCGAATGATTTGAAAAAGTAGAGATGCATCATTGGCATTTGATTGTTTCTAACGTTGTATAGCTGACGGCCATTTGGAAGGTGTTTAGACTTTGTAACTAAAGGAAGGATCTGGACGGTTTCAATTAGTTGATTTTAATAAACAGAACTTACAAAACATGGCTTTATATCGACATTAATTACAGAAATAATGGAACGCAATACCGTTTTCTCTTGAGCAATACAAGAGAGAAAAAAGTAAACAACAAATAAAACCTAAAAATAAGGGCAATAGTAGTATACCGCTTTTAGAAATTCATAAATCGATTGATTCAAATATTAACCAGGAATTCCCTTTTCTGTAAAAATATGTGTATATGCCTTAACATATGTGATCTAAACTTCAACACGTTAAATAAAATTCGATAGGAATCCTCGCCTCATTTTATCTTTCACTTGAATCCAATGCAAAGAACGGTTCTTTACATATCATAGTTGATGTGTCTCCCTTGGTTTTAGTGTGTTACCCGGATTTGGTTTTCTATTACTTGATCAATGACTTTTTAAGAGCGGTATACAACTGTCTCCTTTATGTATTTAAAGTTCTGAAATAAAATAAGTGGTAGGTCGGAAACTGGTCAAATACAAGAGTTTAGGCATTTTAGCAGCATTTATTTAAATAACACAGGAAAGCACTGATTAAAAGTTTCAAACAAATCCTTGATTAATATCTCTCATTCCTAATGTTTTTAGATTGGTTGAACTGCTGCACGAGTATACAGAAGATGTACCAATGAACACCAACTCAAATGCTACCATTGAGACAAAGAACATCAACATTATGGTTGTCAATCATTCATTAACAGATAATCATAAAGATTTTCACTACCAGCCATACCTTTCACACAACAGCTCTTTCGAACAGGTTATATATTTTATTAGTAGTTATTTCTGTTGATGAGATCGGTTTGTATGGACATATTATGTTGTAACCTTTCGTCAAATGTTATGGCATAGGTTGCAGGTATTACAACTTATAAGGTCTCCACCCAATACGTAAAGGATAAAGTTTAATTCAACATTCGCATTCACTTCTTACATGGAAACTTATAACAGTGGTTTACTGATATCAAAATCTCATAAATGCATTCGGTTCAAACAAATCATGGTAACAATCAAACACGAAGAAATAAAAATAAAAACAACAGTGAGCCCGATTTTTTCGACAGAACACATTTCCAGCATACCTCACTCAACCATGCATAGAACTATTAGACATATATGACTGTCACATACAACATACGTTAATATCTTATACTTAACTAGGGAATTGATTTGATTATGCATGTCATTTTTGGTAGCGAATCTTACTTTCTAAATGGGTTGCTTAATAATGATTTGGTGCTTATATTTTCACAGGGTGGAATAAGCATGATTGTGCCTGCGGACGTCATGCGACAGACAAAAGAATCCAACGTACGATTACATTTCATAGCATACAGAACATCAGCCTTTTTTATACCAGAGGCTGCTGCGCCAGAAGAAGTAGTGCTTAAACAGAGAGTAGTAACTGCAGAAATAAGAGGGAAAACTATAGCAAATTTATCAACTCCTATTAAATATAATGTTGTCAACATGGAGGTATGTTGGTTTCTTCTGCAAATGTAATATCAAATTTCAATTCAAATGTATCGTAATGTAAAGGTGTATCTTTTACAAGTAATAGTTCATACAAGATAGTTTGTAAAATGAAATCATATGCGTATTTCTGTAATTGATGAAAGTAATTATAGTGACCAGGAACCTACATTTTCATATCATTGTCATTTAGGTGTATAGATAGTTGTTTTATTGGCAATTATGCAACATGTCTTAATTTGTATACTAAATGACCTTGTTGTTCTTCTATTTTCAGAATGGTAGAAATCATACATGTGTATATTGGAATGATACAGGTCAGGGACGAAGTTTGATGTTTCATATTGTTATTTAAAAATTAGAGTTATAAAATGATAGTATACACCATAGAAGAATTAAAAATACAACGCATGTTGTTTCAATTTAAAAGAGATTCTAAATAAAAAAAAAAAATTAGAACTCTAAATTTTTAATAAGTTTTCTATTAGGATACGTTTTGTCATTATCATAACTCACTTTACTTCCCTTAACTACAACTATTTTTAACTACCTACGCGTTTTCATACCACAGCTGAACAACAAGCATTGCCTTCAAACACAAAAAACATTATTATACATGAAAATCAAACTGTAAAAACTGAATATGACTTATGGAAATTAAAGTAGGTCAAAATGAAACTTATATATGAAACAATATTTTTTATGCATTTTAAAACAGCTTTGCATGTTTAGGTCACTGTAGGTAGTACCCATTAAATAAATTTGTAAATAATTAGATTTGATGATTGTTACATCTTGTATGAATTGAATTTAGGAAATCATTAAAACGATGTGTTTTGTTTTCTCCAGACTGGTCTACAGAAGGAGTATACACAGTTTCAACAGGTGGAAACAAAACAGAATGTCACACTACACATTTGACAAGTTTTGCTATCTTAATGGTACGATTTAATAAATAGTTAACAAAGTTAATTTAAGCTTACAAATTTTACAGTTGTACGTTTGTTGGTATTTGTATGCATTCATAGGTAAACAATTTTGTATTATGGATGTATGACTAAAACAGATCTGAAATTGTTACATTATACAAGCTTATCTTTTTTATTCATCTTGCAAATTTTGTGACCGGCATTATAGGACATATATCTTAAATGAGTTTTTCCGTTGACCATTCGGTACATCTCATGTTACTAGAAATGAAGCACTCAGTGCTTTAAACGAAATCAAACTACATATGTTAAACGTTTTATTGCGAAAGGAGGAAAAAAGTCTGTATGATAAATACCCCTTGTAGATGGAAAATACTATATATAAGGCGAGAGGAACCCTTGGAAAAAATGTTTGCTCAATCAGAAAAAAACCCAGCTTTAAAGAAACATTGATGAAAAAAATATGTTATTGTGACTTGAAATATATATAAATACTAGTACATACATCTGATATTCAGTAGTTGTCGTTTGTTGATGTAGTTCATACGTGTTTCTTGTTTCTCGTTTTTTTTAACATAGATGAGACCATTGGTTTTCCCGTTTGAATGGTTTTACACTAGTAATATTTTGGGGTCCTTTATAGCTTGCTGTTCGTAGTAAGCCAAGGCTCCGTGTTTAAGGCAGTGTCTTGGCCTATAATGGTTTACTTTTATAAATTGTAACTTGGATTGAGAGTTGTCTCATTGGCACTCATATCACATCTTCCTGTAATTAAATACATACATATTATAAATATAAATTGCTTAAACCTCTATTTTTTCATATTTATTTAAGGATCCAGTTCCATCATACGAACTTGATGAAGTACACGACAAGGCCATGACGTACATCTCATATATCGGTTGTGCCGTATCTATTTTTGGATTGGCTGTTACCATCGTAACATATAGCATGTTCAGGTAAGGAGCTGATTAAAACACTATGTTTAGTGAAACTGTACCACTTCTTAATATCTAATACTTTCTTTGCTATTTTTAATTTTATTTGCATTTTTTGAACAGATTTTACATAAAATGAAATCCTTTAAATGAATTCGTTTCATTGTGACCTGTAGAAAATTTGAAAAATACCATTCACAATATATTGAACTTGTGAGGAATTAATCAAGAAGAAAAACAATAATTTCTGCTTACTATTCAATTTTTTTCATTGCGTGCTAGACAAAATGTTCTTTGTATTTTTGATTCTTAATTATATCAAGTTTGTTTTAATTTATTTTAGGTCCTTGAATAGAGAAAAATCTAGCAGAATTCTATTAAACATGTGTGTTTCTATGCTTCTAATGAACGTAGCCTTTCTAATGATGGCTGAGACTACAAAGTCCGAGAGTTCTGCTCTTTGTACAACTATAGCAATTCTACTTCACTACTTCCTTTTAACATCATTGATGTGGATGTTGACAGAAGCTATCAATATGTATCATGCTTTGATAACTGTATTCACAACATATTCCTCCCAGTTTATACTGAGACGTTGTGTCATTGCGTGGGGTATGTATAGTGTTAAAAGTGGTGCTCGATTTTCATATTTAATTTTCCGAATTCGTCTGCCAAAAAAAACCCCAGGATATCAAATACCTTTCAGTACTCTTCACTTGTAATTTTTCTATATTTTTTCTATTTTCTCTATGAGTACAATTTTCTTTTATATTATACGGAGGGTAGATAGTGGTACCTTATGTTATTTCATTCATTAAATATCAAAACCGAGTGAACAGCTTGTACCTTACAATTTTGCTCCTTTTCAGTCTTTTAAACCTTATTTTATGTGTTTTTTTATATAAAAAAGGTGGACTATACAGTTTACTGGTCGTCTAAATGGCTGCTATTGTTTGACGTACTATTAATATGTTTAAGGTTTGTTTTTTTAAATATGAAACTCTTCATACGCAGTGGTAATTATCTCGTTTGACATATCTATACAGATTCCAAATGCGATATTAACAAGAAAACTGAGATATCCAACTCGTAAATTTCGTACACAAGATATGTAGTCTTGTCATTTGACGTGTCAATACTTCTTATCGATTTCTAGGACAACATGTAAACAATGTTCTGGAATAATTCGAATGATATTTAAGGGAAAGCAGCTTCAGACAAAATAAAATGTATGATCCAAAACAGCATTCTCGAAATACCAGTTCTTTTAAAAAAATGTAATGTTGAATGGACCATCCAGGATATTCATGACGCGTATGATTTAAATAGTGTTTGAAAACTTTCATTATTTTTTATTTTTAGGCATACCATTACTTGTTGTGGCTATTACTATGGGTGTCAACAAAATGGACAATTATAACTCAAAAACGGATTTGTAAGTATCATAATTTTGTAAATAAACTCATCATAGATACCAGCATTGACGTTTTATATTAACGCCAGACACACATTTCTTCTACAAAAGACTCATCAGTGACGATCGAACAATTTTGTTTTTAAAAAGCCAAATAAAGTACGAAATTGAAGAGCATTGGGGACAACAAATTGCTTAAAGTTTTACCAAATAAAGCTAAGGTAATCTATTTCTGAGGTAGAAAGCCTTAGTATTTCAAAAAAATCATTTTTGTTAACAGTTAATTTATAATTCTGAACATATCAATGATAACTCAAGTCAACACAGAAGTGCTGACTACTGGGATACCCTCGGGAAATTAAAACTCCACCAGCATTGGCATCGACCCAGTGGTTGTAAATAAACTCATCATAGATACCAGAATTGAAATAAGAAAACCTTTATAGAATTCCATGTCTACTTAATCGAGTTTCCGTGATTTCAGAAAAAAAATATAGCACCGATATTGTTTTGATCGTGGGCTCTGATATATTTTGGTTATCTTTGAGATGCAATATGGTGTTTAATCTAATTTGTAGTGTAAAATTATCACATTACTGCTATTTCCCCCTGATAATCAAATAAACTATAACGTGGAAATTATTCTAAATTGAAAATGTCCTTATAAGGCTCCCTGTACATTATGGAATGGTACAGCAGGCAAATATTGAAAATGGTTAATATTCTACTCAATTTATTTTTACATAGCCAACTAGAAAACAATAATGTAATTCTTTTGAAATTTCAACAATAAATCAGCACTTTTTTTAATACAGGTAATAAAAAAACTCTAGCAAATAGATATTGCATTTTGCATCTGGTGCAGAAAAAATTGGTACCGTTAATGTTATTGCATAACATGTTGTTTTGTTTTTATTTTTCAGTTGTTTTATATCTCATGCCAGCACAATTGCATTTTATATTGCCCTACTTGGACCTGCCTGTTGCATTCTAATTATCAACACAGTCGTCTTTACTTTAGTTGCCAGGGTTATTTTAAAACCAAAGTTTAGAGGTCATCCGAATGGAGGAAGAAGAGAAAAAGTTACTCCTACTCAGGTCCGAGGAGCATTCACAGTAATGGTTCTTCTTGGAGTTACTTGGGTTTTTGGACCAGTAGCAATCAACGAATCAAAAGTAGTTTTCAATTATATTTTTGTGGTGTTAAACTCTTTGCAAGGATTTCTAATATTCGTCTTCCGCTGTTTGATAAATACCGAAGTGCGTCTATCCTGGCTATATCTATTGAAGACTGGAAAGTTCAAAAGAAGAAGAGGCCCAATACCATCAACGACGGATTCTTCTTCGTCTTCCAAAGCTTTACATGACTCAAGGATAAACAATTGTAGTACCATTGATAGCACTGTTGACACAAATAGTCCTCAAAGTCCCCGAAATTCAGTTCAGAATGGCAATGGACGGGATAGTAACGGGTTCAGTGAATATGACAAGAACAAAAATAAACAAAATGGGTTAGGAGTAGACAACTTCACAAAGATATGAACTTCCATTAGTACATTTTTCAAAAAGAAAAGATAGTTGTATCTGTCTCACAAATCAGAAACAATGTCGTGCATGAATTGTAACCGGCCGAAAAATGTAGTATGAAATATGATGGAGACACAAAATATAGTTCAGTTCTTTTTTGTAATCACCAATCAAAGTGAAAGTCTTAGCGTGTCAAATGACTTGAGCATTAAAGATAGCAATATGTTTTGACAATCAGTAATGAACTCTAACCTTATGTTAGTAATAAGAGTTGTTGATTATGATACAGTCGGGAAAGAATTCATGATAATTTACCTATTAATTACATACTATGCCATATAATAGCTTTTATTAAGGAAATATATGACAATAAACTAAATAGAGATTAGTCATAGCAAACAACTTTATTTAGCCAGCGATACAGAACGATATTTGAAGATTGAAAACACAATAAAATATTATGGAGAATACATCAGATGCCAGATAGACTTAGTAATAGGAATTTATTTCCTAAGTCCCTGTCTTGCCAAATTGTGATATCTTGTAATATAAATTGTCCCTAATTGATAGATAGAAAACTTGTTTTTATTTTTTCAAATGCATGCATGTTTTTTTTATCATCTGAATAGTTTTCTTCATGTTTTTGTCTTTTTTTTACCATTTAGATTTATTTAAATACGATTTTATTCAAAGAAATGTGCATTATTAGAATCCGTCATCAATACATTGTTTTGTGTTTGTAGTTTCATGTTTAGTAATAAGATTTTTAGTTTGCTACACATCCATTGTAGTTGTAGATCAATAGGAGTTTTTTCCTCCTACTAGCTTTTGATTCACCCATTTTGTATTGGAGTTAATCAATACCAAGGATACTGTCAATTTGGATATAATGAATGATAATAATAATCAATGATACAAAATATGCATAATCGAGTGCACACAATATTAATATGACTGTAATTTATTGCCAATTATGTATGAAATATTGTATTTACGTACACACGCAGTAAATATTCTTATGATGTGCTTTTGTAGATACCTTAATTCGATAAATGAAGAAAGAAACATATGTATTCATTGATAATTTGTCTACAATACTAAGATTTATACGTTTCAGTTTTTGGTGTGTCCAACAGATTACAAAGTACTTTTTTTTGCATTTGAACTTGAGTTTGAAACGAACAAATGTTTTATATTTAGGCATTACAACTTCTGTGAAATAACTAAAACATTTTTTGCGCCTGTCCCAAGTCAGGAGCCTCTGGCCTTTGTTAGTCTTGTATTATTTAAATTTTAGTTTCTTGTGTACAATTTGGAAATTAGTATGGCGTTCATTATCACTGAACTAGTATATATTTGTTTAGGGGCCAGCTGAAGGACGCCTCCGGGTGCGGGAATTTCTCGCTACATTGAAGACCTGTTGGTGACCTTCTGCTGTTGTGTTTTTTTTATTTTGGTCGGGTTGTTGTCTCTTTGACACATTCCCCATTTCCATTCTCAATTTTATTGCTAGATATGTATATTTAATTATGAATCATTGGTTATCATACACAAATTTGTAAAATTAATATGTTTGATATTACAACTGAATAACCATTTGAATATTTGCATGTCCCTACATGCTGGATATTATATTTGAACTCTTCTCTAATTCATATCATTGCTTTTAATTGAGGTATACATACGCATTTTTCTGATTCATTTAAACATATGAATACTCAAAACAATGGTTCAATTTCTTTTAAATGATTTAAAAAAATAAAAACAAAAGTAATTAATACATCCCATTCATATATTGTGCTAATTGATATTAATCATCTGTTTAAATTGAATTTATAGCTTACAGAGCTGTCAGCGTATTTTAAATCTCTTCTGTGATTTAGATCATTTTTAGTAATTGTAATGTTATTGTTAAGGACGGAGCAGAAATGAAGGTTGAAATTATGGAAGTAGAAACTATCGATTAGTTGGCTTTTTGAATTTAGCTACTGTTTTGAAAAACTATGAATTATTCACTTTTATTGTTTTCAAAAAAAATCATACCATGTGCAATGAATAAGTGTTGTTTTCATTTTTTATGAGTAAAATATGAAAACAAACTTCCCTCAAAAGACGTGAAATACTTTCATTACATCACTGGTAAAAAAATATACTTAATTTATATAAAAATATATTTATGTTCGATTTCCTGAAATTGAATCAAAGTGACATTCATAACTTATAAAATCAGTACGTTGTATCTAGATCTCACACTTTCATATTTATTATTCATATAACGAGACAACTACAAATCATGATTTCTGTTATGTAATGGAAATCTATTTAACACATCAACCGGTGTAAATAATCGTCATAAATTATTTAATAAGTTCTCATTTAGCATGTTTATGTACAAGCATTGTGTGCATTAACAACTTGGGTATGTTTAAGTATAGGCTTTTGATCCCTTATCTCACCCTTTCATTTATTTTCCGCTGTGCAAAAGTGCCTAGTCTGAACACAATTAACACTCTTTCATTTATTTTCCATGCGGTGCACTCGTACTGGATCTGATAACACAATTACTTTCCTTAGATTTGGGTAATCTTCAAATATGGTCTTTACGTGGTCTGTGTATTATTTGCTTTTATTACCATGTACCTTCAAACTTTATCTATTCATGATATGTGCAAAACTAGCGAAAGGGGGGGGGGGGTGAAATTATAATGTTAAATGATAAGTAAAAAGGTTTATTTGCACAACTTTTGGGAATTTTGGGTCCTCACTGCTCTTCAACTTTGTACTTGTTCGGCTTTATACCTATTTTGATTTGAGCGTCACTGATGAGTCGTATGTAGACGAAAAGCGCGTCTGTCCGATTAAATTATAATTCTGGTACCTTTGATAACTACTTATATATTGATTTCTATCAGTTTAAAAAAGCAATATAATAAGTAGGCCTGATTGTGTTCAGACCCATTTAACATAGCTTTGTTGATATTTTGATTTAGAGGCGATGACGTTTTCTCTCATTCGATCTATTAATGTGTCCTGAAAGTAGTTAATTAAATGGGGGGGGGAAATAAAAAAAGAAGGGTTTATAAAAATTATCAAAAATGAGTAGGCCTGATACTGTTATCCTGAATTGAAGACCACTTCGAAAAAATTGAATCGTCTATGTTTTGATTAAAATAGGATAAAGTGCAATTAATTTTTATAAAATGTGTCCCAAAAGTTATCAACTGTAGAAAATAAAATTTAAAAAAAACATTATTTTTTTTAAAATTTGCATAATATAGTTCTATGAAATACACATCAAATTAATTGTGTTATCGGATCAACAAGTCATGTTTATTGTCATATCTTAAAGATAATAAAACGATCTATGTGCTTTAGTAATCAATTCATTTTTTTTTTAATTGTAGTTCGAGTAAAGACTGAGGATGGTCTTTCGTAAAGTTTTCATTTGTCGTTACTGAACCACCACTTTTGACATGAAGTCAAAACAGTTCTATTTTTATATTTACTCATGTTGGTTTCTGAAGAAGTTGTTAAATTTCTTTATTTCATTTCATCTTTTTTCTTTCAAATCCAATTTAATATCTATCATGTTATCTTAGTTTTTTACGCATCATACTTTTGTTTAGAAAATACGTTTTGTATCATCTATAGTAAATTTTATTTATGTCCAGTGTATCATTTGCATTATAAGTTTGATAAGTGCATTCTCATTAGTGTCACTTGCATTCGATGTTATCATATAATTTATTGTTATATACTTAAACATGTTAAATATACAATAAAATATCATTGTATAGAACTGTGTTACTAAACTTATTAAAAAACCCTGATATAAAACATTCAGTCAACAGGTTCTTGGTTTAATTTGCAATTATAAATTTAACATTTTATGGCTAACCGAAAGGGGATTAAGTGTGTAACCCAATTACTATAATAAATTAAACTAGTGCGACCATATTCTCCAGCTAGTTTCCTTTCATCCGAATCTTCAAAATTTATTGGGTTTGATAATTAGGTTCAAATGTTTAGTCTTTTAGAAAAGTACCTCTGATACATAAAAAATTTGTTTATATTATGTTGGATTTAGTCTCAGGATTTAAAATTCCTTTTCATCACGGTCTTCAATTTCGAGTTAGAAGATGAAAGATATTCGCATTTAACGTCGATGGCTGTTGAATAGCGGTATATACTACTGTTGTCTTTATTTAAGGTAAAAATCACTGCTTAAATAAATAAGACAATTATAAATAAGGGAAATACTACACTTTATAATATATTCATACTGCTAACAATTTAATGTATGTTTCATTTTTAATATTTCTCACCTTA
This sequence comes from Mytilus galloprovincialis, assembly GCA_037788925.1. Classification (NCBI taxonomy): domain Eukaryota; kingdom Metazoa; phylum Mollusca; class Bivalvia; order Mytilida; family Mytilidae; genus Mytilus; species Mytilus galloprovincialis. Next base: position 68,506,452 of record CM075330.1, on the reverse strand, counting down.
ATGATACTGTAGCAGTCCTTTTAAAACATTCAATTATGAAAAGGTGAGTTAACATAACAAACACTACAGACTGAATTTGAAAAAAATATTTTGACATAAAAAGCTTATGATGTTTATTTAAGGGAATACAGCCATGCCAATTCTGATATTGCTAAGATGTCATTCAAATGAAAAAGAAATTATGGTATGTTTGCCAATGGGACAAGTTTCTACAAGAGACTAAATGACACAGAAATTAACAACTATAGGTCATTGTACGGCCTTTAACAATGAGCAAGCTTATACCGCATAGTCAGCTATAAAAGGTCCCGAACGGACAAGTTAAAACAATTCAAACGAGAAAAACTAGCATATTAATATTGTCGAATTGAGCAGTAGCATTGATACCGTATATATTATTCAATCTAAAGTGGATATTTTACACATAACATTAATATATTGGACAGGCTTACTCACATTGATATTTTACTCACAACAACATATTTATTAAAGTCACATTGTGTTAAAATTTCTTTTTGAGTAAGGCTCATGTGTGAATATAACAGATCTTCAACCAACTTCGCCTGTTTTTGCAGCTTTCTTTAAAACGTTACTATGCAAGAATTTCAATATTTTCAAAGGGTCGAAACGTTACCAAAACATATATTGTTTATAGCAACATACACATATAAATATTAAAAACAATTAGAAAACATATTTGCCAGTACCATGAATATATTACTTAATATGATTTCTATAAAAATTGCATGTTCTGTTCTGTTCTGTTCTGTTCTGTTCTGACGAAATGCGATTTTTACATTTATTTTTCGAGATTAATTTGGTGTTTAGCACTTTTCCGCAGAACTCACATAGGCAATTATCCATTTTTTTGTTCGGAAACTTTAAGGTAGTTCCATATATATGGATGTCTTGGCAGCTGGTATTTTCAGTTTCCATCTATGATTCTGGTTTCTACGTATGTATCGTTTTGTTGCGGTGGAATCGACTTGGTAAGTAGAGCTAGGTATACGATGGGTGTGTTCCCCTGGTCCTTTAACAACAGTAAGTTAAATTCCGTTCCAATAATATGAAATCATGAAGAAATAACTCCCTCTTTCAGCTTTTAATTAAACAGTCCGGTTAGAGCAAACAACAAAACTTAATATAATTTAATACATATCATCAATAACAATTTATACTTTTCCCAGATGTACCCATCAAGACTTACAACATTCCAACTTTTAATTAAACAGTAAGGCAAAGAGCAAACAACAAACTCACACGTTACTAAATAAAATGAAGCAAATATCAACAGCAACAATAAATGTTTTTACCCCAAGCTTCACTAATCAAAAGATACAACATGTATAATGTTTAATAGTATGTTATGAAAATATTCAATTAAATTGAAGAACAACATGCATACTGGTTTTGGTGGAATAAGACATAAAGTGACTTCTGCACATAGCACAAAGGGTCGGTTCTCAACCGGATAAATTTGATGGAGTATTTCCATATTTAAAAAGAAAAATCAGAAAAATACCGAACTAAGAAAATTCAATCGGAAAGTCCCTCATCAAATGGCAAATAAAAGACAAAACACATCAAACGAATGGACAACAACTGTCATATTCCTGACTTGGTACAGGCATTTTCAAATGTAGATAATGGTTAATTAAACCTGGTTGTATAGCTAGCTAAATCTCTCACTTGCATGACAGTTGCATTTATTTCCAGTATATTGACAACGATGTGTGAACAAAACAAACAGACGTAATAGGTTAAATGTCAAAGATAGGGGTACAGCAGTCAATATTGTGTTATAATTTTAATCACTATAAATCAAACAAGTATGTAACAAAGAAGCACAACGGCATATAGACATAGCACAGTACCAACAATGAAAGACAAGAATACAGAAATTTACATTAGCACAATAAAACAATGACGTTTTATGCAAAATACTTATGCATAAGTACCGAGCCACGTCATATGGTTCAAAGAAACTTAAAAAGGGGCATATAGACAAAGCACATAAGCAAAACTGAAAGACAACATTACAAAAATTATCATAGAATAATAACACAATGACGGGATGTATAAGTACAAAGCCACGTCATATATATCAAAGAAACACAAAAAGGCATTCTAAGTATAGAAAAATCACATTTAATTTAGCAAAAATGACATACAAGAATACAAAACGTATCATAGAACAATAACACAATAACGGAATCTATAAGTACAGAGTCACGTCAAATGAATATCACCAAAAACAGACTAAACAGTAAACGTCATGAACATAAAGACAAATAAAAGAATACTATAACACGTAATTAAGATGATAATCAACGTCATTATCCAGAATCCATACTTCAAGACTATTGTGTAATATTTGTGAATAACATTCACAATCCGATGCTCAGACTCAATATCGATCTTTTCATTGGTGTGATGACACTGACCGAAAAAAGAGCGCGACATCATTGGAGTTAAAACTTAGTAGGAATATCAATGACAGCAACATGTGTACTCACGATATTGCCCCTTCATTTCTTAGTTATATAAATGTATGGGGAGGGTCACACCAGTTTCGTTTTAGCATGCATATACGTAGTAATTTTGACTTACAAACGGGAAACGCAAAACCCGATATCTTGTAGACATTTGTAGACTTTATTTTATCTATGGCATGAACACTAGAACATGTTGAACGGTAAGTTTGTATTTTAAGTGTGATTATTCAGCCGACTGACTTTTAAAAAAAATACATTCTATATAGTTAAAGCTCTATTTTACGAATTTTCACTTAAACTATTAAAGTTCAATGTGAATAATGCATATTAATTTAATTTACTAGTAGTTGCGTGAATAATTCTACTGAAGACAAATCGAGTGTACGACACCTTTTTTTTCAGACAATTGTTTTTATTTCTACAAAAAAAATGTATGTAGGTCCTTTATAGCTTGCTATTCGGTGTGAGTCTAGGCTCCGTGATGAAGGTTGGCCGATAGTTGTTTACTTTATACACATTTTCTCATACAACATCTTAATATTTCGAAATATAGAGTTTTGTTTTATTATAGATTTATTATGATGAAAAGTAGATAATCCAACATTTTAACCATGTATTGTGGAGAATTATCTTATAATATTATCAAATAAATATTCCTGATAAATTTTTTTACAGCATGCCAAATAGTAGAACTTTTTTCGACATACTGGGTGACGCGTTGCCAAGGATAAATAAATAGGTGTCAAACGGGAGATGTCAAGAACAGCTTTCCATTTACAACCATCGGACCTCCAATGCAGAAAAGGGAAAGACATAATGTTCCCTATTCACAGCTGGTATTTTTTTTTTTCTTTTCCGAATAATACCAATCACTAGTAGCCTGATTTAAGTCTGAAACGGTCATTTTGGTCTGATCAATTTTTGGTCTGATTTAAATTTACTGCTAGGGAAAAACCTTAAAGACCAAATAGCCTATTGTTTATGCGCATCAGCTAACGCAACTTGGTAGTGACATAAAAGCTCTATGACGTTGTTTCTAGCAATGAAAAAACGTCAAATTATAACGTCCTATTTCGCGTTTTCCACGGATTCCAACATGGTGTACGCTACGTAGGTACGCTACTTCTCCCAAGACAAGAGGAACTATTATGCGTCGCGCTACTTTAATATCCTGTGGATATTTAACACAAATGGACACATAAGATACTTCACTATATTTAATGATCTCGACTTTTTGCATTTGCGCCGTTCTGCATTTCCTTTTTTTTTATTCTTTCACATGCGTAGATTTTGTCTTATATTTGCGTCGATCTGCATTTCATTTTTTTCTTCTTCACTTGCGTAGATTTTGTCTTTCGTTTGCGCCGATTGTGTACAGGTAAGGTGAAAGTTTTTTTTTGCCCGATTTATGGGCATTATGTTTTCTGGTCTGTGCGTCCGTTCGTTCGTCTGTCCGTCTGTCCCACTTCAGGTTAAAGTTTTTGGATACAGTTTTTGGTCAAGGTAGTTTTTGACGAAGTTGAAGTCCTATCACCTTAAAACTTAGTAAACATGTTCCTTATGCAATGATCCTTCTAATTTAAGTGTCAATTTTTCAAAAATTAAAAAAAAATTAGTATTCACAAGGTTAGGCCCATAATCAAATATTCCTAAAAGTTTTGACATACTGGCAACATGTGCATGTAACTGATGTCTGGATGATTCTCGTAAAATAATGTCCGATCTTGCAATGAAGGTAAAATTTACTTATACTGCTTATTTGACATAATCTTATAGTAAAAATAAAATGATAACAAAGGGTCATTTTTGTTTGTCATTTGTTTCATTTCAAATTGTCTTAAGGAGAAATGATAAACATATTGTCTAATCTCACTGAAGCTTACAGCTAGTTTTCTAATGTATGTAGATCAGCACTTTGGTTTGCCTGCTTGCTTTGTTTGTATATTTTGTATAATTATATTTTGATAACGTCCAATTCAATTAAATAGCATGTATACAGGTTTACATACCTATATATAAAGATGTCAATCTTAATAACAGAGCTTGAGTAAACATTAATTAAGGAAGCCAACCAAAGTTTCACCCTACATGCATTAGGAAATTAGCTGTAAGGCAAAAAGTATTAATAAAACTAATACTCAGTAATGTGGATGTTAATTAAAATCAAAATTGTCGGTGTTTAAAACTAAATTGTTGTAAGTTTAACTTATGACAAAAACAATTGCTCCAAGAATAATATCTTAAATAAAATCGCTCCCTTCCATTTAGCTACAACTGTGACCGGATAGATTGAAATCAAATTTCGATTTTCAATGCCGGCAACAACCTTTTCTTTGTTTTAATTTCCAAAATGAGCAATTTAGATTTATTATATTTTATCCTGTTGGAGAAATCTTATTTTGTAGTTTTCAACGGAAAATTATTTCTAAATTAATTTTTGAATCAAAAACTTTTTGTATTTTATATTTACTGTCTCGTTTATTGAAAACACATGAGGTAGTAATAAAAGGATTGTATTTTAAGATAGATGTATAACGTTTTAGAATCAAAACTTTCATTCATATATTATACCTATAATTTTAATTTCCTAATATCTTAAATATTCTAAAATAATGAATTCACAAACTCGATGCAATAATTTCTAAACGTTCGTCCTAGGTCGGCAAAAATAATGCTATAAAGAACTCCGTCCATGCTTTTGTATGTCCGTCTTTCAACAGTACCGAATGAGTTCGTTACGGCAATCTTCTGAAATTGACGCGAAAAAGAAACAAGCGCATCTAGTCTGGTATAGTCTAATACTCTGTAAGTTTACCAGTGCCATCTTTCATTTCTTTTTTTATTTTCAATCATTTTGCTTATGTGGGACAGAGAACAAAGACAGACTTTCCTAACAAAAGCGGCGTGAAAGGTTATTTTAAACAATTTTCCATTCCGACGGATGGTGTTTCTGAAGGTTAATATTGTGCGGCAACATCGTAAGATCTGATACTGACACATGCATTTAATCTCTTGTATTACCGGATAATAAAGTAGGTGAATATAGTTGTCATTCTTGGAAATTTAAATGTGGGTTTCAAACGTCCAATTTGCGATTTTTTTTCAAATAGTGCGCCACCAAGGAAAGTTTGTACTATGACGTCAGATGCAATGTTCCGAAGAAAGACAACTCTTTTCTTCAAAATGAACGAGAAAAAAACATGGAAATTACTTATAACTTTTTTGAAAGGTCGGTGACATACGCTTTTTATTGCTTTATTTTGAAGAGTACACATGGCACTTTCCTTCTTGAAATTATTATGAAGATATCACTGGTAGATATTTTTTAATACTGGAAACGTTTTTCATTTTTACGTTTTATTTTTGGCGGGAATGAAATAAATCATATTTTTAAAGATCAAAACAATACGAGTCTAAAACTCTTGAACCTGTATTTGATAGATACAAATCTACTGTTTAACGTGAAACAAGAATTATGCTCGTAGGTTTGATATAAAGTATTTTTTGGAGAGTTTATATAACAAGCACATATAATGTTAATATTCGGGAAAACACGAAACTGAGGTTGCTATAGCGACAAAACTAAGTCGGTGACCCCGAATTTTTTTCATCATATTTTCTTCCTCAAATCATGAAATACCTTCACACAGAATTTTAAGGAAAAATCACTGTTAGAAATGAATAGGCTGTTTGGTCTTTAAGACCTGTTTAGACCCTCAGACTCTGTTCAGATATATTGTGTTCATTCAGATCAGTCGTGTCAAGATAAACAAGACAGATTTTTCTAGCATTCAAATAAGACTAGATTAGATCACGTTCAGATCAAATAAGACCAAAGGTAAAAACACTGTTCAGTTGCTGTAGGATCGTGTTCAGTCGTGTTAAGATTTTAAATATTTTGAATAAAACGGGCGACAATCTGTTTTTTATCAGGGGTTACTCCCCTTTTATGAATAAAACCTCTATAGCTTGAATGGTATTCTTTTGTGGTCTTTTGATATGACTGTATATCTTAATATTAGTATGATGAAAATAACATTTTAACTTGAACTACAATGCAACTATAAGATTGCTATGAATAAATAATATAAAATTTCTAGAAACCCATGTACAAAAATACAGAAAGGTAGGCCTCAAATTAAGTCCGACATTACTATGACGTCCAACGGCTGTTTTGCCAGACAAGCTGGGGCCGTGGGACGTCAGAGCTCGTCCCATATCAAAAAGTGGATATTTGCCCGTCCAAAATAGATGCGCTGCTTCGTCGCTTCTGGTGCCGACTAACGGCCTTGGAACTATATAAATCATGTCTCAATTCGTTCATTTTTCATTAATCTCTTCATTTATCTCTTCGTAAATTTTACGGACGCCATCACGAGTTAGTTGACCGTTATGAAATAACCGTTTCACAAATGAAATCGGATATGTTCCTACAATTCCCTTCCCTTTCATGAATGTGACCTACCGAATTAGACTTTTTACCGGATTTTGTTATTACATAAGCAACACGACAGGTGTCACATGTGGAGCAGTATCTGCTTACCCTTCCGGAGCACCTGGGGATTAACCCTAGTTTTTGGTGGGGTTCGTGTTGCTTATTCTTTAGTTTTCTATGTTGTGTCATGTGTACTATTGTTTGTTTGCCTTTTTCATTTTTTATGAGTTTGACTGTCCCTCTAGTATCTTTCGTCCCCCTTTTTTTTTTTATGTAAGCTGTACCTTCCTGTCACCCTTTAATTTTCCATATTCATACAGTTTTCACAGTGACCCATAGATTTCTGCATTTTTACTTTCATTTTCAAAGATTATCACGTGACCACGAGAAAAAGTGATGATTTATCTAACACCTCGTTCATTTACCATGCAAGTAATCTATATGTCCGAGAGATTCCGACTGTTATCGTGGTTGGCTACTAAATGCTTAAAACCGATCTCCTTTAAAGGAGATGAAAAATCGTGGTTGGCTACTAAATGTTAAACATCGATCTCCTATAAAGGAGGTAAAAAAAAAGCAAAAAATATTTGCATATTTGCGTCTCGAGGTCGCGAAGTCTCTGCTAACTTGACGTCCATTTGAAAATAAAAGTAAAAATGTCTGAAACGATGGGTCACTGTGAAAACTGTCTGAATATAAGAAAATAAAGGGTGACAGGTAGGTGAAACTTACATAAATGAAGAGATAAATGAAAAATGAACAAATTGAGACCCGATTTATATAATTCCAAGGCCGTTAGTTGGCACCAGATGCGACGTAGCAGCGCATCTATTTTGGACGGGCAAATATCCACTTTTTGATATGGGACGAGCTATGACGTCTCACGGCCCAAGCTTGTCTGGCAAAACAGCCGTTGAACATCAGAGTAATCTCGGACTAGCCTCCAATGAGATTAAGTCAAATCATTATTACTCATGCTGATGCTTTGAATCTGAAACTTCTTACAATCAATTATTTTTAAAATCAACTGCATTTCGTCCTACACAAACGATGATTTTAAAAGTATCAACTGCATTTCTTCCTACCCTGTCGATTATTTTAAAAGAAGCAACTGCATTTTGGGCTATTTGAAAAAAATAAGCAATAAATGCAAATTCGATAAAATTAAACTGAATATTCAGTCTATGCAGGCTTTGTTAAAAACAAAGTCATCATATATACCAGGATGGATTGCAAATGAAAATCGAATTAAAGCTACTCTTCCTACTCTCGGATATAAAGTATATATGCATTCAAAAATTGGACTCTTTATCGAAAAAATATAGGAACAAATACTGCTCTAAACGAAAGTTGTGTTCGATTCCATATATAATAATCTTATTGTTGTATCTTAGGAAGACCGTAGGGAACAATATGTCATTTTTACGGAATGAAAACCAATAATTTTATTGTGATCGATATTTGAATCTATGTCTGTGCATATTATGTATAATAGTAAATAACCAGATAAAAAATTATCAAAGGTACCAAGGTTATAATTTAATATGCCAGACGCGCGTTTCGTCTACATAAGACGCATCAGGTACGCTCAGATAAAAAAAGTTAGAAAGACAAACAAGTACAAAGTTGAAGAGCATTGGGAACCAAAAATTCCAAACAGTTGTGCCATATACGGCTACGGTAATCTTTTTCTGGTAAGAAAATCCTTAGTTTTTCGAAAAATGCAAAGTTTTGTAAACAGGAAATTTATAAAATGGCCATATAATTGATATTCATGTCAACACCAAAGTTCTGACTACTGGGCTGGTGATACCGTTGGGGACGAAACGTCCAACAGCAGTTGCATCAAACCAGTGGTTTAAAAAGTTATCAAAGGTAAATCATGCTTCGTAATACATAAGTACTCACCACAGGTTATGTATCCTTTTTATAATCCATTTTTATATTACAGAATAATTTTATTTTTGTTCATTCACATTAATAATTTTCAATTCAAATTATAACTAATTTTTCTTAATCAAATATATAAGGTTTTTTTAAGTTTAAATCAACACATGTTTAGTCAGTGAACCGAATGTACAATAGCTATTATGTATTATACAGTGAAGCTTATCATGTAAAATCAATTGTATTGGTTATTTTAATATATATATATGTAAAACTTTGTTTTTTCCCCCTGATCAAGGCTGTGGAAATACAGGGGTCCTTAAATATAAATAAACCTGGGCTACTTAGGTATTTATAAAATCAGGAAATGATTGAATAAAAATATTTGTTATCGATAAAAAAAACCTAAAAAAAACCCCTGAATTTCGTCCTGCACAACCGATTATTTTAAAAAAATCAACTGCATTTCTTCCTACAAAGCCGATTATTTTAAAAGAATCAAATGCATTTCTTCCTCCAAAACCGATTATTTTATAAGAATCAACTGCATATCGTCCTACACAAACGGATTGATAAGGATAACATTGAGACTTTCATGTCACTAGGTCGTATGTCAACCAGAAAAAAAATCAAACTTGGATAACTTACTTCTCATTGTTATATACAATTACAAAAAAAACTATAAAATGTATATGCTAAATATCAGCATATCATCTATGGACTGACTATTGAAATTTGAAGTACGTGTTTAACCACAGCATAATCTAGATTTCACATATATCAACTCCTCATTTTAGAAATACAAGTTAGTTACCAGATATAAGCTTAATTTACCTTTACATGGCTAAAATTTTAGCAAAAAAACATATTTGTTTTGATATTTTCTGAAGTCCAAAATGCCATAACTAGGTCCAAAAAGCAAAACATTAAACATTTGTGTCAAGTGAGCTTACAGAACCCCTTAACAAGATAAAATAATGTTTTTCTTTCTAAGATGTCAACTTCGATGACAGGAGTTTACACCATTGTTACTTCTTAATGCAGCTGTACATATTAACAATATTTCCGCCGACTTCTATGGCCAGTTTCTTTGCTTGATGTTGATAACAAATAAATCTCGGTTGGAAAACATTAGCATCATGTGTCAAAAACGGCACAATTGTGCCATCACTGGCTTGCATTTGGACTACTGAATTATCCGACTTACTGGCAACAAATAAAATGTTGCTTTGCTCACAGTAATCAATTCCTCTAGGTGAATTAACTTTCACACTCCATTTAATATCTCCATCATAACTAACATGATTAACACATCCTTTAACAATATCAACTACGTAAACAGCACCTTTGGTGTTATCGTGAGCTAATCGAATAGTGTTTCCAGTAAACAAACCGAAATCTCTACTTGCTCCAGAAATAACATGTGATTCTTTTCCGTCGTTTTCGATTATGGCAATATATCCATACTTCCCTTCGCCTTGTTCAACAGCAAATGTTTTCTTGTGATACGATATACTAAACGGTTTTTCTTGCAATACAAATGGTCTTATAGAGAGCATCGCACCATCGTGATTAATTTTAAACCTTTTTATCTCGTTTTTGTCCGAAAATGTGACAGCAATTTCTTCTTTGCCGCAACAGGTTATACCTCGTGGTTCATCCGGAAAGTTTTTGCGAGATTCAAAGTTATAATGTGGGGGTTTAAAAATCTTTAAACATCTATTTTTCTGATCAATTATAATCAAACGACCATCTTCGAGCATTACCATTCCGCGTGAACGAGTTGCATCCTTATCACCAGGCGCTGAAGTAGCAATTTCTTTGATACATTTTGCATGAAATTCACTTTCTGTAAACGTATCTGATGCCATAATCTGTCAAAAGAAGGAGTATTTGAATAAAATCATATCATACACATTTATATGTAAATATAAAAGTCTTTGGAGCTGGAAAAAATGCAAGCGGTGTTATCCCGATGTCACAGAAAGAGGGGTCCGAATCCTAATGTGGAAAGGAGAACAAAACAATGCTAAAGAAAACATGCAGACTTAACATTGTTTCGCTTTATTTCAGACAAAGAATATTCGATTGAGAACGTCTGTCATTTATTAGTCACATACAAAAAAAACTGAAGTGTTTGCATTCAAAGTATGATCATCATCCTTTTAAACAGACAAATACAGATAATATGCAAAGTTTACCATCTATTATCTACAATACATCACGAATAACGTTGCAAAATTAAATGACGCCGATTAGGGACGGAATTAAAACTCTCGAAGCTTTATGGCCTAGTTGGCCTATAGATCAATATAGCCGGGCACAGTGCAGGGAGTGTTGCCACGATGTCATATAGGTTAAAGCAAATATGCATTTCAAACATTGCTGGGCTATTTACATGGTGTTAGCACTGTATAACAACAGGTTATCCGACGAAGAACGTTTATCGTAAAGTTATCACATAATATAAATAGTCACTGGAAAAGAACCAACAGGCAAATTCAAGAAGTATTGGATCTCTTATTTACGATGCTGCACATTATGAAAATCTAACCATTTTAGAAAAGTAAAATATACGATCAAGATTAAATGAAATCGCATTGACAAATTTCTCAGCATAACAAATTGCCTCCGTCAGTGTCAACCATTTTTCAAATGTAATGTGACGATATGAGCTCTTTGTGTACTAAAAGAAATAAAAAGTAAAATAACAAGAACACCGAACTCATATTCCTGACAAATTCTTACTTTGTATCTACTAGTAATTCTGTTATCCTACACTTCATCAACATTACAAACAAAAACAATACTGAACGCAAAACCCGATTATGGAGACGGGTAATTAACACAACACTATTCAAAACAATTGTCTGAGAACGAAAATATTCTATGAAGCAAGTTGCTGATATTCAATGATAAAAACAAAGACTTCATTCTAACTTACTGTGCACTTAAAACAGTGTCGGTGTCATTTGTCAGCAGTGAAAAACAATTGAATTATCTTTCCCGCGACCAGCATGCTAGGTTTTATGTAACCTATGTAGTGTGCAGCATCTTAAGTTGCGGTCTTGAGTTTCTGAGTCAAACATTTCTTCTGGGGAATGCCGTTCGTGATGTAACAAAAGCTACAAACGCTGCATACAAATATTACACCCCACAGTTAGGCTATAGAAATAACTATACAATATCATGCATTGTTAGCAACAAGCGTATTTACATTCTATAATCCTCGGTTTGTGGCCTCCGATGTGTTAGTGACTCAGAACTGCCGTTCCATAAACGGGTTAATTGCTATAAAAAATATCAAAGGTCTAAATAGCAAGTTTTCCAGTTAGCTAGCGTTTCAGACAGTCGGAACATAAACTTGATAACTTTAAAAAAGTCCTAGTGATTAAAATAAATTGTTATCACAGAGATTTGTCTTGTTTTTTGGTAATTTCAATTACTATAAAACCAACTAATTTTCGCGAGTGATTGATTTTTGCGACTTTCGCGAGTAGAAAGATATAGATATTCAAATCGTCGCGAATATGTAAATCTTACATTTTTCTTACTCAACTTCATGAAGTAATTTTGGGAATCGCGAAATCAAATCGTCGCGAAATATGCTAGAATGGGCTAAAGGCGATCGTGAAGTATCCGCGAAAATAACATGAATAAGTTGGTTTCGTTATGAAATATTGAAATTAAAAAATCAACACTTTTTACTAAAAAAAAAAAAATCAGCTATCGTAATCGGTGTCCTAGTGTTACATTTCCTCTTCAGCAGAACCTAGAGCTGTTACACAATATATTATATATTAGGCATGATGATGGAATGGGACTTTATTTAAGTAAATCAAATACAAGAGGATTTCTGGTATGAGCATTGACGTCAATATAATATTTCCATGCTCAGATCAGCATACATAGAATGTCAAATCAAGTTCATAACAAGTGGAAGAGCATTGAGGACCCTAAATTCCAAAATATGCCAAATACGACTAAGGCAATCTATGCGTTTGATTAGAAAATTCTTAGTAATTCGTATAAATTGCATACAGTGAATTAAAAAAAAAAAAAAAATGACCATAAAACGTATATACAGCTCAATAACGAAGTGCTGTCTACTAGCTGTTGATACACTCGGTAATAAAACGCTCACCAGCAGTGGCATCGACCCAGTGGTGTAAATAGTAATCGAAGGTACATGTACCAGGTTTTTAATTTGATACGCCAGCCTGGTATATATTTATGGTGTCAGTCGATTTTACGTAATAAGGTAGTGAACTTTTTTCATATTGTATATATAGCAACTTGATAAATTTTAGAAATTGCATCTTTGATTTGTAATACCAAGAATTTGATAGTATATAAACCCATCATAAATACTAGGATTTAAATTTTATATTGGCACCAGACGCGCGCTTCGTCTACAAAAGACTCATTAGTGAACCTCGAATAACAAAATGTTAAAAAGGCTAAAAAAAAAGTATGAAAGAGCATGGAGGACATAATTTTAACTAAAAGATTTGCCAAAATGCAGTTAACCTTTTAAAAAGACATAGATATAGCAAAACCCTAGATTAATTAATTAATTATTGTCAACATTTAAGACATGGCTTACATGAAGCATCTCAATATCATCACTTCTTTATGAGCGTTTTACAGGTAAAAAAACCCCCTATTTTTCTTCAAACGCGTGTATTATTTTTTTTCTAGTGAATTAAAAGGCCTTGTAAATTAATACCAAGTACTTAAATATACCAAGTTATGATAAGAACATATATTTATTTCTTATGTATAGTTAAAAAATTTAAGTACTTTCCGGCTGTTTTTTCTTCAGTGAAAGAGAACTATATTGTATTTACACTTAAGTCTAGTATATAATACCGTATAGCAGTCAATTGAAGCTGATGTAAAATTTCGCGATTTTCATTGAATAAGGTATACGAAATATTTGGCGGTCATTATTTTGGCGGATTCAAACATTTTATCAATACCTTTGCATGTGCACTTTTAAATTTGTGGAAGTCATTTTGACGATTTTTTTCTATCCGCGAACATATTCGAAAATTTACAACCTGCGAAAATAACCCGATATACGCCGGTATTATTCAAAATGCACCATAATACTATTTTACTATCATCTGTAAAGATTTGTGTTTAAATTTAATCTTTTTAAAACAAAGATTTTAATTCAAAATTACATAACTTGACTAATGAATTGCAAATCTATTAATCATGTAAGGATGTAAAAATATGTGAATATATCATGGCAGTTAAGAAGATAGTTATATAAAAAGTTAAATTAAACAAAGAATGTGTCCGCAGTACACAAATGCCCCACTCGCACTATCATTTTCTATATTCAGTGGATCGTGAAAATGGGGTCAAAATCTAATTTGGCAACAAAATTTAAAAGATCGTATCATAGGAAACATGTGTAACAAGTTTCAAGTTGAATCAACTTCAATTTCATCAAAAACTACCTTGACCAAAAACTTTAACCTTAGACTCGCACTATCATTTTCTTTGTTCAGGGGGCTGTGAATTTGGGGTCAAAAATCTAATTTGGCAATACAATTAAAATATCATATCATAGGAAACCAGTGTACTAAGTTTGAAGTTAAATGGACTTCAATTTCATCAAAAACTACCTCGACCAAAAACTTTAACCTAAACGGAACAGACCGACGGACGGACGAACGGACGGACGCACAGACCAGAAACATAATACCTCTCTACTATCGTAGTTGGGACAAAAAAGAGAGGTTATTTATTCAAGTATTGTTCCTTCACTTACGGAGAGTATCGAAATCTTTAAAATTTGACGAACCCGAATTTCTGTAACGTTCTGTTTTTATTATTCTTAATTATCGGATTGAATTGTACAAGTAATTTAAAAAAATGATATTGGATCAACCATTAGATAAAAAAAAGATGTGGCATAATTGCTAATGAGACAACTCTCCAAAGGAGACGAATTGAAACAGACTTTAACAACTAAAGGTCACCGTACGGCCTTCAACAATAAGCAAAGCACATACTGCATAGTCAGCTATAAAAAGCCCAAATATGATAAATGTAAAACAATTCAAAACGAGAAAACTAACGGCCTAATTTATGTACAAAGAAATAAACGAATAACAAATAATTATGTAACACATCAACAAATGACCACTGAATTAGAGGCTCCTGAATTGGAACAGGCATTTACATAGGAATGTGGCGGGTTAAACATGTAAGCGGGATCTCAATCCTCACCCAACCTGGGACAGTGGTGTATAAGTACAACATGAGAACGAACTATTAAATTAGTCAAAAATGCTAAACTCATCAGATGGATACATAAAGACATATATCTAACAAAAACACAAAACAACAACAAAAAGACACTTAAAACACATCTTAGAGTACTCGCAGTTACTGACAGCTAGTTCAGAGCTACTAGTAACTAATAAAACAAATCATGCATCTAAGACTAAATTACAAATTAGTACAGTCATCTCCAACATCCAAGGGATTTAGTGTGAACTTGTCATAAACAATCTGAGAAAAACATGACCTTGTGTAGTGTCATTAAAGTTTTCTGTGTTTACATACGTCCAACCTTCAATAATTGGTAATGCTATTTTTCCTATAAAAAAAAGAAGATCGGATCATCTTTCTTGTTAAGTTATGTCAAACTACTCATAAATAGAATGTACTCTCTAACACATTTTGGTAACTTGACAATAACTGTTGAGCAATAAATCTTAACCTATCTTTCATTGATGATTGCCTTTGTGTGGAAATGAGCCCTATTGATTTTGGTCAAAGGTCAAGGCTACAGCAGCAATAAATAGACTGAAATTTAGATCTGATATAATTTTCCGTCACACATTGTACTGTCTTCATTTTGCTTAACACAAAATTTGCTTTTTAATTCAGTAGCAAATCCAAAGATCTTTACTTAACTTATGCAGTAGAATTCTGTTATAACTGAAGTTTTTATTCATTTCTGTTTATTTATTGGCGTCAGTGAATGAATAAGAGCAAATTTGGCCATTGATTCTTAAAACGAACGTTTTTCTTTCTTAACTGTTACTTTAAAAATACCCAATGTTTTATCCGCCTTATCTGGAACTTATCTTGTGTACTTTAATAATATCATCTATGACATATATTCGACCTTATTTGTTATTATCACATATTTTATTATTGTGATTTTGTAATAAATTGACATAATTTCATTTAAGACTTGTCAATGTGACACATTTTTCTTAAACATTATTTGTAACAAGATGTACATTATCAGTTACCATGATATTTTGATGAAAGACTTTAA
This sequence comes from Mytilus galloprovincialis, assembly GCA_037788925.1. Taxonomy (NCBI): domain Eukaryota; kingdom Metazoa; phylum Mollusca; class Bivalvia; order Mytilida; family Mytilidae; genus Mytilus; species Mytilus galloprovincialis. The sequence continues at coordinate 68,490,326 of CM075330.1, read as the reverse complement.
TGAATATTGTTTGATAAACCTTGTCCTATTGATAGGTGTCTGTATCGATTATTTTTCAAACACTAAATAACTAAACAACATAGATACATCGATAGGCAATATACTTTTATATGGAATATCAATCACTTCTTGATATCAAAACATGGTATATAAATCAGGAAGTAGTTGTAATGGTTATGTATACATTTCGTCGCGTTGACAACCAATTGGGTGGGTGAGAAAAAGGGTGGTTTAAAATTGTGATTTTTTTTAATCTTTATTTTTTATTAAGAAGTACGTTTTTTTTCTACAATATTCGTTTTCCCGCTCTCATTAAGGCTAAAAATTAAGGTTTTTCTATGTTTAAAACTTTTCGTTGCTTTTTTTATTATTAATTTTGAAATAATATTTTGGTACCAATTTTATTGCACCAGTAAACTTCAACTTGTTCTGATTTTTTTGGTTACACTTCATCTTTTAGTCATTTTAAAGTCACAAATCCATCAAGCTAATAAATATGCTTGAAAGCATTGTCATTTACTTATAGAGATTCCTTGTTCTAACATTTAAACTGTAAGTAGGCCTTGACAATAAGAAAATCTATTACTTAGAACAACCACTGATCTGCATTAATTCTTTACAAGCATAATAAACACCAATTCCGACAATTCAATTGGTCAATAGCGCTGTGCCTTATTATAAGTATCTTTCAATAATTAATAATTTTGTATCAAAAGAACATTTTGTTTAAAAATTATCACTTACCTTTTTAAAAAAACCCAGAAATTATCATTTAGGTGGTGAAAGTCGAATTATCTATTTGAACATTGATAAGCGCTGATCTTCTGTCACTATTTTTATTGAGTTCAGTTTTAAAGGTTAATTATCTTTTGTCTGTTGACACAAGCGACGGACTGTTAACGTTAGCCTTAAATGTCAAACCCATTGATTGGTTCCTTAAAGGGGCACTAGCTACGAGATTTATGAAAAATCTAATATGTTATTTTTGTTGCTCAATCATTAGGGACTGTTTAATATTTATCAGATGGATGGGCCGGTGTCATATGGTATTTTGAACCCCATGGTAAATTGACCCCGGGGTCAAAATACCGCTATAGTAAATTGACCCCCCCCCCCTGTATGGAAAATTGAACCCCCATGGTAAATTGAACCCCCCAGTTTTTTTCATCCTAGATGAATATCAGAACATTTTACATTATTCTAAAGCTTATCATCATTCATACAAGAAGGGGAGGTACATTTTCCATGCTTAATTAAAAGAAATATCTTTGCTTGGTATAAGTGCTCTGAAGTCTTTACCAACAAAATGTCATTCAAAATACTTATTGACACATTATAACTAGACCATATGTAGCTTGAATGTTTTAATTATTTGTAATTATAACATATGTATATATATATATAAGGGTAGTTTTGATTTTCCATGGTAAAAAAAGGGGGAGGGGGTCAAAATACCATGGCAAAGTAAAATTTAAAAATATCTTTTCCAGCAAGTTAAATACATACAAACTACTTATTGGTGAATTCTTACTACATAAAAGAGTTAGAATTGCCAGATTTTTGGAAATTAAAGGCCTAGAGTAGGGGGTTCAATATACTGCAGGGGGTCAAAATACCATGGCAAAGTAAAATTTTCAAAATAACTTTTCCAGCAAGTTTAATACATACAAACTGCTTATTTGTGTATTCTAACTATATAAAAAAGTTAGAATTGCCAGAATTTTTTTAATTAAAGGTCTAGAGTTAGGAGTTCAATATACTGCAGGGGGTCAAAATACCATGGCAAAGTAAAATTTTCAAAATATCTTTTCCAACAAGTTTAATACATACCTCGCCATGGAATTTTGACCCCCCTGTGGTATATTGAACCCCCTACTATAGACCTTGAATTTTTTTAAATTCTAGCAATTCTAACTTTTAACATTGTAATAATACTCCAATAAGTAGTTTGTATGTATTTAATATACTGGAAAAGATATTTTGAAAATTTTACTCAGCCATGGTATTTTGACCCCTTGTGGTATATTGAACCCCCTACTATAGACCTTGAATTTCAAAAATTCAAGCTATTCTAACTCCATAACATAGTTATAATACTCCAATAAGTAGTTTGTATATATTTGATATACTGGAAAAGATATTTTGAAAATTTTACTTAGCTATGGTATTTTGACCCCCCTGCGGTATATTGAACCCCTTCTATAGACCTTGATTTTTCAAAAATTCAAGCTTTTCTAACTCCTTAACATACATTGTAGTTATAATGCTCCAATCAGTAGTTTGTATGTATTTAATATACTGGAAAAGATATTTTGAAAATTTTACTTAGCCATGGTATTTTGACCCCCCTGTGGTATATTGAACCCCCTACTATAGACCTTGAATTTCAAAAATTCAAGCTATTATAACTCCATAACAAAGTTATAATACTCCAATAAGTAGTTTGTATATATTTGATATACTGGAAAAGATATTTTGAAAATTTTACTTAGCCATGGTATGTTGACCCCCCTGCGGTATATTGAAGCCCCTTCTATAGACCTTGATTTTTCAAAAATTCAAGCTATTCTAACTCCTTAACCTTCATTGTAGTTATAATACTCCAATCAGTAGTTTGTATGTATTTAATATACTGGAAAAGATATTTTGAAAATTTTACTCAGCCATGGTACTTTGACCCCTCTGTGGTATATTGAACCCCCTACTATAGACCTTGAATTTCAAAAATTCAAGCTATTCTAAATCCTTAACATAGTTATAATACTCTAGTAAGTAGTTTGTATGTATTTAATATACTGGAAATGATATTTTGAAAATTTTACTTAGCCATGGTATTTTGACCCCCCTGCGGTATATTGAACCCCCTACTATAGACCTTGAATTTCAAAATTTTAAGCTATTCTAAATCCTTAAGATAGTTATATTACTCCAATAAGTAGTTTGTATGTATTCAATATACTGGAAAAGATATTTTGAAAATTTTACTTAGCCATGGTATTTTGACCCCCTTGCGGTATATTGAAACCCCTACTATAGACCTTGAATTTCAAAATTTCAAGCTATTCTAAATCCTTAAGATAGTTATATTACTCCAACAAGTAGTTTGTATGTATTTAATATACTGGAAAAGATATTTTGAAAATTTTACTTAGCCATGGTATTTTGACCCCCATGCGGTATATTGAACCCCCTACTTTAGACCTTGAATTTCAAAAATTCAAGCTATTCTAACCCTTTTACATAGTTATAATACTCCAGTAAGAAGTTTGTATGTATTTGATATACTGGAAAAGATATTTTGAAAATTTTACTTAGCCATGGTATTTTGAACCCCCTGCGGTATATTGAATCCCCTACTACAGACCTTGAATTTCAAAAATTCAAGCTATTCTAACTCCTTAACATAGCTACAATACTACAGTAAGTAGTTTGTATGTATTTTATATACTGACAAAGATATTTTGAAAATTTTACTTAGCCATGGTATTTTGACCCCCCCCCCTCCCTGCGGTATATTGAACCCCCTACTATAGACCTTGAATTTCAAAAATTCAAGCTATTCTAATTCCTTAACATAGTTATGTTACTCCAATAAGTAGTTTGTATGTATTTAATATACTGGAAAAGATATTTTGAAAATTTTACTTAGCCATGGTATTTTGACCCCCCTGCGGTATATTGAACCCCCTACTATAGACCTTTAATTTCAAAAATTCAAGCTATTCTAACTCCTTAACATAGTTATCATACTCCAATAAGTAGTTTGTATGTATTTAATATACTGGAAAAGATATTTTGAAAATTTTACTTAGCCATGGTATTTTGACCCCCCCCCCTTTGCGGTATATTGAACCCCTACTATAGACCTTGAATTTCAAAAATTCAAGCTATTCTAACTCCTTAACATAGTTATAATACTCCAATAAGCAGTTTGTATGTATTAAATAAACTGGAAAAGATATTTTGAAAATTTTACTTAGCCATGGTATGTTGACCCCCCCCTGCGGTATATTGAAGCCCCTTCTATAGACCTTGATTTTTCAAAAATTCAAGCTATTCTAACTCCTTAACCTACATTGTAGTTATAATACTCCAATCAGTAGTTTGTATGTATTTGATATACTGGAAAAGATATTTTGAAAATTTTACTCAGCCATGGTATTTGACCCCCCTTTGGTATATTGAACCCCCTACTATAGACCTTGAATTTCAAAAATTCAAGCTATTCTAACTCCATAACATAGTTATAATACTCCAATATGTAGTTTGTATATATTTGATATACTGGAAAAGATATTTTGAAAACTTAGCTATGGTATTTTGATTCCCCTGCGGTATATTGAACCCCCTTCTATAGACCTTGATTTTAAAAAATTCAAGCTTTTTTAACTCCTTAACACACATTGTAGTTATAATACTCCAATCAGTAGTTTGTATGTATTTCATATACTGGAAAAGATATTTTGAAAATTTTACTCAGTCATGGTATTTTGACCCCCCTGTGGTATATTGAACCCCCTACTATAGACTTTGAATTTCAAAAATTCAAGCTATTCTAAATCCTTAACATAGTTAAAATACTCTAATAAGTAGTTTGTATGTATTTAATATACTGGAAAAGATATTTTGAAAATTTTACTTAGTAATGGTATTTTGACCCCCCTGCGGTATATTGAACCCCCTACTATAGACCTTGAATTTCAAAATTTCAAGCTATTCTAAATCCTTAACATAGTTATATTACTCCAATAAGTAGTTTGTATGTATTTAATATACTGGAAAAGATATTTTGAAAATTTTACTTAGCCATGGTATTTTGACCCCCCTGCGGTATATTGAACCCCCTACTATAGACCTTGAATTTCAAAATTTCAAGCTATTTTAAATCCTTAACATAGTTATATTACTCCAATAAGTAGTTTGTATGTATTTAATATACTGGAAAAGATATTTTGAAAATTTTACTTAGCCATGGTATTTTGACCCCCCTGCGGTATATTGAACCCCCTACTTTAGACCTTCAATGCCAAAAATTCAAGCTATTCTAACTCCTTAACATAGTTACAATACTCCAGTAAGTAGTTTGTATGTATTTTATATACTGACAAAGATATTTTGAAAATTTTACTTAGCCATGGTATTTTGACCCCCCCCCTTTGCGGTATATTGAACCCCCTACTACAGACCTTGAATTTCAAAAGTTCAAGCTATTCTAACTCCTTAACATAGTTATAATACTCCAATAAGTAGTTTGTATGTATTTAATATACTGGAAAAGATATTTTGAAAATTTTACTTAGCCATGGTATTTTGACCCCCCTGCGGTATATTGAACCCCTACTATAGACCTTGAATTTCAAAAATTCAAGCTATTCTAACTCCTTAACATAGTTATAATACTCCAATAAGTAGTTTGTATGTATTTAATATACTGGAAAAGATATTTTGAAAATTTTACTTAGCCATGGTATTTTGACCCCCCTGCGGTATATTGAACCCCCTACTATAGACCTTGAATTTCAAAAATTCAAGCTTTTCTAACTCCTTAACACACATTGTAGTTATAATACTCCAATCAGTAGTTTGTATGTATTTAATATACTGGAAAAGATATTTTGAAAATTTTACTCAGTCATGATATTTTGACCCCCCTGTGGTATATTGAACCCCCTACTATAGACCTTGAATTTCAAAAATTCAAGCTATTCTAAATCCTTAACATAGTTATAATACTCTAATAAGTAGTTTGTATGTATTTAATATACTGGAAAAAATATTTTGAAAATTTTACTTAGCCATGGTATTTTGACCCCCCTGCGGTATATTGAACCCCCTACTATAGACCTTGAATTTCAAAAATTCAAGCTTTTCTAACTCCTTAACACACATTGTAGTTATAATACTCCAATCAGTAGTTTGTATGTATTTAATATACTGGAAAAGATATTTTGAAAATTTTACTCAGTCATGATATTTTGACCCCCCTGTGGTATATTGAACCCCCTACTATAGACCTTGAATTTCAAAAATTCAAGCTATTCTAAATCCTTAACATAGTTATAATACTCTAATAAGTAGTTTGTATGTATTTAATATACTGGAAAAAATATTTTGAAAATTTTACTTAGTAATGGTATTTTGACCCCCCTGCGGTATATTGAACCCCCTACTATAGACCTTGAATTTCAAAATTTCAAGCTATTCTAAATCCTTAACATAGTTATATTACTCCAATAAGTAGTTTGTATGTATTTAATATACTGGAAAAGATATTTTGAAAATTTTACTTAGCCATGGTATTTTGACCCCCCTGCGGTATATTGAACCCCCTACTATAGACCTTGAATTTCAAAATTTCAAGCTATTCTAAATCCTTAACATAGTTATATTACTCCAATAAGTAGTTTGTATGTATTTAATATACTGGAAAAGATATTTTGAAAATTTTACTTAGCCATGGTATTTTGACCCCCCTGCGGTATATTGAACCCCCTACTTTAGACCTTGAATTTCAAAAATTCAAGCTATTCTAACCCCTTAACATAGTTATAATACTCCAGTAAGAAGTTTGTATGTATTTGATATACTGGAAAAGATATTTTGAAAATTTTACTTAGCCATGGTATTTTGACCCCCCTGCGGTATATTGAACCCCCTACTATAGACCTTGAATTTCAAAAATTCAAGGTATTCTAACTCCTTAACATAGTTACAATACTCCAGTAAGTAGTTTGTATGTATTTTATATACTGACAAAGATATTTTGAAAATTTTACTTAGCCATGGTATTTTGACCCCCCCCCCCCTGCGGTATATTGAACCCCCTACTATAGACCTTGAATTTCAAAAATTCAAGCTATTCTAATTCCTTTACATAGTTATATTACTCCAATAAGTAGTTTGTATGTATTTAATATACTGGAAAAGATATTTTGAAAATTTTACTTAGCCATGGTATTTTGACCCCCCTGCGGTATATTGAACCCCCTACTATAGACCTTGAATTTCAAAAATTCAAGCTATTCTAACTCCTTAACATAGTTATCATACTCCAATAAGTAGTTTGTAGGTTATTAATAGACTAGAAAAGATATTTTGAAAATTTTACTTAGTCATGGTATTTTGACCCCCCCTCCCCTTTGCGGTATATTGAACCCCTACTATAGACCTTGAATTTCAAAAATTCAAGCTATTCTAACTCCTTAACATAGTTATAATACTCCAATAAGTAGTTTGTATGTATTTAATATACTGGAAAAGATATTTTGAAAATTTTACTTAGCCATGGTATTTTGACCCCCCTACGGTATATTGAACCCCCTACTATAGACCTTGAATTTCAAAAATTCAAGCTATTCTAACTCCTTAACACACATTGTAGTTATAATACTCCAATCAGTAGTTTGTATGTATTTAATATACTGGAAAAGATATTTTGAAAATTTTACTCAGTCATGATATTTTGACCCCCCTGTGGTATATTGAACCCCCTACTATAGACCTTGAATTTCAAAAATTCAAGCTATTCTAAATCCTTAACATAGTTATAATACTCTAATAAGTAGTTTGTATGTATTTAATATACTGGAAAAAATATTTTGAAAATTTTACTTAGTAATGGTATTTTGACCCCCCTGCGGTATATTGAACCCCCTACTATAGACCTTGAATTTCAAAATTTCAAGCTATTCTAAATCCTTAACATAGTTATATTACTCCAATAAGTAGTTTGTATGTATTTAATATACTGGAAAAGATATTTTGAAAATTTTACTTAGCCATGGTATTTTGACCCCCCTGCGGTATATTGAACCCCCTACTATAGACCTTGAATTTCAAAAATTCAAGCTTTTCTAACTCCTTAACACACATTGTAGTTATAATACTCCAATCAGTAGTTTGTATGTATTTAATATACTGGAAAAGATATTTTGAAAATTTTACTCAGTCATGATATTTTGACCCCCCTGTGGTATATTGAACCCCCTACTATAGACCTTGAATTTCAAAAATTCAAGCTATTCTAAATCCTTAACATAGTTATAATACTCTAATAAGTAGTTTGTATGTATTAATTATACTGGAAAAAATATTTTGAAAATTTTACTTAGTAATGGTATTTTGACCCCCCTGCGGTATATTGAACCCCCTACTATAGACCTTGAATTTCAAAATTTCAAGCTATTTTAAATCCTTAACATAGTTATATTACTCCAATAAGTAGTTTGTATGTATTTAATATACTGGAAAAGATATTTTGAAAATTTTACTTAGCCATGGTATTTTGACCCCCCTGCGGTATATTGAACCCCCTACTATAGACCTTGAATTTCAAAATTTCAAGCTATTCTAAATCCTTAACATAGTTATATTACTCCAATAAGTAGTTTGTATGTATTTAATATACTGGAAAAGATATTTTGAAAATTTTACTTAGCCATGGTATTTTGACCCCCCTGCGGTATATTGAACCCCCTACTTTAGACCTTGAATTTCAAAAATTCAAGCTATTCTAACCCCTTACTATAGTTATAATACTCCAGTAAGAAGTTTGTATGTATTTGATATACTGGAAAAGATATTTTGAAAATTTTACTTAGCCATGGTATTTTGACCCCCCCTGCGGTATATTGAACCCCCTACTATAGACCTTGAATTTCAAAAATTCAAGGTATTCTAACTCCTTAACATAGTTACAATACTCCAGTAAGTAGTTTGTATGTATTTTATATACTGACAAAGATATTTTGAAAATTTTACTTAGCCATGGTATTTTGACCCCCCCTGCGGTATATTGAACCCCCTACTATATACCTTGAATTTCAAAAATTCAAGCTATTCTAATTCCTTTACATAGTTATATTACTCCAATAAGTAGTTTGTGTGTATTTAATATACTGGAAAAGATATTTTGAAAATTTTACTTAGCCATGGTATTTTGACCCCCCTGCGGTATATTGAACCCCCTACTATAGACCTTGAATTTCAAAAATTCAAGCTATTCTAACTCCTTAACATAGTTATCATACTCCAATAAGTAGGTTGTAGGTTATTAATATACTAGAAAAGATATTTTGAAAATTTTACTTAGTCATGGTATTTTGACCCCCCCCCCCCTTTGCGGTATATTGAACCCCTACTATAGACCTTGAATTTCAAAAAGTCAGCTATTCTAACTCCTTAACATAGTAATAATACTCCAATAAGAAGTTTGTATGTATTTGATATACTGGAAAAGATATTTTGAAAATTTTACTTAGCCATGGTATTTTGACCCCCCCTGCGGTATATTGAACCCCCTACTATAGACCTTGAATTTCAAAATTTCAAGCTATTTTAACTCCTTAACATAGTTATAATACTCCAATAAGTAGTTTGTATGTATTAAATAAACTGGAAAAGATATTTTGAAAATTTTACTTAGCCATGGTATTTTGACCCCCCTGCGGTATATTGAACCCCCTACTATAGACCTTGAATTTCAAAAATTCAAGCTATTCTAAATCCTTAACATAGTTATAATACTCTAATAAGTAGTTTGTATGTATTTAATATACTGGAAAAAATATTTTGAAAATTTTACTTAGCCATGGTATTTTGACCCCCCTGCGGTATATTGAACCCCCTACTATAGACCTTGAATTTCAAAAATTCAAGCTTTTCTAACTCCTTAACACACATTGTAGTTATAATACTCCAATCAGTAGTTTGTATGTATTTAATATACTGGAAAAGATATTTTGAAAATTTTACTCAGTCATGATATTTTGACCCCCCTGTGGTATATTGAACCCCCTACTATAGACCTTGAATTTCAAAAATTCAAGCTATTCTAAATCCTTAACATAGTTATAATACTCTAATAAGTAGTTTGTATGTATTTAATATACTGGAAAAAATATTTTGAAAATTTTACTTAGTAATGGTATTTTGACCCCCCTGCGGTATATTGAACCCCCTACTATAGACCTTGAATTTCAAAATTTCAAGCTATTCTAAATCCTTAACATAGTTATATTACTCCAATAAGTAGTTTGTATGTATTTAATATACTGGAAAAGATATTTTGAAAATTTTACTTAGCCATGGTATTTTGACCCCCCTGCGGTATATTGAACCCCCTACTATAGACCTTGAATTTCAAAATTTCAAGCTATTCTAAATCCTTAACATAGTTATATTACTCCAATAAGTAGTTTGTATGTATTTAATATACTGGAAAAGATATTTTGAAAATTTTACTTAGCCATGGTATTTTGACCCCCCTGCGGTATATTGAACCCCCTACTTTAGACCTTGAATTTCAAAAATTCAAGCTATTCTAACCCCTTAACATAGTTATAATACTCCAGTAAGAAGTTTGTATGTATTTGATATACTGGAAAAGATATTTTGAAAATTTTACTTAGCCATGGTATTTTGACCCCCCTGCGGTATATTGAACCCCCTACTATAGACCTTGAATTTCAAAAATTCAAGGTATTCTAACTCCTTAACATAGTTACAATACTCCAGTAAGTAGTTTGTATGTATTTTATATACTGACAAAGATATTTTGAAAATTTTACTTAGCCATGGTATTTTGACCCCCCCCCCCCCCTGCGGTATATTGAACCCCCTACTATAGACCTTGAATTTCAAAAATTCAAGCTATTCTAATTCCTTTACATAGTTATATTACTCCAATAAGTAGTTTGTATGTATTTAATATACTGGAAAAGATATTTTGAAAATTTTACTTAGCCATGGTATTTTGACCCCCCTGCGGTATATTGAACCCCCTACTATAGACCTTGAATTTCAAAAATTCAAGCTATTCTAACTCCTTAACATAGTTATCATACTCCAATAAGTAGTTTGTAGGTTATTAATAGACTAGAAAAGATATTTTGAAAATTTTACTTAGTCATGGTATTTTGACCCCCCCTCCCCTTTGCGGTATATTGAACCCCTACTATAGACCTTGAATTTCAAAAATTCAAGCTATTCTAACTCCTTAACATAGTTATAATACTCCAATAAGTAGTTTGTATGTATTTAATATACTGGAAAAGATATTTTGAAAATTTTACTTAGCCATGGTATTTTGACCCCCCTACGGTATATTGAACCCCCTACTATAGACCTTGAATTTCAAAAATTCAAGCTATTCTAACTCCTTAACACACATTGTAGTTATAATACTCCAATCAGTAGTTTGTATGTATTTAATATACTGGAAAAGATATTTTGAAAATTTTACTCAGTCATGATATTTTGACCCCCCTGTGGTATATTGAACCCCCTACTATAGACCTTGAATTTCAAAAATTCAAGCTATTCTAAATCCTTAACATAGTTATAATACTCTAATAAGTAGTTTGTATGTATTTAATATACTGGAAAAAATATTTTGAAAATTTTACTTAGTAATGGTATTTTGACCCCCCTGCGGTATATTGAACCCCCTACTATAGACCTTGAATTTCAAAATTTCAAGCTATTCTAAATCCTTAACATAGTTATATTACTCCAATAAGTAGTTTGTATGTATTTAATATACTGGAAAAGATATTTTGAAAATTTTACTTAGCCATGGTATTTTGACCCCCCTGCGGTATATTGAACCCCCTACTATAGACCTTGAATTTCAAAAATTCAAGCTTTTCTAACTCCTTAACACACATTGTAGTTATAATACTCCAATCAGTAGTTTGTATGTATTTAATATACTGGAAAAGATATTTTGAAAATTTTACTCAGTCATGATATTTTGACCCCCCTGTGGTATATTGAACCCCCTACTATAGACCTTGAATTTCAAAAATTCAAGCTATTCTAAATCCTTAACATAGTTATAATACTCTAATAAGTAGTTTGTATGTATTAATTATACTGGAAAAAATATTTTGAAAATTTTACTTAGTAATGGTATTTTGACCCCCCTGCGGTATATTGAACCCCCTACTATAGACCTTGAATTTCAAAATTTCAAGCTATTTTAAATCCTTAACATAGTTATATTACTCCAATAAGTAGTTTGTATGTATTTAATATACTGGAAAAGATATTTTGAAAATTTTACTTAGCCATGGTATTTTGACCCCCCTGCGGTATATTGAACCCCCTACTATAGACCTTGAATTTCAAAATTTCAAGCTATTCTAAATCCTTAACATAGTTATATTACTCCAATAAGTAGTTTGTATGTATTTAATATACTGGAAAAGATATTTTGAAAATTTTACTTAGCCATGGTATTTTGACCCCCCTGCGGTATATTGAACCCCCTACTTTAGACCTTGAATTTCAAAAATTCAAGCTATTCTAACCCCTTACTATAGTTATAATACTCCAGTAAGAAGTTTGTATGTATTTGATATACTGGAAAAGATATTTTGAAAATTTTACTTAGCCATGGTATTTTGACCCCCCCTGCGGTATATTGAACCCCCTACTATAGACCTTGAATTTCAAAAATTCAAGGTATTCTAACTCCTTAACATAGTTACAATACTCCAGTAAGTAGTTTGTATGTATTTTATATACTGACAAAGATATTTTGAAAATTTTACTTAGCCATGGTATTTTGACCCCCCCTGCGGTATATTGAACCCCCTACTATATACCTTGAATTTCAAAAATTCAAGCTATTCTAATTCCTTTACATAGTTATATTACTCCAATAAGTAGTTTGTGTGTATTTAATATACTGGAAAAGATATTTTGAAAATTTTACTTAGCCATGGTATTTTGACCCCCCTGCGGTATATTGAACCCCCTACTATAGACCTTGAATTTCAAAAATTCAAGCTATTCTAACTCCTTAACATAGTTATCATACTCCAATAAGTAGGTTGTAGGTTATTAATATACTAGAAAAGATATTTTGAAAATTTTACTTAGTCATGGTATTTTGACCCCCCCCCCCCCCTTTGCGGTATATTGAACCCCTACTATAGACCTTGAATTTCAAAAAGTCAGCTATTCTAACTCCTTAACATAGTAATAATACTCCAATAAGAAGTTTGTATGTATTTGATATACTGGAAAAGATATTTTGAAAATTTTACTTAGCCATGGTATTTTGACCCCCCCTGCGGTATATTGAACCCCCTACTATAGACCTTGAATTTCAAAATTTCAAGCTATTTTAACTCCTTAACATAGTTATAATACTCCAATAAGTAGTTTGTATGTATTAAATAAACTGGAAAAGATATTTTGAAAATTTTACTTAGCCATGGTATTTTGACCCCCCTGCGGTATATTGAACCCCCTACTATAGACCTTGAATTTCAAAAATTCAAGCTATTCTAACTCCTTAACATAGTTATAATACTCCAATAAGTAGTTTGTATGTATTTAATATACTGGAAAAGATATTTTGAAAATTTTACTTAGCCATGGTATTTTGACCCCCCTGCGGTATATTGAACCCCCTACTATAGACCTTGAATTTCAAAAAATCAAGCTATTCTAAATCCTTAACATAGTTATATTACTCCAATAAGTAGTTTGTATGTATTTAATATACTGGAAAAGATATTTTGAAAATTTTACTTAGCCATGGTATTTTGACCCCCCTGCGGTATATTGAACCCCCTACTATAGACCTTGAATTTTAAAAAATTAAGCTATTCTAACTCCTTAACATAGTTATAATACTCCAATACGTGGTTTGTATGTGTTAAACATGCTGGAAAAGATATTTTGAAAATTTTGCTTAGCCATGGTATTTTGACCCCCCTGCGGTATATTGAACCCCTACTTAAAACCACAAATTAAAAAAAATGATAGCCAATAAATTGTAAATTAGATTATCTGCAATACTATTTATCAAAAACAGGGGGTTCAATATACCGCAGGGGGGTTCAAAATACCATATGTGAAAAATGACTCCGGGGTCAAAATACCATGCGGTATAATGATCCCGGGGTCATTTTACCGCATGGTATTTTGACCCGGGTTCACTTTTAGGGGGTTCAAAATACCATATAACACCGGTGCAAAATAGGGCGGGGCAAGCACTTTTTTGTGGAAATATTTGGATGGGCAAGAACTTTTTTTTTAACATTTAGTGGATGGGCCAGAACATATTTTATAGGAAAAATTTTGCTATCAATTTTATTGGTTTGTAGGATATTTCTTTTGCGGGCACTCAAAACATGTCTCAACAAACTGGTAGCTTGGCTCATTTCTGTCAATTTTAAGGATTTAATTAAGGAATAAAAAGCTCAAATTTTCTGTTCAGACTATCTTTTAAATTATTTTGACCTTATAGAATACCAAATTATTTAATAGTTTGGTGTATTGCGGTAAAATTTATGGATTTAAGTAATAGGTAAGAAAAAAAAGCTCAAATTTTTAGGTAAGGGTAAATTCAGATAGTAAACTTTACATTTTTTTCTAAGTTTTTCAAATCAACTTGGATTTTCCTAAAACTCTACAGCTATCTCATTTATATATTAATCTTATAGAAAGCCAGGTTGCTTGGTAGTTAGGTGTATTGCTGTTAAATTTATAGATTTAATTAATAGGTAAGAAGAAAAAAGCTCAAATTTTAAGTTTTAGGCTGAATCTAGATAGTCATCTTTGATTTTTTTTATATCTTTTTTAAATCAACATGGACTTTCATAAAACTCTACAGCTATTTCATTTATATATTGATCTTACAGAATGCCAGGTTGATTGGTAGTTTGTTGTATTGCTGTCATTCTTATGGATTTAATAAAAAGGTTAAAAAAAAAAGCTCAAATTTTCAGTTTAGGCTAAATCCAGATAGTCATCTTTAAATATTTTTATAACTTTTTTAAAATCAACATGGATTTTCATAAAACTTTACAGCTATTTCATTTATATATTGATCTTGTAGAATGCCTAGTTATTTGGTAGTTTGGTGTATTGCTGTCATTCTTATGGATTTAATGAAAAGGTTTAAGAAAAAGCTTAAATTTCAGTTTTTGGTTATTTCAAGATTGTCATCTTTAATTTTGTTCATAACTTTTTCAAATCAACTTGCATTTTCATAAAACTCTACTGCTATATCATCTTTATATTGATCTTACTGAATGCCAGGCTGTTTAGTTCTTTGTTTTTTTGTTGTCATTTTATGGATTTAGTTAATAGGTTGAAAAAAAGCTACAGTTTTAAGTTTAGACTAAGTTCAGATGGTCACCTTTCATTTTTTTTATAACTTTTTCAAATCAACTTAGATTTTCATATAACTGTACAGCTATCTCATTTATATATTGATCTTAAAGAATGCCAGGTTGTTTTATACTTTCGTGTTAAGCTGTCAAAAAAGGCTGCATCATTAAAGTCAAAAACATGTCTGCCAAGATTTGCTTAAAAAGACCATATTAAATTTCTTTTTTGAAAAGTAGAATAGATAAAGGGACATTGATATTTGAACTATAAACATGTTCTGTTATTAGGACAATAATTAGTAATTCAGTATATGATAATATGTTTACTAGTCCAAGAGTTATTGTCCCTTAATTTAAATTATTTCCTTCATTTTAAATCAATATTGTATTTGAGGCTGTACATATAAAATCAAATCTGTACATGTATATTCATACTGGTTTTGAAAATCAGTAAAATGTATGGTTCTGATACACACATAGATATATACATATAGAATTAACTAGCACATTTTAAATTTTGTATAAAGTCAATTCTTTGATTTCAAGACATAAAAATTTAAAAACTTAAAAATAGAAAAAGAACCTAAATCATTTTTGATTGTCTTAGAGTTTAAGAGGGGCAAGGACTTTTTTTATAGATTTTTTTAGATGGGCAAGGACTTTTTTTCAGAATTTAAAAGGATGGGCAATAACTTTTTTAATGAAACAATATGAAGAATGCACCGGCCCATCCATCTGATAAATATTGAACGGTCCCTTAATGAAATGCAAATAGTGAAATAATATTTTAGCAGCCAATATGGTTAAATTTTGTCAAAATAAGCAAAAAAACATTGATTTTGAATTATTCACCACCTCATGTGAACTTCAATTTACCCCCGTAGTTTGAGATCGATAACACGTGAATTGTATGTGTAAAGTTATTTAACTGTTTAAAGGAAAAGAATGTCAACATTGAAAGTGAAACAAAGGTAAATCAGTTGATTGACTGATTCGATCCACAAAAAAAAACATTCTTATACAGGTAAAAACGATTATAAACATTTATATTTCATCTGTGATATGAAATTAAATAGACCCAGAATAATTCAACAGCACGTGTTTGCTTAATCAATTTATATTTATATTTATGTTTACATCGCTTATATGGTCATCGGATGACTTTAGAGGTCAACCCTATAATTAATTAGATGTCGTCTAGACTCAAATACAAACGAAACGACGCAACGTATTTTCATACCGTATCCTGTTTATTGTTTAATTTAGACTTTTAATAGTTTGAATAAATTTTTTACATTGTTATAATTCAAATATGAGAATTTGATTAAAATCAGTGAACATGAATTTGACAGCTAGTGCCCCTTTAAAGTAATTTTATTTCATCTGAACTAGAAATCTGTATTTCGAGATAACACTTTAACGACAAATTTGTGTTTCAATTTAATCGGCTAACGGTTGATCCGATGTTTCGTAAATGATATATATAAAACACAGGTATTATTGTGTATTGTTATGACATTCTGGTGACAAAAAATTCCACACTATACGTAGTGCTCATTAATGTCATTGTCGTCTATAATCACCTGTTATTATGATGCCGATGCCAGGAATTGCATGATTCATGTGGCTGGATTTCCATACGCAACTTATAAAAGCCATGTATATTTGAAAATCAATAGGATTATAGCCCTCCCTATACGCTACATTCTGTATGTTCATGTCCCAAGTCGGGAGTCTGTTGTACAGTGGTTGTCGTTGCTTCATGTCTATCATATTTGTTTTTTTGTAACATCTTTTGGTATAAATTCGGCCAGTAGTTTTTTCGCTGGAATTTCCTTTCACATTTCTCATGTTGGAACCATTTATAGCCGACTTTAAGGTATGTATTTTTCTCATTGCTGAATGCCGCATGATGGCTACAATGGCTATAATTGCTTACTTCCACTTCATGTTATCTCTGGTATATAGTTGTCTCATTGGCAATCCTACCACATTTACTCATTAATATACTATTTGATTAAGGACATTCCATTTTGAAACTTTATCGGCGTTCGGTATTTTATTGATTTCACTTTTTATATACCAAATGTGTTCAGAATCAGTTGTCAAACACAATATGCAGTGTCCCTAGTATCAACCTTATATAATAGAAAATTCTTCCTAAGAAACAAAACAAGTATTAGCTTTCTAAAAAGCTATGGACTGCTTCGCTCTACACTAATTTAAGGTTATATGTGTGTGCATGTGGTTGTTAAATTAGTATTGGAAATGTGGTATCTTTAGAAATTGAATGATATAAAATGGATGTACTTTAAGAGTGTGCGTTATACACCCATGCTTTTAAAAAAAATTAAATTTCTTGTTGAAAATGAAACAACAGATAATGCATTTTTGTAAACATTGTATAGGAACATTGTTTAGCAAAGCAAATCGGGCAAATTGCAGAGTATCAAAACGATTAAACAAGTTTTAATAATTGATATTTCAATATTGAATTCATCTGTGAAATGTATGCATAATAAAACGAACATGCATTAATGACAGTTGATTGGAACTGAAATACACATAGGTAATTTCCCGGCATTTGATGTCTTATCCTGGACGAGAAAAGTCTGTAATTCTTTATCTCATTTAAATAAAGGCAACAGTAGTATACCGCTGTTCAAACTCATAAATCCATGGACAAAAAACAAAATCGGGGTAACAAACTAAAATTGAGGGAAACGCACCAAACATAAGAGGAGAACAACGACACAATACTACAATGTAACACACACAGAAACGGACCAAGCATCAGACAAAATCCCACGAGAATAACAAATATAACATCAAAACCAAATACATTAATTTGGGATAGACAAGTACCGTCACACGTCTTATCGCAATGTGAATTTACACTACAAAAATAAGAGAAAACAAAAGACGCAACGTTAAAATGCAACACACAGAGAAACGAACTATAATACAACAATGGCCATATTCCTGACTTGGTACAGGACATTTTTAAAGGAAAAAATGGTGGGTTGACCCTGGTTTTGTGGCATGCAAAACCTCGCACTTTAATGGCAATGTTAAATATAACATTGAAATGACAACATAATATTACAGGACTACAATACAAATAAATAGGAGAACGTATTAGACAAAGAAACACATGATTATAGATAACAAAAAGCATTAGGTTTAAAATTTAATACGCCAAAAACGCCCCTCGTCCACACAAGACTCACCAGTGACGCCCAGATATAAAAGATCGAAAGTGAAAAAAAGTACAAAGTTGTACAGCACTGAAGATTAAAATTTGAAAAAGGTTGTGTCAAATACGGCTATGTTTTTATGCTTGGGATAAGAACATCATTATATATATCATTTAGAACAATTAATGCTGTTGCTGTATCACAGCCTCATTATATATAATGCAACCATTAAGAATGTTAATTTATTCAAGATGGCGTGTATTTCGATATGAAACTAATAGCTCCGCACCGTGATGCGAAGCAATGACACATAAATTGACAGCCGACAGGTCATTGTGCGGCGTTCAATAATGAGCCTGAAATCTGTACAGGGAAGTTTTAGCTAGCTCTAATTGTATAGTTTTATTGTTGATATTCACCCCAATTTGTATCTAGTGTTAAATTATGTATTTATATGACATAACTTTCTTGGTATTCCTAATTATTGGTAGAATTTTTATAAACATAAGTAGTACACTTAAAACGACGAAGTTATTTATCATTTACCTGTAGATATTGTAAAAACCGGTTTTTTTCAAAAGTAATTTTTTTCGAAGGGTTAAATATTTCGCGGTTGTGTTTTGCCATGGCTTTCGACCTTTTTAATTGCTTTTTGGCCTTGTATGTTTGTCCCTTATATTTTATTAACTGTGCATTTGCATTCAGGTATCGCAGATCAAATTTATTCGTTCATAGTGTGTTAATTTACGTTTTTAGCTCACCTTTCCAAAAGGAAATGTAAGCTTTTGCCATCACTTTGCGTCCGTCGTCGTCCGTCTGTCGTCGTCGTCCGTCCGTCGTCGTCGTCCGTCCGTCGTAAACTATTTCAAAGATCTTCTCCTCTGAAACTACTGAACCAATTCAAACCAAACTTCATCTGATTGATTCCTAGGGTATTTAGAATAAAGTTTGTGTTTTAATTCCCATTTCATACAAAAACATGGCCGCCATGGTTAAAAATAGAACATAGGGGTAAAATGCAGTTTTTAGCTTATAACTCAAAAACCAAAGCATTTAGAGCAAATCTGACAGGGATAAAATTGTTTATCAGGTCAAGATCTATCTGCCCTGAAATTTTCAGATGAATCGGACAACCCGTTGTTAGGTTGCTGCCCCTGAATTGGTAATTTTAAGGAAATTTTGCTGTTTTTGGTTATTATCATGAATATTATTATAGATAGAGATAAACTGTAAACAGCAAAAATGTTCAGCAAAGTAAGATTTACAAATAAGTCAACATGACCGAAATGGTCAGTTGACCCCTTTAGGAGTTATGGCCCTTTATAGTCAATTTTTAACCATTTTCCGTAAATCTTAGTTATCTTTTACAAAAATCTTCTCCTCTGAAACAACTGGGCCAAATTTAACCAAACATGGCCAAAATTATTATTAGGGTATCTAGTTTTAAAATTGTGTCTGGTGACCCGGCTAACCAACCAAGATGGCCGCCATGGCTAAAAATAGAACATAGGGATAAAATGCAGTTTTTAGCTTATAACTCAAAAACAAAAGCATTTAGAGCAAATTCTTGCAGGGTTAAAATTGTTTATCAGGTCAAGATCTATCTGCCCTGAAATTTTCAGATGAATCGGACAACCTGTTGTTGGGTTGCCGCCCCTGAATTGATAATTTTAAGGAAATTTTGCTGTTTTTGGTTATTATCTTGAATATTATTATAGATGTAGATAAACTGTAAACAGCAATAATGTAATGCTTGGGGTATACAATGTTTTTTTATACTTTCATCATAAATTATATTATGAACACGAGACAAACGAGACATTTCAGTGTGTCCACTCTTGTTTTTGCTTTTGAAGAAGATATGACAGAATCGAAGAACCATTATATAAATTGAAAACCCAAAAATAATCATTGATGGAAGATTTAAGCAAAACATTTAAGGTGAGCGATTCAGGCTCTTGAGAGCCTCTTGTTTGATTGAGTTAAGCCTTCCAATTGATATTTTATCGTGTGGTTTTCTATGTTGTGATGTTATGCTATTGTTTCAGAAAAAGGGAGAAGGTTTGGTGCCATTAAAACGTTTAATCCCGCTAAGTACAGATCCGAGTACTCCCAGTTAATGACAGCTACTTCATAGCCAATAACAACTAGTTAAAAAAAATCATGCATTTGAGACTACATTATCAATCAGTAAAGATCAAAATTACAATGGATTTATTGTAAGATGTCATAAACAGTCATAGAAAAAAAATATATTGTGCAATGCCAAGATACAGAAATCGACAGATTTTAGATCTATGAATGAAATTAACGGTACCAATTTTCTTGCACCAGATGCGCATTTCGACAATACATGTCTCTTCAGTGATGCTCGTGGCCAAAATATTTGAAATCCAAAGCTTATATAAAAGATGAAGAGCTATAATCCAAAAGGTCCAAAAAGTATAGCCAAATCCGTGAAAAGAATCAGAGCTTTGCATGAGGGAGATACATTCCTTAATTTATAATAATTTCTAATATTTTGTAACAGTAAATTTTAATAACACAAACAATCCGTATGTTCTAGCCAGTACCGATGTACTGGCTACTGGGCAGGTGATACCCTCGGGGACTAATAGTCCACCAGCAGAGGCACCCAGTGGTAGAAATAAAATTAACGGTACCAATTTTCTTGCACCAGATGCGCATTTCGACAATACATGTCTCTTCAGTGATGCTCGTGGCCAAAATATTTGAAATCCAAAGCTTATATAAAAGATGAAGAACTATAATCCAAAAGGTCCAAAAAGTATAGCCAAATCCGTGAAAGGAATCAGAGCTTTGCATGAGGGAGATACATTCCTTAATTTATAATAATTTCTAATATTTTGTAACAGTAAATTTTAATAACACAAAAAATCCGTATGTTCATGCCAGTACCGAAGTCCTGGGTACTGGGCTGGTGATACCCTCGAGGATTAATAGTCCACCAGCAGAAAGTGCATCTAACAATAATGTTTCGTTTGCTTTTAAATCACTTATAAAAAATCAATAATAATACAAAATAAAAACAATATTCAAAGATCTAAACTAATGTGTTGAATTGGTAACCTTTTGAAGAAGATTACCAGGATCGTTTTATAAATTAGAGGCACGGTAAACAGCATTTCCGTAAAAACTATCCCATTTGATACAGATAAGAACAAAAAATCTTTAGTTTTCTATGTTATGTCTTGTGTACTAGTATATGTCTCTCTAGTATCTTTGGCACCTTTTTTACTCTCCATTTGAATCTTTCTGTTGGATGGCTGTTCCTGCTGCATACTGGATAATTGTACGTCCTTTTTAAATTTACGTCTTTTTGAGTTGTTCGATGATTCCGTTGATGTTGCATGTCTCTTTTTAATTCTGTTGTGACATCATTTCAGGTGGTTGATGATACTGATTTCTTGTATCATATAGTGGTTGCATAAAAAGTTTTGATCAACTTTCAAACCTTGCTTTACCAACAAACATACCCCTCCTGATTATTAATAGAAACAAAAAGAAAAGTGCATGTTCTACTAGTATTCTATATTAAAATATAAAAAAGTGTATATGTTGTGTACAAGTTATCATTTTGTACAAATTGTAATTTGTACAAAAATATCGTACAAATTATAATTTGTATTTTGACTTTGTACAAATTACAATTTGTACAAAATTTTAAATAAATTTCACTTATAACTTGTACAATATTTTACAGTACGATTTTTGTTATTAAAAAGCATTGATATAGAAGATGTGGTATGATTGTCAATGAGACATTTTTTTTACAAGAGACTAAATGACACAGAAAATAACAACTATAGGTCACACTATAAAATACCTATTCAATAGACCTTATTTTCAAGATCTAAAAATACGTAAATGGAGACTTGAAATATAATTGAAACATGCATGCCAGGAATTACACAAGAATCTTGCCCTTGTGATAATTCTGATATAATAATAATAATTGGCTTCTTTGAACTACTAATAACTGAAAATCGAAAAATTTATTCATTTGTCCTTTTTAATTTCTGGAATATTGCCGATTGAATTAAAGGGCAAAATAAGCGAATATTTGTACAGTAGGCAAATAAAATAAGCGAAAAGCGTTCTTTAATTGGTCTTGAAATAAAAAAAAACTATGTTGTTACTGGTTGTTGGTGTATGGATTTCTATTGTAATGATGTAAAATAATCATGAGGTCACCAACTTCGTCTTTACGGTATGCATTACTTTTCGATTTTCAGTTATAATTCATGTAATTTAATGAGCCGAATTTATATGCAAAATTATACCAATATATGTGAAATAGCCGATTTTCAATTCCTTGACCTTTATTACGTGTCAGAAAACAGATCTAGAACTTGATGTTGGGGGGGGGGGGGATGTCATTAAATCTTTGAGGTACTTAATAAAGAGAGAAAAGAGGGACGAAAGATACTAGAGGGACAGTCAAACTCATAAATCGAAAATAAACTGACAACGCCTGGCTAAAAATGAAAGAAGACATACAATAGAACACATGACACAACATAAAGAACTAAAATATTATAAATGTTTTGATATTATATAAAGTAATAAGCACAAAATTTTGTGAAATTCTCAAATGAAGACAAACAAGAATGACGGAGAGAATAAGTCGTATTTAGATTGGAAATTACCACCACTAACTGCAAATACTCTCCTTTGTACCAATCTTTTGAGTTGAAGTCATGTTTAATTTTCTCTTACTGTTAATGACGTCTTTACACTAAATCCATACGATGTTGGATGTGTACTGATTGATATTTTAGTCTTAGATAAGTGATTTTTTTAGAGATGTAATTGGCTTCGATTTTTGTTGAATTCAAACAGTCTAACTTAACACCATTTGGACCTCAATGTGGACCAATTAAATACAGGACAAGATTTAGCAAACCCCTGAAATTCAATTTTTTTTTAATCAAACAAAGTTTATTTTGAGACCCTTTGGACCTTAATGTGAACCAATTTGAAAACGTTACCAACATTCAAAGATCAAAATACACGGTTATATTTGTCATATCAAGGAACCCCAATAATTCAAGTTTTGATGAAATAAAATAAATAATTTAAAACCTTTTGGACCTCAATATTGACCAATTTAAGAACGGAGTCCAAAATTCAAAATATATACACAAGTAGATTCAGAATATTTAAAAACTCCAAAAATTCAAGATCTTGAATTATGCTTTATTGAAATTGGTCAAGAAATTAGCAATTTATTTAAAGCATTATCAAAAGTATTGTTTTTTCCCACTTTTGTGGCTGAACGGTTAGGTCTATAACCCCTAAATCAATCCCAATCATTTCTTGCTATAGAAGCTTGTGGTACAATTTTATAGAGATCATTGGACCTAATATACTCAGTTATTGTTTGGAAACCAAAATATCATAGTTTCTAGCCCTTTATTCCCAAACGGTTCGTGTAATAACCCTCAAAATCAACCTGAGCATTTCCTTTAAGGTATGGAACCTTATACACATTTAGGGAGATCCATAGACTAGTATTCAAGTCATTGTCCAGTAACCAAAAGTCTTCGGACGACGAAGACGACGACAACATCATACCAATATAATACCGCAAAAATGTTGCAGTTGTATAAAAATGTTTCAGCTATTTAAATATTGCATATTAAGTGGAACACATATTATATTTATTTCAATTTCTTTATTTTTGCTATTTATAGATTTAATAGAATGGACTTGAAATAAATTTCTAAAAGACGAAACTCGAAAATGTACCCGTGTAATCACGCTTCATGTATTCTGTATTTGTGTCAAAAATAAACAAATAAAAAAAGAGTCTTCTACCTTCTGAAATATAAAGCTTTATAAATAGTTTCACCACAGGGTTTTCAACCACATGTCTCACATTCTGCAACTTTAGTGCACCTGAAATTTTTCCACTTCACGTATTTTGATTGAAGATCAACAAATAAGAAAATATGAACAGAACAAATAAAGAATTATCTAATTTTATAGATTTAGGAAAAACAACTTTGCAGCAGACACACCAACAATTGCTCACATTTTTATAGTTCTTAATTCGCTTAGTTTAATTAGGACTTTCAAATTGCCATACCAAAATTGCGCTCTATGTTTAACCTAACTCCAATAGGTTTTCAGATAACAGCATAAATTGCAAGAAAGAGGAATGGGTCCATTGGACACAGATGAAGTCCCTGCTTGCATATCATACAGTTAAAAAGGGACATGTCTGCATAATGGTAAAAGCGACGCTACCTTAATTTGAACTTTATCAAGGTTTTGTGGTAATAAGCATTTTGTATAAATTTCATAAAATTTGGTTGAGGTTAACTTTATTTGAGAACAGAAACCATAGTTTCAGCAATTTTTCCATTTGTACAGGATGGATAACTCTAGAACAATAAAAGTGACCCACCAACAATCCATCTTTATCTGTGGTAAGTGGTTATACGCATTGTGTATAAGTTTCATAGCATTTGGTTGAGGCAAACGTAAGTTACAGAGCGGAAACCAACAATTCAGCATTTTTTCCATTTGTGTAGGGGTATAACTCTTGAACGGTTAAAATGACACCATCAAAAATCAAACTTGATCTGTATTTTTAGTAGGAAGCATTTATATGTATAAGTTTCATACCATTTGGTTGATGCAAACTAAAGTAAAAGAACGGAAACCAAAAATTCAGAAAACGTAAAGGGACTGAACTGTAGAACGGTTAAAGTGTCGCCACCAAAACGCAAACTTGATCTGTATTTTGTGGTAATAAGCATTGTTTATATGTTTCATATCATTTGGTTGAGGCAAACAAAAGTTAGAGAACGGAAACCAACTTTGGGATGTACGGACGAACTGACGTACGTACGTACAGACGGACAAGGGTAAAACTTAATGCCCCCTCCGCTAAGCCCGGGGCATGAAATAACAATCTAGTTTAACTCAACATATGAAGGATGATTACTCCAAATTGGGTTGTCATAAATATGAGAGGTAAATGATCTAGTATGCTGATCCTTTTTGCTGTTTACACTTTTAACCTTGCTCTTAAAGTTTTCAAAAAAATAACAGCCAAAAAATAATGCGAAAAAATAGAAAAATGTAAATTTCAGCGGCTTTAATCTAAGAAAAGTACAAATGATGAAATGTCACACCTGCTGTACTTTAATTGCATATCATGTAAGAGTCTGTAACTGGAATCACATTATGGATGATTTATGTAAATGAGGTCAAGTCCAGATAAACCTTGCATAGCAAACATGTACACATTTTGGATCATACCATTCACCAAATATAGTTAGCCTACTGCTTAGTTTTAAAAAACATGCACAGCAATGAAACATGCCATGCTGCAATATATAGTTCGACTGTTTTCTTATGGTATCGGATAAACAGACATATATACCGCTGTTCGAAATTCATAAATCGATTGAGAAATAAAACAAATCCGGGTTACAAACTAAAACTAAGGGAAACACATAAAAAATAAGAGAACTACGACACAACAGAAACACAACATTAAAATGTAACACGCACAGAATTTAATTAAAACAATCATACCATATAGCTAACTTAGTAAGGCTTATATTATTTGAGAAGCACGTGACCTTACCATCATACCATACACCAAATATAGTTAGCCAACTGCTTATAGTATTGTAGAGAAATGTACACCTCACAATCAAACCATACAATGACAGGTGAATCCTACTTGACAGAAATGTACACCTTCCAATTATTGAATTCACCAAATACAGTTAACCTATAACGGTTATAGCATATGATAAATTGACAAAAACTAATTATGACCAATGAACCATGAAAATGAGGTCAATGCCAGATGAATCCTGTTAGACAGACAGCGATATACAACTTATAATCATTCCTCTCAAAGTAAAATGAACATATTAGCTCATAGTATCTGACCCATGATAAGATCGATGTCAGATGAACTTTGATTGAAGGACTTCTACAAGTTGCAAACATCACATAAACAAAATACAATTGTATTGTCATATGCTTTTGCTCGTAAATGAGTGAATATTATACAATACAAATTTTTTTTTTCAAGCAATCATTGAACCATAAAAAATGAGTCAATGACAGCCTGAAACTTCTTAACATAAGGCATCTGCAAACAAAGTATATTTCATTTTTTAACCCTGTCTGCTTACATTGCCCATGTGAAATTTTAAACTTTTGTTTGTATAAACATTGAACGAAAAAAGTATGTGATGTATATAATTTTCTGACGTCAGACACGCGAATCAATGAATGTGTTTGTAGATAGATGTGTTTGTGTTCTGTTAAATTGTTCCTTTTAAAATTGTTACACGATGATGACTGCTGTATCCATATTTTGACAATATTATTTATTATGTCTGTTTAGTTCACGCATTATTGTAAATATAACGGAGTTTAATGAGAGATTTAGCGCTATAAAACCAGGTTTAATCCACCATTTTCTACATTTGAAAATGTCTGTACCAAGTCAGGAATATGACAGTTCTTGTTCATTCGTTTTTGATGTGTTTTGTCATTTGATTTTGCCATGTGACTCTGGACTTTCCGATTGGATTTTCCTCCAAGTTCAGTATTTTTGTTATTTTACCTTTTATCACATGACAAAAAACTATATCTTTTATCAAACCGTCGATGAACCATAAGTTCAAGGACTATGAACATATGACTTGACTTTGGAACATAAGAACTCTTCATTCATGGTATGAATAATCAATGTTTTCTTCCTTCTAAGAAAGAAAGCTTTTACAGATAGTTTACGTGATCCTCAGCTAGAAATCCTTATTTTGCATTTGCTGGCGAGATAAACATAAGATGACAGATATTTCTGAAATTAACAGGGTTAATAGATCTTTTCCTGATTATTTTTGCAATTTACACTTTCAGGCTACCTAACATATTTAAACCAGATGATCCGCAGGGCGCAGCTTTATACGACCGCAGAGTTCGAACCCTAATAGTTGGGGTAAGTATGGACACAACATTCAAGCTTGAGACAGCTCTGAAGTTGGGTTGTGATTAAATAGTTGACACATCATAAGTTTCTGACACAGAATGAATGTGGTCTAAGAACTTAAACTTAAAAAAATTAAATTGGACATTTACCTATTATGGTCCAATATCCAAAATATAAATACATGGTTAGATTCAGCATATCAAAGAACCCCAATAATTCAATTTTTGATGAAATCAAATAAAGTTCAATTTTGGAACCTTTAGGCCTCATGTTGACCAATATGATAACCGGCCCAAAATATCAAAAATCTAAATACATGGTTAGATTCAGCATATATCAAAGAACCCCATATATTCAATTTTTGTTGAAATCAAACAAAGTTTAATGTTGGACCCCGATGTAGACCAACTTGAAAACTGGGCATATAAACAAAAATCTAAATACATGTTTAGATTCAGCATATCAAAGAACCCCAAGGATTCATTTTTGTTGATATCAAGCAAAGTTTAATTTTGGACCACGATTTGGACCAACTTGAAAACTGGCCCAATAAGCAAAAATCTTAATACATGTTTAGAGTCAGCTTAAAAAAACTTTTAATTTTGGACCCTTTGGACCTTAATGTAGACCAATTTGAAAACGGGACTAAAAATTAAGAATTAGCATACACAGTTAGATTCGGCATATCAAAGAACCCCAATAATTCATTTTTTTTATGAAATCAAAGTTTAATATTGGATCCTGTGGGCCCCTTTTTCCTAAACTGTTGGGACCAAAACTCTAAAAGTCAATCCCAACCTTCCTTTTATGGTCATAAACCTCGTGTTTAAATTTCATAGATTTTTATTTACTAATACTAAAGTTATGGTGCAAAAACCAAGAAAAATGCTAATTTTGGCCCCTTTTTCCTAAACTGTTAGGACCAAAACTCCCAAAACCAATCCCAATCTTCCTTTTGGAGTCATAAACCTTGTGTTAAAATTTCATAGATTTCTATTTACTTAAACTGAAGTTATAGTGCGAAAACCAATGTGTCTTCGGAAGGCCGACGACGACGACGACGCCAACGTCATACCAATATCCGACCGCAAAAAATTGTTGTGATCGTATAACAAATGACCGCAAAATACTGCAAAAAATAATTCCATGCGGAAAATGTTGTTTTCGGCAACGAAAAATTAAGAAAATACTAACTTTAAAACTTATTGTTCAAATATAAACACCAATTGAGTCTAAATATACATTCAGAAGTTAGTTAGAAGCAAACCTTTATGTCCGTGTAAAATTTAAAGTGCTGTGTTTTTCTTACATACATAAATATACAATGCAATACTTTTAAAATATCATAGCGGTGTTTTGTTATATCAATATTAGTACTTATTTTTATATATTTTGACAATTTTACCTATTATGTCTGTTTTGTTCACGCATCGTTGTAAATTTATATGACAGAATTTGATGAGACTGTCATACACGTGAAAGGTTTAGCGCTATTAAACCAGGTTCAATCCACCATTTTCAAAATTTGAAAATGCAGGTACCGATGGGGTTTAATAAACAATGTCGTAATCAAATAGCTAAGTATCAAAATTATTGTTCACATATATATAACATTTAGCATAAATAGACTTATTGAGAAGGGATTTAATTACGATGCTGTTGTCAGGTCATTAAAGATTGCATGTTTAGGAGTTAATATTGATTCACTTATAGGGTCTTTGCACAGGAACTAAACACATGTATTCATAAACCAGTTGTTGGCATGACACGGGTTATTTTCTTCTCATATATGTTATGATGGTATGATACTAAACCCCTAACGGGAAGGATTGTGCCTGATATTCATGTGATGAAATCAATAAGTTTAATTGAAGTCTGGAGCTGGCATGTCAGTTAACTGCTAGTAGTCTGTTGTTATTTATGTATTATTGTCATTTTTTTGTTGTAAATTCTTCTGACATCAGACTCGGACTTCTCTTGAACTGAATTTTAATGTGCGTATTGTTATGCGTTTACTTTTCTACATTGGCTAGAGGTATAGGGGGAGGGTTGAGATCTCATAAACATGTTTTACCCTGCCGCATTTTTGCGCCTGTCCAAAGTCAGGAGCCTCTGGCCTTTGTTAGTCTTGTATTATTTTTAATTTTAGTGTCTCGTGTACAATTTGGAGTTTAGTACGGCGTTCATTATCACTGAACTCGGGTGGTGGAATTTCTCGCTACATTGAAGACCTGTTTGTGACATTCTGCTGTTGTCTTTTCTATGGTCGGGTTGTTGTCTCTTTGACACATTCCCCATCCCCATTTCCATTCTCAATTTTATTTATAATGAACGCACCGAAATAATATATATCTGATATGCTCGAACGCACGCATGGAAGATTTTCTTTATTGATAACAATGAAACTAACTTGTGACAAAGATGAATCATACTGTTTAACACTAGTATTTTTTTGGTTCCTATATAGCGGGGTGTTCGCTATGAGCCAAGGCTCCGTGTTTTAGGTCCTACTTTGATCTATAATGGTTTACTTGAAACAAATTATTACTTTGATGGAAAGTAGTCTCATTCTAAATGATGGAACAAGAACGATAACGTCAAACAAAATACCAAATTAACAAATAAACAGCACTGAACGATCTAAGTTTATATGTATAGAAAACAGACATTTACATCTTATTTATTTGTTTTCTAAACATTTTTTTGGTATTTATTGAAGAAATGAATTTATAACAAGCGATACGGATTGTTATTTTGCACTAAGAAATGTTCGCTTATTTATACGATCGGTTACTAGTCAAAAACGAAAGTCAAATCTCTATTGCAACAATACAATCGGAATTCCCTCACGGTCATCGCAATGTAAAAGAGCGTCCACGCGGCGAGCTGATTATGTTCATAGAGATAAAGATTTACCAACGGGAAAAGTCTTTGATATCCAAAAAGAACTGTTCTCATTCTCAATATTTTTTTTCTATGTTAATAATAAATACATTTTCTGTTTGACAAGATTTTTTATTTTCGTTGCATCTGAAGTTGTTCAATTTATAGTCTGAGGCTACTCAGTTGGTATCTTCAAAGTTCGGGACATCAGCGTTTGTACATTTTAATTTGTTTGGAACATTTATTTTACCATTTAAATATTCATTGTAATTTGGAGCTGGATTGTTTGAATGAATGTTTTTTTTCTTTTAAGTAATGATATTTTTTGTCTATTTCGATATTACCCATGTGGATAGGCTATAGCAGTGTGACATCAAGGGCGGATCCAGCCGTTTTCAAAAGGGGGGGGGGGTCCAACCATATGTCCCTATTCAACTATTCAAATGCATTGATCGGCCAAAAAAAAAGGGGTTTCCAACCCCCGGAACCCCCCCCCCCCCAACCGTACCCCTCCCCTTGGATCCGCCACTGGACCTTTATTAGAATCTAATAGGTCGGTAAACTATGTACAACCGCATTTAAATTCCGTCATTGCATCATCACTTCAAATAGAATTAGTTGGTTAAACCATGTGATTGAAAACAATAGACTGAACAGGCTGTTAACACTTTCAACTATCAATAGGGTCAAGCAACATTTTCGAAATGATAAGTTCATGTAAGCGTTAATTTTGTTACAGATACGAAATTGATATTGATCCTCAAACATTAAGCCGGTCATGAACTATGTTTGTGCATTATGTTTGCGATTTTCTTGATATGCATTGTGACGTGTCAACGTATTCATTTTATATTAGAAAACTATAGCAGTTATGTTAGGAAAGTATCGCATTCATAAATTTTTGATATTAAAAAAACATCGCTATGATATAAGACAAACATCGCATTGATACTATAAAATATAGCAGTATCTTTGACTTTTCTATAGGTGATTTTAGCTTAGCAAACAATTGAATTCATCTCAATTGCATTCCACTGAATTTGCTACAACATGATATTTATTGAATGTGTACATCTACAATTGATAAATCGTGCATTTATTTTTCATTTATTCAACAATTCAATTTTCTCGTTTAAATACATCGTATGTGTTATTACATAAAATAATTCATGGAAATTATACAGCAGACGTATGTCGTTTTAAATGTCACCCTATTTTGAGAAAAGAGTCATTACTTTATACCGAGAAATCTGCCTTTCTTCGAACAAATGCTAACATTCGACTGAAATTTCCCACAATGCAACTCGTTGATATAAGACAATATCGCTCGTTGATATAAGAAAAGTTTACGATTCACTTCTTCCATAGACTGTATTTGTACACTTTAATTTAAACTGTAATTGTTCTGCTTCTCGGGGTGTTTTGATTGACAAATACAAATTGTTGTCACCGTACTTCCTTCAACAATGAGCAAAGCCCATACCGCATAGTCAGCTATAAAAGGCCCGATAAGACAATGTAAAACAATTCAAACGAGAAAACTATCGGCCTTTGGTTTGGGTTACTTCAATCTTGCCTCACAATAAGATTAAAGAATATTTTGTAGACATACAGGTTAAGGGGAGGGTTGGAATCCCGTTAACCTGTTTAACCCATTATCTATGTATGCCGCTGTCCAAAGTCAAGAGCCTGTAATTCAGTGGTTGTCGTTTGTTTATGTGTTTCATCTTTGTTTATCGTTCATTTTTTGTGCATACATTAGGCCGTTAGTTTCTCGTTTGAATTGTTTTACATTGTCATTTCGAGGCCTTTTAAAGCTGACTATGTGGTATGGGCTTTGCTTATTGTTGAAGGCCGTACGGTGAATTTGTAGTTGTTAATTTCTGTATCATTTTGGTCTCTTGTGAAAAGTTCTTTCATTGGCAATCATACCACATCTTCTTTGTTATAAATATGGTTTCGATCCATTGAGCAGTTTTTAAGAGCAAATTTCAAAATGAAATTCATGGACATAAAGACGCCAAGACAGACAAGGGACACAAAGTGAAGGTAAAAGCTCACATGTCCAATCGGGCTGGCTTAGCTAAAAATAATTTAGATACAAATATTCTGCCTTATGTTCTACCTCGCTATGCTAGTCCGAACATAAATTATTTCTCATTCTATATAAAGAAACAACAAAGACTAGTATGGCAACAGGTACACACCATGCAAACAGTTTTAATATAACATTTTTTTCAAAATATATGTATACTGTGCAATCGAATATTAAAGTCCATACATCATGCGTCATTATATTATCTATATAATCATCTCAACTAGTTCATACTAATATCTACAAAAAAAAATACAAAGAATTAGGATTTATACAAAGCATAATATTACAATCTAAATGTAGTAAAGTTGTCGAACAAGTTTGGTGTGTGAAATCTCGATGAAATAAAAAGGGCGGGTAAAAAAGTATATAAAGTCCGAAAACCGAATTACTCAGTATTCCGCAACAGAAATATGAAGAAATCTCAAAACCAAAAAGAAATATAATTATGTTCTACCTCGCTATGCTCGTCCGAACATAAATTATTTCTCATTCTATATTAAGAAACAACAAAGACTAATATGGCAGGAGGTACACACCAAACAGTTCGACAAAACAAAGGAAATATGTGTAGATTAGTATAAATAAAATACAAAAATAGCAATTTACAAATTCAAATTATTGGTAACAGATAACCTGTTACATAAATTTTCTTTTATGTAACCGTCTCTTGAAAAACCTGACTTCCATCGACCGTGTGCTTTTACTAATCTTTCTGGTAGTCTATTATGAGCTGCCTGAGTCACGCCTCCACTTCTCAAACTATGAAGGCCAAATTTACTTTTATCAAAACCTGCTTGATACAAAGCATCTAAAAGTAGCTCTCTTGCTCTAGTGTATGATATAGGTTTGTTAATTTTGCATAACGCATAACTGTTTTTACTTTTTAAGAATGTAATTGCTCTAAATACATATTCGCTGGAAATCACAGAAATATTTGTTAATTTTAAATATCTCTCTAACTTTGTTACTGGACACAAGTCTGTTTTGGTTCTAACAATACAAATAGTGTTACCCTGTCTAAACACATCAGTTTTACTACTTTCTATAATAATTTCGAGATGAGATTTCTGAAAAGTTAAATTAAATGCTTTAATATTTGCAAGCTCGCTGAAACGCATAAAACCGGCATATCCCAACAGCATCAAACAACATATTCTTAAATTCTTAATGTTATTCAAATCTTCATAATTATCGAAAACTTTTTGTAAAATTTTAGCTGTAATTGGTTCTTTTTTATTAACGGGCTTTGATAAAAATTCTGGTTTCTCCAAAAATCAACTGCAAAAATGTTTCAGAAAACACTGAATTGTACAAGTTAAGCTCACTCCCATTTAATTGCGTAATAAGCATTTTGTAAAACTGAAGAAGATACTTCCAGCTGAATTAAATATGATGAATAAAGTGCAATGTTAGCAACTGACGATGGTAACGCACATAAGTCATAATTTGTACACCAAATGTTAAATTTTTTAAAAGCGTAATCATAAACTTTTATAGTGTTTTTACTTTTGCTGGACATAACAATACGGGATAGTTTATCAGCGAGGTTGCGTAAAAGATTTTCAAAAGAATTCATATCTTTCCAGTGAGAAAAATTAAACCGAACCTGAAAGGAAAAGAAAGCAATTAAAAAAAATGACTTATATTGCGCCAATTATCGTATCTTGTAAGGGTCTCCGTCACAGAGTTGACAAATCCCATCACAGGAGATAGAGTCCCATCACGGGAAAATAAACGAAATCCCATCACGGGAACGTAAACAAAATCCCATCACAGGAAATAATATATTCAGTTATAAACACCCATATCAGGTTAAGAATATCAATACCCATCACGGGTTATTACAATGTCTGAAATAAACTCCCATCACGGGAAAATTAATACTAGTATATAATTGCCGTCAGCTTCTGAAATCTAACCTCAAGACGAGAATGTTAAATGATAATTTCTCAGCAACGAAAATACTGTTAATATCTGAACCTTTTTGAAAAAACTTCTTGGGATTTTGCGTACTCGATTACATCTTTCACGAAGTATTTAAATCTTTGATCATTAAATGACCACAATAAAGGCCAAAAAGGTGACGATGTCCATTTCGGTATGACTAAAGTGCCTTGACCTTTACAGGTAAACAGGTGTGAAATTGATCTACTAATTCATTTTACAGGTGGTACAACCCAACAGTTAATTCTGTCTAATTTTGTGCGAAAGCGTCTACTCCACTGGTCCCGGGGCACCAATAAGGAGAATAGAAATTTGCCAACTTTCGGTTATTGCTGTCTGCAAATAGGTCGCACGTGTATGGGCCTCACGCTTTATATAAATATAAATAGGATACAAACCAATCATCAAAGTCAAAAATTTTACTGTAAATATCATCAATTTGATTTTGATTTCTAGGTATCCATTCTACTTCTAGAGAAATGCTGAATTTTAAACAAAAATTAAAAATGTCAATTGTAATATCTTGTAATTCAGAGTTCATGCTGCCTGCCTTTAAAATTCTTGTACAACGTTCTGATTATCAGTGTAAACTTTAACTAAACGATTGCTGAAACATTGAACCAAAGAAGATAAAGTAATAAAGCCGGCCTTTAATTCTCTATAAGTCGAACTGTTAGATGCTTCTATATAAGACCACATCTTGTGGACTACTTGATATACTGTCTCTACTATAAAACCAGCACATGCATAACTGCTAGCGTCTGTATACACTATTTTGTCGGGTAGATAGGTTTGTTGGAATTGATTTTTTCTAGGTAAAGTATGACATTTATTCAACCAAAAATTTAATGTTAAAATTATTCTTTCTTCCCAAAAACGAGAAGTAGCAAACAACATCATCATATTTCTACTCATGATCCTACAAATATTACCTAAACTAGGCATGAAAGAAATAGTTTTCCCTGTAATTCTGGCTAACTGTTTTGCTTGCTGACAGCGAATTACAGGAAAGTTTATCTATGTCTTTTTTAAAACGAAAAATTTTATCTATAGGAAGATCTAAAGTTGAATTATGCAAATCCCATTCGAAACCCAGCCAAGTTAATTTTTGAGTAGGCTTCGAAACGCTTTTTTCTTGGTCAACGAAAAAAACTGTGGATTTAAGATCTAACTGCAAGATATTAGATAAAACTTCAGAAGAGTGTGCATAAGACTCTACTCCCCAACCATCATCAAGGTATTATAATATAACCCTAATACCCTGCGAACGCCAATGCTTGACGACAGGACGTAAAACTTTTGAAAACACATGTGCTGCTGTAGATAACCCAAATGGGAGAGCTGAAAATTTAAAGTATTTAGTTGCGTTCTGAAATTTCCAGGAAAATCCTAAATATGTCTGGTCTTTATGAACGATCACGTGATGATACCCGCTAGTTAAATCGAATGTTATCATGTATCCGTCTTTAACTGTGTATTGTAAAGCCTCCGCTACACCTTCAAACTTAAATTTCCTTTTTTTCTATAAATTGATTGACGTGCCTTAAATCTAAGATCAACCTTTCTTTACCTGAGGCGTTAACTGATACGGTTAGTGGATTTATAACAAAAGGAATGTGATATTTGAATTCAATAGATGCCCCCGTTTCTAATAGTCCGGCCGATCGGTGAAAAAAATGCTCAAATAATGCGGAAAGAACCAAATTTTGCATGATGGTACATTTTGATGTACTGAGCAAAATAAGCAATGGACCCACCATCAAAATTCAATATGGCGGCTAATTTCAAAACGGGCGCCATACATTCTAAAATATTTTCCAGTATTGCACAAACCATAGTGGATTTGATGCTGGAAGCATAAAATTCAACCAATTTTAATGATTTGGTGTACTTAGCAAGATTTTGTTTTGATATATCTTTGAAATTTTAAATGACGGCTATTTTTAAAATGGCCGCCTTGAAAAAAATGGAACTATTAATTATTGAGAATTGACCTGAATTTAATCATTTCATTAAAAGAGGGACGAAAGATACCAAAGGGACAGTCAAACTTAAGTATAGTGTCATTTTAGTCTCTCTTCCAGTTCTGTCCTTTCGATTTTCCCTGGATGGTCATTTCATATACAAGTTAATAGCTTTCATAAAAAGCTGCAGTATTAGCTTTCATTAAAAGCTGCAATAGCAATATTTTTTGTCTTAGGTTACACATAAAAGCTGTGATTTGAGATTTATCTGCCGTAAGATATTATTCATTGTCTATCTTATTTTTTGGTTTGCAATATTTTGAAATTTGAGATTTATACTGTGATTTGAGATTTGTATAACCACAAATCAGTGAAATGGCAGGAATTGAGGACAAGAAGGACTAGAATATTGAATTGGTAGAAACTGACTCACTTAAAGATATGGAGAAACCCAAAGTTGAATACACTATAACAGAGGACAACCCTATCCAACAATTGTAACAAGAGTTTTTGGCAGATAGGAAATCTAATGCTCAAAAAACAGCTGAGATTGACTGCAATGCACAACAGAGCGAAGCGCGAATTGTTAAAATATGTTTTGGGTTCATAGCAGCTTCAGCAGTCTGAACAGAGAATATACCACAAGGCTAGTGGAAAGCGCTTACACCGATGAAAAGTTTAATGCTGTGGTCAGACAGATGGACGAGCTGACAGCAACTGAGGAAGAAGACATTTGAACAGCAGGGTTCTTTCCTTAAATTGCATCTGTTGTAAGTAAATTAGCGGAGAAGCGAAATAAAGAAGTAAATATTCCTGCAATGGACATCTACGCCAAAATTTGACCGTAGCCAGTACAACGTTAGTACACCAAAAGTCGAAACAAACTCCCTGCCTTGGGTCTTTCCCCAATAATTCAAATGAACCATCAACCGCACAACCATCAACTCTGGTGAATGCAAATTTGGTCTCTTCAACTATAGTCGGAAGTCCTATGGCAGGGTCATTTGCCCTGATGAGAAAGTTCAAATTATTCAACAACAACCTCCATTTAAGGACAGAAACCCCTAGTACAAATACCAGCAAATGGCTAATGTGTCTTCTAACGTACAACCTACTAAAAATTAATAATTTTGGGTTTAGAGCAGCACACCATTACAGAAACAATTGACTGCAATTGGATCTATCAAGTTTTTCCAATGCTGACGACAGTGCCTGCTAGCAGTATAACCCCTGTCGAGTAAATGGTTGTCCTCCCACATTCATAACTCCAATTATGACAGCTTCACCAGCTCCTGGGGCTCTAAGAGGCTTGCCACAACAGCAAGCTGACTTCACTGACCGATCCAGGAAAGGGGAAAAGAAAACCAAAAGAGAGTGACATATCAGCTCTTCTTCAGATTGTAGAGAGAAGATACATGATGGCATGACAATTCTGTTGCAAAGAACCGGAGCCGAAGCCCACAGCTCCCAAAAATGCAAATATTCAATGGAAGAGGATCCATGACTTGGGAGGCGTTCATTTACCAATTTGAACGGACTGCCAGTAAACGACAATGGGAAAACAGGAAACAGGTGTGTAGTCTCTTAGATTGCCTTGATGATGTTGCCTTGGAGTACTCTCGCAAGGTAAACGCAAATGATGACTCCAAGGTCTTAAGAAAAGCATTGAAACAGCGCTTCAGGAATAAAGACATTCAGACATGATTGGAACCGAAAAATTCCTCTTGAAGATAAAGATTTTGCAAGGAACCCAGAAACGATCAATAAGGCGTTTAAACAATTGAAAACTTCAATATCCAACCAAATTGCGATATATGGACCAACAAGTGCCAATTATGCCCATCGGCAAGTCTTCTTTGCTGATGGCGTAGTATCCCCGACCGATAAAGAGAATAAGAGCAGTCCTTTGGTAAATGAGGTGCGTAACCTCACTCAAATTGTCACAAAAACTAGCTGGTGTAATGCTTTCAACTAATTAGCGTAACCGTGGATTGGCCGATCAATATAACCTTGGGCCTTCTGAGCAATATGATCTTGGAAGATTACCAGATCAATGGAAGATCTTCTGATAAATATACACATTGAAGATCCCCATAGCAATATAATCGTAGTAGATCGCCAGATAGAATTATATTCAAGTGTAATGCATATCGACCAGCAACACCATCACCAAGCCAAAGATCATATAGTAAGTCCCTAAGGACAACGGTCAGCATCTCCACGGACAAACTCCAGAAATCTCAGTTATTTCACACAACAGTCACTTTCACCAGGAAACAGAGCAAATAAAAGCACAACTTCAACAACGGAGTCTTCTAACAACAACGGGTCGACCAGTAGGCCAAACGTTCGACTTCACTGTCTATTTGCCATGAAACATCACCTCATGACAAAACCAAACAGAGGTCCACGTCCTCGTCCGATATTGTCATTGAGACTAACCATTAGAAAAGCCTAGCAGTTCGAGATGTTATATATGAATAGAAAGTGAGCATAAATGTGGACACTGTTGAAATGATAACATTAGTGAATGAGAAATTATTTCCAGTAGACATTGATGATTTGGAGACGGAAATGATAAGTGGATTGTTTGATCAGCTGGTTTACTGGGAAGATTTTAAAGAACAAACTCTCTCGACATTGATAGAGTAAGAATGCAATGGGATGTATGCAAAGCGCCCTTAAGAGACAATGTTGTACTTGTGGTAGATATTTTGGACACACTGGGCGCAGTGATTAATCTGATTACTCGCACACTTACCATTAACAACAAAGTGATACATGCGGCATTTGTTAACAGTGGAGGTGTGATTTCAACTAAGCAAGTTTGCATAAAACAAACAATCACAGTTCTACCAAACTCTGAAATGACTATTACTATTAAAAGTGCTGAACAGGAGTTCACTTAAGAACCATTCCCGCTGACTAGTTAGAAATGGAAGTAGTTCTCCCTTAACCATTTTAAAGAATGGCAATAGTCACAGCCGCCTAAAGAAAGCTACACCTATATTGCAATTGGTTACATAGAGTAATTTAACGATATAGTGGGTGTGACAGATGAAACCTGATAAGTGACGTACGACGTGGCATTGACGAGACACGAGACAAGGTTCCCTCGGCACGGACTCAAAGTTCAGATAAGTTACCTAATATGCCACCACTTTTAACCGACCTATATCAATATTAAATCGACTCATTTCAACCTGTTTAATTCCAGCCATTAACATTGAAAGCGTTTTAAGAACAATTACAATTATAACATCTTACATATTGATTAACATTTTAATTTTCACTATTTATTTTTGTATATGCAGCCATATTTGCAAATTTAAGCGTTCAAGAACTAACCAAACTATTTTATTTATATTTAGAAATTAATTGATATATCTATAATACTAAAATTACGAGGTCCAATTTGTCAGCCGTCATCACGTAAAAACGACGAATCACAGAATTTAACTTTATATATAACTAATATAGTACAAAGGTGTAGATTAAAAATTACACCACTCCAGGCCCTTTTGTTTTCCACGTAATTAATATTGCCAATAATTAAGAAGTTCCGGGTCGAGTCCGCTACCGATACCAATAGTATATTCACCTGTTACCTATTACCTTATCTGTACGTTCCGCATCTGACAGGCGCACCACCAAACGTTATATTCAGGATTAATATGCTATATACACGGGTCATAACCACAGGGTTGACACTACTAAATTGTCAAATTGTTACCTGTTGTAGTATTTTAATCAGTAAGACGTTCTAAGATAACAATACGAATACTAACAAGAGTGCACACGCTGAAATGTCTCGCCTTCTATACTAATCATTGATATTATGTTGATAGTCCTAAGTATAAAGCTAAGCTTTATTACAACTGTCACATAAACTTAACATTAACCAAGATAACTAAACAAAGACCAATGAACCTTTTAAAAGAGGTCCAGGTCAGATGAACCATGCCAGGCAGACAGGTACAGCTAACAATGCTTCTATACAATATATATAGTTGACACATTACTAAAAGTTTAAGAAAAATAGACCAAAACACAAAAACGTAACACTGTGCAATGAACCATGAAAATGAGGTCACGGTTAAATAAAACCTGCTCGACTGACATAAAGATCATAAAATATTTCCATACACCAAATATAGTTGACCTATGGCATATAGCATTAGATAAAAAGACCAAAACTCAAAAACTTAACTTTGACCACTGAACCATGAAAATGAGGTCAAGATCACATGACATCTGCCCGCTAGACATGTACACTTAACAATCATTCCATACAACAAATATAGTAGACCTATTGCATATGGTATGAGAAAAACAGACCAAAACACAAAAATTTAACTATAACCACTGAACCATGAAAATGAGGTCAAGGTCAGATGACACCTGCCAGTTGGACATGTACAGCTTACAGTCCATCCATACACCGAATATACTAGCTCTATTGCTTATAGTATCTGAGATATGGACTTGACCACCAAAACTTAACCTTGTTCACTGATCCATGAAATGAGGTCGAGGTCAAGTGAAAACTGTCTGACAGACACCAGGACCTTGCAAGGTACGCACATATCAAATATAGTTATCCTATTACTTATAATAAGAGAGAATTCAACATTACAAAAAAACTTTTTTTTCAAGTGGTCACTGAACCATGAAAATGAGGTCAAGGACATTGGACATGTGACTGACGGAAACATCGTTACATGAAGCATCTATATACAAAGTATGAAGCATCCAGGTCTTCCACCTTCTAAAATATAAAGCTTTTAAGAAGTGAGCTAACGCCGCCACCGTAGCCGCAGCCGCCGCCGTAGCCGCCGCCGCCACCGGATCACTATCCCTATGTCGAGCTTTCTGCAACAAAAGTTGCAGGCTCGACAAAAATCTGGACTAAAAATAAGGCGTATAGGTACAGTTTTCAATTTGTTAGTGGGCATGACGTAAAACAGCGAAGCAAAGAATTCAACTTTATTAATAACTTCTATAGGACAATGCTGTTGATTAAAAAATACTCCATTCCATGACCTTTTGTTTTCCAAATAATTAATATTATTGTTTCAGTTCGACGGGTTCAAACAGAAAGACTTGAAAGCAGAGAAAAACTGTGTATCTTATAATCGGCATGACTTTATCAGATGACAATACTAATACTAAAATAAGGCTTGCGCATAGTTATATACTTTAATTCAGTCACGGACCCGTGATATCACGGGTGTGTTCTAGTATATATAAAAAATTCAAGAACATGAAGACCGATTTTTAAGGATCATTACTCATGTTACTTTAATTTCCGAAATTATTTAAAATACCTTGCGAACAATCTTGATATTTATAACGCTTTTCCGCCATCTTAAAAATGGCAGCCATATTAGATTTTTCTGAGTGGGTCCATAGCTAAAATCAAAGGGTATACTACCAAGAACTACTGTGCAAAGTTTCATGCTTTTCTCATCAAGTGAACAATTCTGCTCTATATCTGCACCAATCGGCCGGACTATAAAAGCTTATTATTAGCACGCTCCACGAATACTGAATGTTCAAAAGCAGAAGTATTATTGCTCAATCTAACTGATGAAGGATTTTCATAGAAAGGTATTAAATAACCGCTAGAAATTACGTTGAGAACAAAATTGTTTGCTTTTAAGTTATCTTTCCAAAATGAAAAGTTTTCGTTAAGACTACCAACATATAATGAGGTTTTTTCTTTAAGTGAATTTTCATATTCATAATCTTGCTCGTGTAAATGATAAAACTGCTACTTAACTGTTTCGCTGTTGCTGCTTCTCTGGGGGTATCTGCCTGCTTTCCTGGGACATTGACCCAAATGACCTTCCTCGTTGCAGTAGAAACAGCGGGTTGCTCCTTTCTTTCCACCACAGTTCTCGCTTGATGTGTAGATTCCTTTTCCACTAGCCGCACTCCTGCTCCTAGATGAGTCTTCTGAATATGTTGAGCTAGGGCGACGAACAAGATCAGACGTAGCCTTTTCATCAACTGGGTTCTTGTAATAAGGGTTGGGTCGATCGGCTTTTACGTACTTGTCCCTCCTCTTCATTTTCGCTCTGTATACTGCCTGCTTTAGCCTAGTTGCCTCTTCTGTACTTTCGGTTAACCTGTTCAACTACATCCCAACCATATTTGTCGGCTATGCGGAGTAGCTTATTCCTTTCTTTTAAAGCTGCTT
This sequence comes from Mytilus galloprovincialis, assembly GCA_037788925.1. Classification (NCBI taxonomy): domain Eukaryota; kingdom Metazoa; phylum Mollusca; class Bivalvia; order Mytilida; family Mytilidae; genus Mytilus; species Mytilus galloprovincialis. The sequence continues at coordinate 68,447,921 of CM075330.1, read as the reverse complement.
CTGCTTGCTCCAAGGCTTTTACTGCTGCACCGACAGAACCCCGCTCTAGAAAATCTGTCGCTCTGCTAAGTTCATTTATACGAGCAGTAATGAACTCGTGCTGCCTTCCATTGCCCTCGAATTTAAACTTAGGAGCGATTGATGGTAAACGAGAACTCTTTTCCAGGGAACTAGTGCCAATCTTGTTGTGCCAAAATTTGTGCGTAAAGATCTTTCTTGTGTCTAACTAAAGCGGTATCTAATTGACGGGAAAACAAAGAAAGGGCGTCTTCATGAGAAAATCTTACACGATTACCTGGGTCTGTTTGATTTGGCTGTTCATTATCTCGGTTGGTAACATCGTGTGGGTCTTCCTCATCACTCATGTTGAACTAAAGTTGTAGAACAAGTTTGGTGTGTGAAATCTCGATGAAATGAAAAGGGCGCGTAAAATACCGAAGTACTCAGTATTCCGCAACAGAAATAGGAAGAAATCTCAAAACGAAAAGAAATACAATTTTAATAAATATAAATTGCTTACTTTTTATACTAATAGTAAACATGATAGGTATGAATCTTATAAACCTGTTATATTGATCAATAAGAATGAAGATTCGGTAATTTTGTTTTTAGAGTGAAAGAATATTTAATGTAGTATGTCCAATCTTAAAATTATTAAGGGTCAATTTCGTTTTTGGAATGTTTATTTATCACATTAACTATGTCACGGTATCCTCTTTCAGAAGCAATCATCAAAGCTGACTCGCCATAGTTGTTACATGTTTTCCAGTTTGCTCCTTTGTCTAACAAAAACTTTACCATTTTTGTTTGTCCACCACAACAAGCGAACATTAAAGATGACCAGCCATCGTTGTCACATTTGTTAAAATCTTCTCCTTTGTCTAACAACAACCTTACTATTTCTATATGTCCACCATTACAAGCGCACATTACAGGTGACCAGCTATCCTTGTGACATTCATTATAATCTGCTCCTTTGTCTTACAACATCTCCACTATTTCTGTATGTCCATCACTACAAGCTCTCACAATAGGTGACATGTCGTCTTTGTCACATTTATTATAATCTGCTCCTTTGTCTAACAACATCCTTACTATTTCTGTATGCCCTTCAATACAAGCTGTCATTACAGGTGACCAGCCATATTTGTCACATTTGTTAAAATCTGCTCCTTTGTCTAACAACAACCTTACTATTTCCATATGTCCACCATTACAAGCGCACATTACAGGTGACCAGCTATCCTTGTGACATTCATTATAATCTGCTCCTTTGTCTAACAACATCTCCACTATTTCTGTATGTCCATCACTACAAGCTCTCACAATAGGTGACATGTCGTCTTTGTCACATTTATTATAATCTGCTCCTTTGTCTAACAACATCCTTACTATTTCTGTATGCCCTTCACTACAAGCTGTCATTACAGGTGACCAGCCATATTTGTCAAATTTATTACAATCTGCTCCTTTTTCTAACAACATCTTTACTATTTCTATTTGCCCTTCACTACAACCTCTCATGCCATGTGACCAGCCATCATTGTCACATGTCACATCAATACAAGCTATCCCAATAGGTGATATGCCGTCATTGTCACATTTATTATAATCTGCACCTTTGTCTAACAACATCTTTACTATTTCCGTATGCCTTTCACTACAAGCTCTCATAACAGGTGACAAGCCATCATTGTCACATTTATTATAATCTGCTCCGTTGTCTAACAACATCCTTACTATGTCTGTTTGACCATAAATACAAGCTCTCATCACAGATGACCAGCCATCATCGTCACTTTTATCATAATCTGCTCCTTTTTCTAACAACATCTTTACTATTTCTGTATGTCCTTCACTACAAGCCATCAAAACAGGTGACCAGCCATCATCGTCACATTTATTATAATCTGCTCCTTTGTGTAACAACATCTTTACTATTTCTGTATGCCCTTCGCTACAAGCTCTCATAACAGATGACCAGCCATCATCGTCACTTTTATAATCTGCTCCTTTGTCTAACAACATCTTTACTATTTCTGTATGTCCTTCACTACAAGCCATCAAAACAGGTGACCAGCCATCATCGTCACATTTATTATAATCTGCTCCTTTGTCTATCAACAGCTTTACTATTTCTGTATGCCCTTCACTACAAGCTCCCATAACAGGTGACCTGCCATCATTGTTACATTTATTATAATCTGCACCTTTGTCTAACAACATCCTTACTATTTCTGTATGTCCATTACTACAAGCTCTCGTTATAGGTGACCTGCCATCATTGTTACATTCATTATAATCTGCACCTTTGTCTATCAGCATCTTTACTCTTTCTGTTTGACCATCACTGCAAGCAATCATTAATGGTGAGCAACCATTATTATCACATTTATTACAATCTGCTCCTATGTCTAACAACATCCTTACTATTTCTGTCCAACCTTCACTTGCAGCTACATTCAACGGAGTTGTCTCATCATTCCTACACTGATTAACATCAACATCATGTTTAAAACACCAAACAATCATTGGAATATCACCTTCAAAACATGACATCAACAGAGCAGTATCTTTGTTTTCTACATCATATGTATGGGCTAATTGTCTCTGGTAAGATATATCTAGTTCATTCAAACGAAAGTGAAATTTTTTTCTGAACTGAGGTATCTCCATATTTATGTTACAAAATACATCATTGACTTTACCCTTTGACCAGTCCTCAATCATTCTGAGTATGTACATTTGATGATATTCAGGCGCAACAATTGTTATAAATTGATCTATATTGTTTTGTCTTTCTAAAAAAAATCTTTCACTTATTAACCCACTATGAGCATTCTTGATCAAGCAGCGGATTGCTTTCTGTCCAAAGTAGTACACCAAAAAGTCAAAAATTTTGTCATGAATAGTTTTGTAGATGTTTTGTTCCTTTTTTAAAAATGTATGTATAAATGAATTGAGGTCTTCCTGTAAAATAAGTCTTGATGTCCCTCTGTCCAGTTTACATGCCTCACATGTGTTATCAATAATAGCTCTTGTTTCTTCATTCACGTCCTCTGTTAATATTTCCTCATTTAAATTGTTGTTAAATATGACACATAAAGCCAAAGCACAATATTTACTGAAAAATCCTTTTTTCTGTAACTTGTCTATCTCTGCTTCATAAACTGTAAACGGATTTTGGAAGAAATCTGTGATGTTAAGTGCAGGATTTGCATTATACAATTTACATAAAAGTGGGAAACAATCATATAAATCATAATATTCTATAACCTCAGGAGCTTTTGTTTTAAGATAAAACTCAGCTATTGACTTCTTTTCAGCTTTTGACAAGCACATGCTTTCTGATAATAAGTTACATACACATGAATTGAAGACTGGTTCAAATTTGTCATCCTGATACACTTGTAATCGACATGCTACAATTATTTTAGAAAGTTTTTTTGAAAGGATCTTTTTAATTCTCTCTATGAAAGGTTCCCAAACTTTAATGTCAGTCTGGTTTAAAGAATAGTTTCCATATAAATCATCAATAACAAACAACGTTTTCTTGGTTGGGTTATAAAATTTGATAATGTCACCTGGGTCTGTCACTGGAAGTACATCATACCCTTCTAGTTCCATCTGCAATGCCACATGTCTGAGTGTTGCCGTCTTTCCTACGCCTGAACTAGCAGTAATGGTTACACAACTGTTCTCCTTTATACATTTCAGTACATGTTTTGCAGCTCTGGTTGATATACACATCTTTTCATTGTCCTTCCACTCCACAAGGATCTCATTAATTTGTGCTGGAAAAGAAATTATAGAATACTTATTACTATAAGATGTGGTAGGATTGCCATTGAAACAACTTTCCACCAGAGACCAAATGCATAGAAATGATCATTCTCAGGTCACCATGCCTTCAACATTTAGCATGTTTAGTAGAACTCATAACACAGTCATCCATTATAGACAGTCTTTAATTAGATTATTCTGCAAGTTTTGCAGGTCATATATGTATGGTTATTATCCGAATTTTCCTTTTTCAATCACATACAAGAGTTTGCTAATTCCAAATAATTCAACTATATAGACAAGAATATTACCACAAAGTATACATGATATACATGAAATAGTTGTACTGTTATGCTATATCAATTTTGTGTGATTTATTGAATTAAAGAGACAGAGTTGCTATCTCTAAGAATATCTTTAGCTTTAGGCATTAACGTTAATCCCTTTTGATTTTTGGTGTTGCATTTGGTACTTTACAGTATAACTCGGGAGAGAAAACCGGGTTGGAAATCCCAGGTTTTTCCAACCTGAAATGTGTAATACTGGGCAATACAATTTTTCAAAGCTTAATTTTACACTAAATAGTAAAGAAATGCAATATTTTCAAGTTATTTATACTTAATCATGTCAACGTATACGTTTTAAACAGATATACACATTGAGTCATTTTCAGAAGATACAAATATTAAAGTTCTTCCTTTTCTTATTTATTGATTGAATACAGAAAAGTTTTGCTCATTTAGGATGATTTGTTTATTTAAAAAGATGGATGTTACATGATTATTTAAAAAGGGAGTTTTTTTTTCTCATTTATTTTTCCCCGACAAACGAGCCTGTCAAAATTGGGGGCCCCTTAGTTTCGTCCCTGTGCAACTTATGGTTGATGTAACAGTGATTATCAATAAAATATGTTTAAAATTTAAAAAAATAAATAAATTGTGTAGTGTATAAATACAGTGAATTGGATTGTTTAAATACTATACAATTATATTGCAAAATACATATATTACTTATTTCTTAGTGATGTCTATGTAAGTATGATAAACATGTTTCCACACTAAACATATTAATGAGTAGCTATGCAAGAATCTGTTTCTCTAATGATTCTGAAATACATATTAATTTTTTATCAACGAAAATCCCCTTCTAGTGCCTTCTACGTTCCACAGTTATCAATTTCTCTAGAAACAACTGTACATGTTAGCTCATTTTGTTTCATTCAATGAGCTTAAAAAGGTAATGTACCTAAACTGAGCAAATCATGTTCAGACTTTTGAGATCTTTGGCAACCACGTTGGTGGTTTCTTATTTATTCAATGTGTCCAGAAAGAGTTAAGTTGCAGGATAATTAAAGAAATTAATATATAAGATTATCTTATATAATATGTACTGGCTTTGTAAATGATCACTGCTACTTCTAAAAGATCCATACAAGAATTTCGTAGTGCCCAGTAAATTTTTTAAACATTAATTTTCACAGTATTTCCAACTTTCATGGGCAATTCTAATAAAATTCGGTTTCATGCCTACCCTCTTGTCTTGTCTTTTTTTTTTTTGTTCAGTTAGATTGACAAGGTATACAGATTTCTTGGTCTACTTAGATTACCATTGATTTTACACTTTTTAAATGTTCAGATTGTTGTTTTATGTTTTTCATTTTCCTGTGAAGAGTTCCAAAATGACCACCAATTAAGGTGGTACTAAACACTTTGGCTCGTTTTGAAAAAATATTTACTAAAAATTAAATATAAAAAAAACTTGAACCACACACTTTCTTGGAATTAACAATACAAAATAATTAAAACGTTAAGCTGAGTTTTACAGAGTTATCTCCCTGTAGTGTTAGGTACCACCTTAAGCAGAGAGTACATAATGGTACATATTCAGCAAGGAGTAAATTCACCAAAATAAATCATTGTATGATATCTTATTAAGACCTTATAAAAGATTCAAGCAAACAAGGCTTTCAGATCATGAGAATATTATCCTTTGATTACTTTGGAATAAAAGAGACATCATATACGATATATTTCAGATTGATAGCAAACATAGATTAGCTTCAAATTAAAATTGCTGACTAAAAAAATTACCCCTTATATTCCAAGGTACTGTATCTTCATGAGATTCATTTAACTTTCTCATTTCAATCGTCGTATTTTCCTGAGATGTTTTTAACTTTTTCACGTCAATCGTCGTATCTTCATGAGATGTTTTTAACTTTTTCACATCCATTGTCGTTTCTTCATGGGATGTTTTTAACTTTTTCACCTCAATTGTCGTATCTTCATGAGATGTTTTTAACTTTTTCACATCAATCGTTGTATCTTCATGAGATGTTTTTAACTTTTTCACATCTATTGTCGTATCTTCATGAGATCGTTTTAACTTTTTCACCTCAATTGCCGTATCTTCATGAGATCGTTTTAACTTTTTCACATCTATTGTCGTATCTTCATTGACTTTTTTTAAGCTCTTTATTGCCTCTTTGAGTTCTATTATTTCCTGATTACTCTGGTCCAGTATCTTTACCTTCAAGTTATCACACTCCTGATTCATTGTAAGTCCACCTAATCTACTGATAGCCTGGAATTTGATGAGTTAACAATATTAATGAGTTAAACATCAAACGTTATTATGACTTTTTACATTGGTTGTAACGAAATACCGTAATTTCTCAGTAAAATAAAATCTGATAATTCACATATTAAGAAATAAACTCCATGATTTCTCTCCACTGACATTATATAACAATTGGTATTGCAGAGACATTGTAGCTGACATAAAATCAAAAGAATTATAATAGAGTGCATGGAAAAAGAAACAGTTCAATGTATTTTCTACTTAATTTTCATAAAAAAAAACCAACTCATGGTAAATGTAACTATGTCGCTCACCTTGGTCTATGTGAATATTAAACAAAGGACGCAGATGGATTCATGACAAAATTGTGTTTTGGTGATGGTGATGTGTTTGTAAATCTTACTTTACTGAACATTCTTGCTGCTTACAATTATCTCTATCTATAATGAACTTGGCCCAGTAGTTTCAGAGGAGATAACTCAGATTTACGAAAAATGGTTCAAAATTGACTATAAAGGGCAATAACTCCTAAAGGGGTCAACTGACCATTTCAGTCATGCTGACTTATTTGTAAATCTTACTTTTCTGAACATTATTGCTGTTTACAGTTTATCTCTATCTATAATAATATTCAAGATAATAACCAAAAACAGCAAAATTTCCTCAAAATTACCAATTCAGGGGCAGCAACCCAACAACAGGTCGTCCGATTCATCTGAAAATTTCAGAGCAGATAGATCTTGACCTGATAATCAATTTTACTACATATCAGATTTGCTCTAAATGCTTTGGTTTTTGAGTTATAAGCCAAAAACTGAATTTTACCCCTATGTTCTATTTTTAGCCGTGGCGGCCATCTTGGTTGGTTGACCGGGTCATGCCACACATTTTTTAAACTAGATACCCCAATGATGATCGTGGCCAAGTTTGGTTTAATTTGGCCCAGTGGTTTCAGAGGAGAAGATTTGTAATAGATTACTAAGATTTACAAAAAATGGTTAAAAATTGACTATAAAGGGCAATAACTCCTAAAGGGGTCAACTGACCATTTCAGTCATGTTGACTTATTTGTAAATCTTACTTTGCTGAACATTATTGCTGTTTACAGTTTATCTCTATCTATAATAATATTCAAGATAAATAACCAAAAACAGCAAAATTTCCTTAAAATTACCAATTCAGGGGCAGCAACCCAAAAACAGGTTGTCCGATTCATCTGTAAATTTCAGGGCAGATAGATCTTGACCTGATAATCAATTTTACTACATGTCAGATTTGCTCTAAATGCTTTGGTTTTTGAGTTATAAGGCAAAAACTGAATTTTACCCCTATGTTCTATTTTTAGCTGTGGCGGCCATCTTGGTTGGTTGGCCGGGTCACGCCACACATTTTTTAAACTAGATACCCCAAATGTGATTGTGGCCAAGTTTGGTTTAATTTGGACCAGTAGTTTCAGAGAAGAAGATTTTTGTAAAAGATTACTAAGATTTACGAAAAATGGTTAAAAATTGACTATAAAGGGCAATAACTCCTAAAGGGGTCAACTGACTATTTTGGTCATGTTGACTTATTTGTAAATCTTACTTTGCTGAACATTATTGCTGTTTACAGTTTATCTCTATCTATAATAATATTCAAGATAATAACCAAAAACAGCAATATTTCCTTAAAATTACCAATTCAGGGGCAGCAACCCAACAACGGGTTGTCCGATTCATCTGAAAATTGCAGGGCAGATTGATCTTGACCTGATAAACAATTTTACCCCTGTCAGATTTGCTCTAAATGCTTTGATTTTTGAGTTATAAGCCAAAAACTGCAATTTAACCCCTATGTTCTATTTTTAGCCATGGCGGCCATCTTGGTTGGTTGGCCGGGTCACGCCATTCATTTTTTAAACTAGATACCCCAATGATGATTGTGGCCAAGTTTGGTTTAATTTGGCCCAGTAGTTTCAGAGGAGAAGATTTTTGTAAAAGTTAACGACGACGGACGACGACGACGGACGACGGACGACGACGGACGACGGACGCCGGACGCCGGACGCAAAGTGATGGGAAAAGCTCACTTGGCCCTTCGGGCCAGGTGAGCTAATAAAAAGAAAAACCAATCCAAAAACTCAAATATTAAAACAATATTCAACTTGTGATTAAGCAACACTGATAATAAACTTATGCACTGCACCCGTTTAATAATTAATTTGTTATTTTTAGGTCTTTAACTAAAACTCAGCATTTTTTCCATTTATAAAGGGGCATAACTATAGAACGGTTTATGTGAAGCCATCGAAATTCAAATTTGATCTGTGTTTTTTGTAGTTTATAATGAGCATTGTGTATTAGTATCATAACATTGGGTTGAAACTAAAATAGAAAAAAGAAAACTAAAAATTCAGCATTTTTTTTTCATTTAAAAAGGGCATAACTCTTAAAATGGTTAAAGTGACGCCAACAAAGTTCACACTTGATAGATCTGTGTTGTGTGGTAAGAGGCATTGTGTATAAGTTTTATAACATTTGGTTGAGGCAAACTTAAGTAAGAGGGAGCCTTTGAATAAAGGAAATAAATGTGCTTCATCCAAACAGCATAAACCAGATGCTCCGCAGGGCCCAGCTTTATACAACCGCAGAACTTGAATCCTGAACGGTTGGGGCCAGTATTGACACAACATTCAAGCTGGATTGAGTCCCGATTCAGCTCTAAATTTGGATTGTAATTAAATAGTTGACACAGCATAGGTTTCTGACACAGAATGAATGTGGTCTAATGAACTTAAAATATTTGTTTTGCCTTTAAGCAATTCACTTACTATGCTGTTGAATATTAATCCTCTCAAAAATATGTTTGAAGAAATTTTCTTTTTATTTATGAAATCTGAAATGAGAAAAATTGACCCCCCCCCCAATTTTTTTTCACATCCCCCTTTCCCTTATTCCAAAACTGATCTCAATTCAAATTTCTAATGGAGTTTGCAACAATAACTACTCATTTAAATACATCATAAAATATTAAAATGTAAAAAAAAGTGCTTATTATCAATGAATGGTAAAGATTGTTTTAATTTATCAGTTGGTAGTAAAAGTGAATATACATTGTATATTGTATAAAACAATGATTTAAGTTGATTCAACTACTATTCTGGACAAAGAAAGATAACTCCAATTGAAAATTTCTTGCTATTGCGCAATATTGTGCAATTAGATATTTCTTGCTATTGTGCAATACTGTGCAATTGAAAATACTTGCTATTGCACAATACTGTGCAATTGGACATTTATTGCTATTGCTGAATACTGTGCAATTAAAAATTTCTTGCTATTGCACAATACTTAATATAATAATTTTGGATCCTGATTTGGACCAACTTGAAAACTGGGCCCATAATCAAAAATCTAAGTACATGTATAGATTCAGCATATCAAAGAAGCCTAATAATTCAATTTTCGTTAAAATCAAATTTAGTTTAATTTTGGACCCGTTTGACCTTAATGTAGACAAAATTGAAAACGGGACCAAAAATTAAGAATCCACATACACAGTTAGATTTGGCATATCAAAGAACCCCAATTATTCAATTTTGATGAAATCAAACAAAGTTAGATTTAGATTTTTGATTATTGGCCCAGTTTTCAAGTTGGTCCAAATCGGGGTCCAAAATCAAACAAAGTTTGATTTTGGACCCCGATTTGGACCAACTTGAAAACTGGGCCAATAATCAAAAATCTAAGTACATTGTTAGATTCAGCATATCAAAGAACCCCAAGGATTCAATTTTTGTTAAAATCAAACTAAGTTTTATGTTGGACCCTTTGGACCTTAATGTAGATCAATTTGAAAACGGGACCAAAAATTGAGAATCTACATGCACAGTTAGATTCGGCATATCAAAGAACCCCAATTATTCAATTTTTGATGAAATAAAACAAAGTTCCATTTTGGACCCTTTGGGCCCCTTTTTCCTAAACTGTTGGAATCTAAACTCCCAAAATCAAGCCCAACCTTCTTCCTTTTGTGGTCATAAACCTTGTGTCAAAATTTCATAGATTTCTATTTACTTAAACTAAAGTTATAGTGCGAAAACCAAGAAAATGCTTGTTTGGGCCCCTTTTTTGTCCCTTATTCCTAAACTGTTGGGATATGAACTCCCAAAATCGATCCAAACCTTTCTTTTGCGGTCATAAACCTTGTGTTTAAATTTCATTGATTTCTGTTTACTTATACTAAAGTTATTGTGCGAAAACCAAGAATAATGCTTATTTGGGCCCTTTTTTTGGCCCCTGATTCCTACACTGTTGGAATCAAAACTCCTAAAATCAATCCCAACGTTCCTTTTCTGGTCATAAACCTTGTGTCAAAATTTCATAGATTTCTATTTACTTAAACTAAAGTTATAGTGCGAAAACCATGAAAATGCTCATGTGGGCCCTTTTTGGCCCCTATTATTCCTAAACTGTTGGGACCAAATCTACCAAAATCAATCCCAACCATCCTTTTGTGGTCATAAACCTTGTGTTTAAATTTCATAGATTTCTATTCACCTTTACTAAAGTTATAGTGCGAAAACAAAATGTCTTCGGACTACGACGACGACGACGACGCAGACGACGCAGACGACGACGCCAACGTGATACCAATATACGACCAAATTTTTTTCAATTTTTGCGGCCGTATGATAAAAAGTACTATATGATCAGTTTTATAGAGGTGCAAATGTTAATGCTTTATAAAAAAAACCTCAACAAAAATGATTCTATTTCATTTTCCTACAAAATATATCTGGTCATCAGTTTGAAACACTATTTATCTTAAAACAATTAACTTAAAGGGGCACTAGCTGTCAAATTCATGTTCACCGATTCTAATCAAATTCTCATATTTGATTTATAACAATGTAAAACATTTATCCAAACTATTAAAAGTCTAAATAAAACAATAAACAAGGCACATGCATGAAAATACATAGCTTCGTTTCGTGTGTATTTGAGTCTAGACGCCATCTAATTATTCATCGAGTTGACCTCTATAGTCATTCGATGACCATATAAGCGATGTAAACATAAATATAGATATAAATAGATTAAGCAAACACGTGCTGTTGAATTATTCTAGGTCTATTTAATTTCATATTACAGATAAAAAAATAAATGTTTATCAGTCATCGTTTTTACCTGTATTAGAATGTTTATTTGTGGATCGAATCAGACTGAGTCAATCAAATGATTTACCTTTGTTTCACTTTCAATGTTGACATTCTCTTCCCCTAATAACTTTACACATACAATTCACGTGTTATCCATCTCAAGCTAAGGGGTTAAATTAAATTTCACATGAATACTGATTCAATGAGGTCGAATTATTCACTTGCAAGTGAATTATTCATTATCAATGTTTATTTTGCTTATTTTGACAGAATTGAACCTTATTGGCTACTAAAAAGGAATTATACTGCACTCGTACTATTTGAGCAGTCAAAATGCGTTGACTGTATATTTCTATGCCATTTACAGTCACTGACCTGATATCACTTTTCCTCATGAATATGTAAATAGAAATTGTCGAAATTATATTTAATTATTCATACGACCTCTTCCACCTGTTCTTGTTGACAATGTAAACAACGATGCGTTTAACGACTCAAACTTGTTTCTTTTGCAATTTTTGGGAAAACATATTTCACTTATTAATATTTTTTTGTTTGCAACCTATAAATCATTATGTTTTATGTTTATTGTTGATATTTTAGTCTGCAACGAATTCGTTCATCATTGATTACGGTAATGATGTACATTTCATCGTGTTTTATATTTCTCCGTCTGTGTGATATGAGGCCTTTTTAAAGGGGGATTTTTCCCAATATTTAAATCAAATAAATAACATTAACACAATAAACAACAATTGAAAATGTTTTTTTAGATTGCAGTATAAAGACAATAATAGTGCATTGACTTGACATATCAACGATATAAGGATGAGGCCCGAAACGGGGAAAATGCTCGGCACAGCCTCGCATTTCCCCGTTTCTAAGCCTTATCCTTATATCGTTGATATGTCAAGTCAATGCACTATTATTGTCTATTTATTATTTCACTATTTGTATTTCATTAATGATTGAGCAAAAAAATAATATAATAGGATTTTCATATGTCGTAGCTAGTGCCCCTTTATTATAAGGCAAAATGGGGCCATTACCGAACTGATTCCTTCAAAGCAAATATATTAAATAGCCAGTTGAACCAGTTAAATTAAAATAAACTTACATCAGTGACACTGTCCCATGCTGTGGTGAACTCCGTATCTTCTATTTTCTCCTCAACCAGGTGAGCTAGGAAATTTCTGTAATATTTAATTCTGACTAAATCTGACAATGGTGTTGTTTCACTAGCAGATGGTAGACGGTCATATCCACCAGGAGGGGTCAGATCTGTTAGGTGCCTCAGTAAGGTTATCATTAGAGTTACATCAAAAGTTTTAGAATCAGGAACATCTAAAAATAAAATATATGAAATCAGGAAATCATTATGAATGACGACGAACTAAAAAATAACCTGTATATATCATAAAAGTAAGATGGAAGGTTACAGAAACTTGATCATTTCTAAATAATGCATAACATAATTTGTTTTCAAATTGAAAGATGTGTTATCAATTATTCTCTTATGTTAAGATACATACGGATCTTGCTGTATGTATCTTGCTTATGCAAACTCAAGAGTGTTTATGCTGTAATGACGTGCTGCATGTTTGAATAATTCATTAAATTCACGTTGAAAGTCTGTATTATGAAGGTTTTACTACAAATATCACATAAACTAAACATTATCAAAGCTCTGCGAAAATAAGGTCACATCAACCATGCCAGACAGACATTTACATTGTACACCTTTCAATATTTTAGCATTCCATTCCATACACCAAATATATATTATTGACCTATAGCAAATTGTATCTGAGATACTGACTTCACCAGGCAACTTTAAGCTTGATCACTGATCCATGACATAAGGTAGAAGTCAGGTGAACCCCAACTGACAGACATGTAGACGTTGCAAGGAAAACATATACCAAGTATATTTATCCTATTACTCATACTAGTGTAACGTGTACACAGGGTAAGCGTGTCTATTTCTATCTAGAATGTGTTCGTTACCAGTTTGATACTGGATCCAAAATGTTCTATTTACAAAATATATAACAAATGATCTTTATTCAAATATTTACGTCAATGAACCAAAATATGTACAACTGCTCTTTGCAATCTCTACTAAACTAGCTATAACCAATTCTACTTTAATATATATATACAACTGGTACAAACTTGTACTATTACAAATGTGTCCTAGGTCAAGAACAAACTTGTCCTCCTGGTACAATAATGTACCCTACAAGTTTTCACACTTGTCCTATACGGTACAATACGGTTCAACTTGTAAACGTACAAGTCCGTATTTCTAACAGGCACCAACCTTTTCTTTATTACACTTAGTAATATTAACACAATATCTAATATATCATGTATATATAAGAGACAGCGATCTCGAATATAAACGTACCGTACCTTGGTCTTATGTCTCCGAAGACTTATGACAATCGACCTTGAGCTAGGAATCTCTCCTGCTTATATACCCCAATGGTAGCCGTACCATTATTATAGGAGGTGTGTTCTTACAAAGTGTCTCATTACTCGTATTGACAGTTTCCTTTGGAACACCCCTTCACGTTTGACCTGATCCAAAGTTTACCCGAGAAACATTCAATTCTTTACTATGTTTTATTAAGGTATATACACAATGCATAAAATAATGCTTCTACCGAACTGTAACCAATGTAAACATTTTAACCATAGATACAAAATCATCACATAACCCACGACTCAAAAATAACTAACTAACTTTTAAACAGATAAAACATAGAAGTACTATATACACATTTTTATTCATTTAAATATACTAAAACTATTTAACAATGTAATCTGCCCTCCAAGCTGGTTTTCGCCACGGCGCCCTTTGTGACTACTTTCTTGTACATCTTCATCAGGCAACGTTGACTCGTGAACAGCAATCTCTTGTAAATCAAGAGTCTCTACTTCGTCATCTTCAGCAGTATTATTTTCAGTGTCTAATGGAACAAAAATGGTATTATCCGATTCTGCCCTTAATGTCTGTTTGTTCTTTTTCTTAAGTCTGTCGACATGTATGACTTGTGGTTTCCCTCTGTATCCACAGTCAACTTTATATGTAAGGTCACAATATTTGTCGAGAATTTTGAAAGGACCTTTCCAGAAACTAGTCAATTTTGAAGACATACCAGGTTTCTTAACTGGGAAATAAACATACACCTCGTCATCTTTTCTGAAATTTTGGTATGACAATTTGAGGTCGTGATAGTGTTTCTGTCTTCGCATTTGCCCTTTTATTTTACCTCTGACAAAACTGTGGGAGATTTCTAACTTCTCTTTAAGCTCCCAAGCCCATTTATGTGCAGGTATATCTTTAACGGATGGTGGCATTTCATACATGATGTCTAAAGGGGTTGATAGTTCCCTACCTAACATGAGACTATTTGGCGTTTGTGCAGTCGTCTCGTGCTCGGATGCCCTATATGCCATCATGACAAAAGGAATGTATTCATCCCAGTCTCTCTGGTTCTGTTCCACAAATGAACTTAACATTGTTGCAAGAGTCTTATTAAACCTTTCCACCATACCATCAGATTTTGGATGATATGGAGTGGTACGTGTTTTTTTAATGTTTAGAATACAACACATCTCTTGAAATAACAAACTTTCAAATTGCCTGCCTTGATCTGAGTGTATCCAATGAGGAACACCAAATCTTACTATAACTTCTTCAACTATTATCTTAGCCACAGTTTTGGCTTCCATATTTGGCATGGCAAAAGACTCCGTCCACTTTGTGTAGTAGTCAGAAACTACCAAGATATATTTATTACCACTCTCTGTTTCTGGCAACTCACCAAGGATATCTGTAGCTATCCTTTCCATTGGTCCATTAGCTTCAACTAAAGCCATTGGAGCTCTTTTTGACTTTTGAGGACTTTTTCGCTTTGCACATTTGTCACATCCGTTTATGCAAGTCCTGACGTCGTTTTGTAATCCAGGCCAATAATAAGATTGTCTAATTTTTGCCAAAGTTTTATGGATACCCAAATGAGCAGAACATTTATCATCATGGGAAAATTGTAAAACCTTTTTGCGTTCTGATAAAGGAATAATAGCCTGCATTTTTACAATTTTGGTTGCAGGGTCTTCGAACCGTCTGTAAATAAGTCCGTCTCTTAACTCTAAGTTGTTCCGTTGATTCCAAAGTGATCTCAAGAAAAATCCCTTATCAGAAATATTTTTGTAATCAGGACGTTCATCTTTTTCTACCCGTTCTGTCACTATTTTCAGGTCATGATCATTTTTTCTGAATTTCTATTAGAGACAAATCACGATGTTCACTGTCATCATCTTTGTCATTACTATCATCAAAACGGGTGATAGCATTAACAGTGTCATATTGGTCTTTAGTCTCAGTCTCTTTTTCTAAACCGAAATGATAACCGCATTGTTTACAAGGAATGCGACTTAGTGCGTCTGCATTCCTATGTTGCACTCCTGGTCGATGTTGAATTTGCATCTCAAATGATCCTAATGTTTCTATCCATCTAGCTATCTGTCCTTCTGGGTTCTTAAAGTTAAGCAACCACTTTAAAGATCCGTGATCAGTTCTTACTGTGAATTTTCTACCGTAAAGGTATGGTTGGAAATGTTTAACAAAACAAACCACAGCAAGCAACTCCTTGCGTGTCACACAGTACTTTCGTTCTGATTTTGAAAGTGTACGACTAGCATAAGCCACAACATTCATCAGATGTCTGAGTTAAGACAGCTCCGACTGCCAAATTGTTTGCATCAGTATCCAAAATGAATTCTTTGTTAAAATCGGGATATGCAAGAACTGGTGCGTTTATTAACTTGACTTTTAATTGTCAAAAGATTCTTGACATTCTGATCTCCAAACAAACTTAGTTTCTTTCTCTGTAATTTTGTGTAACGGTTTAGCAATGTGGGCAAAGTTTTTGATAAATTTTCTATAGTACCCACAAAGACCTAAAAAGGAACGAACTTCAGTTATATTTGTAGGGGTGGGCCACTCTTTTACAGCCTTAATTTTGTCAGGGTCGGTTGATATTCCTTCCTCAGAGACAATATGTCCTAAGAAAGGAACCTTTGTGGTACACAAGGTGCACTTCTTCGCCTTCAGCTTTAAACCAGCCGATTTAAGCCTAGCAAAAAGTCTCTTAAATTATCAAGCATACCATCTAGTGTTTTTCCAAAAACGATTATATCGTCAATGTAAACCAGACATGTTTCCCACTGCAAACCAGCTAGTATGGTTTCCATCAATCGCTCAAATGTCTGTGCAGCGCAACACAACCCAAACGGCATGACCCGAAATTGAAATAAACCCCTTCGCGTTGCAAAAACGGTTTTGTGTTTATCATTTTCGGCCAGCTCCACCTGCCAATATCCTGAACAACAGTCCAGAGTACTATACCATTTATTTCCTGCTAAATGATCTAACGAATCGTCAATCCTAAGTAAAGGATACGCGTCTTTATTACGGGTCACACTATTTAAGCGTCTATAATCTACGCAAAAGCGATAACTGTCGTCCTTTTTCTTAACTAAGACTATCCCTGCCGCCCAGGGACTGTGGGATGGTTCAATAATCCCTTTTTGTAACATTTTGTCAAGGTTGTCATTTACTACCTTGTTCAAATGATAAGGTGTACGACGAGGTGGTTCTTTAAATGGCCTTGCGTTTCCCGTATTGATTTCGTGTTTTACGAGATTGGTCCTTCCCAAGTCAACATCAGAAGAAGCAAACAAATTCTGATTTTCTATCAACAAAGATTCTACTTTTTGTTTGTCTTTCGAAGTCAATTCATCTGACGTCCTGTCTAACAGATCTTGTAAATCTGGTCTAAGTCCGTCATGTTTATGTTCATTTGAACTAATATTACCATCTAGTACTTGATCAACACCAGACATTTGGGCTATAGTTGTACCAGGATAGATTGTCTTAGGATCTAGTTCTGTGTTCATTAATCTAACAGGGACTTTTTCGCCTGACCTTACCAACGTTCTAGCAGTCAAAATGTAGTCTTTCCCTGCATGCTCATTTGCTTCTAACAAAGCATTGTCAGCAGGTAATTTTTTACCTTCTGCTAAGCAAACCGTGCTATTAATGACAATTTCTGACCTTGGCGGTATAACAACCGCTTCTGAAGCAACCACTCGGTAACAGCCTGTTGATCCCTGAAAACACAAATCTACCTTAAAATCCCCAATACAAAAGTGCCCATTCTTAACATCAATTAAACAATTATGTCGTTTCATGAAGTCCAAACCAAGTATACCGTCAACTTGCAGATCAGTCACAACAGCTTCAGATTGCAACATATTTGGACCGAAATGCAGATTGAACCTCCCTTTTCCACGAAGCTTTGGCTTATTGCCACACACTGACCTAACAGTTGTCTTAACTTCACTTAGATATGATTTATCTAATGGAGTCAACATATCGTATAACTTGGAAGATACCAATGTCAAAGTTGCTCCTGTATCAACCACAAACTTGGCTTCAATGTCTCCTACATTTAGTTTGACATACATACCAGCATCTTCAGATGCTGTTGTAACCGCACCTTCCTTTGTCTTACGGTTATGTTGTTTCCCAGTTTTTATTAATGTTTTGACCGACCCATCCCCCTTATTTCCATTATAATTGTTCTGATTTCTTCGGGGTAGGCGATATTCTCTTGCTAAATGACCAAACTTGCCACAATTGTAACAACCCTTATTTGTCCTCTTACTTTGGGTATATCTCGTTTTATTATAAGAAGACCCCTCATTTGTACCACTAGTTTTTAATTTTGCCATTTCAGTCGTAAGAGTACTTAGACTTTTCTCCATTGTTTGCATCCATGATGCAATGTCTTTCGTTGGCAAGTCACTTTTTGTAATCTTTTCTTCCTACCTAACTCGTCATCGTTCAAAGTTTGCCGTAAATAACCTCGTCCCTCTCTTACTTTATTTTCGGCTTTATTGTATGCCTCTAGTTCAACAGCAAGTCTCACGGCATCATTTAAACCTTTCGGTCGCGATTGTTTTATTCTGAGTCGCATTTCCGAATCAACGAGCGCGTCAATAAACTGCTCTTTCCCGAGAGTTTCGCGTACATCTAATGGGAAAGTAGGATATGCCAAGTTGGACAGTCTCCGAATTGACTGGCCTAATTCGGGCAGTGATTCGCTGGCTTTTTGACGTCTCTCTTTAAACTGAACTCTATATAACTCAGTTTGACTAGAAGGCGCGAATCGCTCTTCAAGTGCGCTGACTAAATCAGAAAAGTTTTGTCTTTTATCACTTGGTAAATCTCCAAGTACAGCCTGTGCTTGTCCCATTAACGATACTGCCAAATATAACCCTTTTTGGTTTTCCAACCAATTATTTACAAGTGCACACATTTCAAAATGGGACAAATAGTCCATCCATGATGTGCTACCGTCATATTTACACGGTTTAACTTTTACACCAAAATTATCTGTGTGATCAGTATGTTGGTACTTTGATTTGTCAGTTTTGTCTCTTTCCCTATCATAACTATTATTTATGGGTAAAGGCAAAGTATCCCCTTCCTTTAAATCAATTTGGGAAAATTTTTACAGTTTTGTGCGTATTCGGGTTGTTGAATGTTGGTAAATCAACTTTTTCATTATCCCCCTTTCTTGACAATGAGGACCCTCTTGATCCCAGACCCGAATCATTTCTTGTTATAAAAGTATCTTTTGGACGAACACCCTGATCTTTAGGTGTAGACGAAACAAAACTGTTTCTGTACCTTGTTTCTTCCATATCTTCAATTTGTTTTGTCAATTCGTCATCAAAAGACATTTTTGTACTTTAAAGCATCTATAATACTAAAATTACGAGGTCCAATTTGTCAGCCGTCATCACGTAAAAACGACGAATCAAAGAATTCAACTTTATATATAACTAATATAGTACAAAGGTGTAGATTAAAAATTACACCACTCCAGGCCCTTTTGTTTTCCACGTAATTAATATTGCCAATAATTAAGAAGTTCCGGGTCGAGTCCGATACCGATACCAATAGTATATTCACCTGTTACCGATTACCTTATCTGTACGTTCCGCATCTGACAGGCGCACCACCAAACGGTGTATTCAGGATTAATATGCTATATAGTATTACACGGGTCATAATCATAGGGTTGACACTACTTAATTGTCAAATTGTTACCTATTGTAGTATTTTAATCAGTTAGACTTTCTAAGATAACAATACGAATACTAAAAATCTGGACTAAAATAAGGCGTATAGGTACAGTTTTCAATTTGTTAGCGGGCATGACGTAAAACAGCGAATCAAAGAATTCAATATCTATAACTAATATAGGACAATGCTGTTGATTAAAAAATACTCCATTCCAGGACCTTTAGTTTTCCAAATAAGTAATGTTATCAATAATTGATAAGTTCCAGTTCGACGGGTTCAAACAGAAAGATTTGAAAGCAGAGAAAACTGTGTATCTTATAATCAGCATGACTTTATCAGATGACAATACTAATACTAAAATAAGGCTTGCGCATAGTTATATACTTTAATTCAGTCACGGACCCGCGATATACGGGTGTGTTCTAGTACAATATAATAATGTCAACACAATGTCATAAATATACAGTGTAATAAATGTCAATCAAAAACTTGCCTGTACCACTATCGATCGTTAATCCCTAATGTAAATAATAATCGTAACTTAACTGTGGGAAATTTAAAACGTTAACAGGACAATTTTGATATGTGCAAAAGTGTACAGTTTGAACAAAAACGATCTGTGCAAAAGTGAACAGTAAATTCTCACAAGACAGTTTGGATATAAGTTAATTAGATGATCAAATTTGGATATAATCTTTCACTGTGGATTTAAAAATGAACAATTCGGATCCCACTGCTGCCACCAAATTATGTAACGTGTACACAGGGTAAGCGTGTCTATTTCTATCTAGAATGTGTCCGTTACCAGTTTGATACTGGATCCAAAATGTTCTTTTTACAGAATATATAACAAATAATCTTTATTCAAATATTTACGTCAATGAACCAAAATATGTACAACTGCTCTTTGCAATTTCTACTAAACTAGCTATAAACAATTCTACTTCAATATATATATACAACTGGTACAAATTTGTACTATTACAAATTTGTCCTAGGTCAAGAACAAACTTGTCCTCCTGGTACAATAATGTACCCTACAAGTTTACACACTTCGTCTTTGTTCCTCTTTTACAATTATGTACTTTACAAGGTGGTCACACAGACTCACACTTGTCCTATACGGTACAATACGGTTCAACTTGTAAACGTACAAGTCCGTATTTCTAACAGGCACCAACCTGTTCTTTATTACACTTAGTAATATTAACACAATATCTAATATATCATGTATATATAAGAGACAGCGATCTCGAATATAAACGTACCGTACCTTGGTCTTATGTCTCCGAAGACTTATGACAATCGACCCTGAGCTAGGTATCTCTCCAGCTTATATACCCAGATGGAAATTGTACCATTCTTGAAGGAGGGGTGTTCTAACAAAGTGTCTCTTTACTCGTATCTGAGTTTCATAAGGAACACCCCTTTACATTCGACCTGACCCAAAGTTTACCCGCGAAACATCTTACTCTTTTTTATGTTTTATTAAAGTATATATACAATGCATAAAATAAGGCTTCTACCGAACTGTAACCAATATAAACAATCTAGCCTTAGATACCAAATCATCACACTAGTAATGCATGTAAATGAGTATTTCACTTGACAAATAAAAGAACAGACTTCCAATGTCCCCTGTGTTGCACATTAATATTTTACCTAACAATTAGGGCAATAACAAAAAAAACCTTTTTACAAATATCTTAGAGGAATGAAGGCTCTGCTTTTAAAAATATTTTATTAGTACTGATCTTTTTTTAACTTATCCAAGACATTGCATATATAAACCTTTGATATAAATTTGATAAAAATTTGGAAAAACATCAAAGTGCTTGCAATGCAATTTTCCATATAATTAATATTTCCAAGGGGAAGAACTCTTTTAAAAATATTTGCTTGGCACTGATTTTCAACTTGTCTGAGAAATTTCTAATATAATTATAATAAAATTAAACCGTTGATATAAATTAAATAAAAATCTGGCAAGAATTGTACATATGAGAGTGCTAACAATGCAATTTTCCATTTAAGGGCATAACTCTTTTAAAAACTTTTGATCAGCACTGATTTTCGAAATTGTCCGGGATATTGCTGATTCAAACCTATGAAAATTTTTTATAAAAATCTGGCAAGAATTGTACACATGGTGGTAACAAGACTGGACAGACAGACAAGACAGATGGATCACAGTATTTCTATGTCCCCTTCAATGCATCGCATAGGGGACAAGTTACCAGGAACAAAAAGCAGCATTTTTTTAAGCAGTCACAAAATCATAACTAGATATCATTGAGATGGGAGCCATCTCTGTGGGCCCCGCTGTGAATAATGTGCATTAAAAAATTGTATCTTTACCATAGGACATGGGTTTGTAAACTGAAATCAAAGTTTTTGACCTTGACCTTTGACCTAGGAAGTTGTAAATAAATTATGACACACCCTTTGGTGTTGGTTTATATACATGTCAAGTATAAACTTTGAAATGATAACGGTTCTCAAGATATAGAGCGGACACGATCTTTACCATAGGACATGGGGTTGTCAACTGAAACCAAAGTTTTTGACCTTGACCTTTGACCTAGGAAGTTGTACATAAATTATGACATACCCTCTGATATTGGTTTATATACATTTCAGGTATAAACTTTAAAATGATAACGGTTCTCAAGATATAGAGCGGACACAATCTTTACCATAGAACATGGGGTTGTCAACTGAAAACAAAGTTTTTGACCTTGAACTTTGCCCTAGGCAGTGGTTCATAAATTATGACACACCCTCTGGTGTTGGTTCATATACATGTCAAGTATAAACTTTGAAATCATAACGGTTCTCAAGATATAGAGCGGACACAATCTTCACCACAGGACACAGGGTTGTCAACTGAAACCAAAGTTTTTTTACCTTGACCTTTGACCTAGGAAGTTGTACATACATCATGACACGCCCTCTGGTGGTCGTTAATAAACATGTAAAGTATAAAGTATGAAATCATAATGGTTCTCTAGATATGGAGCGGACACAAAGTTAAAGTGTTACGGATGGACGGACGGACGGACGGACGGACGGACAGACTGATCACTATAGGGCGACTCGCCTTAAGGCGGGGCCCTAATTATGAGGTCAAGGACACTGGACTTATGACAGACGGAAAATTCGTAACATAAGGTATCTGTATTCAAGGTATGAACTTATAATGAAGCATCTATGTTTTCAACCTTCTGAAATATAAAGCTTTACACAAATAGTTTATGCAGCCGTATTGTAATCCCTTAGTCTCACATTCTGCCACTTTCGACTCAGAAGAAACATAATATGGTACGCTAGAACAATGACTTTATATACTAACAGAAAGTCCCTGGCTAGAACTACTATCTATACAAAGTTATAGAATCACAAAAGTTTCATATTAAAGTCTCCTAATAATGTCTGTTATTGACTAAAATATAACATGTCTCTCACAACATACCAGGAAATCTTGGTAACAGGAGGTTCCACTGTGACTGACATATCACATGTCCGTGTTACATACAAATAAATCTTGGGAACAAGACGTTCCACAGTGACTGACATATCATTAATTTGTGTCTCTCGTAACAAATAAGAAGAAATTTTGAGAACAGGCGATTCCACTGTGACTGACATATCACAAAAAAAGTCATGTCTCTCGTAACTTACCAGACAATTGGGGAACAGGAGTTTCCATTTGTGCTTAAGGTGGATCATATGTATATATTTCCTCAAATTGAATTTTCTTATACTTTGCCAAAATGAAGATTTTACCATGCTTTTTCAAAAATATGATATAAAGTATGGGTCACCGTGCTATTTTCAGGCTACAAGTCATGAAAAAACACATTTTTGTGCATAACAAGAAATCTACGAGATAGAATTAGGAATAAATTATTTTTTTTCAATTCAATTCAATTCAAAGTTTTATTGCCATATAAACTTTACAGTTTGTGACATATAACAACAACAAAAACAAGTAAAGACAACAACTAAGTAACTCAATATATATATATACAAATTCAATATTAGAAGATAGGGTTTTATAATATGCTTTAATAAAAAATAGAAAATAGTGTTTTCTTACTACAAGTAAAAATTTAAAATTTCCTATCATTCAAGAATAAATTTTTTACTAAAAGAGTTATCTCCCCTTAAATTGCTAAGTTGAAAAATTAATTCTAAAAACACAAATATTTGATATTTGTTTAAACCTTTTTGATAATGCAATACATCACTTATTTTTCTTTACACAAATAAACAGCTTTACACATAAATTGCAAATCCATCTCCAAATTTGCAGATTTAGGTAAAGAACTAGACCAATTGTGTACTATGATTGTACAATCCAAGATGGCGGTATACCATGAACCTACCTTAAACAAGCTAACAGGAAATCTTAGCCTGAACTATGAGGTTTCACCCCGATTTATATATAAAATGGCTTTCAGAACTTACCAGGCTTATTACGGAACAGGAGATTCCACTGACTCTGGTTTATTTTTCCTTCATTTCGAAGTTTTTTCAGTATGCTATACTTTTTATTCAGTGTGGAATTCAAGCACGATGGAGCCATTTCATGATCAAATACAATTCTTGCAGCACGAGTAGATATTCCCGTCATCAACAAGCACATCCTGACATAGTTGTCTTCCTCTTGAGAAAGTCTAGATGCCATATTCTTAAATATATAGTTTTCTTTTGTTCAGACTAGGTTAACTTCTTAATATAATTAATGCTCATTATAGCTTTTCAAACATGGTTGGATCTTAGTTCAGGTCATGGCTTTACTTCTGGATATTTTTTAGATCAGAATATCATTCTAAAAATACAATAATAAATATCATAATATATCACCATTCACTATTTTGTAATTATGCAATCAGTTATTGCTTTCATTTATATTAAAACCCATTCATTATTCTCTATCTTTATATTCGAGCACCCAATTATTCTGTTTTGTTTTGTTTTTAATTTTTATCCTGACTCTTTTATTGAAGTTTTAGTCTATAACACGAAAAAACCAGATGCTCCGCAGGGCGTAGCTTTATACGACCGCAGAGGTTGAACCCTGAACGGTTGGGGCAAGTATGGACACAACATTCAAGCTGGATTCAGCTCTAAATTTGGATTGTGATTAAATAGTTGACACAGCATAGGTTTCTGACACAGAATGAATGTGTTCTAATGAACTTAAAATTTTTGTTTTCTCTTAGAGCAATTCACTATGCTGTTGAATATAAATCCTCTCAAAAAAATGTTTGAAGAAATTTTCTTTTTTATTTATGAAATTTCAAATGAGAAAAATTGAACCCAATTTTTTTAATCACATCCCCCTTTCCCTTATTCCAAAACTAATCTCAATTAAAATTTCTAATAGAGTTTGCAACAATAACTACTCATTTAAATACATCATAAAATATTAAAATGTAAAAAAACTGCTTGTTATCACTGAATGGTAAAGATTATTTCAATTTATCAGTTGGTAGTAAAAAGTGAATATACATTGTATATTGTATATAACAAAGATTTAAGTTGATTCTGGACAAAGAAAGATAACTCCAATTAAAAAAAAATCTTGCTATTGCACAATATTTTGCAATTAGATATTTCTTGCTTACTATTCTGGACAAAGAAAGATAACTCTAATTACAAAAAAATTTGCTATTTCACAATATTGTGCAATTAGATATTTCTTGCCATTGCGCAATACTGTGCAATTGAAAAGACTTGCTATTGCACAATACTTAATATAATAATTTTAGATCCTGATTTGGACCAACTTGAAAACTGGGCCCATAATAAAAAAATCTAAGTACATTTTTGGATTCAGCATATCAAAGAACCCCAAGATTTCAATTTTTGTTAAAATCAGACTAAGTTTAATTTTGGACCCTTTGGACTTTAGTGTAGACCAATTTGAAAACAGGACCAAAAATGAAGAATCTACATACACAGTTAGATTTGGTATATCAAAAAAACCCATTTATTCAATTTTTGATGAAATCAAACAAAGTTTAATTTTGGACCCCGATTTGGACCAACTTGAAAACTGGGCCAATAATCAAGAATCTAAGTACATTTTTAGATTCAGCATATCAAAGAACCTAACTGATTCATTTTTTGTCAAAATCAAACTAAGTTTAATTTTGGACCCTTTGGACCTTAATGTAGACCAATTTGAAAACGGGACCAAAAGTTAAGAATCTACATACACAGTCATGACAGTTAGATTCGGCATATCAAAGAACCCCAATTATTCAATTTTGATGAAATCAAACAAAGTTTAATTTTGGACCCTTTGGGCCCCTTATTATGTTGGGACCAAAACTCCCAAAATCAATACCAACCTTCCTTTTATGGTCATAAACCTTGTGTTTAAATTTCATAGATTTCTATTTACTTATACTAACGTTATGGTGCGAAAACCAAGAAAAATGCTTATTTGGATCCCTTTTTGGCCCCTAATTCCTAAACTGTTGGGACCTAAACTCCCAAAATCAATACCAACCTTCCTTTTGTAGTCATTAACATTGTGTTTAAATTTCATTGATTTCTATTTACTTAAACTACAGTTATTGTGCGAAAACCAAGAATAATGCTTTTTTGGCCCCTAATTCCTAAACTGTTGAAACCAAAACTCCCAAAATCAATCCCAACCGTTCTTTTGTGGTCATAAACCTTGTGTCAAAATTTCATAGATTTCTATTAACTTAAACTAAAGTTATAGTGCGAAAACCAAGAAAATGCTTATTTGGGCCCTTTTTGGCCCCTAATTCCTAAAATGTTGGGACCAAAACTCCCAAAATCAATACCAACCTTCCTTTTGTGGTCATAAAGCTTGTGTTAAAATTTCATAGATTTCCATTCACTTTTACTAAAGTTAGAGTGCACCAGGTGCTCCGCAGGGCGCAGTTTTATACGACCGCAGAGGTCGAACCCTGAACAGTTGGGGCAAGTATGGACAAAACATTCAAGCGTGATACAGCTCTGAATTTGGATTGTGATCAAATTTTTGACATTACATGGTTTTTTTTTTACACAAAACAAATGTCAAGATTTTACAAATCAATTAAAGATTTCTTCTTCAAACTTTTTAAATCTAAAATTAAATAGTTGACACAGCATAGGTTTCTGACACAGAATGAATGTGGTCTAATGAACTTAAAAGTTTTTTTTTGCCTTTGAGCAATTCACTATGCTGTTGAATATTAATCCTCTCAAAAAAAAATTTGAAGAAATTTTCTTTTTATTTATGAAATCTGAAATGAGAAAAATTTAAACCCCCCCTTTTTTTTCACATCCCCGTTTCCCTTTTTCCAAAACTGATATCAATTCAAATTTCTAATGGAGTTTGCAACAATAACTACTCTTTTAAATACATCATAAAATATTAAAATGTAAAAAAACTGCTTGTTATCTCTGAATGGTAAAGATCATTTTAATTTATCAGTTGGTAGTAAAAAGTGAATATACATTGTATATTGTATATAACAAAGATTTAAGTTGATTCTGGACAAAGAAAGATAACTCCAATTAAAAAAAAATCTTGCTATTGCACAATATTTTGCAATTAGATATTTCTTGCTTACTATTCTGGACAAAGAAAGATAACTCTAATTAAAAAAAATTTGCTATTTCACAATATTGTGCAATTAGATATTTCTTGCCATTGCGCAATACTGTGCAATTGAAAAGACTTGCTATTGCACAATACTTAATATAATAATTCTAGATCCTGATTTGGACCAACTTGAAAACTGGGCCCATAATAAAAAATCTAAGTACATTTTTGGATTCAGCATATCAAAGAACCCCAAGATTTCAATTTTTGTTAAAATCAGACTAAGTTTAATTTTGGACCCTTTGGACTTTAGTGTAGACCAATTTGAAAACAGGACCAAAAATGAAGAATCTACATACACAGTTAGATTTGGTATATCAAAGAACCCCATTTATTCAATTTTTGATGAAATCAAACAAAGTTTAATTTTGGACCCGATTTGGACCAACTTGAAAACTGGGCCAATAATCAAGAATCTAAGTACATTTTTAGATTCAGCATATCTAAGAACTTAACTGATTCATTTTTTGTCAAAATCAAACTAAGTTTAATTTTGGACCCTTTGGACCTTAATGTAGACCAATTTGAAAACAGGACCAAAAGTTAAGAATCTACATACACAGTCATGACAGTTAGATTCGGCATATCAAAGAACCCCAATTATTCAATTTTGATGAAATCAAACAAAGTTTAATTTTGGACCCTTTGGGCCCCTTATTCTGTTGGGACCAAAACTCCCAAAATCAATACCAACCTTCCTTTTATGGTCATAAACCTTGTGTTTAAATTTCATAGATTTCTATTTACTTAAACTAAAGTTATTGTGCGAAAACCAAGAATAATGCTTATTTGGACCCTTTTTTGGCCCCTAATTCCTAAACTGTTGAAACCAAAACTCCCAAAATCAATCCCAACCGTTCTTTTGTGGTCATTAACCTTGTGTCAAAATTTCATAGATTTCTATTAACTTAAACTAAAGTTATAGTGCGAAAACCAAGAAAATGCTTATTTGGGCCCTTTTTGGCCCCTAATTCATAAAATGTTGGGACCAAAACTCCCAAAATCAATACCAACCTTCCTTTTGTGGTCATAAACCTTGTGTTAAAATTTCATAGATTTCCATTCACTTTTACTAAAGTTAGAGTGCGAAAACTAAAAGTATTCGGACGACGACGACGACGACGACGACGACGCCAACGTGATAGCAATATACGACGAAAATTTTTTCAAATTTTGAGGTCGTATAAAAAGGTACAAGACATTTACTGACAATAAGTTGATCGTGTTTTGCACTTTATTTTTAAAGGTACCAATCTGTAATCTGTGTGTCCTTAATTCCAAATTATGACTTTTTGACAGAGTGTTAACTCACATGGCAGTTGATACATTCATATCATTGTTGCACACCGTAGCGTGGGCTACAGTTGTGTATTTCTGTGTCCTCTAATTCTTGTGGAGATGTGTCTCATTGGCAATCATACTAATTATAAAAAAGATGTGGTATGATTGCCAATGAAACAACTGTTCACAAGAGACCAAAATGACACAGACATTAAAACAACTATAGGTCCCCGTACGGCCTTCAACAATGAGCAAGGCCCATACCTCATAGTCAGCTATAAAAGGGCCCCGATATGACAATGTAAAACAATTCAAATACTAACCCTTTATTTTGTATAGCAGGAGACAGTCATCCTGTTGCCATACGTGGACTTGCATGCTCTTGCAATATTTGGAATCCATGCAATTTGCTCATTTTTAGTTTGTGGTTATCTTGATCTATCTCATTTTATTCACTTTACAAGTTCTAAACATTGTTAAACTACTGTCACTTTAATCATGTTTAATCATTTTCATCAACAAACGTCAAACAACAATAATTGTGAAAGAATTGCATTGCATACATGATTACGATAGTCCCCTAGGCTACCGTTTATTCATTGTTAAGAAAATAAATGCTACCTTTTCAGATCATAATATATTCTATAACTTGATACGGTGTGTATTAAATAACAAATATCCTGTCAGTAATTTCAAGCATGACAAAAAAAAGAAGAGAAAACTGTTTATTTGAGTGAGTCCAAGGACCATAACTCTGCACACAATCTCCAGAACGGAACAAAATTCGAAATAGAACTTTTCATGATAAAACAATACACCAAATTTCAAATCAGTATCTTTAAGCAAGAAGAAAAAGTTTGGACAACAGATTTGGCGGACTAGAGGCTAGACAGACAGACAGCAGGAGTAGGAAATTTATATAGCAGATAACACCAACTTCTGGGTTACAGGTTCCTAACTTGGTACATAATATATAAAGAATATCAATGAATGTTGCAGGGTTAAACATGTTTGCGAGCGCAAAATGTGTATGCTGATCAATTTTACTGATTACAGTTTCTGTCTAATGTCTACCTGTTTTAAAGTGCTTATAATAATTGCCAGATACACAATCATGAAGTATGAACTGTTGACAAAGACATATTATATATAATCTCTTGCCAGTATATAAAACGGGAGCGATGAGGGATCGGTTTTTAATTAGATTGTCGCAGGCTCTGCTTAAAATATCATAACTAAAGCCCACACAATTGCCTATTTTACCTGGACCAGCAACATAGTGAATTTGTTGCTGGCGCTGAAAAATAGAAAATATGTTATTTCGCTGGCATAACCCAAGTTAAAAACTATTTTGTTTACAAATTCATCCATATACGCAATTCAAATAACTGACTTTCATTTTAAAAGGAAGTTTAATTTAAACACTTTTGATTTTGATTCTACCAGATTGACTTTGTATTATTGTATAATGTTTTATAAATTTATGATGCAATGAGATTTGTAACTTCTTTTTTTTTTATAAAAGACTGAGAAAACCTGAGATTTTATTCTTATGCATACATGCAGCATTAGACTGACTGATTTTAGAAATAAAACACATGTTTAGATATGATTTCATTGCAACAAATGGATGCTCAATATTCTATTTTGTCAGTTTTCTATATAATTATCAATTAAAACTTATTTTATCTGAACCCCCTTCCCCAAAAAAAATAATCATTTTACCCCGTTTTCCTGATTTTGTGCAATACACTATGCTGCTGAATATTAACCTCCCCCCCCCCAAAAAAAAAAATAAAATTTGAAGATTTTTTTTTAAATTTCTGAAATAAAATGTTACCCTCCAATTTTTCACCTCCCCCATTTCCCTTATTCCAAAAAAGAATTCTTTCCCTCAAGATGTGGTCAGTATCTCATTTCAAATTGATAAATAGAGTTTGCAACCATAATTACCCATTCAAATACATCATAAAAGTTTTAAAATATAAAATTACAATTATAGTCATGGCTTAAATTAATATTACTTTAAAATAGTTACTGCTGAAAATAAATTGGCAGCTAATCACTTCAAGACAATCATCATTTCTTAATACATAATTTACAAGCAGTGTAAGGGAGGAATTCAAACAGTGTTCTTAAATTGATTTGGACTACCTCCCTTACACTGCTTTTAAATTGTCTCAATTGTATTTTAACCAGAAAACTCCTTGATTCCCCTTTTTTGCCCCTAATAAATTACTAAATGGTTTGAGCCATTACACCCCAAAAGTCAAAACTAACCATCCCTTTGTAGTATGGAAACTTGTTGTATAATTTTAGAAAGATTTTGAGATATCAATATATTTAGACCATTTTGAGCCAAAATTAACTTGTCTATGAATTTGCATTAAAAATTGAAGATAAATGCGCTCCACAGTTTACTAATTTAAGATTTCCAGAAGACCAGGGGTTATCTTTAAAGTACTTGTTTTTGAAGATCATTTTTTTTTCTTAGAAGTCTTTAAAGGTATATTGAAAATTGGCGTGCAGTATGATAATGCATGTACGATTCATGATGTACCTGGTTTCTATGAAGTTAAACTTAAGGTAAAATATTTAGAAAGCTGTGAAATTTGGAAAATTTGGTTGACCAGATTGGGATATTCAATTGGTGGTCTGACACCTTAAGTGGTTATAAACCTTGTGTCAAAATTTTATTGATTTCATTTTCTTTTTACTTATACTTAAGTTATTATCCGGAAACCATCTGTATACGACCATTTACGGTCGTATAAAAAGAAAAATAAGAGTACACAAGACACAACATAGAAAACTAAAGACTAAGCAACACGAACCCAACCAATCACCAAAATTCAAACTTTATCTGATTCTTTTTTTTAGTCATAAGCATGATGTATAAGATTCATAACTGTTGGTTGAGGCAAACCTAAGTTAAAGTATACAAACCAAAAAAAAAAACAGCATAACTTAAGAGAGGTAAAAGTGACACCGCCTTAATTCAAACATTTGGTTTAGGTACATGTAAGCTTAAGTTAGAGTTCCGAAAAATCAATATCAGGACGTACAGATGTATGTGTGTACGGACAGACACACAGACATACGGACAGATGGAAGGATATGGACGCCTCATTTTTCTACATCCCTCAACAGGCGTTCTCCGGGGACAATTACAAGAGTAACAAGAATGCACACACTGAAATGTCTCGCCTCCTTTGCTAATCATTGATATTATGTTGAAAGTTCTAAATATAAAGCTTTACTATAACTATCACATAATCTTAACATGATCCAAAAAAATGAGGTCAAGGTCATATAAACGAAACAATAAATAAATAAAGATCTTACAATAATTCAATACGCTAAATCTAGACTTAACCAATACAACCAAACATTGACCAATGAACCATGAAAATAAGGTCAAGGTCAGATGAACCATAACAGGCAGACATGTACAATTTACAATTCTTCCATACAACACATAAAGTTGACCTATTGTTTATAGTTTAAGAAATACATACCAAAACACACTTAACACTGAAGAATGAACCGTGCAAATGAGGTCAAGGTCAAATAAAACCTGCGAGACTGACATTCAAATTATAAAATATTTTCATACACCAAAAATAAGTTGACCCATTGCATATGTTAGAAAAAAGACAAAATCTCAAAAACTTACCTATAATTACTGATCCATGAAAATGAGATCAGATCAGATGACAGCTGCCAGTTGGACATGTACACCGTACAATCATTATATACACCGAATATACTTGACCTATTGCTTATAGTATCTGAGATATGGACTTGACCACCAAAACTTAACCTTGTTAACTGATCCATGAAATGAGTTCGAGGTCATGCGAAAACTGTTTGATGGGCATGAGGACCATGCAAGGTACGCACATACCAAATATTGTTATCCTATTACTCATAATAAGAGTGCAATTGACTTTTTTTTCAAGTAGTCACCATGAAAATGAGGACAAGGACAATGGACATGTGACAGACGGAAACTTCGTAACATGAGGCATCTATATATCATGAAGCTACAGACCTTCCACCTTCTAAAATATTAAGCTTTTAAGGAGTTAGCTAACGGCTGCTTTCTGGGCCAGGTTTTTTTATTTGTCAAGGCCAGGTGGGTCAGCTTGGCAAACCTCATGTCTTTGTTGATGATGATGGAAGTTACTTTACAGCCCTCGCACAGTCGGATGTTTTTGTTGGCACCTGTCCGAACTCATCAGTGGATTTTGAAGTAGCAGATAATAATTGGGGGTATATACTAATGAATTGTGGAAAATTTGAGAGTAAATGTGTAATTAAGACTATTTATGTTAATATAGAAGATTATGTGTTTTATTTACAACTGTATTGTCTAAAACAAACACAACATTTTTGTTTCATTTTTTTATCAACTCTGCCTGTAAAGCAGCGTGATAACAATTCCGGTTACCCATACTTTTTTAAATATATACTTGGGAAAGGTCTCGCAGCATGATGAACCAGATGCTCCACAGGGCGTAGCTTTATACGACCGTAGAGGTTGAACCCTGAACGGTTGGGGCAAGTATGGACACAACATTCAAGCTGGATTCAGCTCTTTATTTGGATTGTGATTAAATAGTTGACACAGCATAGGTTTCTGACACAGAATGAATGTGTTCTAATGAACTTAAAATTTTTGTTTTCTCTTAGAGCAATTCACTATGCTGTTGAATATTAATCCTCTCAAAAAAATGTTTGAAGAAATTTTCTTTTTTATTTATGAAATTTCAAATGAGAAAAATTGAATCCAAATTTTTTTATCACATCCCCCTTTCCCTTATTCCAAAACTAATCTCAATTAAAATTTCTAATGGAGTTTGCAACAATAACTACTCATTTAAATACATCATAAAATATTAAGATGTAAAAAAAACTGCTTGTTATCACTGAATGGTAAAGATTATTTTAATTTATCAGTTGGTAGTAAAAAGTGAATATACATTGTATATTGTATATAACAAAGATTTAAGTTGATTCTGGACAAAGAAAGATAACTCCAATTAAAAAAAAACTTGCTATTGCACAATATTTTGCAATAGATATTTCTTGCTTACTATTCTGGACAAAGAAAGATAACTCTAATTAAAAAAAATTTGCTATTTCACAATATTGTGCAATTAGATATTTCTTGTCATTGCGCAATACTGTGCAATTGAAAAGACTTGCTATTGCACAATACTTAATATAATAATTTTAGATCCTGATTTGGACCAACTTGAAAACTGGGCCCATAATAAAAAATCTAAGTACATTTTTGGATTCAGCATATCAAAGAACCCCAAGATTTCAATTTTTGTTAAAATCAGACTAAGTTTAATTTTGGACCCTTTGGACTTTAGTGTAGACCAATTTGAAAACAGGACCAAAAATGAAGAATCTACATACACAGTTAGATTTGGTATATCAAAGAACCCCATTTATTCAATTTTTGATGAAATCAAACAAAGTTTAATTTTGGACCCCGATTTGGACCAACTTGAAAACTGGGCCAATAATCAAGAATCTAAGTACATTTTTAGATTCAGCATATCAAAGAACCTAACTGATTCATTTTTTGTCAAAATCAAACTAAGTTTAATTTTGGACCCTTTGGACCTTAATGTAGACCAATTTGAAAACGGGACCAAAAGTTAAGAATCTACATACACAGTCATGACAGTTAGATTCGGCATATCAAAGAACCCCAATTATTCAATTTTGATGAAATCAAACAAAGTTTAATTTTGGACCCTTTGGGCCCCTTATTATGTTGGGACCAAAACTCCCAAAATCAATACCAACCTTCCTTTTATGGTCATAAACCTTGTGTTAAAATTTCATAGATTTCTATTTACTTATACTAACGTTATATTGCGAAAACCAAGAAAATGCTTATTTGGGTCCCTTTTTGACCCCTAATTCCTAAACTGTTGGGACCTAAACTCCCAAAATCAATACCAACCTTCCTTTTGTAGTCATTAACATTGTGTTTAAATTTCATTGATTTCTATTTACTTACACTAAAGTTATTGTGCGAAAACCAAGAATAATGCTTATTTGGGCCCTTTTTTGGCCCCTAATTCCTAAACTGTTAAAACCAAAACTCCCAAAATCAATCCCAACCGTTCTTTTGTGGTCATAAACCTTGTGTCAAAATTTCATAGATTTCTATTAACTTAAACTAAATTTATAGTGCGAAAACCAAGAAAATGCTTATTTGGGCCCTTTTTGGCCCCTAATTCCTAAAATGTTGGGACCAAAACTCCCAAAATCAATACCAACCTTCCTTTTGTGGTCATAAACCTTGGGTTAAAATTTCATAGATTTCCATTCACTTTTACTAAAGTTAGAGTGCAAAAACTAAAAGTATTCGGACGACGCAGACGACGACGCCAACGTGATAGCAATATACGACGAAAATTTTTTCAAATTTTGCGGTCGTATAAAAACTATACATTTTGAAAAAATATTAAAATTCTCTGGATTTTAATTAAGTCAAACCACCTTATTCTTATATTTATAAAAGATAGAATAGTGCCTACTAATAAAACCAGATGCTCCGCAGGGCGTAGCTTTATACGACCGCAGAGGTTGAACCCTGAACGGTTAGGGCAAGTATGGACACAACATTCAAGCTGGATTCAGCTCTAAATTTGGATTGTGATTAAATAGTTGACACAGCATAGGTTTCTGACACAGAATGAATGTGTTCTAATGAACTTAAAATTTTTGTTTCTCTTAGAGCAATTCACTATGCTGTTGAATATTAATCCTCTCAAAAAAATGTTTGAAGAAATTTTCTTTTTTATTTATGAAATTTCAAATGAGAAAAATTGAACCCAATTTTTTTAATCACATCCCCCTTTCCCTTATTCCAAAACTAATCTCAATTAAAATTTCTAATGGAGTTTGCAACAATAACTACTCATTTAAATACATCATAAAATATTAAGATGTAAAAAAACTGCTTGTTATCACTGAATGGTAAAGATTATTTTAAATTATCAGTTGGTAGTAAAAAGTGAATATACATTGTATATTGTATATAACAAAGATTTAAGTTGATTCTGGACAAAGAAAGATAACTCCAATTAAAAAAAAATCTTGCTATTGCACAATATTTTGCAATTAGATATTTCTTGCTTACTATTCTGGACAAAGAAAGATAACTCTAATTAAAAAAAATTTGCTATTTCACAATATTGTGCAATTAGATATTTCTTGTCATTGCGCAATACTGTGCAATTGAAAAGACTTGCTATTGCACAATACTTAATATAATAATTTTAGATCCTGATTTGGACCAACTTGAAAACTGGGCCCATAATAAAAAATCTAAGTACATTTTTGGATTCAGCATATCAAAGAACCCCAAGATTTCAATTTTTGTTAAAATCAGACTAAGTTTAATTTTGGACCCTTTGGACTTTAGTGTAGACCAATTTGAAAACAGGACCAAAAATGAAGAATCTACATACACAGTTAGATTTGGTATATCAAAGAACCCCATTTATTCAATTTTTGATGAAATCAAACAAAGTTTAATTTTGGACCCCGATTTGGACCAACTTGAAAACTGGGCCAATAATCAAGAATCTAAGTACATTTTTAGATTCAGCATATCAAAGAACCTAACTGATTCATTTTTTGTCAAAATCAAACTAAGTTTAATTTTGGACCCTTTGGACCTTAATGTAGACCAATTTGAAAACGGGACCAAAAGTTAAGAATCTACATACACAGTCATGACAGTTAGATTCGGCATATCAAAGAACCCCAATTATTCAATTTTGATGAAATCAAACAAAGTTTAATTTTGGACCCTTTGGGCCCCTTATTATGTTGGGACCAAAACTCCCAAAATCAATACCAACCTTCCTTTTATGGTCATAAACCTTGTGTTAAAATTTCATAGATTTCTATTTACTTATACTAACGTTATATTGCGAAAACCAAGAAAAATGCTTATTTGGGTCCCTTTTTGACCCCTAATTCCTAAACTGTTGGGACCTAAACTCCCAAAATCAATACCAACCTTCCTTTTGTAGTCATTAACATTGTGTTTAAATTTCATTGATTTCTATTTACTTACACTAAAGTTATTGTGCGAAAACCAAGAATAATGCTTATTTGGGCCCTTTTTTGGCCCCTAATTCCTAAACTGTTAAAACCAAAACTCCCAAAATCAATCCCAACCGTTCTTTTGTGGTCATAAACCTTGTGTCAAAATTTCATAGATTTCTATTAACTTAAACTAAATTTATGGTGCGAAAACCAAGAAAATGCTTATTTGGGCCCTTTTTGGCCCCTAATTCCTAAAATGTTGGGACCAAAACTCCCAAAATCAATACCAACCTTCCTTTTGTGGTCATAAACCTTGGGTTAAAATTTCATAGATTTCCATTCACTTTTACTAAAGTTAGAGTGCAAAAACTAAAAGTATTCGGACGACGCAGACGACGACGCCAACGTGATAGCAATATACGACGAAAATTTTTTCAAATTTTGCGGTCGTATAAAAACTATACATTTTGAAAAAATATTAAAATTCTCTGGATTTTAATTAAGTCAAACCACCTTATTCTTATATTTATAAAAGATAGAATAGTGCCTACTAATAAGACCAGATGCTCCGCAGGGCGTAGCTTTATACGACCGCAGAGGTTGAACCCTGAACGGTTAGGGCAAGTATGGACACAACATTCAAGCTGGATTCAGCTCTAAATTTGGATTGTGATTAAATAGTTGACACAGCATAGGTTTCTGACACAGAATGAATGTGTTCTAATGAACTTAAAATTTTTGTTTCTCTTAGAGCAATTCACTATGCTGTTGAATATTAATCCTCTCAAAAAAAATGTTTGAAGAAATTTTCTTTTTTATTTATGAAATTTCAAATGAGAAAAATTGAACCCAATTTTTTTAATCACATCCCCCTTTCCCTTATTCCAAAACTAATCTCAATTAAAATTTCTAATGGAGTTTGCAACAATAACTACTCATTTAAATACATCATAAAATATTAAGATGTAAAAAAACTGCTTGTTATCACTGAATGGTAAAGATTATTTTAAATTATCAGTTGGTAGTAAAAAGTGAATATACATTGTATATTGTATATAACAAAGATTTAAGTTGATTCTGGACAAAGAAAGATAACTCCAATTAAAAAAAATCTTGCTATTGCACAATATTTTGCAATTAGATATTTCTTGCTTACTATTCTGGACAAAGAAAGATAACTCTAATTAAAAAATAATTTGATATTTCACAATATTGTGCAATTAGATATTTCTTGCCATTGCGCAATACTGTGCAATTGAAAAGACTTGCTATTGCACAATACTTAATATAATAATTTTAGATCCTGATTTGGACCAACTTGAAAACTGGGCCCATAATAAAAATCTAAGTACATTTTTGGATTCAGCATATCAAAGAACTTCAAGATTTCAATTTTTGTTAAAATCAGACTAAGTTTAATTTTGGACCCTTTGGACTTTAGTGTAGACCAATTTGAAAACAGGACCAAAAATGAAGAATCTACATACACAGTTAGATTTGGTATATCAAAGAACCCCATTTATTCATTTTTTTATGAAATCAAACAAAGTTTAATTTTGGACCCCGATTTGGACCAACTTGAAAACTGGGCCAATAATCAAGAATCTAAGTACATTTTTAGATTCAGCATATCAAAGAACCTAACTGATTCATTTTTTGTCAAAATCAAACTAAGTTTAATTTTGGACCCTTTGGACCTTAATGTAGACCAATTTGAAAACGGGACCAAAAGTTAAGAATCTACATACACAGTCATGACAGTTAGATTCAGCATATCAAAGAACCCCAATTATTCAATTTTGATGAAATCAAACAAAAGTTTAATTTTGGACCCTTTGGGCCCCTTATTATGTTGGGACCAAAACTCCCAAAATCAAACCCAACCTTTCTTTTATGGTCATAAACCTTGTGTTTAAATTTCATAGATTTCTATTTACTTATACTAACGTTATGGTGCGAAAACCAAGAAAAATGCTTATTTGGGTCCCTTTTTGGCCCCTAATTCCTAAACTGTTGGGACCTAAACTCCCAAAATCAATACCAACCTTCCTTTTGTAGTCATTAACATTGTGTTTAAATTTCATTGATTTCTATTTACTTAAACTAATGTTATTGTGCGAAAACCAAGAATAATGCTTATTTGGGCCCTTTTTTGGCCCCTAATTCCTAAACTGTTGAGACCAAAACTCCCAAAATCAATCCCAACCGTTCTTTTGTGGTCATAAACCTTGTGTCAAAATTTCATAGATTTCTATTAACTTAAACTAAAGTTATAGTGCGAAAACCAAGAAAATGCTTATTTGGGCCCTTTTTGGCCCCTAATTCCTAAAATGTTGGGACCAAAACTCCCAAAATCAATACCAACCTTCCTTTTGTGGTCATAAACCTTGTGTTAAAATTTCATAGATTTCCATTCACTTTTACTAAAGTTAGAGTGCGAAAACTAAAAGTATTCGGACGCCGGACGACGACGACGACGCCGACGCCAACGTGATAGCAATATACGACGAAAATTAAAATTTGCGGTCGTATAAAAACAAATGCTCTGCAGGGCGCAGCTTTATACCACCGCAGACGTATAACCCTGAACAGTTGGGGCAAGTATGGACACAACATTCAAGCTGGATTCAGCTCTAAATTTGGATTGTGATTAAATAGTTGACACAGCATAGGTTTCTGACACAGAATGAATGTGGTCTAATGAACTTAAAATATTTTTTTTTGCCTTTGAACAATTCACTATGCTGTTGAATATTAATCCTCTCAAAAAAATGTTTGAAGAATTTTTCTTTTTATTTATGAAATCTGAAAAGAGAAATATTTAACACCCCCCCCCCCATTTTTTTTCACATCCCCCTTTCCCTTTTTCCAAAAGTTACAACTGATCTCAATTCAAATTTCTAATGGAGTTTGCAACAATAACTACTCATTAAAATACATCATAGAATATTAAAATGTAAAATAAAGTGCTTTTTATCACTGAATGGTAAAGATTGTTTTAATTTATCAGTTGGTAGTAAAAGTGAATATACATTGTATATTGTATAAAACAATGATTTAAGTTGATTCAACTACTATTCTGGACAAAGAAAGATAACTCCAAATGAAAATTTCTTGCTATTGCGCAATATTGTGCAATTAGATATTTCTTGCTATTGCGCAATACTGTGCAATTGAAAATATTTGCTATTGCACAATACTGTTCAATTGAAGATTTCTTGATATTGCGCACTACTGTGCAATTGAAATTTTTTTGCTATTGCTGAATACTGTGCATTTGAAAATTTCTTGCTATTGCACAATACTTAATATAATAATTTTGGATCCTAATTTCAACCAACTTGAAAACTGGGCCCATAATCAAAAATGTAAGTACATGTTTAGATTCAGCATATCAAAAAAGCCCAAGAATTCAATTTTTGTTAAAATCAAACTTAGTTTAATTTTGGACCCTTTGGACTTTAATGTAAACCAATTTGAAAACGGTACCAAAAATTAGGAATTTACATACACAGTTAGATTTGGCATATCAAAGAACCCCAATTATTCAATTTTTGATGAAATCAAACAAAGTTTAATTTTGGACCCCGATTTGAACCAACTTGAAAACCGGGCCAATAATCAAAAATCTAAGTACATTTTTAGATTCAGCAAATCAAAGAATCCAAAGGATTCAATTTTTGTTAAAATCTAACTAAGTTTAATTTTGGAACCTTTGGACCTTAATGTAGACCAATTTGAAAACTGGACCAAAAATTAAAAATCTACATACACAGTTAAATTCGGCATATCAAAGAACCCCAATTTATTCAATTTTTGATGAAATCAAACAAAGTTCAATTTTGGACCCTTTGGACCCTTATTCCTAAACTGTTGAGACCAAAACTCCCAAAATCAAACCCAACCTTCCTTTTATGGTCATTAACCTTGTGTTTAAATTTCATAGATTTCTATTTACTTATACTAAAGTAATGGTGCTAAAACCAAGAATAATGGTTATTTGGGCCCCTTTTTGGCCCCTAATTCCTAAATTGTTGGGACCCCAACTCCCAAAATCAATTCCAACTTTCCTTTTGTGGTCATAAACCGTGTGTTTAAATTTCATTGATTTCTTTTCACTTATACTAAAGTTATTGTACAAAAACCAAGAATAATGCTTATGTGGGCCCTTTTTTGGCCCCTAATTCCTAAACAGTTGAAACCAAAACTCCCAAAATCAATCTCAACCTTCCTTTTGTGGTCATAAACCTTGTGTAAAAATTTCATAGATTTCTATTTACTTTAACTGAAGTTATGGTGCGAAAACCAAGAAAATGCTTATTTGGGCCCTTTTTGGCCCCTACCTAATTCCTAAAATGTTGGGCCCAAAACTTCCAAAATCTATCCCCGCCTTCCTTTTGTGGTCATAAACCTTGTGTAAAAATTTCATAGATTTCTATTTACTTTAACTGAAGTTATGGTGCGAAAACCAAGAAAATGCTTATTTGGGCCCTTTTTGGCCCCTACCTAATTCCTAAAATGTTGGGCCCAAAACTTCCAAAATCTATCCCCGCCTTCCTTTTGTGGTCATTAACCTTGTGTTAAAATTTCATAGATTTCTATTCACTTTTACTTAAGTTAGAGTGCGAAAACTAAAAGTATTCGGACGCCGACGACGCAGACGACGACGCCAACGTGATACCAATATACGACCAAAAAAAATTCAATTTTTGCGGTCGTATAAAAATCTTAATACACGTTTAGATCCAGCATATCAAAGAACCCCAATAATTCAATGTTTGTTAAAATCCAACAAAATTAAATTTTGGACCATTTCGACCTTATTGTAGACTCATTTGAAAACGGTACCAAAAACGTAAAATGTAAAAACACAGTTGGATTCGGCATATCAAAGTACCCAAATAATTCGATTTTTTATGAAATCAAACAAAGTTTTATTTTAGACCTTTTTGACCTCAGTGTAGACCAATTTGATAACAGGGCCTAACCAGTTGCTTCGCAGGGCGCAGCATTATACGACCGCAGAGGTTGAACCCTGAACGGTTGGGGCAAGTATGGACACAACATTCAAGCTGGATTCAGCTCTAAATTTGGATTGTGATTAAATAGTTGACACAGCATAGGTTTCTGACACAGAATGAATGTGGTCTAATGAACTTAAACAAAAATGTTTGCCTTTGAGCAATTCACTATGCTGTTGAATATTAATCCTCTCAAAAAAATGTTTGAAGAAATTTTCTTTTTATTTATGAAATCTGAATTGAAAAAAATTGACCCCCCAATTTTTTTTTCACATCCCCCTTTCCCTTATTTCAAAACTGATCTCAATTCAAATTTCTAATGAAGTTTGCAACAATAACTACTCATTTAAATACATCATAAAATATTAAAATGTAAAAAAAGTGCTTGTTATTACTGAATGGTAAAGATTGTTTTAATCTATCAGTTGGTAGTAAAAGTGAATATACATTGTATATTGTATAAAACAATGATTTAAGTTGATTCAACTACGTATACTATTCTGGACAAAGAAAGATAACCCCAATTGAAATCCAATTGGAATTTCTTGCTATTGCCCAATATTGTGCAATTAGATATTTCTTGCTATTGTCCAATACTGTGCAATTGAAAATATTTGCTATTGCACAATACTGTGCAATTGAAGATTTCTTGCTATTGCACAATACTGTGCAATTGAAGATTTCTTGCTATTGCTGAATACTGTGCAATTGAAAATTTCTTGCTATTGCACAATACTTAATATAATAATTTTGGATCCTGATTTGGACCAACTTGAAAACTGGGCCCATAATCAAAAATCTAAGTACATGTTTAGATTCAGCATATCAAAGAGGCCCAAGAATTCAATTTTTGTTAAAATCAAATTTAGTTTAATTTTGGACCCTTTGGACTTTAATGTAGACCAATTTTAAAACGGGACCAACAATTAAGAATCTACATACACAGTTGGATTCGGCATATCAAAGAACCCCAATTATTCAATTTTTGATGAAATCAAACAAAGTTTAATTTTAGACCTTTTTGACCTCAGTGTAGACCAATTTGATAACAGGGCCTAACCAGTTGCTTCGCAGGGCGCAGCATTATACGACCGCAGAGGTTGAACCCTGAACGGTTGGGGCAAGTATGGACACAACATTCAAGCTGGATTCAGCTCTAAATTTGGATTGTGATTAAATAGTTGACACAGCATAGGTTTCTGACACAGAATGAATGTGGTCTAATGAACTTAAACAAAAAATTTTGCCTTTGAGCAATTCACTATGCTGTTGAATATTAATCCTCTCAAAAAAATGTTTGAAGAAATTTTCTTTTTATTTATGAAATCTGACATGAAAAAAATTGACCCCCCAATTTTTTTTTCACATCCCCCTTTCCCTTATTTCAAAACTGATCTCAATTCAAATTTCTAATGAAGTTTGCAACAATAACTACTCATTTAAATACATCATAAAATATTAAAATGTAAAAAAAGTGCTTGTTATTACTGAATGGTAAAGATTGTTTTAATCTATCAGTTGGTAGTAAAAGTGAATATACATTGTATATTGTATAAAACAATGATTTAAGTTGATTCAACTACTATTCTGGACAAAGAAAGATAACTCCAATTGAAATCCAATTGGAATTTCTTGCTATTGCACAATATTGTGCAATTAGATATTTCTTGCTATTGTCCAATACTGTGCAATTGAAAATATTTGCTATTGCACAATACTGTGCAA
The DNA here is from genome assembly GCA_037788925.1 of Mytilus galloprovincialis. Classification (NCBI taxonomy): domain Eukaryota; kingdom Metazoa; phylum Mollusca; class Bivalvia; order Mytilida; family Mytilidae; genus Mytilus; species Mytilus galloprovincialis. Next base: position 68,404,500 of record CM075330.1, on the reverse strand, counting down.
TTGAAGATTTCTTGCTATTGCACAATACTGTGCAATTGAAGATTTCTTGCTATTGCTGAATACTGTGCAATTGAAAATTTCTTGCTATTGCACAATACTTAATATAATAATTTTGGATCCTGATTTGGACCAACTTGAAAACTGGGCCCATAATCAAAAATCTAAGTACATGTTTAGATTCAGCATATCAAAGAGGCCCAAGAATTCAATTTTTGTTAAAATCAAACTTAGTTTAATTTTGGACCCTTTGGACTTTAATGTAGACCAATTTTAAAACGGGACCAACAATTAAGAATCTACATACACAGTTAGATTTGGCATATCAAAGAACCCAATTATTCAATTTTTGATGAAATCAAACAAAGTTTAATTTTGGACCCCGATTTGGACCAACTTGAAAACCGGGCCAATAATCAAAAATCTAAGTACATTTTTAGATTCAGCATATCAAAGAACCCCAAGGATTCAATTTTTGTTAAAATCAAACTAAGTTTAATTTTGGACCCTTTGGACCTTAATGTAGACCAATTTGAAAACGGGACCAAAAATTAAGAATCTACATACACAGTTAGATTCGGCATATCAAAGAACCCCAATTATTCAATTTTTGATGAAATCAAACAAAGTTTAATTTTGGACCCTTTGGGCCCTTTATTCCTATCCTGTTGGGACCAAAACTCCCAAAATCAATACCAACCTTCCTTTTATGGTCATAAACCTTGTGTTTAAATTTCATACATTTCTATTTACTTATACTAAACAAGTTATGGTGCGAAAACCAAGAAAAATGCTTATTTGGGTCCCTTTTTGGCCCCTTATTCCTAAACTGTTGGGACCTCAACTCCCAAAATCAATACCAACCTTCCTTTTGTGGTCGTGAACATTGTGTTTAAATTTCATTGATTTCTATTAACTTAAACTAAAGTTATAGTGCGAAAACCAAGAAAATGCTTATTTGGGCCCTTTTTGGCCCCTAATTCCTAAAATGTTGGGACCAAAACTCCCAAAATCAATCCCAACCTTCCTTTTGTGGTCATAAACCTTGTGTTAAAATTTCATAGATTTCTATTCAGTTTTACTAAAGTTAGAGTGCGAAAACTAAAAGTATTCGGACGACGCAGACGACGACGACGACGACGACGACGACGACGCAGACGACGACGCCAACGTGATAGCAATATACGACGAAAATTTTTTCAAATTTTGCGGTCGTATAAAAATCAAATATCTAAATACATGGTTAGATTTCATTTTTTTGTTGAAATCAAATAAAGTTGATTTTGGACCCCAATTTGGACCAAAAATCTAAATATCTGTTTAGATTCATCATATTAATGAACCCCAAGAATCTATTTTTTTTGTTAAAATCAAACTAAGTTTTATTTTGGACCCTTTTGACCTTAATAAAGACCAATTTGAAAACGGTACCCAAAATTAAAAATCTAACTCGGTTTATAGATTCTGCATATCAAAGAACCTCATTAATTCAATTTTTGATGAAATCCAACAAAGTTTAAGTTTGGACCCTTTGGGCCTCATATGGACCAAATTCCAAAAACTTAATACACGGTTAGTTTCTGCATATTTAAGAACTTTAAGAATTCAAGAATAAAACCCCATTGAAATTGGTCAAGAAAAAAACAATTTATACACAGTATTAGCAAGGTATTGTTTTGGCCCCTTCAAGGTCACTATTAAATTCCTACACAGTTTGGGCCATATAACCCCCAAAATCAATCCCAACCTTCCATTTTTGGAATGGAACCCAGTGGTGCAATTTCAGAAAGATCCATACACTTACACACAAGTTATTGTCTGGAAACTAGATAACTTCTTATTTTGACCGCTTTTGGGCACCTTGTTCCTAAACTGTTGGAAACATAATCCCAAAAATCAATATGCAAACCTTGTGTTTAAATTTCATCAAGATCCGTTTACTCAAATTGAAGTTATTGTCCAGAAACTAATTGTCTTCGGACGACGCTGACGACGACGACGACGACGACGTGATTCCATTATACGAACGCAAAAAATGTTTGCGGTCGTATAAAAATGGCAACATAAAATACCTTTTTAGTTTATACAAGTCAGTTATATAAGGTGTTGGTATAAACTAGGAAATGTATGAAAATAATTTGTCCTTTAAAAATAAAACACCTGACACTTATTCAAAAGCAGCAAAAAATCATCTAAACAATATGCCACTTTCAATTTAGTTATAAATATCAACTAATTTGTTGATTAATTTGATGATCTATATATAGATATTATGAAAGTTGGGAATTTTCCATGATCTATCTATAGATATTATGAAAGTTGGGAATTTTCAATGATCTATATATAGATATTATGAAAGTTGGATATTTTCCATGATTGATCTTGAATTAATTCAAATTAATCTTGTTTAAACAATGATTAAATACATTATCCTATGATGTTTAGTTCTTTGTGCAATATAAAAATGGTATTACAGATATTATTTAGTCTTCATAAAAATCTGACAGAAAATAAAAGCAATAGATGTTCTACGGTATATGAAAAAGGGGGAGACTATTAAAGTATGGTATTTTATCTTTTTAGCGAACAATAAAATGGTTTTAATTATTTGAAAAGTATAAAATGTACACTAACCTTTAAACATATCAAGTAACACATTGATCCTGTTGACAGAAAAGAATTTCCACTTTCGGTTTCGGTGTATCCTAGGTTATTTCTCGATTCTGTATTCTGTTGGTGTCCCTCTTGACACTTGATCGTCGCTCAAACAACGAAAACGTCACGCGTGTATTAAAAAAGACTTCTTGTTTGTGCTAATTGCACTTGTACCAAAATAGTTGGCAAAATAAGTCAAAACGAAACAAAACACTTCTAAAACTCCCCAAACAAACTTGAGTTGTCGTTCTTTTATTCAGTTCAGTTCAGTTCAGTTTCTTGTATATTCCTCCATTAACTGTGGAGCACTACCCATAAGGTAGAATTGTACATAACAGCTTTATATGGATCTTTAAAAAAACCATAAGGAAACATATAAACTCATTTACAGATAAATTAACAAAGGCAATATTATTATTAATTCCTAGGATAGTGATTACAGTTTAAACCATAAAATTTATAAATAATCATAAAGAGGTTATTAAGAAAAGGTTAAGCCGGAAAGAACTAAATATATTTACAAGAAAATTTTTCTTCCACTCTGTGTACATATATGTGTGTTGAAAATACTTGGCCTGATTTAATTAACCAAGGTCCAACTTATTACTTTTGTCAATTTAAAACATTCTTATTCTTATTCTTTGGTTTTTTTTTGTATGAATTGCTATAAAAATTAATAATATTCAGACCTAGAACTGAACAGGGTGTGATATAAAGCAAACCCGGAAATATTCCGATCGGTACGTAATTGTAAAAATAATGACCGTCATTCAATCGTTTCAAACACTCATTGCAATCGTAACTACTCGGCCATTCTCGCTATGCAATACAATAACTTATTTCTTCGTGCAACCAGAAAGGCCGAGTAGTTCCGATTGACACTCATTGGAATCAGATATTTGGTATCGCCCAATGTAAATGGTATGGGCCAATGCTTTATAGTATAAAACCTGATGCGCTGTCAGAAAATGCCTATCAGTCAAGGTCGTTAAAAACTTCCATATATATAAAATGCATATCAATCCAGTCACGTCTCAGTCATTACAGCTGAACGGACGTGCTGGGTCAGCTCTCCTTTACCCGCTATCTTCGATGAGGGTTTACAGTTAGATGATCAACGACTTACTACTTTAGATGACAGAAACCAATCCAACGCCGTACAGTAGACGTAGTAGTAGGCGTACCCGCGTTAACATGCACTCCAAAACAACCCATTGTATCATGGGGTAGTGTTATGCCGATTAACGTCCGAGGGCTGTATCCTAGGTGTTAGATGATTGACCTTCATTTCACTGCCTCACGGCTTTGGTCCTGATAACGCTTCCTGTCATCTTTAGCACTACGTCCAAGACTCATCTACCAGTACTGCATCATCGAGGTTAGCGGGCTGCCAAGCTGACCAAACTGGCCATGGAAGCAGCCGTTGTGAAGAAATAACAACAAAAATAGTAAACAAACCAAAAAGAACTCACAAAACCAAGATGGCGACCTCCTAAATGGCCACCACCACCTGTTCCTGACCGATGTCGGCAAAAAATATTTTAACGCTCACCAATCGCCTTCGGGCACCGAGCCGACCGTGCGAGGGCTGTATAGCCAGTCAAGGTCGTTAAAAACTTCCATTTGTTGAAAATGCAACCGACAGTGCGAGGGTGCATATCAAGTAAAGGTCGCTGAACACTTCCAGTTAAAATGCAGTGGTAGATCCAGGGTTCCCGGGGTTGGATTCTCCCTTTTTTTGACGATCCATCCATTTGAATGGGGACATATCCTTGGTAAGGACCCTCCCTTTTGAAAAAGGCTCGATCCGCCTCTTAAATTGGACGCTTAGTAGATTGTCAAGGCGTCTAGAAGAGGCAAAAAGGTTATGATTTACCCTTCATAATAAATTAAATAGATTTCGATAAGAATCTATCTGCGCGCCTGAATAAATTTGCAGGAGTATATAAGTTAGTTAAAACCTATTTATTTATAGTGAAATGGGAAACAAGTCTTGCAACTAATATTAATCCCTTTCCACTTTGCGGGTGCGAGTGCTGCCTTGTAGCGGCACTAGCCGGTTCTTTTTCGAAATCTACAACGGTGACTTAAACGTGCAAGATATATGGCTCTCTTAAACACGGGTCAGCCATGTATCGTCCCCTTCCGACGGACTTGTTTCATCGTTTCCTCAGGACCATACTCGCAATAGGTGTCAAGGGAGAGCCGAAAATTCATACATAAAGAGTATATAAGTTGAACATACGCACCAGGTAATATGCATATACTACTGTGTGGTTATAGTAAAAAGGTAAATAAGTGTACAAGTAACACATATACCAGAGAGTGCATTTGTTAAGCAATACACAGACGGAACAGACCAGATAGTGCACAGGATAGCAGTGCATACGTAGAATATATCAAAATTTTGATAGTGCACATGTTAGCACTGAATGCTGCTTGACACATAAGGATTGCGCAAACTACACGTCCCACACATTCCTAGTGGTTGACAGAGACCAAATTAACAAGTTAAAGATCTAAGAAACTGTGCATCTTCCAATATCCAGGGGTAAACTCTGGTACGATACCTAAAGGTCACTAAACCGAGTATTTGACATAATTTTGGTGGTAGCGGGGGAATATTTGTAAGTGCACCGATGATTCATTAAACATGGACTATTTACAAGAGCATAAAAGTATGTTAGAGGAAGAAGTTAAGCAAAAGATGGAGAAGCTGTGACAAACTCAAAATATTGGGCATTTAACACTATAACACTCTACCCCAAAAGAGCAACTTAGAAATTCTGGTATTATTCAGACGAGGCACACGGATTCCAGCGATATCACAGAGCACACAGTTCAAACACAGCTTGAACAAGGTGGTGATGCTTTTAAGTTGTTTAAACCTTACGTAAGTGAGCATGACGGGGGTCCGTTCTAACCAAGTGCAACACAGCACAACTAGCGTCGCGCCCGGGACCAGTAGCGGTGGAGAATTCTCCTATCTTAAGATATAACAAAAGGAAATTCAAGAACAAGGAAAAGGAACACATGTCTGGAATAAACAAGTTGCTTTCTTTAAAAAAAAAAGAAAAGCAATACATGAACCTAAGACTGCTGACTGCAGGGTCACCAAAAGATTGTTGCTGAAATTGTGTTTGCTTTTGAATTGAAATAATTGACTGTGAATAGAAGAAACCAGTTGAAAGTATATATTTATAGCTTCTATTAGAATAGTTATTTTAAAGCTCGACTATCATATTTATTACTTGGTAATGTACATATTTTCCCGATTATAACCCTTTGGCAAATCCCAATTTCTACTAACCGGATGACTTATGCAAATTGCACAAACCTATCGCAATATGAATTTTTAGCACTCAGTTTGCTTTATAATCTTGAATTCTGGATGCATTTATTTTATCTATCATATCTTTATATTTTGTTTCCTACATGAATGCCTTTATATTCTTAACTCGTATTTGAAACTGTCTTTACTCATGGTAGATGTTGTATGTGGTGAAACCTGTGACATGCAATTAACTGGGACCTCTTATGAAGAGACTTATTTTGGTCTCATAAAACATCTCAAATTTTCAGGATTTCCTGATTTTACTTAAATCAATTCAAACATTCTACAGGGAAACTTAGTTTTGCCGAAGAATTTCTTAATTCAGAAGTTTATGAATACTTGTGCACACTTTTAAAATAACCAATTTATATTAAAAGGTATGTAGATATAAAAAGATACCAGAATTAAAATGATGTTCGCCAGACACGAGTTAAGTCTACAAAAAAAAATCCATCAGTGACGCTCGAATGAAAAAAGTTAAAAGGCTAAAAAAATTACAAAGTTACGGAATCTATTCCTTGGGTAGACAATCCTTAGCTTTTCGAAAAGGTCAAAGTCTATCATAGGACAGTGACTCAAAAAAGAAACAAAAGGAAACAACTCGAGGTCAGAATACCGTTAGTAATGATGAAAGTCATATATAAAGCTCTTTCTGCCGTGTCCTGAATTTAGATAACAAAAACGAAAATAAGCTTTCACGAGTGAATTTAATTGAATTGCATGCAAGTAGTATTTTAGCGCACGAAATAGTAAATAGAAAGCATCTCACTGATACTCAGGAGAAGAATACGCATTTGCGTCAGCACATATCTTAATCTAAAAGATGAATTTGAATGTCAAACGGCCTTCATTAAATGTTTTGACTCCGGATTCATTGACATTTTATCCGGAATTTTTGAGAACGCAAACCGATAGTGTGCTTTTGAAATGTGATCTGTAATGTGAATGAATCAAGACGTGTAGGATAGTTGGTCAACACAATAAATACAATTTTCAAAACCGTACCATAGTACAAATATGTAGATGCTATAACTATTAAAACAAACAAACAAAAATTGAATTCAAATTTTATAATAAACTAACGTTCCTGTTAGTATTTTTTTTTAACATATATAATATCAATAAACACGAACGTCAAGTATTTACGGTTGGACATTTTATTTATCGAATGAATCTATTTTTAAATTCTAACATTCCACTATGTGAATATATTACTATACAACATATAAACAAAGACTTCTAAATTCATACTAAAACAGTATAAAATAATCTACATTATGGTTGTAATTAAATTTTGTTGTGATTATTGTAAATTATTTTTACGGTTGTTGTGAGTTTAAAATCATGCTTTATGAATTGAAAACACTCAAGTATTTTTATTCACGACCGTTTAAAATTTAAATATTAATTTTAATAAATTTATCTTACTTTCCGTTTCATGGATATATTACAATACAAAAAAATAATTAATAATTACTCATAAAACTTAAATACTAAAATGGTATGAAATAATTAACGTAGAAATATAATGATTATTGTTTATAAACAATTTTTTTGTATGATGCAAGAATTTATTTAGATTTAATTTTTATGTTTATTCCTTTACAAATGAATATTTAAAAATACCAAAGCAGAGTATCTTGTCCTATAAAATACTTATTTCTTAATTGCAACTCTGAAAATATTCTGATTTCAATCATTGTTAGTTTCTTCAGAAACATGAATACAGTATATATTTTGTATATATTTCTTTGATTCCTCTTGAATTAAATACTTTTGATAAGAATATTATCTTTCTCTTTTCCGATCTAATATTAATATTTTAACCAGAATGTTCTCTCCCGTAAGTCTATGATGAAATACACAGTATCCCGTGGTTAAATCTTCAAACATAATTAGTTTACATGTTATCCAGACAACAGACAATACCACGTTATAATTGACCCAGTGTACAGTGGTCGTTTTAAAACAAATATAATTGCGTCGTCAAGGGCCATCAAGGGACCATATCAAAGACGTAGATAACAACCTGTTAAGACCTGTATAAATGATAGAAAACTTTCGAGACGTTCCGAGAATTTTATTCTGACTTACGGCTGAGAGATATCGAGTGGCCCATAGACACATCCAAAACTCGGGGTTCATGCAAAAAAAACAGAAAGGGAATCAAACTAGCCAATTATGCTGGGTCTTGCGAATGGGCTATTCAATAGTTCGAAAAAGGAAAAGATGCCAAACTCAATCAAGTGGTTCAAACTATTATGTTAACAAACGGAACTGAACAAAACGAAAATAGGAGAATTTCTTATTTTTGGATTGAATAAAAGGAATACTTTTCAGAGGCAGTAGTAACGGATCTTGCTATAGAATGTATAATTGGTTTATATTTTCTCAAGAAAAAAGATGTCTGATTAATTCAAAAGAACAAAATATGGTTTGTCATAACCAGAACCAGAAGATTCCACTGAACTTCACTGGACAGCTTGGTTGTTATAGAGTGCAAGAAGCTTTTGTCGGAGGACACATTACCGAATATCCGTCAACAAAGAATGAAGTAGGATTAGGAATAATTGAACCCTGTGACAAATTCATAGCAAAGGATAGCGCCTTAATAGAGAGAACTTAAGTGAAAGCCTCAGCAACCGTACCACTGCGATTTATAATTGTATTAGTTCATGTAGTGAAAATGATTAGAGCTGGGACAATTATAGGAAATATTAGCCCCATCTAGGATGTGATAATCGACAAAAAAAATATCAGGATCTCAGTATTGAGTTACAAAACTTACTGTTTGGCTTTATAACTATTTTGATCTGAGCGTCACTGTTGAGTCTTATGTAGAAGAAACATGCGTCTTGCGTATTAAATTATAATCCTGGTACTTTTGATAGCTTTTTACTGAGTAATTGCAGGCAAAAACAAAACCAAGGAGTCGAAAAGCTCCTAAATGATACAAGGATCTTTTTGCAGCACCTGACAGGGACTTAGGTAGAACTACTTTGGTTCTCTACCTTAATAGACCTGTGATCGGGATACTGGCAGATGAAAATGGAATAGAAAGATTGTCAAAACTTCATTTGCTGTCAGACGAAACTGTTTCATTTTTGATAGATCTATTCAGTCTAACCTGTGCACCAGCAATCTTCTAAATGTTGATGGAAAGGGCATTTGCGGCTGTACACTGGAGTATGGATCCTCATTGTTCTTCAACTTTGTACTTGTTTGGCTTTATAAATATTTTGATATGAGCGTCACTGATGAGTCTAATGTAGAAGAAACGCGCGTCTGTCATACTAATTTATAATCCTGGTACCTTTGATAACTATATATGTCTAGCTTGTAATTGTAGTTGGAAAGTCATTTGAAGAGACACTCAAGAATCTTTGATTGGTTTTGATCGGCTGAAGGTGTTGGTCTAAAGCATAAGCCCCAAAAGTGTACAATATTTGCAAAGAAAGTTAACTTTCTTGGGCATGTCGCCATTGCTGAAGGGTAACCACATACTGATAAAAGATAAAGAACATCAACTATTGGCCCATTCAAGTTAATGCCAGCGAATTACGTTAAATCCTGGGTCTTTGTGGTTATTTTGCAAAAATCACCAAATGTCTACATCAACAAAACTGAAAAAGGACTAAAGTACTTATAGATAGAAGAATGTCAGGAAGCATCTTCGCTAGCCAAGGGTTACGATCCACTCCCGCTCTCTTCACCCTTGGCGGATTGAGATAAAATTTCGGAGACACAAGGTAAGGATTTTTATTGGTTACAGTAGAAACTCGCTGCGTCCAATCAAAAAGCGCCTATAAAATGATCACGTGTAGATGTAGAAAGTGTTTGTAAACAATGGCCACGTGTTTATTGCGCAACAAGTCTACATCACTTAACATACGACTATATTTAGTGACAACTGGAATGTTTTAATCAACTAATAGAAGTTCCTGTGTATGTTTCATGCAAAAATGCATGAATGTTGACGTATATTTTCGTTTCCGGCTTTACCAAGTGTGTTGAATCTAGAGGCTACAGTGTTTTTACTTCCAAATTGAAGAGTTCAAGTGCTACCATTGGTCAAGAATAATGTATTCGGAATGGGCGTGACTTTAATCATCCGATAGATGGCGCAACATTGATATCACAAATGTTAGCTCAATCTGCCAAGGGTGAAGAGAGCGGGAGTGGATCGTAACCCTTGGCTAGCGAAGATGGTCAGGAAGCTTTTGAAGCCTAGAAAGGAAAGCAGAAAGTGAAAAAAATAAACAAACACTTGAATTGCATTTGTTCACTTAGTTACTACCTTTAACTCACAGAGCCTTGAAATTTAGATACAATCTTATTCTAGTAAAAATGATGATTATTATATATTTTTAATCTATAACTGAAATTAAATAGACCTAGAAGAAAGAGTTATTGAGATGGGGTCTAAACTAAAATACTCACGAAACAAAGCTACATTTACCATGACAATGCCCTGTAAACCGTTTCATTTAGACTTTTAAATTTTGGATAAATGTTTTAAATTGTTTTAAAACAAATATGAGAATTTGAGTCAAATCGATGAACATGAATTTGACAGCTAGTGCCCCTTTAGATAAACTTATCTAAAAGGTCACCAATTGAACATTGTAAGTTAATCTTAAAATACTGGGTTTTTTTTGTATGAATATTGATTTTGTTATCAGTAAATTAAAATCAAACTAACTACAGTAACTGTAAATTCAGAAATTTTTGTGATGTTTTAATATTGCGAAAAATGGAGCAGGGTTATAATCACAATAATTCAAATTCACATTTTGAATTTTTTTTTATGATCTAAATGGATCTTTCTCAAATCGCCAAAAAAATAGCATTGATAAATGCACACAATAATTTCTGAATTTACAGTCTAATTTTATACACATATGCACATTCATAGCTGGAAAATCTGTCGATCCCTGTATCCTGACATTGTAAACCAGGTGCTCCGCAGGGCGCAGCTTTATACGACCGCAGAGGTCGAACCCTGAACAGTTGGGGCAAGTATGGACAAAACATTCAAGCATGATACAGCTCTGAAGTTGGATTGTGATCAAATTTTTGACATTACATGGGTTTTTTTTACACAAAACAAATGCCAAAATTTTACAAATCAATTAAAGATTTCTTCTTCAAACTTTTTAAATCTAAAATTAAATAGTTGACACAGCATAGGTTTCTGACACAGAATGAATGTGGTCTAATGAACTTAAAAGGTTTTTTTTGCCTTTGAGCAATTCACTTTGCTGTTGAATATTAATCCTCTCAAAAAAATGTTTGAAGAAATTTTCTTTTTATTTATGAAATCTGAAATGAGAAAAATTTAACCCCCCCCCCCTTTTTTTTCACATCCCCGTTTCCCTTTTTCAAAACTGATATCAATTCAAATTTCTAATGGAGATTGCAACAATAACTACTCATTTAAATAAATCATAAAATATTAAGATGTAAAAAAACTGCTTGTTATCACTGAATGGTAAAGATTATTTAAATTTATCAGTTGGTAGTAAAAAGTGTATATACATTGTATATTGTATATAACAAAGATTTAAGTTGATTCTGGACAAAGAAAGATAACTCCAATTAAAAAAAATTCTTGCTATTGCACAATATTGTGCAATAGGATATTTCTTGCTTACTATTCTGGACAAAGAAAGATAACTCTAATTAAAAAAAATTTTGCTATTTCACAATATTTTGCAATTAGATATTTCTTGCCATTGCACAATACTGTGCAATTGAAAAGACTTGCTATTGCACAATACTTAATATAATAATTTTAGATCCTGATTTGGACCAACTTGAAAACTGGGCCCATAATCAAAAATCTAAGTACATGTTTAGATTCAGCATATCAAAGAGGCCCAAGAATTCAATTTTTGTTAAAATCAAACTTAGTTTAATTTTGGACCCTTTGGACTTTAATGTAGAATTTGAAATTTGAAAACAGGACCAAAAATGAAGAATCTACATACACAGTTAGATTTGGCATATCAAAGAACCCCAAGGATTCAATTTTTGATGAAATCAAACAAAGTTTAATTTTGGACCCTTTGGACCTTAATGTAGACCAATTTGAAAACTGGACCAAAAAACTTCAATAATCAAGAATCTAAGTACATTTTTAGATTCAACATATCAAAGAACCCAACCGATTCATTTTTTGTCAAAATCAAACTAAGTTTAATTTTGGACCCTTTGGACCTTAATGTAGACCAATTTGAAAACGGGACCAAAAGTTGAGAATCTACATATACAGTTAGATTCGGCATATCAAAGAACCCCAATTATTCAATTTTGATGAAATCAAACAAAGTTTAATTTTGGGCCCTTTGGGCCCCTTTTTCCTAAACTATTGGGACCAAAACTCCCAAAATCAATACCAACCTTCCTTTGATGGTCATAAGCCTTGTGTTTAAATTTCATAGATTTGTATTTACTTATACTAACGTTATGGTGCGAAAACCAAGAAAAATGCTTATTTGGGTCCCTTTTTGGCCCCTAATTCCTAAACTGTTGGGTCCTAAACTCCCAAAATCAATACCAACCTTCCTTTTGTGGTCATAAACATTGTGTTTAAATTTCATAGATTTCTATTTACTTAAACTAAAGTTATTGTGCAAAAACCAAGAAAAATGCTTATTTGGGCCCTTTATTGGCCCCTTATTCCTAAACTATTGAAACCAAAACTCCCAAAATCAATCCCAATCTTTCTTTTGTGGTCATAAACCTTGTGTCAAAATTTCATAGATTTCTATTAACTTAAACTAAAGTTATGGTGCGAAAACCAAGAAAATGCTTATTTGGGCCCTTTTTGGCCCCTAATTCCTAACATGTTGGGACCAAAACTCCCAAAATCAATACCAACCTTCCTTTTATGGTCATAAACCTTGTGTTAAAATTTCATAGATTTCTATTCACTTTTACTAAAGTTAGAGTGCGAAAACTAAAAGTATTCGGACGCCGGACGACGACGACGACGACGACGACGACGACGACGACGACGACGACGCCAACGTGATAGCAATATACGACGAAAATTTTTTCAAAATTTGCGGTCGTATAAAAAGGTCCTGTGTTTTTCTTACTGTTAATGAAAACTTTTCACTTAATCCATTGTATGTTAGATAGATGCATGATTTGTTGTTAGTTGTTATTGGCTTTAAAATAGCCATCAGTCACTTCAAGTACTCACGACTAGATCTGTTCTATGCAAAATTGAGAATGGACATGGAGAATGTGTCAAAAAGACAACAACCTGACCATAGAGCAGTCAACAGTCTTTTTGTTGTCTGGGTATATATTACCCAGTCATGCCAGGTGGGATGTAAAGAAAAAGAAGAGTGAAAAATGGACCCTAAAGATAAAGGATAGAGTATAATAGGGAGCAATAAATATATTAAGAATGGGCAAAAAAATAAAAATAAATAGAGAATAATAGAATAGGTTAACAATATAAAGATGAGAATTTTTGTGCATTTTTGAGCCTGTCCCAAGTCAGGAGCCTCTGGCCTTTGTTAGTCTTGTATTATTTTTGATTCTAGTTTCCTGTATACAATTTGGAGTTTAGTATGGAGTTCATTATCACTGAACTAGTATATATATTTGTTTAGGGGCCAGCTGAAGGACCCCTCCAGGTGCGGGAATTTCTCGCTGCATTAAAGACCTGTTGGTGACCTTCTGTTTATGGTCAGGTTTTTGTCTCTTTGACACATTTCCCATTTCCATTCTCATTTAAAAAAAAAAATAAAAAAAAAAGGGAAAAAAAAGCCCCAAAAATCAATGAATACAGAAACTAAGGAGCCTGTAAATCAGTGGTTTTCCTTTGTTGCTGTACATCTGTTATATATGTGTTTGTTTTTTTTATACATAAATCATGCCCTTAGGCTAAGATTTCCCTTTCGAATTTTTACATTTGTAATTTTCAGGTCTTTTAAAGCGGACTATGTGATATGGGTTTTTCTCATTGTTATATTTGTAAAATTCTATATCATTTGGTCTCCAGTGGAGAGTGGTTTAAATAGTAATCATAACACATCTTCATATTTCTAAATTCAGGGCATTTTGATTAATAGTTGCTGAGAAAATGACAGAACTTTCATGGGACAGACAGACCGACAGATCTTAAAAGTAAATATAAGAATGCAATGGAAGCAGAATGATATTAGCATACATGTGATCAAAAACTTAAAGCCAGCCAGCTTTTAAAAAAAATAATGGGTACCAGCTGTGAAGGATATTACTTTTTCTGTTTAAAAGCTCAGTACTTTAGAAAAAATCCAATTTTCTCATAAAGAAATAATGATTTGTGGACTTCATAGGTTAGATAGGCTAAATAATTATTCATATTAACCTTGCTGGTAAAAATATTTATTAAAAATTTACATAAAAATTATGCACCAATATTATTTCCTGTTCTGGCTGAGCCGAAAAACTCCTGAGATGGTACTGGCTTTGCTGTCGTAAAATCATCAACTGACTCATTCAAAAGTAAATATCACTTTCATAAATCGCTACCTTCTAGTTTCAATATTTGCATATCAAAAAATTTCTTAAGCATTACCACTCCATAATTAGGAATGTATTTCAGGTAAAACAATAAAAAAAAATTCTCGAGGTAGGTGGATTTACCTATTGAGGCACGATTTGAATTTGAGCTTGAAATTGAGATCTAGTTATATCATAACAGTCAATGATATTAACTGTACATTTGGCTTAGATTGTCTATAGAGATTGACTCTTCATGATTTGCTTCACCTTGCCTGCACAAACACTGATTCCTGGGGATAAAGTCCTGCGTCCTCCAATGTAAGTTCAAAGTCCATGTATGATAATTTACGTCTTGGGAAATTTGTGACAAGTTCATATCGTTCATTGCTAAACCCATTTTCTGCAACATACAGCACTAATGCCTATAGTGGAAAAGAAAGAAATAGTAAGTTGAATATGATGAAACAAAATCGTACAAATTGTAAAGAGAACTGGTGCATTACCTAAAAACCATCATACATGTACCAAGTTTAATGAAGACTAGTTCGTTATTATTGCTGTACTTAACATGGTAAAAAGGTGTACATTAAAAACATCAAACCAGGTGCTCAGCAGGGCCCAGCTTTATACGACCCCAGTGGTCGAACACTGAACAATTGGGGCAAATTTGGTCACAATATTCAAGCTTGATACTGTCTGAATTTTGATTGTGATCAAATTTTTGACATAATATAGGTTTTTGCCACAAAATTAATGTGGTTCAAGATCTAACACATCTATTGCACAATACTGTGCAATTGAATATTTCTTATTGAAACTTTTCAAAATTTGAAATTTGAAAAATGTTGGAAAAAAAAAAATCCCTTAAAAAAATGGTAAACTGAGATCCCCCCCAATTTATTGAAACCCCCCCCCCTTGGAGCAATAACCCTTAAACTCAATCCCATGCTTTCCTTTGTAATATTGAACCTTGTAGTACGATTCAATACGCTTAAACACAAGTTATTGTCATGATTTTTGGAAACTAGAAACATGCTTCTTTTTGGCCCTTAATTCCAACATATTTTGGGCAATTAACCCAAAACTTAATCCCAGCCTCCCCTTTGTTATATGGTACATTGTGGTACAATTTCAGAGAGTTCCATGCAATTACACACAAGGTATTGTCTGGAAACTAGAAAAATGCTTGTTTTGGCCCCTTTTTGGCCCTTAATTCCTAAACTTTGGCCCCATAACCCCTTAAATGAATCCAAATCTTCTACTTGTGATTTTAAACATTGCAGTATACTTTCAGAGCAATTGAAATACTGGTAAACAAGTTATTATGAAACTAGAAAAATGCTTGTTTTGGCCCCTTTTGGGCCCCTAATTCCTAAACGGTTCAGACCATCATCCCCAAAATAAATCCCAACCTTCCTTTTGTGGTATTGAACCTTCTGAAAAAATTTCATTAAGATCTATTCACTTAAACTAAAGTTATTATCCGGAAACCAAAGTGTCTTCGGACGACGCAGACGACGCTGACGACGCAGACAATGACATCATACCATTATACGAACCCAAAATTTTTTTGGGGTCGTATAATGTTGACTAGAGCTGTACTTTTGCAATACTAGATATTATCAAAGTGCTTATGGTGTGAATTAAAAACATCATACCAAGTTTAATAAGACTAGTGCCTTACTTTAGCTCTGCTTAACACAACCAAAGGGTGTACAATATAAATCATCATATCAAGTTTAATAATTAGGAAAAGTGCATAAATTTTATTATACCAAGTTTTAGAAAGAGTGTTATTCTACGTTTGCTCTACTTTATTAACAAGTTTATAAGATGAAAAAAAACCCAGGTCACTTGTACAGTGAAACAGTCCAAACCGAACACCCACGGGACTTTGCGTTTTGTTCGGTTTATACAGGTGTTCGGATTGTAGAGGTAAACGGAAGTCGACACCAAAATCATTTTGGCATTTACTGACAAGGGATAATAGGTGACACAACAGACGACAGTTTATTTTTGTGTTAATTTAGATGTAAATGTAAAAATAAAAGAAGATGAAGAAAGACGTTTTGCTACATTTTTGTTTATAAATCAAACGCCACTGCCTCAATCACGCTCATCGTTTGGAGATGTCTGACGTGGAGCGATTTTGCTTTTTATATAATTATTTTCTCATCCATTAATTCACTGACCAATTCAGATTCACAGTCACTGTCAAATGACGATTCTGTAGTTGAATCGGGAACGTCATTGTACACACGAGTTCTCTGACTAAACTGGTCACCCGCTGATTGATACTTCGGCACACCATAACAGTGAAACAACAGCAGGGGTCCAGTTTATTCTCGGACTTTATCGTTGCTAAATAGCTAACAGAAGTCTTCGGGAGCATTCAAATCAAATATATATAGGGCCTCTAAAGTGAATCCAGCAATCGAAATCCATTGACCTTGTTGTGTTGCTTGATTTCTTAATCCGGTGAAAGGCTTTAAAACTATTATTTAATTAAACAGTTTAGCTACAGAATGGCAGTTTCGAATTTGTGGTCGTAATTATTTGAGTAAGCAGTAAGGTGCATTTAATTAATCTGAGGGAAAGTTCCTTTCTTGTCATTATCGGCGATGGGGGTAGCTGACCAGTTTAACGTTTCTTTACAAAAAAATCACTTTATACATGGACACAGACATGCTAATAAGTTTGTAATAACAACTCACAAGTTCATTAAACCTCAAATTCCTTTGGGGATACTCTACCATCCTGTGTTTGTTTAATTAAATCATGCAAATAATTAATAATATTTTATTGTTTTGATGGTGTCTTCCCGATTGTCCCACTTTTTGAAATTACAGGTAAAAAGGTAATGAAATCTTGTGGGACAATCGGGAATATGTTTGTGGGACAATTGGGAAGTTTAAATGTGGGACAATTGGGAACTGTTTTTATAATGATTAATTTGTTTTTATAGCGTGTTGCAGTTAATCAAAGGTTACTAATCAATGTAACTTATAAAATATGAACAAAATAAGAACAAATAATAATATTTACATATTTTATTTTGCTCATAGTAGGTACAATTGAAGTATCATATGATATAATATGAAGTCTTTTAAAAAAACATTTTTTTTTAGTCTAAGATGCATATTTTTATTGGCTTTGAACTAGCAGTCAGAACTGTGAGTACTCTCAGATCTGTACTTAGTGTCTTTGTTGTGGTTATGTCCCAAGCCAGGAGCCTGTAAGTCAGTGGTTGTCGTTTGTTGCCGTGTAACATATTTGTTTTTCGTTCATTATTTTGTACATGAATTATGCCATTAGTTTTCTCGTTTTACATTAGTCATTTTGGGGCCTTTTGTAGCTATGTGGTATGGGATTTGCTCATTGTTGAAGGCCGTATGGTGACCTATAGTTGTTAATTTCTGTGTCATTTGGTCTCTTTGGGAGAGTTGTCTCATTGACAATCATACCACATCTTCTTATTTCTTATGGAAGCCTTGCTCTTCTTTATAATTGGTGAAGAGTCCTGTTGACTGCAAACACAATGGGAAAATTGGAAAAGCAACCTTTAATAGTGATTCTTTGAAAGGCTGATCTGGAAAAGTTCTAGACAGCAGCAAATTTAGAGAAAATGGATGGGGGTACAAGAAATGATTTTTACCAGAAGCATGTGCATCCCATATAAAAGAAAAATCTTTCAAATTTTTCAAATATGTATTTTTTCAATCAATTATAACAAAGAAGTTGAAATAATAAGATTTGTGTTCTAAAAAAAGAGAAAATTCCAAAATTGACAAATTGACAAATTGACAGAATGGTCAATAGTGATTCAGAATAGTCAATAGAATGGTCAATTTGACACAAAAAAGCAATAAAATTTTATAAAACTTTCTTATATTAACACCTACTTCAAGGTTTTTTTTAAGTTAGATCTATTCAGATTGGTCCAACCTATCTTTATTGAAAGTATAAAAAAAATAAAGTTTAATTGTGAAACTGTGATTTTTTTCATGATAATAGCCCAAAAATGGATAACATTTGATGAAAACTGACAAAATTATCAGAATTGGTTACTTTCAAATGGCTGTAGCAAAAATAAGTGCACCACCATATGATTTTCGTCACCAATTATTTTTCTAGATTCATATATAAACCCAAAAATCAGGTTCAGAAAAAAAGTTTAATTCAAGACCTTAAAAGATCTATTTCATAAATCAGAAATATTATATTTTTTTAATCAAAAGTGTATCAATCTAATGATTTAAAAAACATTTTTTTTATACTTTTATAAAATTAATATTAAATGTGCAATAATTAATTCTTGTTTATTTAGCAAAACAAACAACAGTTACCTTGTTTATCTAAGAACATTTTACTACATAAAATAATGTGGGACAATCAGAACTTTTCATGTGGGACAATCAGAACTCTAAAATTTTAAAAAGTGGGACAATCGGGAATAAACCGTTTTGATTGGTATTGATCGATTTTGACAGGTAATTTTTAGATACAAATTTACTAACGAGCTTTCAAAAAGCGTTTAGAATTCGGTGTTGACAGGGTTTCGGTTTTTTCAGGTAAGATTAACGTTTATTGATAGGGAAATGTTGTGGGACTTTGAAAATTGTTCGGTCTAAACTGAAATTCGGTTTTATCAGGGTTCGGTTTACCCAGATTTCACTGTATATGTAAATTATTCTTTAACACTATTTTACATATTAAGAAAAATTAAAGATAATGCTAATGCTTCATGTATTTTATGGGTCAATAATAAATCAATGACATATTTTGCCTCTTCACATCTCTTACAAGTAAACATGTATATATAAGAAATTTTCTTACATGCTCTTGGTAAAAGATTGAAACTTGAAAAAAAATTCACAAGTTTAAAAGTCCCCAAAATATTTTAAGTACCTAAAGGGTTGAAAGTACCAGAAAGCAAGATGAACTGATTGCGAAAGAGATATTCTAAGTCTCAAACTTTTAAATGACAGTCAAAAGTCAGGATTATAATGCAGACGAGACCACCAAGGCTGTTTTGTTTTTCATTTGATGAAATATTAGAATGACAATTAGGAAATCTTTGAAATGAAAAACAATACTTAAATTAATGATCTCTTTTCCCATTGTTAAATATATATATACTAGAATTTATTCAAGAAAACTTGTCATAAAATTTCATAAGATGAGCTTCAAATTTTCAAACTTTGAAAAATAATGTTTACTAATTACCATAAGTTTAGATTTACGAGATACTGCTAACTGCTGTCTGTTTCCATCAGGAAATCTGATCATCAGTGATGTCTGAGGATCTGAAATAAAAGGGGCATATTTAAAATTTAAGATCTTTCATTTGCGCCAATTTGATTCTTTCATAAGCATGATTAGCGCCTATCCTATTATTTTTTGATTATCACTAGCATGGATGCTATGTTTGCTTTACAGTGACTTGCCTATGAGTGTTACCGTTTACCTGTAGCTATTGTTCAACCAGATTGAAACATTGACAATACAATAGAGACATTTAAATTGACCAGTTGGTTTGGTAGATTTAAATCTACCTTTATGCTACCTGTTCAGTTTTTTATTCACCTAACCAAAACTTTCAGCATGCTTTTTTCCTGAAGTATTTTTTATCCTATTACTTCACCTGTTACTGTTGTGGTATAACTGAGATAGTTTTTTTTAAAACTTATAATATTTTTATATGGCATCAAGGCTTCAATTTTTATCTTTGTTGAATAATATAATATGCATTCAATCTAAATTAGTTTATATGGTATGAATAAATTACCACTTATATTTGATACATTAAGACTCAAGCTTATTTCATGTTCTTACATTAACTAAACACTGTGAATTGGATTAAAAAAATATCCTTTTCTCATGTTTTTTTATTAGCGAATCCTGAAACAGGTAGAGAAATTAACATTGCTATTAGTCTTTTTGTTATGGAAATGGATGTTTTCCCTGAAATAATTAATCATTCAAATGCCAAAAAACACAACATTTAGAGAATTTTTTTTACTGTCATTCAAAATTTAAGAAGAAGGCAAGCCAGATCAAGACTATATGTTTTCATAAAGAAATTTAATTGCATATCATATAATTCACTACATTTCCTCCTTAATGTTTTCATAGCCAAATACTATGAGTGCTTAGATTTCTTGTATATTGTTGAAAAAAAATAAATTTAATATCTGTTTAGCTTTTTAATGGGAAATAACTCAAAATAATTTGTTTTTGACATGTTCCTTGTACAAATTGTTAATGTATATTCATATTGAAATATCAAAATCATATTTGAATGAACTATTTTATTTACTCTACATATCTTATATCTCATCCAGTATTCAATTTTCTTTATCTGAAATAATTCATAACATTTTTCTAATTTTTATAAACATGATGAAAGTTTTCAAATATTTGTTCATGCTTTTGACAGTATAACTAGATTTTCTCTCTATATCAATATTCCGTTAAATTTCCCATGATATATATATATATCCCTAAAAACAGGTACAGAATTTTGCAATATTTGATTATTTCCATTATCACATTTAAAATGAGTCTCCTCACTTTACAAATTTTTTGGATAAGTTTATTCATATATTTTCACTATATCACTTGATTTGATTATATCCACAGTATTAAATTTTTATTTCATATTCCAATTAAACAATATTAGATCCACTGCATCATCTAACTTTACAATGATTATTTCCAATTTCACATTCATATTGTCCCAACATTAGGAATATTTTGGAATATTTTACCTTTTCATTTCACTTTATCACTACATTAGACTATATTCACTTTATGAATTTAACATTTTGTTTCATTTCCATGATAATTCCCATGATATATATTCCATTTAAACAGGTGAATCACTCTTATAATAATATATCCCAACATTTATAATGAATGTGTTGAAATTATTTCTCCTACTTGCATTCAAATTTGATTTTTTATATCCTTTTAGATAACTTATTCCATATTTTGCAAATTGAATTTCCTTCAGTAAATAAACACAGTATTTTTTCCACAAAAATCCTCTTATAAAAAATTACAAAGAAGAACACCGCAAATATCATAATCCAAATGAAAATCTTGAAGGGACATTATAAAGAAATGCACAACACATAATCCAAATGAAAATCTTGAAGGGACATTATAAAGAAATGCACAACACATAATCCAAATGAAAATCTTGAAGGGACATTATAAAGAAATGCACAACACATAATCCAAATGAAAATCTTGAAGGGACATTATAAAGAAATGCACAACACATAATCCAAAATGAAAATCTTGAAGGGACATTATAAAGAAATGCACAACACATAATCCAAATGAAAATCTTGAAGGGACATTATAAAGAAATGCACAACACATAATCCAAATGAAAATCTTGAAGGGACATTATAAAGAAATGCACAACACATAATCCAAATGAAAATTGAAACTGAAATCACCTAGATAGCTCTTTCATGTGTCACTGACAAATGGACAATACCATGTATGAGGGTTATAAATTTAAAGAATCATTTATTATTTAAAAACAATTTTAAATTTTCATACATATTAATAGGCAGTTAACAAAATATTTTACTGATTCAGATTTTATGGTAAATTTTAGAAATAATATCAATACTGGGGATTTAAAACAATGAAAACCATAAATAGTTCTACCCTTTTAATTTTTTGATAGAATAATCCTAGGTCAAGAAAAATTTCAGGAAAAAAGCATGCTGAAATTTTGGGTTCGGTGAATAAAATTTTTTACAGGTAGATTTAAATCTTACAAAACCAACTGGTCAATTTAAATGTCCCTATTGTATTGTCAATGTTTAAAACTGGTTGAACAATAGCTACAGGTAAACGGTAACACTCATAGGCAAGTCACTGTAACATTTTAACAAAGGTAAGTAAATACATGTACAAGTACTTGACCTACATGTTATATTTGGTAATATCTGGATATAAAAGGTTTTCAATCACTTATCTAACTCCTACTAGCATGAGCTCTTGATACAACAATGAATCCAATGTACATTGTATTGACATTATAAATTAAGTCTTTTTGTAATGATCAATGTTTTTCTCATTAATCATTTGATTGTTTACAGTTTGTTTTTGTTGTTTTGGGGTTGTTTTTGTCGGATTTTTTTTTGGGGGGGAGGGGGGGATTGTAATGTCCATGTTATGAGACTAGTTTTAATATTAAAACTTTTGAAGACCAATTCATAAAATGCATAAAGGATGGGTTGGTTGCCTAAATCATAATTTACTGTCATACAAATTTTATCCTGTTAATTTTCTTTACAACACAGTTGCTTCTCTGCCCATCATATCATATATATATCGTACAATATTCAATGTACAGTACGCCCAAGGAGTTTGTAATCCCAAACTCCATACTCCGATATTTTTCCTGGTGTAACACCAGGAAACTCCGACATCCCTCCCAAAATTCTCGGAGAAATTTGGGAGTATTCCCTCCGACTTCCGCGTAAATCCGCTACCTTTTGTTTATTGTATTAGCGACATCTCTCCCAGTCTGGTGTGACGCGGTGTGACACCAGGTAATTAATTGCCCTAATCCGTCTGATCTATGCCGGCACGCGACAGTCAAGGTATGTGAGATTTCTAATGTAATTAAACAATTGTATTTCCTGTCTATTGATTATCAGGTTATATCTGATTGCTTGAAACAAATGAAAGATTAAAATAAAAAAGCAAAACGTTGTTGTTAATTCTTTCAATTACTCTGTACATTTTAATCAAGTTTTTAAACAACTATATTTGATTTTGACTTCCGTTTTTTTATCAGTAAATAAATATTTAATTTACTGAAAGAGATATAATTGTGCAACAATAAACGGAGACTAACGCTGAATAAATGAGGGCAGTTTAAAGAAAAATTACATGTCTCAAAGTTTTTTATACTACAAGTAAAAAAGAAAATATTATTCCTTATCTGTTATGCTAATAATTCTACGCCATTTCCATTTTACGATTACAAAATAAAAGTTTTAAAATCCAAAACGTTGTTGTTAATGCTTTCAATTGCATTAAAGTTTTATAAAAAAATCTATACTTGATTATGACCTCGTTTTTTATTTATCGGTAATTGATATAACTTACGAAAAGAGACATACTTGCGTGAAAATAAACGGAAACTAACGCTGAAGGTATAAAATGTGAGCAGTGAGAAAATTACGTGTCTTAAAACTTGTATATGCAAGTAAAAAAGAAAATACTATTCACCATTCGTTATGCTTAATAAGTCTACGGCATTTTCTCTTCACGATTAGCATTACTTTAGGATATAATACATTTCGGCTACAACAGGAATACTTCTATAGCTGCATCAACTCGTCGTTGCATAATATTCATTTACGCACAATGAATGTAAACCTTTGTGTTGTATTTAGAACAGTTATCTTTAAATATTTTTAAAACAATTAATTGCCGTGGGAAGACAACACGCATCTCAGTGATCAACAGTGCGTGGTTGAACTTGAACTTGACTTCGCTCACAATATTGAATGCTAAAAATAGTGACATCAATTTTGTCCACGAGATTTTTATTTGGCGGGAAATAGTATCATGTAACAGTAAACTCAGGTGACCTTTCTAGATAACCGTGGGAAAATTCATGTAATGATTAACATTTGTGTGGGTTAAGATTGAGGCTCTAGAAGGTCCTTTTACAATTGATTAACCGGATTCTAAATTTTATTCCTTTTCTGAATAAACGAACATCAGCCTTTTATTTATACGTTTCTCAGTCAACAGAGGACATAAACCTGGACATTATTTATACTTCCATAGTCAACACTATACATTAATGGTAGATGAAAACAGGATGCATGTCGTTTAGTTCCTGATGGGCGTTGGTAGAGATCCTCTGTGAAAATGTGTCGATCGTAAAAATCCGATCCACATTTTTTTTTACATATTTCTTTCTTGTACGATATAATTTCATTTTAATATTCTATAGTATAAATTGTTGAAATACTTCTTTTTATATTTCGCCGAGGACTTTTAACAGCAGTAAAATACGGATTGCGCCAATCCAATTTTATTTTAAATAATAAAAGATCAATAACAGATCATAACAGATAAAAAACACATGATTTTATTTCTTCATATAATTAAATAAGGTTGTGATTATTGTGTTGTGTCTGGGCGGGGAATTATCTCAGTATTTATGAATATAGGGCTGCCACATTGCATACAAAACTATTTGTCACTTTACAGTTTCTTTTTTAAATTCAAATATTTCAAGTCGGTAATCTACCGAGGTAGTGAAACATAATATTTTACATTTCAAAATAAATTGAAAGTAACAGAGTTCACTTGTTGGTCCGATAAATTAACTCTAGGGTTTGATTTAGATTGGACAAATTACCGTAAAAACAACATTTTGTTTTAAGCCAGTTGATATTAATTATATAATATTGAACTATTAATGAACCGGATATTCACTGAGTAGGTCATAAAAGGTTCTAATTGTGGTAAAATCATCTTTGTTGAAACTTTGTTGAAAAAACAAAAATTATGACCTGATCGGACTATAATGAAAATACTAAATAAGTGTTTTATTCGTATTTTTATACGTTTTTACGTTTTATTTAATATGACAATGACATGGGCATATACATACAAGAATAATTATCTTATTTTAAATAAAAATGTCACACCTTTATCTGACAATGAATGGACATTTAAATAACGTATTTTAAAGCACACAGGTGCAATCAAGATCGATTAAATGTACAAAGGTAATAAATCTGGCTAATCCGATTATGTTGTCACGCGTCATTAATTTTCAGTTCATCCGATGGGCAATAAACCAATTAACAGCCACGCGGTGTTGGGAGAGAATCTTTGGAGGAAATTGGGAGTAGAATCCGTGATTCGCGGTGTCACACCGCTACACTCGGAAATCGGTGATAAAAGTTCGCGATTACAAACTCTCTGGGCGTACTGTATCATGCAAATTTTCTAAAGTAAATGCAAATTGATTTCTCATGTGATCAATCATGCATGGAAACCTTAATGTAATATTTTTTCCCATAATACTGGTATTATCCCACAATCCTGTGTTGTAACATACTGTATCCCGGTTCTGTAATTCTGCTGTAGCAAGCATTCAAACTTACCTGTATCTTTACCAAGGAAATGTTTATAATTCCTGTCTTCACTCAAACAATAATTATCTGAACTTCCTGTATTATTTAACATGCTGCTTTCACTTTCACTTAAATTTGAAATATTGTTTATGGAATCATTTTTCAAATCCTGGTCATTTTTTGCTCTATCAGTGTTTGTCTTATCATCGTTTATCTTCTCTTTGGCTAATTTTGTACTTTTAACATTTGGCGATGACTTAAGAGGCGATTGTGACACTTCATCTTCGGAACCTGAGAATGTTTCAATATCATTGCTGTCGGAATCTGAATCTATTATAACAGTTTGAGGCACTTTGTTTTGGTTGATAGAAGCTTGCATGGCTGCCTGTAATTGTTCATCTTCGGTAGCATCTACGATGCTCGGTTCTCGACGTGCACGTTTTGCTGCTGGACTGGGTTCCTCAGACGGATCATTGTAAGGATGCTCCATCAAGAAATCTGTAACTGTAAAGTAAGATTTCAGTAGATTGTGTAACACACAAAAACCTTGCCTACATTAATTTATTTAAATATTGAAAGTTTAAATTGAGATGTTACTATAGGTTCACCATTAGCAATAAGGGTAAGACCATATGATATTCTAAAGGCATCAGGACAATTTAATCTCATCTGTTACTATGCATGTTTTTTTTCTTGGATTATCTTTGTTTAAATTTATTTGCACTTTTGTATGCAATTGATTCCTGCATTTTGTGCTGCAGATTCTTTTATTTCCAGCTCTTACTAGGCCAGGATATTCATTTTCAAAATCCTAATCAATAAAACTGAGTAAATGATTAGATAGACATGTATCCCAAAATACTTCCAGTAAATTTAATGAGGTCTTTCTTATGTGTTTTATTCCTTTTTTGCCAACAAGTCATTGCTTTACATCATTTATCTTAAAATTTCAAAAAGACATTCTACTGTTTACAATGATGATAGAGAAAATATGTAAAATGTTTTACCTGCTAGTAAACCAAATTGCTTCATAAAATTCTCTGCAATAAAATATTAAATTCATAAATGTTTCTTACCTAGTTCACAGAATACTGTGGCATCTAATTTGTTCCATGTTGACATGTTTTCACCTAATAAAAATAAGAGGAAAAAATTTACTATTTTGCTAATTTACTTTTTGCATATTTCAACTCGTCATGGAGTAGAAATTTTGACAGTTCTGTTACAAATTGAGAATATGAATACAACAGGAATGAATGTGTGTGATGTCTTGCTAAGAATACCTCACTTGTAATTTAAAGTATTATATCACAGGTGTTTTGTGTCTGACTAATCAGAAAAGCCAACACAGGTTACAGGTCATTGTTGCAAAGCTGAAAGCTAAATTATAAAATATGAAGTCATCGTGCTCCATGGTTTTTAAGAAAATCTATGACATCAGTTTTAAAGTGGATTCAATATATTGTAAAATTCAAAGTTCAAGTAAACATTACAAAATTATTTGACAATCTGAAAAGTGAGATTCAGAATAGTTTTAAGGCTGTGCTACCTGTTCGTGGATCCACCACTGCAACAAATGGCCACTGATTAACTTTGTAAAACTGACAAAACTTTTTCCCTTCTTCACTATCATGGTACACCTGCAAGAAAATACCATCAATTATTTAGACCTTCTGGTCCATTTTCAGTTACCATTTTATTTCAAGTTGTTGTTGTTATATACATTAAGTAATAATAATGTATTAAAAATTGTTCTTGTTGTAATAAAAATGAATTAAGAGCAGTCTATGCACATTCGAAGTAACCAACAGGACTAGTATTTAACATTCAGTTAAAAAAGGCTACATATTAACTTTCCAGTTACAGATCAGTTCATGACTTGGAGACCTTTGTTATTGTCTAACCACCACGAACATTGTCTTGCTGAAAATTTACATGTTCCTATTACTGTCCAAAGTCAGGAACCTCATGATGGTTTGTCATATATTCATGATTTGTCTTTTTTTAAAGCTACCAATGGACAGTGGTTCTCTCTGGGCACTCATGCTTCCTCCACTAATAAAAATTGACTGCCAAGGAATTGGACAATAGTGTTGAAAGTGGCATTGTCTTATCAGGGCCTTTTATAGCTGACTATGCAGTATGGGCTTTGCTCATTGTTGAAGGCCACACAGTGACCTATAGTTGTTAATGTCTGTGTCATTTTGGACTTTTGTGGATAGTTGTCTCATTGGCAATCATACCACATCTTCTTTTTTATATGAACACCAACCAATCAATTATCCTTTTTTAAAGAGTACTTGGTATGATTGATGTTATGGTAGATCTTTGATAATCTCTTTTAAATTTATTCAATAATAGTCTTAACAAATACTATAGACATATTTTTGTAAGTGTAGCATTTTTTTTACAGAAATTGTTTTCCTTACATTCTGAACAAAATATCACATTTTTTTAATCAGACATTTTTTACAGTGCGCATACTAGCCATGAAAACCTATACAGTGAATTTCAAGAGAAAATAATAATTAAAGCTTAAATTCTAGTACTCATTTTTATTCCCCTTCAAAAGAAAATTGAGCTAGCCATACATTACTTACATTTGTAAACTCTTCTGTTGTTAATTCTGAATGAACTTAACATCAAAATAAAGCGAATTATTATTTATTTTTTTAATAGACTGAGGTTTAAATTAAGATTGGGCTAAAATAAATGACAGGGGTTAACTTTAATTAATAAATTTACATGGGTTTAAATATCTTTCATGAAGACTTCTTTTCCAGTTGCATTTTTTTCTCATTTTTTTTAGTCAATTCTATGAGCACATTAAATATATAACAATTCCATCATCCAGGGGGTACTTATCATTAATAAGACAATCAAATGTATCAGGTATACCAAGGGGTGACACAAGGTTGCTAATGTACAGTTTCACACTATTGGTAGTAATCTTTCCCCCAGATTTCAATTTTTATATGTTTAAGGATGTACTTAAGTGAGGTAAGGTAAAAATTATAAAATCAAGAATTTAAAATTGATAGTATAAGCTGGTAAAGCATTCGTTAAGGATAAAAATAAGCTAAAAATATTGATAGGTCATGGACCTCTTTTTCAAGATATTTGAGATTTAAAATATGGAGGGAAAAGGCTGACACGGACTTTTACCTTATATTTGCATTGGTATTATTTGGGTCTCAAAACAAAAGAAAGAAAATCAAGAATCTTCTAAAATTTTGGTAAATGACGTTTCATGAGCTATTTAGTCTTATATGAAAAAATAAATAGGTGTTATGGGGCAAAATATTTTACCATGTGTTGTATGGAAAAACACCAAGGAGTCCGAACATGTTACACAAATTCCAAAACCTCACCTAAGTACATCCTTAAACACCTGCTATTAGCCCTAAAGTCATAAATACAGATTTTACTATACCTGCCAGAAAATAAAATTGTCTTTGATGACAGCCTTGGCATTTTTGTTGCTCCATACATCTCTATTTAATGCCTGGCAAACAAATTCTTGCACATTCTGGACATTTACCAATAGCCATTTATTCCTGGTTTTACCTTCATCTCGTAACTGAAACACAATTCTAATTTGAAATATACAGATCAGATTTGTTATAAAAACCTGATGACATATCCAATAGTTACTATTAGTAATTTTTTATTTAAGAAATAATTCCTTCATGTCATGCTCTATGCTCATTTTAACATGGGTAGGCATTATATTTGTCAATATTTTACACTGAGCGTTAGCGAGGTGTAAAATGTGGTCAAATATAATGCCTACCCATGTTCAAATGAGCATAGAGCATGACATGAAGGAATTATTTCGATTCTAATAGGACAAATATAGTATTTTTATAGGTTGAAGCGTACGAAATAGCCGTAAAAATGTTTGGCTGTTCCCGTTTCCTCCTGTGCATTGCATTTCATATTTGATAAGTTTAAAAACTACGAGCAGGGTAAATATATGTTGTTTCATAAAAATATATAATAAAAGTTTATGTTAGCTGCCTAAATGTATATATTTTAAAGGATAACGATGGAAAATAACGTTAATATAAACAGTAAGTTTGTGCGCATGTGTCAAACATATTTTGTGCTCATTAGAACACGGCTTTGTTTACAAAGCGTAATAAGGACGTCATATTAGAATAAAGATTACAACATAAACATTCATATTTTATTTTCAATTTTCTTGTTAGTAAACAATTCTTTTTAGATTTTTATAGAAGTCTTTTTTTAAGTTGGTATCTGAGAGGCAAGAAAATCTGGATTCTTATTTACTTTATTGACTTAATTTCTTCTATTAATAAATAACCAAGACCTTCGAACATTCTAAGCATAATTTTTTAATCACAAAGATGGTTAACACATTTGGTGTGAACACGAGGAAGCTATCATGCTGCACTTTGAAACTTATACAGCATGATTAAAGTGGTACAAAACACCTTGACTAAAACTTATTTGCCTATTTTCATAAAGTATTGACAAAAAATTTACTTTGACAAAAATATAATACATGGAGAATGTGTCCATGATACACAGTTGATGCCCTGCTCTATTACGTTATAAAGGGACATAACTCCAGAACTGTAAAAGTGACACTACATTAATTTGAACTTGACCTGAGCTTCGTGGTAATAAGCATTATATATAATTTCATAACATTTTGTTGTGGAAAACTAATGTTATTTAACAAAAACAAAAAATTTGGCTATTTTTCATTTTGAAAGGAGCATAACTCTCGAACGGTAAAAGTGACACCACCAAAATTCAAACTAGAACTGAGTTTTGTGGTAATAAGCATTGTGTACAAGATTTATTACATTTGTTTGAGGCAAATTAAACTAAAGTTAGAGAACATAAATGAAAAATTCAGCATTTTTTTTCCATTTGGAAGGGGCATAACTCTAGAACAGTACAAGTGACACCACCAAAATTCAAACTTCATCTGTGTTTTGTGGTAATAAGCATTGTGTATAAGATTCATAATATTTGGTTGAGGCAAACTAAAGTTAGAGAACGGAAACGAAAAATTCAGCAATTTTTCCATTTGTAAAGGGCATAACTCTAGAACAGTATAAATGACGCCACCAAAATTTAAACTTGATCTGACCAGTCAGGATCCTACTTCGTCAAAATTATCTCCCCATTACGCCAGTTCATTTTCACAATCGTAAAAATGGAAGCCATTGTAGCGATGACGCGCTACCAATTTTGCTCTTGGAAACCGATAAATTTATCCACATTGCACCAATACGATCCTTATATGTCAGTTATATTTTAAAAGACAAATGTATCAACTAGCTAATGAGCATCAGTTAATGATCTTGTCTGCATTGATTCAACTTAAAACTATTGTCTGATCGGTTGTTAGGTGGAATTTTCGAAAAATCATAAACATTTAAAAAAAATCTAATTAAATATTTCGTGGAAGGGCAGACTAGATTTTTTTAGTGGTTGAAGACTATAAACCCTAGTTATCACACACAAAAAATTAGAATTTTTCGAAGATATGCATTTTCATCATCCAACTTGTAAGACTGTCGTCAAGTACTTTCAGTAAAAAAATAGCTATTCGAACACACCTTCCCTGTTTGTGTGACTCATTAGATAGGTATTTCACTTGACCCATATATTTCATCTTTTAGTACTGTTATTTTTTTGTGTTATAAAGTCAACCTGTAGCTTTAATTTATAAAAATGATAGAATCTGAAGCGAGAAGATGTATGAAATATTCTTACTTTGAACGATATCAAGACAAAATACTCAACTCAAACACGCCCTAACATAAAAAGGTGCACTCGATTTTCTCTTTTCGATACAATTGTTACCTATTTTTTGGAATTTTTTCTTCAGTCACATAATGGAAGGGCAGACACGAAAATTACTGAACTAATAGATTGATATCTTTTCCGTCCGTGGTAATTTTTTCAAAAAAATCGGAGGTTATGCATTTTTGTCATCCAACTTGAAAGATACCCATGTCGTCGACTTGATATCTAATTGTTCTGCTTAACTATGTACTAGATAAATTGAAAACTTATGCAAATGGTGTTTTTGAAATAAAACACCTCGTAATTGAGAAGAAAATTGCAGTTTTGTTTGTTTCTATTAACTTTTTAAAAATTTGTCACTATAGTAAACAATACAGTAAACATTTATCGCCTTCTCTAATAGAGAGCTTCGATTCTTTTGTTCTATTTCAACCTGGTTTCCGACTGTGACAGTGTTTTGTGGTTATAAGCATTGTTTAAAAGTTTCATAACATTTAGGTGAAGAAAACTAAAGTTAGAGAACAGAAACCAATTTTTGGACGTTGGATAAATAGCAGTTTGACAAACACTAATTTTGATCATTGAGAAGCTTATAATATTTCCTTCACAATAGAACATGATTAAAACGTTCAGTTGATTTTTACAGGGTTATCTCTCTGAAGTGTTATATTCCACCTTAAATGATTTTGTATATTTTTCTGCTCCTTAATATCTACAGAATCATAAATAAATGTAAAAATACATATAACACTTTTTTTATTTTTTTTTATATATTTTGAACTTCTGTGTGTGTAATAGCAACTAATTTGATTTTATCAAATATTTTTTTAAAGTTTGGGTAGACATTTCTTAAGTATCTTTTAAAATACTCCCTTATAATCACCTACACTTGCAAGTGTTCCCTTGAAAGTGATATCTATAGGAGGACGAAATAAATCTTCTAATGTTCTCTTCTTGTTGGGAACACTGGGGACACTTCCAGATGCTAGCATTTCTTCTTGCTGTTCTGAAAATTTATTCACATGTAATAAGAATTGATAAAATTGAGAATGGAAATGGGCAATATGTCAAAGAGACAACCCAACTAAAGAACAGAAAACAGAGAACATTTATATTTATGCAGGATTTCAAAATTCACCAAATTGTTTTATTGGGAAATAATTCTTAGAGTACTAATCAATACATTGTAAATTGTGCAAGTACTACAATCTGCTAATTACTGTACAAGTACCATTAATGTTCCAGACTTTGAACATGCACGTCGATATGTGCCAGGTTTAAACAATCATTTTTAGTACTTAACATTGTTGAAGGCCGTACGGTGATCTATAGTTGTTAATGTCTGTGTAATTTTGGTCCTTTTGTGGATAGTTATCTCATTGGCAATCATACCACATCTTCTTTTTTATACTTCCCCCTTTTTTATCACCATCAGTTGAATAACATTGGATATATGTATTGACAAATGCACAATGAAAATCAGATAAAAAAAATACATGTACCACAAACATAAATGTATATTAGACATCAAAATAATACATAAATAGAACTTACAAAAGAGTTAACACATGGTAATCTAGATAAAATCACTCTTTTGGTGATGGTTAATGTTTGTGATTGTTGATAAATCTTTTGATTGATTGATTGTGTTTAGCACAACTCATAGATGCCAACCCCCTTTTGACACAATCAGTAACAAACTATCAAATTTTCCGTATTCTTGAAAAGTTTTCAGTAATCATTCATAAACGTGCATTTACCAATAAAAATTACTGACGAGTGGTTGCAAAGTGATGTACACTAAAATTTGTCATTTAACATGTTGTCTGTAGTATGTATTCCATTCATTAATTGTTCAGATGTTCTCGACTCAAACATTTTTGTTTTGTCAAGGAGAAGTAGAGAAAGGGGGAAAGCTACTTAATAAAATGCAAGTTTGCCTCTTCGGAAGTCAGTTAGTTACCCAACAATAGGTTGATAACTCCCGAGAAACTGGAAGCATTACATTGGCGTTTCCTAAATACTGGACCAGGACGGAAAAGTAATGATAAAAATCCGTGTTTTACAAAATTGAACGTCGATGATTGGGAATCCGTAACTATTCGACTTTGACCGTAATAGCGTAGTTTTTATCGCAAAATCGGAAAAACTACGGAAAAATCGTAATGGTTGGCATCTGTGACAACTAACAGCACAGTGCAACTAAGCCATTTTTTTCGTAAAATCTTTGTGAATAAATATTTTGATTGATGGATTGTTTGTGTTTAACATGACTTTCAGCACACTTTGTTATATATATGGGGGTAATTTTGTATTGATGGGGGAAGCCAGAGTACCTGGCTAGAAACAATTATTTTTAGCTGGAAAACTTGTAATCCTTGTCAATTAAGGCTGAAAGCAATTACAAATTTGCCATAACCCAGTTTGGAACTAACAATGACAGTGTCGACAGGTCAATGATCAATGAAGAACTATTAAGATCACTCAGCCACCAAGACACCAATAAATATATTGAAGTATCTGACTGTAAATTGAATAAGCCTTACCCATATCAATAACTGACAAGATTGTAAATCAATGAGCTAGCATCCTCAATCATGAGTAATATCAATGTTTTATTGACTTCACTTTACAGCAACAGAATGATCTGCCACATCCACTTGTATTTTTGTCTTTGATGAGTTAAGCCTTTTTCAACTGATTTTTATAGTTCATTCTTATGTTGTACTGTTATACCACTGTCCCAGGTTAGGGGGAGGGTTGGGATCCCGCTAACATGTTTAACCCCACCAAATTATTTATGTATGTGCCTGTCCCAAGTTAGGAGCCTGTAATTCAGTGGTTGTCGTTTGTTTGATGTTACATATTTGTTTTTCGTTATTTTAAAGAAAAAAATTTACATAAATAAGGCTGTTCGTTTTCTCGTGTGTCTTATCGGGGCCTTTTATAGCTGACTATGCGGTATGGGCTTTGCTCATTGTTGAAGGCCGTACAGTGACCTATAGTTGTTAATGTCTGTGTCATTTTGGTCTTTTGTGGATAGTTGTCTCATTGGCAATCATACCACATCTTCTTTTTTATATAACAGAATCATTTATGTGTAGTGTTTGTCTTACTTGCTTCAGCCTGAAAATCTCGAAAACCATCAAAAACTGATCTTGTTTTTCTTCTTCTGCCTCTAAAACCTATGGAAAAACAGAGAGCATTTTAAGCTTAGAATATTCTGTCAAAACAAGTGCCACATTAACACTGTGTATCTGTAATCAACATGCTCATTGAAATGTGCATAAATTAGGCTGTTGGTTTCTCTTTTGAATTATTTCACATTTTGTCAGACTGGGGCCTTTTAAAACTTATCATACTGTATGTGTTTTGTTCAGTATTGAAGGCTATATTGTTACCTATAGTTGTTCATATCTTTGACATTTTTGTCTGGCAATGGATATCTCACCAAATTTCATTACTTTATTTTTAATCAATGTTATAGTGATTTCATTAATGCAGAGAGTTTACCATTATAAATGTGCCTTTCAACTTGTCAACTTTTTTCATTGTTTAGATTTGAACACAGAAGAACATGGTGCAAGAAGGAGTTCAATCCACCTGTGGAGTCAAAGTTCACTTTCTGCTAGAAACATGACATCACATTTTATAGAGGAAATACATGTATGTTTTTATTTACATATGGTACCATTTGTACATGTAGCAACCGTGTATTTTCTTCACAAATAATACATGATGGTCTAGATGTATAGATTCTGCGTACTGATGTTGTTTATCATCCTAATGTGTTTTTATGGTTCTTTCATTTGTCTTTGTTCTATTATTAATATTACTTTTACTGTTGGATTAATTTATGTGATATCCATTTAATGTGGCTCGGTACTTAAACATCCCGTCAATGTGTTTGTATTGTCTTTAATTTTTTGCTGGTTTGTTTTGTATATGCGACTTTTTGTATTTCTTTGGTTCTTATAACGTGACTCTGTACTTTAAAAGATCTCGTCAGTATGATATTGTTCTATTTTATGTCATTATGATATATTTCTATGATGAATTACAAAATACGTTGAACCACAAATGTCAAAATTATTCAATCGCGAAGTGGAATGAACTATTTGTGGATTGTTATAAATTCTATATAACTTTTGGACTATTTTAAATCTCGGTCTATTTCTGAAATTAATTCTTACATACTTTTGATTTTTTAACCCTTTATGCTAACATTGCCTATGTGAAATTTCAAAATTGTTTGTATATACATTGAACGACAAATATATGTGACGTATAATATTTTCTGACGTCAGACACACAAATCATTGAATGTGTTTGTAGATAGTTGATTTTGTGTTCTGTTACATTTTAAAATTGTTACACGATGATGACTGCTGTACCCATATTTTGACTATTTTATTTATTATGTCTGTTTAGTTCACGCATCATTGTAAATATAACGGAATTTGATGAGACTGTCATCAAAGTGAGAGGGTTAGCGCTATAAAACCAGGTTTAATCCATATATATTACTAAAGTAACGAGGTCCAATTTGTCAGCCGTCATTGGGTAAAAACGAAAAATCAAAGTATTCAAATTTATATATAGCCAATATAGGACAATGGTGTTGATTAAAAATTACACCACTCCAGACTCTTTTTGTTTTCCATATAATTAATATTGCCAATAATTAACAAAGTTCTGGGTCGAATCCGATACGGATAATAATATATTCACCTGTTACCTATTACCTGATCTGTACGTTCCGCATCTGAGAGGCGCACCACCAAACGGTGTATATCAGGTCATAATCACAGGGTTGACACTACTAAATTTAATCATTGTCAAATTGTTCCCTATTGTAGTATTTTAATCAGTAAGACTTTCTAAGATGACAATACGAATACTAAAAATCTGGACTTAAAATAAGGCGTATAGGTACACTTTCCAATTTGTTAGCGGGCATGACATAAAACAAAGAATCAAAGAATTCAACTTTATTTCTAACTAATTGCTGTTGATTAAAAAATACTCCACTCCAGGACCTTTTGTTTTCCAAATAATTAATATTACCAATAATTGATAAATTCCAGGCCGACGGGTTCAAACAGAAAGATTTTGAAAGCATAGAAAACTGTGAGTCTTATAATCGGCATGACTTTATCAGATGACAATCCCAATACTAAAATAAGGTTTTACGCATAGTAATGTACTTTAATTCTGTCACGGACCTGCGATATCACGGGTGTGTTCTTGTGTTAATTAATTTCCCAAAGCTGTCTGTTGTTAAAGACTTACAACAACAAATACACATATCAAATTTGGTAAATTCTAAATTGACAGTCCACGATAAAAACAGTTTAAGAAAATTTTTACGATTCACATCTTTGATTATACATGTGCCAACAGTATGAGTATTGAGTAGTAGAGGGTAATATTTGAGTTTTACCATAAATTGGCATTTCTTCTACCAATGTTTCACTTCGCTGTGGTATTGGAGCTCTAACTTCATCTCTAAAAATAAATAAGATCATGAAAAGTTATCTGACTAACACTAAATGTACACAGAAAAATATAAAGCATGAGTAATATATACATGTATCACAAAAAAAAACTGGAGGTGATCATTTAGGAAAAATTATTTTTGTTTTCAAAATTCCAATAGGGAACATACTATATATAATTGTATAAATAAACCAATTTTTCAAGACGTTTCGGCCATTGGCCTTCTTCAGTTCTTTATTTTATTTTAATTACCCATGTTTCTTTGACGCTCATGACACTTCAAGTACAAAATGTATGTAATGTGTAGAAAAGATGATGTATAAACTGCATTTGCACAATTTGTCAATTTAAAAAAAAAAGACAATCAACTACTTTTCAACTTGTTAGTTTGAATGTCACTTTAGTATCATTTTCTTCCCTTTTAGTAAATAGTACATTTAGTATAAGTCAAATCATGTAAATGAAAAAAAAATATTTTAATTTCAGGGAAAGTTGGCCATGGACATGTTGGAGAATCAGAAGAGTGGTGTTCCAAGCAGAATTCATTAATTTTTGAAAATATGTTTGAAATCTACATAGAAATTTCCTTCAAAATTATTGTCATCATGAAAAATAATTAGGGTTTATAGGCATACTTAATGCTTCAAAATGTTCATTGTTGTTTCAATTACTTGATTTTTTTCATACACGTCATTTCAAAATAGTAGAAAATAAATCCTCATAGAATTTTTTTTGTCACTCAATTATATTAATGATAAATTACCCATCATTCCCATAATCTGAAGTTGACGGCTGATCATTCTCTGTTACAACACCATCTGTATTACTGTCCATGTGCATTCCTATGGCCATGTCAAGGTTACAGTTGCATGCTTCCAACAAACGAACACCAACTTCATTTGTAGCTCCTAAATATTGAAAGAAGAAAATGTAAATATATATATCATGTTATTACTAATATCTATTAAAATAATTGAATTAATCATTATAATGAAACTTGAAGATCTAAAGAGTCTGTGCCTCTCACCTAAATCTATGTGCATCTTTAACATGTTTAACAATGGACACTCAGCAACATTGTAGACTACATGTAGATAATTCATAAGTAAAATCTCAGGTTTTTTTTTTTATCTTTTAATGCAGATATTTTTTTCGGTTTACAATATCCCTCTATCATCATGAACATGATTAACTTTACAAATGATATACAATGTCAGATCTTGAACATGTTGAAGTATAGAATAACAATAACAATATCATAAATATGAATAGTTTTATTTGTCAATCAAGTCACCCATGAACATGATGAAGAGCAGAATAATTAATACAAATTGTGATATATACATGTGGTTAACATTGATTTTATTGATTACAGTGATGAAAAAAATAAAACAAAAAGTATAGATTCTAGCTATCTATCATTCTATAGCCACATGATAGCATTGTATAGGTACATTTGTACTGACATTTATTATCTTTTTGTGAAATCAATTTGATGTGGCTCTGTAAATCCTGTCATTGTGTAATTTTGCTATGGTTCATTTTTTTGTATTCATGTCTTTCTTTTTCTTCTTCTTTTTAAAACACAAAATGAATACAATTTGCATAAATCTGGGTGCTGCCAGGATATAAACCTTTTAAAATTAGTTTTGTCTGCATTCAGGGAAAATTTCATGGTGCAAACATAGCCATTTTTGTTGAAGTGTATTGGTGAACCTTTAAAAAAAACCTCAGGAGCTCATCAGATAGCTGCAGAACTGTAGCTCTTACTCTTTAAGTCCTCAAATAAACAAAAAAATATCATGACCAAAGACTAAGAGCTAAAGTTCCACAGCTACTCATCAGGTAACACCTGTCCAATGACTAAATCTTACTTTACTGTTTGCTGAGTATTTACTTTTATCTGACGTTAGATTCGTGTCAACAACAAAAATAAAGCCCAAAAAAGCAAAATGATTGGAGTGCAAGTGCCAATGTCAGGGGCTTAATGACAGCCATACTTCGTTGTAAGCTTTTTTTTGTGTGATTATATTCAAGAGAATAAATAATCTCACGACTAAATCTGAAAAATGGACATCGAAATAACCTGTAATTGCACAGAACTGTTCTAAAATAGCATTATCAACATTTGTTGCCATTCTTTCTTCAAGCCGCTAACTTCGGAACCTCTCTTTTTCTGGTAACCATCTTACTCTTCTTCAGAAAGGCGTCGTAGTCTATAACTGGAAACCAGTAAAAAAAAAGTTTAACTAATAACCATTTAAAATCTTAAAATAGAATAGGAAGCAAATCTACGCCTTAGAGCCGTAATTTCCCAATGTTTGTAGAGTAAGGTTAGAATTTGTTTGTTTGGCTTGCTTGCTTTGTTTGTATACTTAAAATGTTTGCTCATGTTTAAATCCATTTATCTTGTTTATAGTTGTCAATCAATCTCAGGCGCAGAGATCATATCCGTTCCGTTCAATACGGCTTTGTCCGAACACTACACTCAATATGCAATATGTTTATATATTGGTATACACACTATACATGTATAAGCTAGAGTTAAATGTGGCGCTGTTTTATTACTATTTATTTGCATGCTGCCTGCCTTTTTTATTTGTTATTGCATATATTTTTACTATTCGGTGAAAAGCTAACATTAGTGCTTATGTTGTAATATGCATATATACAGTAGGACAACCGGATGTGCCTTTTTGGCCAAAATGTGATTCGGCCGCGCTCGGTAGTCCTACGCCGAAAATTGGACATTTTTGCGTCGGCCGATGTCAACTGAAAAATGGCGCGCTTTTGTAAAAAAATCATTCGTTTACGGCTTGAAAGTACCGGCGGTAAATTCTGTTGATTGTAAGCACATTTATAAGAGAAAAATATATGAGTTTACTTATTATTTTCATGTTTGAATTTTTTTTTAAAAGGAAATCTTATCTTTTCACATCTGAACATAGAATTTAGGATTTCGATTTTCTGCACTGTAGAATTAAATAGCAATATTAAAAGGGGGTACACAAAAATGCATTTCCTTCATTTTTCCTAAACTTTTTACATCGTAATCTCGCTAGTTTTTCACATAGATATTCGTAAAGAAAAGGGGTGTCCAAAGTCAGGGCAAAAATTGTACCCATTTTAAAGTAGGGGTCTCAATATTTTATAGGTTTTTCCTTGCAAGGTCAGTAGAATTAGAAATTGGAAAAGTTTCTGTGTTTAAAGAAAATATTCATTCAACTATCAAACATAGCTGAATCCTTATATATGCAACCCCTATAAAAATATTAATATGTGTCAATAAATTGTAAAATTATAGATTTATTTTCGAAATTGAAAAAGGTGCAATTGTCGCATATTTCTCTTTTACGTCTATTGGTCTGCTATAATTATTAGATGACTCTAAAAAAATCTCCGCCTCGATTTTTTTTATACTTTAATTTTATAATCTTTGGTACATAATGCAGATGTTATGAAAAACTTAGGCACTTCTATCGATTAGAAATGGAGAACGGTCATCTTTTTTTGTATGTCTCCACTATGGGAGCGTAGTCCTCCCTTAACCTTGTTTCTGAAGTATACGATAGCTATTCATCTCTAGAAATTAATTATCAACTAAATATCATTGAAACATAATGAGTATATTTTAAGACCTCAATAAATTTTAAGTGCTACTGTATCTTTGTCAATATGCCGAATCAAAATAAAGTTTTACTT
Source organism: Mytilus galloprovincialis (assembly GCA_037788925.1). Taxonomy (NCBI): domain Eukaryota; kingdom Metazoa; phylum Mollusca; class Bivalvia; order Mytilida; family Mytilidae; genus Mytilus; species Mytilus galloprovincialis. The sequence goes on along the minus strand of CM075330.1, from coordinate 68,363,886 downwards.
ACTTACTTAATATGAAAAGACCACACCCACCTCAAATATATATATTTAAATATTATTTAAAGTAATCATTATATTAAGACAAAGAGATTTGTAAACCTTTTAGTATCATGATCCTTAAGCAACTTTTGCATTGAAGTAATAGAACAAAATGAAAATTACTTTTGTGCACTAGACAAAAATAGTGAAGAAAGTGGAATTAAACTATCATAGTTTTGGAGTGTAAAAAAATCTTTTGATGTTTTAGATGAATTACGTGCTTTTGATGGTCCTTTTGATTCTGTTGACAGTTTTGACTTTTCTAGTCTTTACTCTACACTTTCTAGTCTTTACTCTACACTTTCTAGTCTTTACTCTACACTTTCGAACAATCTTATCAAACTAACGTTTTCCTATTTAATTGAATGGTCGTTTGGTAAATCTGAATGCAAATAAATTTGCTGCAACACATTTAAAGCCTTCTTCTCTAACAAGAAAGGGGGCCTCGGTGGCCGAGTGGTCTAAGTAGTTACTACTGTAATCACTAGCCAGTAACACTGAGGTTGTGAATTCGAACACCGCTCGTGCGGGTACACTCGGCTCCAATATTAATTGACTAGGATTGTCAGTTTTCCTATCGAAGGTCGGTGTTTTTCTCCGGGCATTCCGGCTTCCTCCACCAATAAAAACTGGCCGCCACGAAATAGCCTAAATGCGGTGCTTAAAGGTGGCGTTAAAACACAAAAAATCAAATCAAATCAAAACTTATGAGAAAGGTAAATATGCTAGATATATATACTGGAGGTGTGATGAGATGATTGAGGTGATAATTTTCTTCTTGATAATATTTATGTACGTTTCGGCAACAAAGTTTATCGACAGGTTGTAGGTATTCCAATGGGTCCTAATTGCGCACCTTTGATAGCTGAATTGTATTTGTACTGTTATGAATCCCAGTTTATGACCAAACTAATTCAACAGCACTTACCGTTATCTTGATGATATTTTCCCCGCGCTGAATAATCATTTTTTTCTAAATAAACTGCCGAAATTTACCAAAAGAACTAACTTTAAATAAATTAAATTTAAACGGACCGGTAATAACTGTCTTTTCCTAAATTTAGATATTTCGGGGTTTACACGGGAAACTCCACACTAAGATTTACGACAAAAGGGACGTTTTTTTCGTCCCTATTGTTATTTTCCTTTTTTGGATGGTGATGTTCCTTTGACACCATCTCATGGTGTTGACATTTTACAACTCGTTCGCTGGGCACGTGTCTGTTGTGACGGTTTTTTTTTTTTATTTTAACGAACGTAATCTCTGTTTTACTGATAAATTATTAAGCCAGGGATTTCGTTTCCACCAATTACTTTAAAAAACTTGAACTAAATTCTTCCATTGATATAAAGATTTGGTTTTGAAATTTGGTTGTCAACTTATTTCAAACGGGATAACACATTTTTGCTTACATATTAAAACCTTACAAGATATATTTTATTGGAAATAATAACAGGTTCTTTTTTTGGTATGATTTTCAACTATAATATTATGTATATGTTACAGTGAATTTGTATAATCAGTGATTATGTAGAATCCCTGATTTTTCAGGGATTAATTTTGTAGAATCACTAAAATCATTAGTGATTATATATAATCCCTGAAAATGACCAGTGATTTTACATATTCACTGAACATTTTAATATTTATTCTACAAATTCCCTGAAATGAATTTAGGGATTATCAATAATTCAAAATTACTTTGTTTGATAAAAATTTAATATAGACAAATTATCATTTGTTTTATCTTATTCCTTGAAAGTTTAAGTGAACATTAAGTCATGATCTAAATAGTTTAAAGGCTCCTACCATCTCTTATATTTCATACAGATTACACTCTTTTGGGACTGGTGGGCTTTGATCTCGAAAAATTATAAATCTTAAATATCTGACGAAAAAAATAATTTGTGAATTGCAAACGTAATAAAAACTAGATATATACAGATATAAAAGTTCTATTTATCATGGGAAAATTTCTACGATTATAATGTAGTATACTATTATTTTGATCAAATTTGGAACTTGTTGGTAAACCTATTGTTAGCAAAGAATATAATTCACATAGACAATTATTTTTAGTTGATAAGCTTATCATCTACTTAATTTTAAGTCCATCATGCATGGTTTACCAATTCCTATGACAAAAAAATTCTCATTGTAAATCCACATGCATGTTATTTGTGGTAAAACAAATGGTGACTGAGAAGGTTGTGGAACATCTGTTTTGTGTATTTTGTGTTCAAGTGAACAAGACTTCTAACTGAGAGAACTGACATAACTAAATGTATAGAAAAACAGACAGAACGAATAATTAGCAGTATCTGATATAATTCCAAAACAAAAGTATAATCAGGAGAGCGACACAGGCTCTTGAGAGCTTCTAGATTTGTACCTCGATCAGATGTTTCAATTTGTACTGAAAACTTTATTTCTCTCAGTGGCGGATGCAGGAATTTTCGAAAGGGGGGGTGCTAGCCCAGGGCAAAGGGGGGGTGCAAAACATATGTCCCGATTGTCCCGATTCAAATGCATTGATCGGCCAAAATAAAGGGGGGGGTGCGGACCCCCGGAACCCCCCCCTCTGGATCCGCCACTGTCTCTTACACGTGTAATAACATCTGATTCGATATGTGAAGGACAAGTTTGTTTTTATTAAATGTGGATGTTGTGGTAAAAACAGATGTAACTGAAATAGATGTGAATGTAGTTCTAAAAGCAGGGAAAATGTGCAAAAGCTTGTAAAAATAGATTATTGTTTTTGAAATATTGCTCTCGACATTTTAATTTATTGTGCTTAATGTTTAAGTATAATGTTCCTAACGTGCCGCGATATAGCCTTTTTGTGCTAATGCGGCGTAAAGCAACCAACAATCAAACCTAACGTGCCTAACATTTTAATATATTGACAATATCATTTTAATTTATTGTACTTAACGTTTTACAATTTATGTTTATAAAGATGTTTTAAAGTGATAATTTTTGAATGAATTATTTAACTTTTATTCATTTTCTACACATTATTCTACATAAATAAAACATATTCATCATTTCAGTTATTATGTATAATCCCTGACATTTTTTTTTATAGTGATTCTACATAATCCCTGAAAATTTTAGTGATTATATATACAATCCCTGAACTGACCAGTGATTCTACATAATCCCTTAAAATTTTAGGGATTCTACATAATCACTGATTATACAAAATCACTGTAACATATATATATATTAAAAGCAACAAAGGTGCGGTTCCCGGAAGTTTGTTTTTTGTGTGTATTTTTTGTTGTTGTTGTGCATGTTCTGATTTCATGTCATATGTTATGTAATTATTTGAATACGGCAGGCATTTTTACTACTGCTTCTGAAGATTAAAGTTTTCTTAATCATAACCAACCGTTATATTACTATTTTCCCTTTGCATACACATGCAGGAATAGTAATTTTCGACTGAATCATAAAATAATTCCTTTCTACGTGACTCGTCTCAAGATGTTTACACTCCGAGTCGTTTTATTTTTTATTAAAAAGCACACAATCTTCCTATATATTGGAACAAAAAGAAGGGTTGGTTTAATTTTTTATGAAACAATTATTACAGCAAGTAGTATTTCCTACAAAAAGACCGAACTTATACAACAACTTGAAGAAAAATTACAGTAAATAAATCCGTTTACATATATAATGTGTAAATATTTAATAAGCTACGAACCCGGATTCGATAACAAAATCGAAGTTTGAATAAATACTAGTCTAGATATAAAACACATGTATTTGTACCAATATTTCCGGGGTCAATAAATAGAAACAATGCGTCATTTCACATACATATCCTTTATATATATATATAATAAATTCAATCGTGGTTGCAAACCTAGATCGAAATTGCATTATTAAATTAAAAGTAATTCAGCATTTGTCAAAATGAAATGCATGCAAGTCATTGCAAGACTTCTCGCTGAGGTAACACTGAAAATTCGCGTTTTTTTAAATCTTTGGCTGATACATAGACATAAGTAATACAATATATGGAATGTCTCTGCTTTTTGTAATTTTTTTTTTCAATGATTGAACATGTTATGATTTATTACAAATTCTAAAGAATCAGATGTAGGAAACAGAAACTCAGCCAAATTTTAATTGTACCTAGAAAACGCGAAAGGCGAAATCCCCTTTTCCTATTATAATCATAATTTATTTGAACTATCTACATTCATAATTACTACAAACATAGATCTTTTAGTTTTCTTTATGGTCCATGCATTCAGTGGTCACGAACGGCAAACTTTATATGATTAAGGAATTTAGTTTAGTTTAGTTTAGTTTATTATTCTAACTACAGAATTAACTTTAAAAATATTATATTAAATATACTTCCTACCTGTTGTAGTGAAAATCAGCTAAATATTAATAGTTACATTAATAGTAATTCTTTAAAAGTCCTGAAAGTGACTAGTTCTTATATGTCTGGTGTATAGAAACGAGATTTTAGCTTCTTATATAATTATAACATATTTAACTATGCTGTATCCATAGTTATAATGCACTGAAATATGGGCCTTTGTCGATTATTGTAATTGTGTTTGTGCCAATAAAATATTTGGACTGATTTGTATATCATATACTCGGGTCATTGACCCCCTTTCTATGTCTTATTGTATTGAAGTGAATATCTAACATTTAAATCTGTATTTCTTTATTCAGTTTGTGAAATACAAAAAGAGAGAAAAAAACAACAGCAAGAGACTCACAAGAACTTCATTCCTCACTCGGCCGTACCGGACACATGCTATTCTAAATACACATTGTTTTACAGTTATTCAATCAGTTATTTTTTTGCTTTTTTTGTAGTTCTGACCTGCCGAGTAGTCATTGAACCATGAAAATAAGGTCAAGGACATTGGACATGTAACTGACGGAAAGTTTGTAACATGAGGCATCCATATACAAAGCATCCAGGTCTTCCACCTTCTAAAATATAAAGCTTTCAAGAAGTTAGCTAACGCCGCCGCCGGATCACTATCCCTATGTCGAGCTTTCTGTAACATAAGTCGCAGGCTCGACAAAAATCAAACTAAAACTAACGACCTAACTGATGTACAAAAAATGAACAAAAAACAAATATGTTACACAACAATAAACGACAACCACTTGATATCAGACTCCCGTCTTTGGACATGCATACAGAATGTGTCGGGGCGAAACATGTTAGCGGGATCACAACCCTCCACTAACCTTGGATATTGTTGCAACAGTACAACATAAGAACGAACTAATAAAAACAGTTGAAAATCAGGTTTGATTCATCAGATGTATACAAATAGAAATACATATAACAAAAATATGTGAACGTGACTGGATACTTGTACAACCACACAACAATAAAAAGTACAGATCTGATAGTCCTCACTGACAGCTAGTCCAAAGCCAATAACAACTTGTATAAAAAAAAATCGTCGTATGTTATATCGCTTATGCTGTTGAAACAGTTATCAGAGGCGTAGCCGGACATTGAAATGGAGTTGTCAGTATGAAATGTTTTAATCACGCTTGTACGCTGAAAAAATGGAAACTAAAAAAGGAAGGTTGATGCCCCAAAGAACCTGTGATAGGACTAACTAAAACTACAACAGACCAAACATACAATCAGCTCCTCCAAGAAAACACAATGACTTGCAAAGACCAGATTAGGACTTTCTGATTTATAACAGAAAATAAAACATTACAATAACATGGTATGGGTTCGTAGACCGTACAATGATCTGTAATTGTTCAAATCTTTGTCCTTTTTGTCTATATGGATAGATTTTTCATTGGCAACTATACCAGCTCATCTTATTTTGTAGGTCTTATATGTTTGTATTGTCCCTGGAGATGAGTAGACAAGATACAGGTTGGTAATGGCAGTTATTTGATTGTTTTTGTTAAATTTCTTCAATTTATAAAGACTCTGGACGATAAAGACATGTAATACAGACACAGATAATTTTGTGCATATACTTCACATGATGTCATCTACTTTTATTCATATACGTATTTCTTGTGTAACATGCTAAACAATATTTATTCCGTTATTACACTAACTGGCTTTACTTTTGGTTCTTTTTAGTTGTATCAGCTCATCACGTTTATAGTTAGTTTTGGACCTCCAAATATTTTGGCTGGAGCATCACTGAGGAGATACTTTAATACGGTCGAAGTATGCATCTGTTGCAATTACAATCGGTACAGTTATAATGTTAATATTATTACGTAATTAGTACGTATATCATGTACTGACTTACTATATTGTTTTTAGTTGTTATTAAACTTATGGTTTAATTAATTGTGTTAATATATGTTTTCATTTTAGTATTATTGTCATTTTGTTTATTTTTTTTTTTGGTTACATCGTCTGACATCAGACTCTGACTTCTCTTGAACTGAATTTTCATGCGCGTTTTGTTATGCGTTTACTTTTCTACATTGGCTAGAGGTATAGAGGGAGGGTTGAGATCTCATAAACATGTTTAACCCCACCGAATGTTTGCGTCAATCCCAAGTCAGGAGTCTCTGGCCTTTGTTAGTCTTGAATCATTTTTAATTTTACTTTCTTGTGTACAATTTGGAGTTATGGCGTTCATTTTCACTGAACTAGTATATATATTTGTTTAGGGACCAGCTGAAGGACGGCTCCGGGTGCGGGAATTTTGGTGACCTTCTGCTGTTGTCTGTTCTGTGGTCAGGTTGTTGTCTCTTTGACACATTCCCCATTTCCATTCTCAATTTTATTTCAGATGTTTTCAGACATACGAATTCCGATTCGTAAATTATTTCGATAAATTTCCCATCATTTTACTAATTTTACTAGTATATAATGCAATACAAATAATTCAAATAAATTAATTTTATATCTGCTTCAATAATGAGAGTAAATTAATTCATGTATATTTATTATTTCCATTTTAACCGTTTATGATAAGTTGACAGATCTTCTAACTGATATATAACATCATGTATTTATATATTATCGTTGACCATCTCAACGAGATTGATTTGCAATGATAATCTGTTTATCGCTATTTTACCGATGACGACGTTGTTAATTATATGTCAATTTCATTAGCAATGCCACGTGCCTCCTTAATTTTTAGCGATAATTTTCCATCTCACGCGAGTAGCACGACTTGAAAAATTATCACAAAACAATATCAAAGGAAACATGCAAAAAAAAGCGACAAATATTTGTTACAGTTACTAGTACTAGTCAGATATGAACACGGCAGAGAAGAATGAGATAATACCCCCTTGAACATACTCGTTGTTTACATAAGAGCCTGTGTCATGTACTATAACAAGTCGATCTCCCTCTGCTGCCTGTACTGGTATGCTAAAGCTTCCCTCGTTCCAATTTTCTCCGTATGCTAATGTGACCCTGTTGTCGTTCTTTTTAAGCCAGACATGTAGATGTTTGCCGCCATTTGATCTCACTGTGCACGACACCAAGTACAGTCCGGCTTTAGGAACAATAAAATATCCTGTAGTTGGGTTGTACCCTCCTCCAACGTTGAATTGGACTTTGTCAAAAATTAAGATCTGGCCTTTTGCTAAAGGTATCATTCCACCTGTTTTGAAATGAGCAGTGAAGGCTGGTCTGATTTCTAAAATCAAACATAGCATAATCATCAATAATAATAAGATAAAACACAATACACATCAAATATATACTCACAAAAAATAGAAATTGTTCGTTTCTAAAGGCAATGTAAATGCTTCGAAAATTAACTTTACATTTTTGCAGTTTAGATAATTGAACAATGTAAACATTTTTAGAATGTCGAAGACGTACAGTTGCTCTTTTTTAATTATAGACATTGTCTATTAGTACACTCTTGCATGTTGTTATGTCACATTTTTCTATGACTTAACTGGACGGATTGCTGTCAACATATTGCAATTTATTCAAAATTCTGACCAAATTACAACTGCAAGTTCTTACTTATGTTTGAGATGTATCTACCCTTGTTAGGTGTGATACTTACCTGGCTGCTTTTGCTGATTTCTTAACAATCTTCCGTAGTTTGAAATGAATCTTCTGTTGTTTTTACAAGTTCTTACCTAGTTTGAGATATATCTTCTGTTGTTTTTACAAGTTCTTACCTAGTTTGAGATATATCTTCTGTTGTTTTGACAAGTTCTTACCTTGTTTGAGATAAATCTTCTGTTGTTTTGACAAGTTCTTATCTTGTTTGAGATGAATCTTCTGTTGTTTTGACAAGTTCTAACCTTGTTTGAGATAAATCTTCTGTTGTTTTGACAAGTTTGTACCTTGTTTGAGATAAATCTTCTGATGTTTTGACAAGTTCTTACCTTGTTTGAGATGAATCTTCTGTTGTTTTGACAAGTTCTTACCTTGTTTGAGATGAATCTTCTGTTGTTTTGACAAGTTCTTACCTAGTTTGAGATGAATCTTCTGTTGTTTTGACAAGTTCTTACCTTGTTTGAGATGAATATTCTGTTGTTTTGACAAGTTCTAAACTTGTTTGAGATAAATTCATCTGTTGTTTTGCCAAGTTTGTACCTTGTTTGAGATATATTTTCTGTTGTTGTGACAAGTTCTCACCTTGTTTGAGATGAATCTTCTGTTGTTTTGACAAGTTCTTACCTAGTTAGAGATGAATCTTCTGTTGTTTTGACAAGTTCTTACCTAGTTTGGGATGAATCTTCTGTTGTTTTGACAAGTTCTTACCTAGTTTGAGATAAATCTTCTGTTGTTTTGACAAGTTATTATCTTGTTTGAGATGAATCTTCTGTTGTTTTGACAAGTTCTTACTTAGTATGAGATAAATCTTCTGTTGTTTTGACAAGTTTGTACCTTGTTTGAGATAAATCTTCTGTTGTTTTGACAAATTCTTACCTTGTTTGAGATGAATCTTCTGTTGTTTTGACAAGTTCTTACCTAGTTTGAGATGAATCTTCTGTTGTTTTGACAAATTCTAACCTTGTTTGAAATGAATCTTCTGTTGTTTTGACAAGTTCTTACCTTGTTTGAGATGAATCTTCTGTTGTTTTGACCAGTTCTTACCTTGTTTGAGATGAATCTTCTGTTGTTTTAACAAGTTCTTACCTTGTTTGAGATAAATCTTCTGTTGTTTTGACAAGTTCTTACCTTGTTTGAGATGAATATTCTGTTGTTTTGACAAGTTCTAAACTTGTTTGAGATAAATTCATCTGTTGTTTTGCCAAGTTTGTACCTTGTTTGAGATATATTTTCTGTTGTTTTGACAAGTTCTCACCTTGTTTGAGATGAATCTTCTGTTGTTTTGACAAGTTCTTACCTAGTTAGAGATGAATCTTCTGTTGTTTTGACAAGTTCTTACCTAGTTTGAGATGAATCTTCTGTTGTTTTGACAAGTTCTTACCTAGTTTGAGATAAATCTTCTGTTGTTTTGACAAGTTCTTATCTTGTTTGAGATGAATCTTCTGTTGTTTTGACAAGTTCTTACTTAGTATGAGATAAATCTTCTGTTGTTTTGACAAGTTTGTACCTTGTTTGAGATAAATCTTCTGTTGTTTTGACAAATTCTAACTTTGTTTGAGATGAATCTTCTGTTGTTTTGACAAGTTTTTACCTAGTTTGAGATGAATCTTCTGTTGTTTTGACAAATTCTAACCTTGTTTGAAATGAATCTTCTGTTGTTTTGACAAATTCTTACCTTGTTTGAGATGAATCTTCTGTTGTTTTGACAAGTTCTTGCCTAGTTTGAGATGATTCTTCTGTTGTTTTAACAAGTTCTTACCTAGTTTGAGATGAATCATACCTTGTTTGAGGTAATACTTACATTGTTTTGATAAATTCTTACCTATTTTCTAAGTTTAAGAATACTATTCCATATTTTAGGTGATGCTTACCTTGTTTTGCACGTGCTAACCCTTTTTCCACTTCCCTCTTTACCAGAGCAGTTAATTCTTTTCCAAGGTTACAAGTATCATCGTCACAATATACAGCTATGGAAGGTGTGTACGTGTTGTACAAAACAAGAAATATAAGCAATTTGGACAAAAACTTTTCCATTTTAGAGTAAAGTGTCTTAGTAATGTCTGAAATAGATTTTTAGTTCATTCAACCTATTTATATATTCCTGCAGCCAATAGTAATTTCACCGCAGGAAGGTAGCTAAAAGGTCATTGTCAAATTTTTAAAAGGATATGTTTTTTCCGTTTCATGTTATAATGTTGAAATAAAATGTATTATATAAAAAAGATGTGGTATGATTGTCAACGAGACAACTCTCCACAAGAGACCAAAATTACACAGAAATTAACAACTATAAGTAACCGTACGGCCTTCAACAATGAGCAAAGCCCATACCGCATAGTCAGCTATAAAAGACCCCGAAATGACAATGTAAAACAATTCAAACGAGAAAACTAACGACCTAATTTATGTACGAAAATGAACAAAAAACAAATATGTAACACATAAACAAACAACAAACACTGAATTACAGGCTCCTGACTTGGGACAGGCACAAACATACAGAGTATGGCGAGTTAAACATGTAAGAGGGGTATATAAATATTATGTATATTTTATCTTTAACGGGAAGAAAAAATTTATGATGGAAGAGATTATTTTGCATTTCCTATTTTTTTTGTCCATTTTTAGAACGGTGACCGTCTTATGCTTATGGTATTTATGTTTCTCAACTTGTTCGATTCGCTCGTGTTTGTAACAAAAGTATTTGATTTTAACAAAAAGAAATCTATGTATTACTGAAAAATTATTACACCAGGATTTTCGATAGCATATAAACTTTATCATCGGTATAAGGACATTATTCGTAAATATAAATCAACCTACAGACATCTAATACGTTCGGGTTTTTCACTTTCAATCTTTTATGGAAATATTCTTTACAAAAGCACAAAAATGTCGGTAATAACTTCTAAAGCTAGTCAAACCTTTAAAATAACTTATTAAGAAGGTCTCTTTGACAAATTTCCCATTTCCATTCTCAATTTTAGAGTGTTTTTTTTTTTTACCAGGAAGTCACAGTGTATAAAGTGCGAATACAGTTAGTTCATTTTCACTATCATATGCGAGTATGTCTATTGTAGAATAAAGGATCATGGGAAAACTGTATTTGTTTACGTTTCAAAAATACCAAAATAATTGATTTGAAGTTAAGTTTCAACATATTTTCATTGTGATATGTCTCTTTCTAATGTACAAACATAGCACTAAAGTTCAAATAAGTGTTAAAAAAGCAACATAATATAGAATTTCGATTATTGAAAGCGATCCATTTTAACTATAGATTCGATGAATTATCACTATTAGTGAAATCATTTCTGATATAGAATTTTCGAAGATGCGAGGAATTTTTATTGTAGATTTGTGATAAATGGACTTGCAACAAATGAAAAAACTTAGTTTATGACTTTAATATTTATTATATTTTCAAATTGAAATACAAACTCCCCATGTATTCATCAAATATATAGTTATTCAAACTTGTAAAAAAAAAAACTCTTCTCAAAATGTCATATTGTATTCTAAATCACATTATTCCTTGATTTTAACAAAAACTTAAAAGACATCTTTTTTATGTTTGTTTGCAGTTAAAGATTGATATGTCGGAGTTTAAGTGCACTTTTTTTAGGATTTACTTCATTATTTTCTTTTTGATCTAATATTGCGTAGACCTACCGTGATCTGAATGTGCAAGGCTTTGGTCATACTTTAAACGAAATGTCAACAAAACAAAGTGTACTAAAATCAAGGTGAATGTAATTATTGTATACTTGATGCAACTGGCTTAATAATTTCAAATTGAAACACCCACATTATTTTCTGAGACATCAAGAGAAAGAATCATTTTAATTCGACAAGATCAAGAAGGTTTTGTATTTTTTCAATATGAAGATATTACAAACGCCATTGCATATACGGTGGTATTGGATTATTAAACGTCAAACATCGCCAGTATTCCTCACAGACAATCCTTATAACATGTATAATGTGTAAAGGACAAACGTCATTGAAGACTCATGGGTGGCTGTGATCTGCTCTTTGGTTGGGTTGTTGTCTCTTTGACATATTCCCCATTTCCATTCTCTATTTTTTTTCAATTCATCGTATTATGAAAACGACCATTTGTAGTGTACTATAGGTAATGCTCTTAAACATGAACTAAGCTACCGGTTAACCGTTGAATCGGTCGAACGATTATCCGAGTAACCGGTTAGGCAATATTGTACGATTTGACAACACGCATATTATAAATATGGACACCCTAAAGATTCTGTCCTTTCTGCAGGAGGGAAACCTATTTACTGATGACAAGTCTTTACGAAATATTGAAACTGGTGTAACTGCTGAATCTAGTGTAAATGTGGACCAGGCGAAAGAAATCGGCATGATAATAATAGAATCTATGGCTGGTAAAAATATCCTTGATTATACTTTCAAAAAATCAAATCATGAAATTACTTTAAGCGTAAAATCTGCAATAAAAGTTTGTGGAGAATCAGTACAAGTTGATCCTCAGCTTCTTTTTCAACGTTTGATTACAGTATTCAATGATTTCTTTGAAGACAAGTCAGAGATATTTAAATATGAATTATGCAGTTTCCCTCCATCGATATTTGATGCATCTGGCTTTCCAAGAGAGACACACAAGCCCAAACTTGCTGATGCTATATGGACCCTAGGCGAATGTGGCGTGCCAGCAATAGAAAGTAGCGTTATACAGTATGTTTTAGATGGAGGGTCACTTTTACAGCGTATTCCATGGCCAAAAGGTATATCATTCTCATTAATCTGCATCATCTATACAGATTATGTAGTAAAGAAGTATAAAAACCCGGTCGTTGTGTTTGATGGATATTAAGATGGTCCCCCAACAAAATTTATAACTCATTTACGACGTAAAAAAGGTGCAGTCTACCAAAAGGTCAACTTTACAGAGCATATGCCATGCAAAACTAAACAGGAAATATTTCTATCAAACATAGAAAACAAACAACAGTTCATCAATCTTCTAAGTAGCAAGCTAAGTGAAAAGGGATGCAAAACATTTCATGCTTCTAGCGCTTCAAATTGTTGTTTCTTGTGCAGCTAATTGTGGTCAAGATGTTGTTTTGGTTGGGGAAGATACAGATCTTCTTGTTCTTCTTTGCTACCATGCAGATTAGTGGAGTGACCAATCCAAAAAAAAAAATCAACTTTAATGGACCACCCTACCTGCAGGCTAAATTATGACTTTTTGGAAAGAGAAATGTTCATTCTGTAATTTTTGCCTGGTCGTAGAATTGCAATATGGTGCATTTTTTTTTTTAAATAAGGTCAAAGTTTAGTGATTGAGTTTTTCACTTTTGTCAATTTATTTCACAAGAGGTTATAAAAAGTGTCCAAAAAATATCTGAATTGTTACTAAATAAGAAATTTATAATTAAATAAACTGTAATACTTCATTTTCAACTTAATTTGAAAATAATGAAACCACCAAATGCACATTTTAAAGGAAATTCAGACTAGCAACAAAATAAAAGATGGAACAACCAATCTCAATTCATTTATTTTTACATTGTATGTACTTCTAAAGATATATTTCTGAATTTTACGACATTTATATAAAAAGAATCGAAGTCAATTTGGTTTTTGCATGATGTATATTTATTGCCAGTCAAAAATAGTTCACAATTAAGGTAATTAAATAAAATGAGTTAATAATTATCCAAACTTGCATTTGAAGCATTGCACGTGCCGGGATGTGCTGTAAAAACGTTTTCACATGGGGAAATTTTTACTAGACTGGCATTCCGTTTGTGGCGGCAAACTCCACCCTTAGCTTGTTTAGATCATCATGAAGATACATGAACTTTCCCTTCGGATCATACAATGAGGCTGTAAATGCACTTCCGATGTTAACGGCGATTTTAATCTCCCGTTTGAAAACAACTTTTTGGAATTTTTGTCCTCAATGCTCTTCAACTTTACACTTGTTTGGTTTTATAATTATTTTGATCTATGCCTCACTGATGAGTCTTATGTAGACAAAAGGCGCGTCTTGTGTATCAAGTTATAAGCCCGGTACCTTTGATAAATAGTATCATAACTTGGGAGATTGAAAAAAGCAAATTTCCACTTCAAGAAGATGAATTATATCATGTTTACAACATTTCCACAGACTACAGAATCATTCTCGCGAACATTAGCAAGAACTAAAGCACGACGAACTATTTTTGCTGGGTTTATATGTGCGTTAACAAAGTCACCTGATTTACACTTGAGTTTTGAGTTCTCGGTCGTATCATCGAAAGTACTGAGAGGAGACCTCGACCTAGGACTGTAGAAGACATGGGTTTCAGACTCTTAGAGCAGCCTTCGACAAAAGATTTAACCACCTGGTTGCCACGTTCAATAGATTTAAGAAGATAATCATGAACATTTATTGAGGCTTTCATTTCTGTAGAAATACTAGTATTTATCAATGGCTAAGGATGATCGGCAACGTTAAATGGATCATTATTTGAATGCATATACCCTAGAATGTTTTCTTCGAGTTCAATTTCTGCATCTGTGGCTAATCTCGATCTTGATATCATTTTAGAACTATAATGCGCAAGGATGTGTCTTGTAAGCATTCATCGAAGTACAGCGGTGTTTACCTTGTCAGTCCTATGATGCCTCTACAACCTTTAGCATCTTTATGTTAGTTTTCTCTGTAGCCATATCACTCCAGATACTATTTAAGGCTGCATGTTTATGTCTGATTGAAAACTCACTTGACATAAAAACAGATTTTACCGTTTCAGACAGATTCAACATATCAAATATGTAGGCTGGTGTCCGATTGGTAATGAAAAAGCATCACAACATTGCAGCTACCATTTTCAAAATGTATAAGCCACTACCCATTCCGTTCAACCCTAATGGTCTATAACAATATCTCAACTGCAGGAAGAAAAATGTCCCAAAATGTGAAGATTGATGATGGTTTAATTTACAAGAGTGTATTCTGAATTCTTCAAACAATGGCAACATATGTTGTTCTTTAAATTTGGAAAAAAAAAACTGTGCAATACCTTCAGCGCTTTTGGGTGTTTCAGAAAATGAACTGTAACATACATTTGGTTCAATATTAATTGACGATTTTCGTCTTAACACTAATGGAAGAAAGCTTTTAAGTTAAACAAAAGAGCCATGAGAGCTAGCCTCATATATCAAAGTTCATCCTCGAACACGTCTGGAATGGATCATTTTACATTTGGGCAACAGCATACAATTAATTGTCAAATGTTTGCACAGCATATTATTAATCAGCACGTTTTAACATATCTAAACATTGTTTCATAGTTGTAAATACTATTGCCATGTCGAGGCTTGTCATCTATAACCGGAGCATAGGCTACAGACGAAATTTCAGATTTAGCCTTTTGCAGGAACCGGTCCAAAATGGAACAATTTGTTCAGTGCATTCTGCAGAAAATGGAACCGAATCTAAATTTTGTCTCGAAAAAGTCGCAAAAATACCAAAGACAGGACAGATATATCTCGGTTTTCGATGAAACATGACACAATCTTCCCATAAACATTAGAATAACGAGGAGGTCCTGTGGCTTGTCGAAAGGTAAACATGCCATAAGATTGGTATTCGAACCATTCAACGTCAAAGATCTTTCTAGTCCACTTTTAACCTTTATGGAACTCATGTGGGCGTTTGATGATTGGGTTTTCTACTGAAATACAACTCTAGCCTTGGATTGAAATGTATTTTTACCATCGATTGTTGCAGCATTTAAGTCAATATGTTCTGCTCCCTCCTGTGTAATACGACTAGGGATATTTTTGAATGGAGCTTAGATCTTGTGAGGATGATCCTTTTTACTGTTTACAGTTTTACCTATCTCAGTAGATAGTTTTCGAAATAAATGACAAAATGAAAATTGGCATATATGTCATATATATTTATATAAATGATCAGATATGAGAGTACACGTATAGCTACTGAAAACTCACCGAGTTCAAAACCAATAACAATTGCATGATAAAAAAAAAAAAAAAAAAAAAATAGGTATCGAAGACTTAGATATCAATCATGCAGTACACATCCAACGTTCAACCATGGATTTAGTGTAAACCCAACAGT
Source organism: Mytilus galloprovincialis (assembly GCA_037788925.1). Classification (NCBI taxonomy): domain Eukaryota; kingdom Metazoa; phylum Mollusca; class Bivalvia; order Mytilida; family Mytilidae; genus Mytilus; species Mytilus galloprovincialis. The sequence continues at coordinate 68,347,716 of CM075330.1, read as the reverse complement.
CAAAGACCTTGTGAAATGTCAACTATATATATATAAATAGTACCATGATGTATGATTTCTCATTTTTAAAAGAAGCACAGACATTAATTGTCTCTGAAAAATATTAACTAAAAAGTATATAAGTATATTTCAGGAGACAAGTGCCCTTGTTAAAAAGTCAGAAAAGAAATAAATGGAGAGAAATCCGGACCCGTCTGTAGCCTCTCCCTAAAAGTGACTTGCAAATTATATTGTGACGTCATGAAAAGAGAGGGTAAAATATCGGATCACATGTGAAGGACTAACAGTTGTTATATATATCCTTTCAATAGTTTTAAAGGTATGAATGGTAAATTATAGATGTGGTTGAACAATTTGATAATATTGAAGGTGAGTACACTGGCATTTCAAGCTAAAATTTGAGTTGGAATATGACTAAACCTTCAAAGTGGAAAAAGGGGGAGGTGCGTTCAAAAAGTTATTTCAGTTTTAAATATCTACTTTCTGAAAATATGCATGACAATAACAAGAGAGAAAGATGTATAATTCAAGGATCATCACACTATTTCAGTGAATACAGAAAAGAAACTTCATAAGAGAAATTTGGTGGATCATTATAAAGATCGACAACTCAAAAGATGCTCCGAATGATTTCACTAATCACCGAACGACCATGGACAATATTTTTTGGCATATTGAACAAAACTTCAAAAATGTGCCCTGTTTTTGACACTTCTATTATAATAAGATCTTCCTCAATGTTGTTTTGATTAAAAAATATTTTAAAGATAAGATAGGGTGATAAAAACTGACAAACTGACTTCTTTCAGCTAGGACTAGGAGTAGGATTGTGATAAATTGAAAAAAAAATTTAATGGGTTAATTAAGCCTTGGTAACCCAAAAATTATAGTAAAATCTTCCACAATCTTTCACCATTTTTTTTGTTGAAAAATATTTTTCTGTAGAAAAGATTAACATAATCATGATAATGGTACATGTACATCATGATTACGTGAGGTCTTAAAGATCATGAAGATACTTAGATATCTGCTTGCAAAGCCAAAAGGGTATCCTACCATAGTCTAAAATTGGTCATCTTGTTGGTTCGTTCAGTATTTGTGTTTGAACTTATCACACAGGGAAACTACGCATTGACGTCACTACGCTACTACCAGCGTACAAAATCAGTCCAGATTACGTTTTTTCAAATCTTGAATAAAAAAACAAGTATCGCTGAAAAATGCCAATTTTCTGATCATCTAATGGCCAATTCAAATCTGACTTCCAAATGTCTAAAAACGTTTCAGAACTTTACCAAACCCCACTTCCAGTCTCAATTGTTTTAATTGACAATACAGGTCAAGCAAATCTTAATTTTATGAATTTCAAAATGACAACCACCTTATGTCTGACACAATTTTCCTGTGGAAAAAGCCCATCCAAAATGAAAGGAAAACTATACGAAAAAACGATGTTCATGCAATACATTTAATCCTAAGAGCAATTCTCTTAACAATTCTCTCAACAATATTTTTGTGGGTTGTTGCACATGTTCTTAATCATTGTTAATTGGAAAATTCAAGACTGTTTAAATATGTAGAAGAAATGTTCTAATTTATTAGGTAAATCTGAAATGTCATTGTAAGATTTAAAGCCTGCATGATAACATGATTAATCAATTTAATGGTTAACAGGATGCATATGACCTATAACTTTAACAAGGAAGTAAAAAACAAAACATATATATTTGGAAATCATGGTAAAAATGTGCTGGCTAAACCACATGAAGCTGGGGTAGGTCATCTTCACTAGTCAAGGATAAGACAAAAAAAAAATATGTGTGTTTACCATGTTTACTGAACCCCTACTTACCCTAATGTTTATCCCTTGCCCTAAAGTTTTTTTGCAATTTTTGATTAAGCACTGTTAGAGTCACAATATTGCTCCCATAGCGTGCATAGACTCAATGTAAAAAAAATTAATTAAAAATAAAAAAAAATCTCTACCTACATTGTACGGTACATTGTACCTACCCTGTTTTTTTTCAGCATATGGCAGTAATTTAAGTAAACACAAATACTTTTTTGTTTGGCCAAAGCATAAAATGAATATAAATAAACAATTATTACCACATCATGCACATGCTGATTGTACAAAACAGTCATGACAGAGGAAGACATTAATGCCAATTTTAAATTTCTTAATTAATTTGAGTTTTGGGTAAGGTTAATGTCATGAAAGTTGAAATGTCATGTATATTTTTGGTTCCTGCCTCATGAAATTTCCTAAAACTAGATATAACCATTTTTAAACCTCCACACTTCAATTGACTTGGCAAAATGCTGAGAGAGGGGACTTGATCAGAATTCTTTGCAAGCAAATATGGGGGAAGACCATTACAGCTGTAAAATGCTGTTAATTAAAAAAACTTAACAACACAAGCAACATTACAAGTTCGTGAAGTTTCATTTTAAAAATGTTTGAAATGAAGATTTGTGAGAGGTCTGCTAGTATTTTAAATCATCATACCATAGGTATGATAAAAATTTAAAAAAGAAAGAACAATTTTATCTCAATTAGTTAGAATATCACGCTTGAAGCTCTTGTTGTTTGAACATGATGTACATGTTTTAAAGATGAATAATATTTTCAACAGTTTAAGTTTATGTATCTATCATGTCTATGTTTTTATGTTTTTGTTCTATTTACAACATTGCTATAGTCTAGACACAACCAAAAGAAGGCTGAAAATACAGTCTAATATTGATTTAAAAAATAATGATATAATGCTGATTAACATGATTAAGAACTAAATGTGTTTGTGTACATGGTTTTACTTGTTAAATTAAGCAAATTAATTGATAGAACATAGTCTCTAAAACCGTACAAGTTTTCAAGTGTACAGGAAGAACACAAAGAAGAAGAACATTGCTATCTATGAAAGGGAATTTGTGATAGCAAAGTTGAAATATCTCTTTTGTTGTATATTTTGTGTTTCTTTGTTACATATGACGTGGCCCTGTACTTATAAATCCCATCATTGTGTTATAGTTCTATGATAATTTTTGTATTCTTATCTTTCATTTTTACTAATATGCTTTGTCTATATGCCTGTTTGTGATTCTTTGTTACATGTTTCATTGTTTTATATGAGGCCAAATAAAAAAGTATGTGTGGTTCCAGTTACATCTGAAAAAAAGTTAGGGTAGGTAGGTAGGGACTTTTTTTTATTTTACATTTTTTTTTTTACATTGAGTCTATGGGTGCAACATTCTGACTTTAACAGTGCTTAATGAAAAATGACGATAAAATCTTTAGGGTAGGCTATTTTTAAGCCGAAAAAGTAGGGACGGTAGGGTTACTGGAACCACACATATATTTTTATTTGGCCTGACTTGGCTCTGCACTTGTACATCCTGTCATTGTGTTATTGTGTCAAAGTAAATGTTTTTTTTACATATTTGTCTGTTATATGACCGCAAAAATTTAAAATATTATGGCTGTGACGTATATTGATATCACATCAGCGTCGTCTGCGTCGTTGTCGTCCGAAGACGGATTGTTTCCGGATAATAACTTTTGAATAAGTGAAAAGAAATCAATAAATTTTAACACAATGGTTATAACCACAAAAGGAAGCTTGGGATTGATTTTGGGGGCAATGGTTCCAAAGGTTTAGGAATTAGGGGCCCAAAGGGGCCAAAAACAGCATTTATCTAGTTTCAGGACAAAAAGTTGTGTATTAGTATTTCAATTTTTCTGAAATTGTACCACAATGTTTAATACCATAAGGAGAAGGTAAGAATTTATTTTAAGGGGTTATTGGGCAAACAGTCTAGGAATTAAGGGCCAAAAAGGGGCCAAAACAAGCATTTTTCTAGTTTCAAGACTATAACTTGTGTGTAACTGTATGGATCTCTCTGACATTGTACCACAAGTTTCCATACATCACAGGGTTAATTTTTTCCGAATATGTAGGAATTAGGGGCCAAAAAATAGCATTTTACTAGTTTACAGACAATAACTTGTGTTTAAGTGTATGGATCTCTATAATTTTTTACAAGAAGGTTCAATACTACTAAAGGAAGGTTTCAGATTGATTTTGGGTGTTATGGCCCCAATAGTGTAGGAATTAGGGGCCAAAAAGGGGGCCCAAAATAATCATTTTTGTAGTTTTCAAACAATAACTTATGTTTAAGTGTATGGATCTCTCTGAAATTAAACCACAAGTTTCTATACCATAAAGGGATGGTTAGTATTTAATTTTGGGGGTTATGGCTCAAAATGTTTCGGAATTAGGGGCAAAAAAGTGGAAAAACTAGGTATTTCTGGTCAATGGACAATTTAGACAATTGAAAAGCAGTGTAAGGGAGGTGATTCTAAAACATTTAACATTCAATGTTGGGTATGTTCGAATTTACCTCCCTTTCACTTCTTGTATATTATGTATAAAGAAATGTCAGGTTTTGGACTAATTGCAAAAAAAGGGGGGGGGGGGGGGTGGTAATTGTTTTCAATTTTTTTTTTCTTCAAAGTTCTCAAATTCCAAATTTTTGAAAAGTTAAAAGAAGAAATCTTTAATTGCACAATATTGCCCAATAGATTTGTAAGATCTTGACATTTGTTTTGTGTCAGAAACTCATATTATGTCAAAAATTTGATAGCAATCCAAATTCAGAGCTGTATCAAGCTTGTATGTTGTGTCCATACTTGCCCCAACTATTTAGGGTTTCGACTTCTGCGGTCGTATAAAGCTGTGCCCTGCGGAGCACCTGGTTTTTAAAATGATTAAGATAATAACACAATGTTGACTTTGAATTTTGTCAGATTTTTTATATTCAATTAGGAAGTTATGAAGTTTTTCTATGAAAGAACACAATTTTATATATGAAAATTGTAGAGACAAACAAAATGATCAAGCAAGAAATTAAAATCCTTAGCTTATTGCATGTATCATCTTTAATAAATTAAAAGAATGCAAAATTTACATTTCAGATTCACTAAAAAATCAAGATAAAGCGACAAGGTTCTCCGTTGTCCCAGGTTTTGGCTAAGATGCCGCCAATTACACAAAATGGCAGCCCAAAGGCTCAAGTCGAAGATTACATATCAAAGAATAAAGTGATGATGTTTAGTAAAACTACATGTCCATTTTGTAAGAAGGTAAAATGTAAATTCCTTTTAATATTTGAAAATATTTAGGATATATTTAACTGATAACAAACATATGTTACTACAGAATAAGGAAAAAAGAGTAGACAACTCATGAAAGTGTCTGTAATAACACATGCATGTTATTTTTCTCTAATAACTTATTTAAGTTAAACCCTTGACTGTTAACCATTAATATTGGTCATTTTTGAAGGCGCTCTAACATGATGTTTAGTTGGCTTTAAAAAAATAGCTTTAGTAATAAGTGGTTGAGAACGTTCTCTAATTCATTTTTTTGGTACATGTAGCTACATTGTCATGATTGTATTGATGTTTTGATTATAATAGAAAAAAAATCAATATTTTACTGACAATATTGATTAAATTTGACTAAGAATTTTCGATTCTGCATGTATACCTAATGTATAGAAATAAAAACTTAACCTGTAATTATAAAATATTACAGTATGTACACAGAATCTATTTGTCCCCATCTTAACGTATTGCTTAATATCTTGGACAAGTTTTATAATGATGGCTGATGGACTTTTAAAAACAATTCATGAAATATTTCTTGTTAGCGCTCTGACGATTACAATTCTTGCTAGATTTTACTAAATTTTTTACTCCGATAAGCTACAGTTATGTGTACTCAACCCTCTCCCTTTTTATATTGGTTAGTTGGAAAGCAGAAGGTTCTGAGCCATGTAGGCAGAATGTACAGTGAAATTAGTTCAAAAAGATGAGTAATTGTTCTTTAGATATGACAATGCTCATGATTCTATGAAAGTTCAAAGATTCTCCATTTTTCACCTACTACATGATCTAAAATTTTTCTAATTTCTCTTTTGAACAGATAAAAGACCTATTTAAAAATCTCAATGTAGAATTTCAAGTATTAGAGCTGGACCAGATCTGTAAGTAAATATATATACATATATACATTTGTGTATACTTTTAAAATACTTTGTACAAACATAAGTATGACCTTTAAGGCTTTAACAAATAAAGTTTCCCTGAGGCCTTCAGGGATTTTAATCTTCAGTACTGATAGTGTTTATTTTTGACAGTACACAAATGTACTAAAATTCAAACAGATGTTTTTCTGTCTTTAAGATGCCTAAGGCCAACTAAAATTAATTAGTAGATTTTCATCCAAATTTTTGAAAAAAATGGGGCGGGTGGGAGGATTTTATTTTTTAAATTTTATTTCATATGAAACCCTCGTCACAAGTTCTTCATACCGCGGGGTATAAACTAGTGGAAAACAAGCTGGTATAATGTATATACATGCTGTATGAGGAATCCTACACTCTTTTTTAAACTCTTAAATAAAAATCCCTGATTGGCAACCATTGTTATACATGTAATTGCCGCTTCAGAAACCTATTTATAGTATACATCATGAAATTCTCTCTTAAGTTGGACTATACCTTCACCAAATTTATTTTGCTTTCTAAGCAATGGTTTGTAGTCCCCATAAAATCAATAAAATGTATTGGTACAATTGTATGCAACACAAGTATTATGAGTACAGAATAAAATGTAAACTCAGTATTGTAAAACATGAACTTAACCAAAAAGTAGTTGTTGTTTAATGACTAAATTGAGGGTATTGGGACAGTTGACAGTTACAGAGGGTGTTTGCTGTTTGTCAACAAAAACAACAGCCATGGGTATTATAATTAAAATGCGTGTTTGTCGACTTTTTTTTTCTCAATATATGGTCATAAATCAAACAAGTTCGTGCTTGTGTCAATTTCTTTAATCCAGTCATGTTTTTTTGTACCAATTTGTTCTGCGATTCTTGCGCTTTGGATATCATTCAGGTTACACGCCATTATTCCGACAGCCCATTAGTCCGACAGACCATTGGTCCGACAACCCATTAATCCGACAACCCAATAGTCCGACAACCCATTGCTCCGACAGCTCAATACTCCGACAACCCATAAGTCCGACACCTATCAAGTCAAGTATCAGGGTATTAGGGTAAAATAAAATTTGTCTGTCTGTATTATTACGTTTAAATATGTAATCACATATCTTAAAAAAATAACTCCGTATATATAAAATAAGGCTTAGGTAGTTCGAATACTTTCTATATACTCAATTCGAAATCTGTATATAGAATAGAACTGAAAGAATATTTCATTTTCCAAATTAAAGGGTCTATAAAGAGCATATAAATCAAGAACAACCAGTGATGGTGCGAGCTACTGATGATTCAAAAATTTCGCTGTTGAGTTATGAATCTGAAAAAGCATCCCGCAGTATAGCTGACTTATATAAACCTTGAAACTTAATTTCAGAAATCATTGTATTGTAGTTCCTGAGAACAATGTGACGAACATTTTTAACTTGGCTGTCATGTGAAACGTGTTCGGTAAACAGGAAGTTGTTGACAATGAATCTGAAAACGCATCAAACGATATAGCCGACTTCAATAAACCTTTCAGAAATCCTTGTAGTTCATGAAAAAAAATGCAACGAAAATATTCATGGGACGGACAAAACAGTAAGCCCCCGCTTTTTCGAATGGCGGTATAATGATTGGGTCAACATTAAGACTTTACAATACTAATATGATATAATTATCTTTATAGCAACGTAAGTCTCAGTCACAATCGGAGCCAAAACAAAATAGAAAAAAAACTCAACTAACACATTGATATCAAATAACAGTCCTTATCAAGACATGCACTATATAATTCAAAAGAACTGGCAATATAATCATCATTTTTCCCCCTTAATAGTAAAGTTTTCTTGTGTTATTAAACATCGAAAATTTATTTAACTTTTTAAAGTTCTGACATGTGCTAGATATATGCTAAAAGAGTTCTTCCCTCAAATTATTATGAATTGAGCATTCGATTGAAAAATGACGCTCATCCTCAACTTTATCAGCTGTACAATACGATTGTTTGAGTATCTGACATTTTCAATTCTTAATGTAATGGGTGAGCACCGATTCTTAATTAACATATGAAGTACCTTTCTTAAAATCAATGATATCTAAATATTTTTCTTCTTGAACACAATCTTTAAAGGAAAATAAGTGTCAAGTTTGCCATAAAACACATAATGTACTAAGTTTTTACAATTAGACAATTTGACAAAGACACAGGCAGGGCAAGAATGTCACATATTGTCTTAGATTTATTACCAGTCAAACTGCGTTGACTGTATATTTCTATGTCATATACAGTTACTGACCCGATATCACTTTTCCTCATGACTATTTAAGTAGAAGACTCAGTTACCGAAATGTTCTTGTCCGTCATATTTGTCTTAATACGACCGCAAAACTTTTTTGGGGATCTTATAATGGTATGATGTCGTCGTCTGTGTCGTCTGTGTCGAGGGTAAGGACTGAGCAGTTGAAATAAGCATGTGTTTCAACTCCAATATAATGAGACAAATATCCCACATGGAAAGAATGATTGGAATCAAAGCGGACAACCCCAAATATTAAAGAGAACAGAGTTGGTCTTTTTAGAGAAAATTTACCCATACACACAAGACAGATGCATTGTCGGAATAATGGGCTGTCGGAGTAATGGGCTGTCGGAATAGTGGGCTGTCGGAGTAATGGGTTGTCGGAATAATGGGCTGTCGGAGTAATGGGCTGTCGGAATAATGGTTGTCGGACTAATGGGATGTCACCATCATTCACAGTCCAAATTTCCTGACACAAAGTCATTGTATAAATACAGAAGAAACACGGTTTTCGAATCACTTGTGACTACCGCAATTTGCGTTCAAGGACAAGGCGTTTTACTCGTAACTCGAATATTTCATGCCCTTCTCGTTATCAATCTCTATTCTCGGTAGATGATGTTGTCATCATAGAGCAACAGAATATGTTGACTTAATCATTTTCGTTAGATTACTCGAAGAAATACAAAAACGAAATTTGAAACAGGAAGTTTTGAATGAAAAGAAGTTATCGATGGTTCCCGGTAACGGACATGAACAAAATCCGGAAATCGTATTTTTGTTAAATAAAAAAAATCGGGGCGGAACGATTTCAGAGGGGCGGGCGGGGATGAAAATCTAGCAATTAATTTTAATTGGCCTAATTTACAATTTTATTTTCTTGAAACTAGAAATTTTCAATAAAACATTAAAAAATAATATCAGCAACATAATCTCAATACCATGAATGCTTAGACTTAGAAAATACATTTAGTAAGATCTGGTAATATTTCTGCAAAAAATGTAATCCAGGATTGATCAGTAGCTATTAAGATGCATGAAAGAATCACAATATTTTGTATGAATACCTTGAATGGAATTTGTCTGTCTGAAACATGTCTGTTATTTTTAAGGGAGATGAAATGTTACCCATGTCCATCCGTCACTTCATCCCAAAATTAGTTTCCATCTAATGATCTTACTTTAGTTTACCTCAATCAAATGTTATGAAACTTATAGAAATTTATACATAATGCTCATTATCAATACCGTAAGACACAGATAAATTTGATGGGGTGGCAACACTTTTGTTATGGCCCTTTATAATATTATATATATGCAAGAGGGGGTATCATCTTTGTTCTACATGTCCTATGGACACATTCTCCATTTATTTCACCTCTTTCTTAATTGTATAAATATTGTTCAGTATTGTCTACATTTCAGCAAATGGTGCAGATTTACAGAATGCCTTGCTGGAAGTTTCTGGACAAAAAACTGTACCAAATATATACATCAACTCCAAACATCTAGGTATGTATTTGTAATTAACTCAGCAACAGAATCTTGGTATCCAGATAAGGGTTATTCCAGAATTAATTGTAAGGGGTTGGGGGTTATTTAAAAGAAATATCTAGTAAAAATATATGCATGGTAGGGTCAAATAAAAAGTACCTTCCTACCATTCCACCCCACCCCTAATACATTTATTACTTTTATTTTTGGAACAGCCCTAAGAAAAATGTAAGAAAGGTCACATCATTTTGATATTGCAAATTGTCATTGGAATAGCCTGTAGTTGGGGGTCTACTTGTGTGAGTTGGATGCAATACTAGTTGGAATAGGAATCAATACAACATGAGTTATCTTCCCTTCACCTTTGATAAATTTTTCTTCTATTCCAGGTAGAAATCTATGAACCTTTAATTTAGCTTCCATTCAAAATCACAAATTTTAGTCTTATTTATAGCTGTCTTACCTATTCAAACTTGTAAGTATTTGTACTTAAAGTGCACCTTTAGGTGACTTGGAATGAACAACACTTTTGTAAGATATAAAAAAAGAACTCTTACTCAACCAGGGTCAGGGATGTTTTATTCATCATTTATCATGTTTATCATGATTATCCCTTTTTCCCAACATTTTTTATCAGAACACTTAAAAGCAGGATTAGGACAGTCAAGTTTTTTTTAACCCTATTTAAGTAAGTATATCTGAACAGTGTAATTGATAAAATAAAAATACAGAAGCAGTGCCTTCTGAACATACTTTCCCAAACTGAAGGATGAATCAGATGTAGAAAAAGATGAAATAAGTTTACATTACGGTGAAAATGAGTTTTTGAGAATTTTTGAGAATTTTGTATTCACTGCTTGATAAAATACATAAAAGCAATAGCATGACTATATATAGCTAGTGGCCATAGGTTTATAAAGACAGCAAAAAAAGTAAACGTTCATGACACATCTATTCAAATTAATTTATGAATATTATATTCAGTTAACTGTGTATGTAGGATTTTGGGCAGGGTTAGAAAGTGGAGTAAATTCTAAAAAAAGCTCTCACTATCCCTTATGGGCTAGGAAATATTACTGAGTCCCCTACATAACTTAAAACGATTTTACAAGCCCATTTACTCTGCCTGTTTTTCTGCTTGAAAGACAAAAATTTAATGATGAAATTTCACCTGTTGCCTACTTTTATTGCAATAAAGTTGCAATACCAAATGATGAAAAATAAATAATGTTGCCTTAAATAAAATTGAGAATGGAAATGGGGAATGTGTGAAAGAGTCAACAACTCGCCCAAAGAGCAGAAAACAGCCGAATATCAATAATAATCCAATAATCAGAATTATATTTTAGTTTTCTCTTCAACTTGTTCAAGATATTAATCAATATTCTTATCTACTGTAAGTGCAATTGATTGAAGTTCAGCTAAACCAATTTGAAGAGATTGCCAAGTGTTAAAAAGTAAAAAAAAAAATTAACAGTTTTTAAAAGATCTATATAACTAATTGTAAACACAGTGTTCAGGAAAATAAAGGTCAAAATAAAGAAGTACAGTAATACACTTCTAAACCTTTGGTGCCATATAAAATAAAAGATGTGGTATGATTGCCAATGAGACAAGACTCCACAAGAGTCCAAATGAAACATAAATTAACAGCTTATTGGTCATCATACAGTTTTCATCATTAATCAAAACCCATACTGCATAGTCACATGACTTAGGACAGGTGCAAACATTTGCAGCGGGATTAAACGTTTAATAGATCCAAATCTTCTCCCTTTTTCTGAAACAATAGCATAACATTACAACATAGAAAAACACACATTAAAATATCAATTGGCAGGCTTAACTCAATCAAAAAACGTACATTAATACACTATAAACGAATAAATTTGATCTGCAATATCTGAATGCAAATGCACAGTTAATAAAATATTAGGGACAAATATTCAAGGGCAAAAAGCAAACAAGTCCAAACAAAGCCTTGGCAAGTCACCACTGCGAAATATTTATCCCTTCGAAAATATTCACTTTAGAAAAAAAAACGTTTAAAAAATACAGGTAAATCTTGAAGTTAATACAAATGTAGTAAGAAGAAGTGAAACTTAGATCAATTCCAAATAATCAAAGCTGGTTTACAGACAACATCCATATAAATATAAAATAGCAAAAAAGCATTATAAACAGTATCAACAGGTCGAATTAACAAGAAAATACGATTTGAGAGTACTCACAGTTACTGACAGCTAGTTAAAAGCCAAAAACAATTAATAATAAAAAAATCATGCATCAGAGACTAAAATCAACTAAAACATATCCCAGGGATTTAGTATTTTAATGTCATGAACAGTCAGAGAAGACATGACTTGTGCAATGCCAAAAATAAATGTATTGACAGGTAGTAGGATAGTGAGGAGCGACTTCTATAGAGATAAGAATTAACGTGTCTGTGTCTCTATACATCCCGCCTCAAAAGAAGATACAATTTAGTTATGTTTTAATTTGCTAATGAAAAAATCGATATTAGTGCCAATGTAAACTATATTCAGAGATCTAATTACAATATTGGTACGATAATCTTTAATTATAAGTTTGTTTGTTTGTCTTTTTTTAAATGCTATTTTAAAACAACAAAAATTTACAAAGCGTTTGCAAATAGGTTCGAATACATGGGGAATTACGTTGGAGGTATATTGTAACATCCAATATTATTGTATATCTCTGAGTCTGCACTAAGTATAGATATATCGAGAATTTTGACACAGTGTTGTTTACAAAGCGAAAGAAGCATGTCATATTAGAATCAACAAGATTTTATTAGGGGGGGGGGGGGGGTACAATTTTTCTCATTTCAGATTTAGAAATTGAAATAAAAATTTCTTCAAATATTCTATTTTAGGGGATTTAAACATTGAACAGCAGTGTATTGCTAAGTTCATTAGACCACATTCCCACATTCATTCTGTGTCAGAAACCTATGCTGTGTCAAATATTTAATCACAATCCAAATTCAGAGCTTTATGAAGCTTGAATGTTATGTCCATACTTGCCCCAACTTGTCAGGATTCAACATGTGCGGTTGTATAAAACTGCGCCCTGCAGAGCATCTCGTTTTTGTTTATTAAAAACGTTGTGCACACAAATTTTATTTTTATAAACTACTTGCTTCTTATTTTGATATAAAAGGAAACACAGCTAAAACTTAGTTTAAGTGCAGTTTAAAGTTTAAAGTCTTTTTTGTTTAGATTACATTTTTACATAATTTATTTAGTTAAACCAACATTACATACACCCTCTTCCCCCATGTCCCCTGTTTAATTTTGATACTGAGCATTTAGCCATTTAGAATTTGTACTGATTTTTCATTTTTATCCATAATGGTTCTTCAATGTTTCTGTAGTGTCCCCAAAGACTGAATTAACAATAGTACTTGTGACTTTTAGGGAATTTTAATACATAACATTGATCAATATCTCTCATTTAATTTTGATCATGCTGATTAATATGGTTATATCAGCCACAATTTAATTTTACTTGATTACATTTTTCCCCGTAGGTACTTCTTTAATCATCCACCTTTCATACCATTAGATTGAACATCAAATTGCTTTTAATGACTATAATGACTGATAGAACTCTCCGCTGATTATTATTTGTTTCAGTAAGTTACTAAATACCAATGACTTTTATTGAGGTCGTTGGATTATACGACCTTATTATTGACCTTATTATCTCGTGCAATTAGAGCAGCAAACATTATTGGCCTTGATGGAATATATATATGCGGTAATAAGCAAGACCTGAAAGTTACATGTTAAATATTCAACAAACTCAAGCCAGGAGGAGAGAACCTTTGAATTCTGATTAGAATTTAAAAAAAAAAGGAATTGTTGAAATGTAAATCCTATTGACCTTTGCAAGGATGAAATAATTTTTTTAAGAATGTTTAAAATAATTATACATGGGACTTATTCAAAACACTTCACTTACTATTTTTTATAAAAAATGATAATAGGAATGAATGAATGAAAGGTGAATAAATTTTAATGCAAAATAACATTGTTTGCACTATCACGTGTATAATTCTTGTCAGATTTTTTATGAAACTTATATTGTGTAGGTTTATATAATTTTTTTTAGGATGTGATCGAAAAATCAGATTCAGTCAATTATTTTTAAAAGAGTTATGCAGGCCATTCATTAGGAGGCGGTACCCGGTACTTTTACCCTCCTATGCTATTGACAAGTACCGCCTAAATGTAGAAATTTTTATATAAGATATTCATGGAATAAATTGAAAAGTACCACCTAGAAACGTGGAAAGTACCAGTCAACATGAAAGATAATGAAACCCCTGGTTATGCCCCTGAGAAAGATAAATTCTCTCAAAAATTTCAGTTGATGATGAAACCAAAGTTTTTGCGGCATTGCTAAAGTAAAATGATTCAATCTGTTTAAACTTTGCAAATTGCTGCAATGTTGATAACACACAGTGACATGACTTGTACATGAAATATGTAACAGTTTCTTTAAAAATCTTGTAATAAAAAATTTGACTAAAAAGTTTTACTACAAGAGGGATTAGGTAGAAAAGGATTTTCCACTAAGACCTAATAACCTATATGTACACTAGATTTGATATCCTCAGATCTGCTAACTTTCATGATTTATACATTTTACTAATGCGAGGTTCAGACCTGAGTCTTGAAATCATCCTTTATATGACTGGAATACCTCAAAACAGTTGTAACTGAGAGTTAAAATGGCATTTAAGATATTTCATATATAACATCTTAGAAAACGGGAAAATTTGAAAAACCATCTTTTTTCTCAAAAATCATGGCAACTAATCCATAATACAAAGTTCTATGAGAAATCAATTCATATAGCATCACAATACCATGATGCTAAAAGGCCCTTTGGAGAACACTGCATTATGTATTCTGCAATGCTTTTTCAAAACCATAGTAGATGAAATGTTGATTAAAAACTCTTAAATATATATAGCATGCACATGACAAGGGATACATTACATAAGATCCTTTGTGCCTAAGATCCATGAAGATTTTGAAACTTTGGCAAGTATTAGCTTCTGAATTCATAGATTCACATAAGTGGAGTAGGTGCATGTACTCTTTGTTTACAGTTTTGTCTATATGGATAAAGTAAACATCTTCAATGTTATGATTATTGACACATGAAATATACAAGCTACTTTATTTCTTTTGAAATATTGGAAAAAAATGCAATCAATATATATATTACATGACCTAGGCAACTGAACTGCTTCGTGGATGTTATAATTATTTTACTGATTACAAATATCAGACGCTATCATTCAAATGACTTGAAAGGAAATGATTATTTTTATTCAGATTTTCCTGGTTCTGTAGATAAAATTTGAATTACAAGCGGAAAACATGTTCCAATTTATAGTCAACTGATATATTTACAAAAAGGAATTTGCTAATAAACTAGATTTTTATGCTTTCATCATGTTCATTGGAACATATTGTGGTACACATTGAGACTGTATTTTAACACGGGAATAGTGTCATATTGAATAAACTCAATGTAAAAATGTTTTTAACACTGGAATAAAGTCACATTTGATCACTTGAATGTAACTTGCAAGTATTTTTTGCATGGTATTTATATGGGGATATGCTCTTCTTTCACTGAGGAAAAAATGTCATTTCAAAATAAAAAGCGTATCCAGAAGAAAACTGTTAGGTCTAGATCCAAAAAATCTATGGAAGCTCACAAGCAACATAAATGTAAGTGTTTCACAGTGAACAATGGCTCTTTATTGACAGGTGGATGTGATGACACGTTAAAAGCTCAAGCCGAAAATAGACTCTTGCCGATGATCAACGATGATGGAGAAAATTATGACTATGATCTGATTGTAATTGGTGGAGGATCAGGAGGACTTGCTGCATCAAAAGTAAGTTTATTATTTTGTGTTGTCTGGTTGCTGTCTTACTGTCATACCTGTGATTCCACGTCTTGATTTATTCATATTTACTGATTACTGTAAATTCAGAAATTTTTGTTTGCATTTTGTGTAATTTTTTTTACAATTATAGGCAATGTGTTTTGCGATATTAGGAAAAGATGCATAGTAATCATGCTTTCAAAATTTGAAACACAAGCTCTTTTTTACCATAAGTTATCCTGTCCCCAGTTTTGAAATAATAAAAAACATCAGAAATAATGTCTTAGTTGTGGAAGGCCCTTATCCAGACTTGTCATGACCAAATATGCTAACCTCTTCCAAATATCTTTTACATAGGTGAGGGCGTTATATGAAGTCAGATTTAATGACTGTCGGACACAGATGGAAACAAATGACATATTTTTTACTGTTCTACTTGGAAATAGATAATTAGTCGGACTTTTGTTTTGTCCTGTCAGATATTACCACCTGTTAATTTTGTACCTGCCATTACTTGAAGTATAAATATAATAAGAGAAGATGTGGTATGAATGCCAATGATACAACTCTCCTCAAGAGACCAAAGGCACAGAAATTAACAACTATAGGTCATTGTACAGCCTTCAACAATGAGTAAAACCCAGAATGCATAGTCAGCTATAAAAGTTTATAATTTGTTTCTGTGTATTAGGCATTTGATTCACACAAAATCTTCTGTAGGTACAGTTTAAGAATAGACTTAATTTTTACCTACTGGAGTTATTTATCTATGAGTCTTAATTGTATACTTTAAAGATTTCTTTAACAATTTTACAAATTTCTATGAAATCTAAATTTTATCAAGTGCCAAACATTGAAACCAATATAGTTTTTTCTCCCAAAATATGTGTACTTTTTTTTTTGTCGAGTCTGCAACTTTTGTTGCCGAAAGCTCGACATAGGGATAGTGATCCAGCGGCTACGGCGGGGCCGGGTGCGGTCAATGTTTAGTTTTCTTGGTTAAGTTTTTGTGACAGTTGTACTAAAGCTTTATATTTAGGAACATCAACATAATATCAATGATTAGTAAAGAAGGCGAGACATTTCAGCATGTGTACTCTTGTATTTATTTGTTTTGGTCAGATAAATTTTTGGGGTGCTCTTTTGGAAAACATGGACTCTAATATTTCTACGTTTTGTCTATCTTAAATCTTTTAGTTTTCATTGGTTTATAGAAAACCTGATAGAATTACTTCAATTCTCAAGTTTTTCCCTTGACTGGTTATAAAAAAAAAACATAATATAATCTCAAAGAATTTAATAACATGTAATCTTTTTAGTCCTAAGATATTTCTCAAGTTTTTTGTGTTATTAACAGGAAATTCATTTGTTAAGAACTGCTGGTTATGAAACAGGGTTATTCTTAATTTCTATTAAGGCATGCAATTAAGGTTCTGTTACTAGAACACTACATTTCTTAAGTATTTAATCACTATAATTTTCCTGCATAGTCATGTGGAGGATTCGTGACTTGTCAATATTACGGAGATATTAGGACTTTTTCTCGTTAAAACTAAATGCCATTGAAACACTGTAACATCTCAGTTTGATAGTGGTCATAATTGATTTTTTCAAACATGAAAGTTACGTCGTTGAATGGCAATTTACCTGTGATTTTTACCTTGAAAGTTAGAGATAATCAAAAATTAGATAATTAGACTTGATTCTACTGAGATGAGATAAATCAATGTTAGTACAAAGAACTCTTTGAAAGTGTATGAAAGATTTTCAAAATTGGATCATTTATCATTAGAAATTTTTTTTTAACATGCTGGATTTTCTTTAATTTTATGTATAAATTGTTATGTAAGATTACTTAAGGAGAAAGTTCTTATCAAGTGAATGTGGGAAAAGTCATCATGATTTTTTATACGACCTCAAACAATTTTGCAGTCATATATTGGTGTCATGTCATCTGAAGACATTTGGTTTCAGGGCAACAACTTTAGTAATAGAAAATAAAAATCTATGAAATTAAAACACAAGGTTTATAACCACAAAAGGAAGGTTGGGATTAATTTGGGGGGTTGTGGTCCTAAAAGTTGAGGAATTATGGGCCAAAATGGGGCCCAAGTAAGCATTTTTCTAGTTTCCAGACTATAACATGTAGAACGGTGTATGGATCTCTCTGAAATTATCATGATTATACCATAAGTTTCCATACCTCAAAGGGATAGTTAGGATTGGCTTTAGGGGGTTATGGGTCAAACTGTTTAGGAATTAGGGGGAAAAAAGGGGAAAAAAACAAGGATTTCCTGGTTAATACATGTAATAAACAATTACTTTTAAGTTCAATGTTAAGTTTGGATTAACTCCCTAACACTGCTTTTTAATTATCAAATTGGTAATTATGGTTGCAAACTCCATTGGAAATTTGAATTGAGATTATGATCATATCTTGTTTGAATTTTTTTTTTTAAAAGGGGGGTGAAAAAAATAGGGGAGGGGGAGGTAAAAAAGAAATTATAGATTGGAAATTTTTGTCGAGCCTGCGACTTTTGTCACAGAAACTTGGTGTGCTGAAAGTGACATTAAACACCAACAAACAATTTTAATGTTTGAATTTTTTATAGGTTTCTCTTTTTGTTATTTGAGCTATCTTGTACTTAAAATGTTCCATTGGAAAAGGATGAATTTATTACAGTACAAATCTGTTTAGATAGCCCTTTAGATATATGCTATATTTAATGGTCCTATAGACTGAGGAAACATCCTTGTGCTGTGTAAGCTCTTCATATAATGAAGCAGTTACACAAGATGGAATTGTGTCGCTCAATTTTGCTTGATTTTGTTTTATGTGCATATAATTTAATTTTGGATGTAACGCGTCTTCTGATTGGCTGACATTATTTTGTTATGAGCCCATAGACATAATTTAGTCATGTAACCGGGACGTCATCAACGTTTTTTCATGGTTTTCTACGGTTTAAAATGAATTTAGAATTAAATTATAAGAAATGACTGTATAAAAATTTTTTCTGTCTATTCGAAATAACATAAAAAATGTGGTGCACACTGTTAAATAACCCGCTACGCCCGTTATTCAGTGTGCACCACATTTTTTATGTTATTTCTTCATCTATAGACAGAAAAAATATTACAGTCATTCCTTAATTGTTAATTTAAGTGTGGCTATTTTTTTGTAGTAAAATTATGAAATATAGATATATACGTTAATTATTGTAGGAAGCTGCTAGTTTAGGTAGAAAAGTTGCAGTGTTTGATTTTGTACAACCATCTCCAACAGGCACAACATGGGGTAAGGATCAAATAGTTCAAAATCTTCTAAAATGCCTAAATGGCTGTAACATACACATATTTCAGTTTTATACAGATGATGGAATAATGTTTTTAACTACTATATATGTTAGCTATTGTATTTGTTAGGGTTTGCCATTTTAATGATGAAAGAATACCCTCAGTATGGCAAAATTTGCAACATTTAGTCATTTTGTCTAGCTAGCAATAAGTTACTGCTTTCGTTACAGAAAATTTTATTGATTGCTAGATTGAAGTTCAATGTGAATAAAATGCGATGAAAAAGCAACCCAATGAGGCAGATAGCAAAATGATTCCTCAAGGGCAACATAGTTTTCAACAATAAACAATACAATACTAACCAAATATGGTTAAAAAAGAGGAGTCAAAGAGTAAAAATGATAAAAAATCAAATGTGTGAAAAATAATATGATACTTCATGTACTTAAAACATTATTGAAAACATGGTTAATTGTTTCTTTGTTACATATAATTAATCCAAAGCCTTGTAAATAATAAAAAAAATATAAATGTTATGTTTGCATTACAGGTTTAGGTGGAACATGTGTGAATGTTGGCTGTATACCAAAGAAACTGATGCACCAAGCTGCATTATTAGGTAAATTATTATTGTACATGTTGTATTCAGTAACTGTATCAGGCCAGCCTTAGAATAACAATATTCTCAAACTACTCTTCTTTATTTACAAAGGGTTGCTCAATGATAGTACATTGATAGTATACAAAAGTGTAGATTGAATTTAACTGCTTGGCAGAACCTTTAAGTGATATGTTTTACTCCAGTAAACACTACACAAGGTCTTTTCAAAGAAATTGATTGGAAATGATGTTGCATATATCCAAGCAAAAGATTTGCTTTTAGAAAAACATGTTTTTCTCAATAGCAGTTCATTGCAAATGTTTAGAAGTGTTGTTAATAGGAAATTAATAGAAAATTGTATACTTTAAATTCTGAGGGAAATAAATGAATACATTGTAGTAGCATAAACATTACAACTTTTTTTACTCAAAGTTAACAATCAAATAACATTTGGAATTCAACTTGAAATATCATGTCTATTTGAAATAGTATACTTTTCAACAAAAATTTTCTTTATTGAAATTGCCACAAGCAAGGCATGTTCAATGTATGAATCTGATAAAAATAAACTCAACTTCAAACATTCAAATGTACATTAACATGAAATAAGGGAGATAACTCAAATTTATAATTTAACTATCTTATTACAATTCAATGATTTATTTTGAGTATTGAAAGCAATCTTTACCTTTACGTGCTCACAAGCAATTTGATCGATAGGTATGGTCAGATTTGAAGAAATAGATTGATGAATTTAGTTGTTGCTTTTTTTTCAATTTAATAATTCACATCTCTTGAAATTTTAAATGCATTTTCAGGTCATGGTTTAGAAGACGCTAGACATTTTGGTTGGGAAATTCCAGAAAATGGTAAGTGAATGAAAAAAAAAAAAATCACAGTCCCTTTGATTTATCACTGAATTTCACCCCTGGAAAGTAAGGGGATACATAGTATTGTAAATTATGGGTATAGGAATTGAATTGAGTATGAAATATAAGTTTCTTATCCTTATGAAAACTTAATAAAAGGGAAATATAAGTATTCTGGTTTTACAAAATACTTTTATTTCACCTTTTTACTTTTGGTTAAATCTTTTTTTTTTAAATAGATTAAATTAAATTAGATAGATCTAAAAGGTCTATTTTAGCAAATGTATATGACATCATGTTGACTGAAGAATAAGACTTTCTCAGATTTCCAGACTAAAAGGACCAGATTTGATTCTATCATAGTATTCATTGTCTATAAAATTTCCAAAACTTTTAAAAACTCTAAGAATTATGCAGTTTGTATAATTTGCAAGTATTGTTTCTTATTAGAGCTCTTCCTTGACAATACTAATAAGTTATGTTTTACAACAATTTATTTATTTGCAGTGAAGCATAGTTGGGATAAAATGAAGAATGCTATTCAGGTAAGAACAGTTGAACTATTAAAGAATTGAATGCTTCTTTTTGTAAATTTATTGGGGTGTTGAAATGTTGACTCAAGTATATTTTGTATGAAGCCAGAAAACTAATGTTATATATATTAAACTTTATAAAAAAAAATAATAGAGTTTAATTTCCCATTCATGACTGCAAACCATAAAATGATTATCAACTCAATTTTCCAATCAAACAGGACAGGATGATATATTTGATAGATAATAAAAGATATGTTAATTATACAAAGTACTTACTTAAGTATTATTGATATAGATGAATACATTTGAACTTCTTTTTGTAGGACCATATAGGATCTCTAAATTGGGGATACAGAGTGCAGCTACGAGAAAAGAAAGTAGATTATCACAATGCATATGCTCAATTTGTTGATAAGCACACAATAAAGGTAAGTTATAGGAATTAAAATGAATCAATATGATGTAGACCTGAAATTTTGGTTTATCATATAAATCGTGTAAATCTAACATAAGATAAAACATTTAGAAAGAATTTAACCAGAATTTAACCAGTCTAAATTTTGTATTCATAAATTGCAACAATTGCCAGCAATTAGGAATTTTATTTATTTATGGCTATTCCATTGACATGTATGTTGGAAGGTAGGAAGGGAAGTTTAATTAATGAATGTGGGTCATCAGTCTTTTTTCAGTATACGTCTGTTCCCATTATTCAAAATTATCTAAAAAAATGGTTCTTGGTTGAAGGGATATTTTGTAACTCTCCTACCTTCCCACATACAATTTATGGAATAGCCCTTAATAAAGGATCTTTTATGAAAAATGAAGGGAATTTGATGTAGTCAGAAAAATATTAATAGTTGATATTGGTGTTTAAGAAACATTGCAATAGTTAACTTCAGATGGGAAAGTGGCTTATGTACCCCTTTAGCTGTTTTAGCTATGATTGGTTGTAATATGTTGCCTGTCATTCTTCTTCTTTTTTTTTTAACTTATAATACTTAATGTGGCAAGTTGTTGTCATGGTGCAGTTTTTGAGCTGTCCATCTTATTTTGAAGTTACATACGTAATTCTAATTATAGGCAGTGAACAAAAAAGGAAAAGAAGTAATAAAGACAGCAAGACATTTTATTTTGGCCATGGGTGAACGACCACGATACCCAGATATTCCAGGAGCCAAAGAATTTGGCATAACAAGGTAAAGTGACCACTGTTCATATTTGTAAAATAGGAAGTGTTATAGTTGAGATTAACTACATATATAAACTGGACAAGGTAGTATAGTTTTGATTGACCCCTGCCACCAATGATCTGCACAGCCCTATTCATGACAGCAGGAGATAACGCTTGTTCTAATAAAATTACATTGTAATCTGTTGGTGTACTCTGTTGAAGAGAGAGCTATTTTTTTCTATGTCAGAAAATTATTTTGAGTTTTCATATTAAAGTAAAAAACACATTTTTAGGAAAAAATTGAAGCAAAACATACTCCTGACTTTCTGAAATAGTTATTGATCGTGCTTAAAATTTTCACATGAAAGGGTCTGTGTCACTATATGGTACTTGTTAAGTAATATATATCTTTTACAATGATGATTTATTTTCCTGGCTGCTTGGCATTTACATGAAAGATGTCTGTGTCACTATATGGTACTTGTAAAGTATAACATATATCTATTACAGTGATGATTTATTTTCCTGGCTGCTTAGAATTTTCTCATGAAAGAGTCTGTGTTACTGCTGTACTTGTAAAGTGATATATAACTATCTATTACAGTGATGATTTATTTTCCTTGCCTTACTGTCCTGGTAAAACATTGATGGTCGGAGCCTCCTATGTCTCATTGGAATGTGGAGGTTTTCTGAAGGCTATTGGTATGGATGTTACTGTGATGGTCAGATCCATTCTTCTGAGAGGTTTTGACCAGCAGATGGCCGATAAGATTGGAGACTATATGGGATTACATGGCATCGACTTTGTACGACCATGTGTTCCTACAAAGGTAAGTGGGAGATCAGAGAATGAAGCAATGTGTTTTATTAACTAGCAAAAATTGTATTGTTTGTGGAGTAATTTTTGAACAGAAACGATAGCTGAACATTTTTAAATGACATTGGAAAAGTTGTGCAAATATTATGGATAACTATACATAGATATCTATACTATTAAACGAGAAGACCTCATTTTGTGTCGCTTCTCTTCTTTCCACAATAAATCAATCCACACGCCTGTGTGTCCTATAGGTACAGTGCATAGTCGCATTTGTCATCCATTCATATGATTATTCAGGTTGAGTTATTTTAGGAGAAAAAAGAGAAAAAAGGCATCCGGATATTGTCCCGTCATTGGTCGAAATTTTAAGTCAGATTAGACTTCCGGTTTGCGTTTTTCTGTATACTTTGAACATACATATACTACGAATAAAGTGTATTTTCAGAATTTTATCTGCTATCATTTTCAAATTTACTATCCACGGCGTTCACAGAGTTTATTAAATAGAGAGGGTCTGTATACCATATCAATGATCACCATGGATCGATTAGTAAACTTAGAATTGAAAGTAAATACGCTTTATTTATATAGTAATGAATGTTCATAATATACAGATAAGCGCTAAAATTATTCATGTGAACTTTTGATACTTTTTCTGAAATTCTCCAGTCATTAAATCTTTTACAAAATTCATTGATTACAAAAAAAAGAAGATGTGGTATGATTGCCATGTTGAGACAACTCTCCACAAGTGACCAAAATGACACAGAAATTAACAACTATAGGTCACCGTACGGCCTTCAACAAAGAGCAAAGCCCATACCGCATACTCAGCTTCAAAAGGCCCCGAAATGACAATGTAAAACAATGCAAACGAGAAAACTAGCGGCCTTATTTATGTACAAAAAATGAACGAAAACCGAATATGTACATGTAACA
Source organism: Mytilus galloprovincialis (assembly GCA_037788925.1). Classification (NCBI taxonomy): domain Eukaryota; kingdom Metazoa; phylum Mollusca; class Bivalvia; order Mytilida; family Mytilidae; genus Mytilus; species Mytilus galloprovincialis. The sequence goes on along the minus strand of CM075330.1, from coordinate 68,323,701 downwards.
CATAAACAAACGACAACCACTGAATTACAGGCTCCTTACTCAAATGTTCATACATGTAACATACTAAATGTATGTTCATATTGAAATTGATAGAAAACCAAAAATTGGGAAATTTGGAAATAAAGGTGAAGGTAAAAGAAAAACTCATTTCCTGTCCCCAATAACCTATGACTTATGATACTTTTGCTGAAATTCTCCAGTCATTCTCATGTATTTTACAGAATTCTTCCAACAACACTTTACATACTTTAAACTAAGCTCTGAATGCCCGCGATTTCGCGGGTGTGTTCTAGTCTAGTTTAAATGAAGAATGCTGGTGATATATATGAGAAGTGTTATAATTATTGGATAATTATTTATTGGAAAAGTTCCATTTATAAAAGTGATAAATGAATAAAACAAAACCAAAAAATGGACACTTATTTATTGAACTAAAAGTATGTTGTAATGTACAGAGTTTTCCAGTTAAGTTCCTTATTTGTGTTATAAAGGGAGGTAATAAAAATAATAAAAAATTGTTTAGTTTACGTTCATTGTACTAAAAGTGTTTCAGGTTGCTATTTGAGCTGTCAGAAGTATTAACGACCTATTTGTTAATTTTGTAGAAGTATGAGATTGCCATCCTGACAAATAACTGATTTGATTTAACAGGGTCTTTTTGACAACTTTTTTATTTATTTCTTTAAAAAAAAATTTAGTCATTATTCTTTAAAAAAAAATCATTTATTGTTATTTGCTTGTAGATAGAAAAATTACAAGATAGACAAGATGGAAAACCAGGATTATACAAAGTATTTGGGAAATATAATGATGATACTGAATATAGTGATGAATTCAATACTGTAAGTAAAAGAAAATTATTGACATCTGCTGTAGGGGTATTTCCCCTTCAATTTGGGTATTTCCACTTGTGTATTAGTATTTTCCATTGTATTTGGGTATTTTCTCTTGTGCATGCATATTTCCCCTTGTATACAGGTATTTATATTAAATATTCAACTTAAGTTCAGAACTTCAATCAGCTTTTATGCAGTCTTTAGTAAAACCAGAAATTCAAATATCCCCGAAATTAGAATTTATCCTTAATACACTAATACACTTAATAGTGGTTCTGACTAAAATAAGGAATAAACAGTATATGTACAACCATAATTCATTGTTTGCTCTCATAAAATACTTTTGTAAGTTATTGTGAGTTGAAGTTCAAGCTGCAGACCTGCCAACTATCCTGATTTAGGCGGTATTATCCTGATTTTTTCATGCTTCAACCTGAATCCTGATATCAGGATTGAAAAACAAGTCAAAATCCTGATTTTCCAAAAATCTACCCAAAAAATTGTGCAGTCTGATTTAAAATCGATGCCATATTGTATTCACCTCTACTGAGTATAAGCCTCCTCCAGTAGAAATATCTTTGAATACCAAGAAAGATAACTCAAAATTTATCAATTTTCTCAATACTGATAAAATTAACTTCAAGATCTGTCCTTCTTGCTTTAGGACCTTAAGGTGAAGGTCTTTGAGTCATGTGTAAAAGTTTAAAGGTTTGTTGAGAGGAAAAGAGGGTATTCAGTTTGTATCCTTTATTTTTTAGGCCATTTACTCTATTCTTTTAAAAGTTATTTTGCCAATTATCATAAAGTAAAAGAATCATGCAAAAAAAAACCCACCTCAAATCAAGGGTTATTATATCCTCATCAGTATACCAAAAGAAGAAAAAAGAGATATTAGACAATTTTAAGAGTATAAAACAGTGCACACAGAAATGCAGCAAAAATTGTAATCATTAAAAATTTGGTCTCACACTCAATCCCCCATAGAGATTTTCAAAATGTCTTGTTTATATGCCTTGGTTATAGCACAATGACTAAAGAAAATTTCATGGCTGTATTTGTATTGTTGCTTCAAGTTGGTCTTTATTCCGACTGTCAAGTTTTACAAGTTAAGCCGAAAGATTTATTGTTACAATTTTAATCAATTTTTATATGTAGGTTATATTTGCCATTGGAAGAGATCCCTGTACACAAAACATAGGACTAGACAAAGTAGGAGTCCAGATGAACAAGTAAGGTTTATATCATAAATTTATATGTAGGCATTATGTATGTGTTGTTTTTCGGGATAGACATTCTTTAAGACATGTATTTTGACATGAAGTTCAGAAACTTTGGTTTTTATTGGTTTGTGTTGCCTCTCCATGATGCACTCAGCATCTAGGACTTTTAAATTTCAAGAAAAAAAACTGACCAGCAATCCAGCACATAAAAAGTCTTGGCTGTGTGTGATTCTTGTACAAAACAGGGTTCCTATGACATATTCACATCACATTAACATCAGGTATGTAAAATTTTCTACCTGACATTTAACAACCATCTGCAAAAAATGCACTGTTGCTGTTATCAGTAAAATCAGAACTTCAATAACAGATGATTTTGTCAGTAAATATAAAGTTATTTTTGAAGTTTCTATCCTATTCCAATAGATAAAAATTTTCGTCAAACAAAATTATCTGTGATTCGATGCTTAAATATGCTGAGCTTGTAGAATTTTCCTACTGTGTGGTCCATATTGCTTGTGGATTCAAAAATTCATTATAGAGCCTTCAGATTCTTATTTCTCTATTATATTTCAGAAATGGATTCGTGATATCAAATGATGCAGACCAAACAAATGTCTCAAATATTTATGCAATTGGAGATATACTTGAAGGAAAACCAGAACTAACACCAGTAGCTATACATTCTGGTCGCCTGTTGGCAAGGCGACTGTATGAAAATGCAACTTTATTGGTACGTCATCTTTGCAATACTTATTGGTCATTTGTTGGTATTTTTACTATATTCTTGAAAAGAGATAAGCCAATATTTACAAATTCAAGGTAGTTAATAGATATAAGAAGATGTGGTATGAGCGCAAGTGAGACAACTCTTCGTGTAAGTCACAAAAAATAGTAAACCATTATAGCTCAAAGTATGGCCTTCAACACAGAGCTTTGTCTCACATGAAACAGCAAGCTTTAAAGGGCCCCAAAAATGACTAGTGTAAAACTATTCAAACAGGAAAACCAATGGTATAATCTAACTTGAAAAACTATAAAGTTAAGAATGGTTATCTTTTAAAAAAATATATGGAAATATGGAGATATCTCTGTGGCGTCATTTGATATAAGTCATTGTATGCATGGGTACTAATAAACAAAATGAAAAATGGAAAAGCAAATGATGGTGTCTTATTAATTTCAAATTTAACTTTGAACTAATGGTAATAAAGTAAATTGTTTTGTCATTGTAGACTGACTATATAAATGTATGCACCACAGTATTTACCCCTCTAGAATATGGCTGCTGTGGTTACTCTGAGGAGGATGCTATACAGAAGTTTGGAGAGGATAAAATAGAGGTAGGTGTGCCTAAAATTTCAGGTTACCTAAATAAACTTGCCACTAAAAGGGTTTTAACTACTGTATTGAAATTGTGAACCACCACCATCTTGCATTCTAAATATTGAAAATGACATGAGATACTAAAGTAACAGTTTAATATCCTAAGTCCTCGGATATATCACAGAATCAAATATTGAAAAGTACATAATTACAAAATTACACATACTCAGTTGTGCAGTTATTGGTTTTAATTTAGAAAAAAAAAACCAGATTGAATTTTTATGAATTATTTTTTAAATTTTAGGTTTACCACTCAAATTTTTGGCCTCTGGAATGGACAGTAGCAAAAAGAGAAAATGATGCATGCTATGCAAAGTTGATCTGTTTAATTACAGAAAAGGTAATGTTATATTGTTTATAAATAGCATGTTAAATACAGCAGGGGTACCAGATTGAATTGTTCAAATGAACACATGGAGTTCTAAAGATTTCTTTTTGTAGCCTTTTCTAGTTAAAAAGTTTGTTAGTTTACTTTTATTAAGATGTGTATAGTTGTCTAGTTAAAGGGCATAATGCCTTTCCTAGTAGTTTTGCAACAATGGACTCATGGTAGCTGGTTGTCTCAGATGTGGCAGGCTGTAGGATAAATCCCATACTAAATAAAACCAAAGAATGTAGAATTGGTTCATGCTGCTACTCCATCAAAACCCTTGACTAATCAGCTCATGGGCAGACTTATGTATTCAAGTGTAAAAATGTTTTCCTGCAGACATCTACCTTATAGTAGATAACAATATAAAAAATCTGGTTTAATGGGCAGTTCAGAACAGAGCAGGATATCAGTATATTAAATTCTGTACATAATGCCCGAAAATTATATGCATGTTATATTTGCTGCTGGATGCATTTATGATTAGGCCACAATTAAAAATATGTCAGTTTGCCCAAACCAGACCCATGATGACTGGGTGTGGGTAGGTAGGTAGGCAAATTCTTTTTTTTTCAGAATTTGCATGAAAATATTAAAACAGTACCGTATATCTTTTTTTTCCCCGTCAAACCTTTGTAGAGACAATCAAAATCCATGAATTTAAAACCTCTATAAATAAGTCTACTATATGCGATTTGTATCCTGAGACGTTTATAGTCCTATAATATAAGACGCTGCAGGTTCATATTATTTACATTCAACTTTTTTATCGGATATTTTTTTTACTATCAATGTTGCGGTTCAACATTGATAGTAAAAAAAAAAAATCTGATTAAAAAGGACAATTGCTAAATGTGTGAAAGGGCTGGAGGATTAATGAACAGTTACATCAATACGATGTTTGTGTAAAAAAAATTCAGTCGATTATTTAATGATTTAATTTGTTTGCTGTTTTAAAATTCTATATCTATTAAAATAGATTCAATGTCCTAAAATATTTATATGAATTATTATCTACCATCCTTGTTCTTGTTTTATTTTGAAAACAAATTTATATTTTACATTATCACACAGGTAAACTAATTTGGCTATAAATAGATCAACATGATCAAAGCATGGTCTGTAGAATCTCCAAACTAAAAACGTATTTGTTATAATTTTATTTCTTTAAATAATCAAGTTTAAATTTTTGAAAATAATCATTATTGATTAAAATATAAACGTTTTCTGAAGACTACTTATTTTTAGGTCATGTGTTATATACCTCTATTTGGTATATCTGGCTACCGGTTACCGAAAATGTAGGACATAATTTATACTGTTTATTGTATTTTACGGGACTGTATACCATTTTTATGCTTGTCGGCGGCGAACAGTTAGTGTCGTCTGCCATACATGTGTTTGTTAAATGGCAGTAAAATAAAATTTGGATAACGAAAAGCGTGACTTCAATCCCATAGTCCCCCCCAGACAACAATTTAGGATTGAGGCCCACGACACATGGTTCTATAGGCTTCCTCACAAATTTGTATTAAATCCAATATGGTGTCGATAACATGTTTTCTTTTGCACATGCAATGACATGTGAACAAAATATTTCTGACAAAAGTCAGATTTCTCTTGTCAAAAGGGATTTATATTTATATTGCAATACACTATTCAGAAGGAGTTACATTCAGTTAAGATTTTATTTCTGATTCTGTGAGCAATTATAGTTTTATCAGATTCTCCCAAAAAGCAACGTACTGATCTTGTCAACCGAGACTTGTTAATTTGAACTATTTGAATAAAAGGGCATCGATCTAATTCACATGATAAAGGAAGATTATAATTAAAGACAACAATTAATCAAGAAACACTAAGTTCCTTTTTATTCAGTAATAACAAAATCTTCTTGCAAGATTGTAAATTCACAAACTCCGGATCCATTTCGTCAGAATAGCATTGAAAATATTCGATTTCACATGGTTTAGAACAAATCTACCTGAATATTCTTATTCGATTTGCTGATATATTTTTTTATCAGATATTCGATTACACAATGAAATTAATTTTGAGCATATAGGTAAGGGTTTGGTAGTACAGACGACGACAGTGTAAAAAAACTGCCATTTCACATGAATTACTAATACTTCTTTATGTTCGTTAAATCAGAAGATAAAAACAGAGAACATTGAATATATCAATTAACTGCGTCTCTAACACGCTTTCTTTTATTCTTATTCACAGTTACTTTCAAACGCAAAGACGACAAACATTAAGTTTTATACGATGACGGAGCCGACACGAAAAAAATCCCAAAAATAAAAAAATTCTTCAAAAAAAACGGCAAAAAATGAATTTGAGTAGGCAGGTTTTTTTTGGGTGGGTTGCGTTTGGGCAAACATACAATCTTTTTATTTTGGCCTTAAAAGCCATCAATCAATGGATCAAAACTTTTTTGACAGTGCAAACTTATAAATATATTTTACAGGAAAAAGTGATAGGCTTCCATGTTGTGGGACCAAATGCTGGAGAAATTACTCAAGGTTTTGGAACTGCAATTAAATTAGGGGCCACTAAAACTGATTTTGATAACACAATTGGCATACATCCAACATGTGCTGAGGTAAGAATATATATGTTTGATAACAATATAAGTGTTCATTTCACATTAAGAAATAATTAATGCAAGCTATACTTTATTGTAGTTTTAACATGGGTAGGCGTTATATTCATGATTATTTTTTCCCGAGCGATAGTGAGGTCTAAAATAACACAAATATAATGCCTAACCATATTAAAACTATAATAAAGTATAGCTTGCATCAATTATTTCTATTCTGAATTGGACAATTAAGGTTATTTCTATGTCTGATAAGTATAAGTGTAAAAGTGTTTGTTTAGGCTCTTCCATGAACCTTCCTTTTTTGTTTGTAAAGAAGCAAACGGCTGGCACTGTGATTTTTCAGAGGGAGGAATTTGAACAGCCAGCATGAACAGTTGTTGTATCTAGGTCAAATATGTCAATTTCGGAATGCAACACATTACAGTCATAATAAATGAATTAATAACATCATGTGCACCATTTAAGAGTTTGAAAGTGTTTTATTGTTACGGAAATATATTAAGTGCATGATAATTTGATAAAATTCATTATTCTGTAGAAGTCAATATACGCATGTGCAAACAAATTTTATTTGATTTAGAGCATGGGTTTGTTCACAAAGCGAAAGAAGCACGTCATATTAGAATATATATCAATACTTCATTAAGTATTTACTCGAAAGATCAAAAGACTTGGTAGCAAATAGCTTAAAAGTTATGGAGGATCTAAACCAAAGGGGCTAAACAGAATAGCTCAGAATATCTGAGATTTTTTTAGGTACAACTGTAGCTTAGTATATACTTACAGTCTAGTTATTTAACCCATCTTATTGGTCTTGTGGTAGAGTGATTGGCCAAAGTGCAAGATGATGTAGGTTCAAACTCATTGGCTTATGGCTGGGTGAAGTAGTCAAGTTACAGTTCAACTTCCAAAAATTTGAAATACCAACTATTCTAATGGAAAGTTTTATTTCCTTCACAACAAAAAATGTTAAGTATTTAAATCAATACTGCTCAAGTAACTACATTAGATCAAATTGAATTTAGATTAACTCATTTTAGTATCAACACATGAAAAAAAGTTGGATAACCTAAAGAGTTGTTTCCCCTTGTAATTTTGTTCAATGCTTGTTTTTTCAGACTTTCACCACACTAGATGTCACAAAAAGAGGCGGTGGTAGTATAGACACTGCTGGTTGCTGAGGTTAGATCCTGCTGTTGAATAAAATCTCATCCCAATCTTTCTGCTAAATTATAAGACAAAAGTGCTGATAGGACTTTATATCATTAATAATATGTGACATGTTGAATGTATTACATATATGGTTAGAAATAACCATGTAAACCAAATTGAAGACAATTTCACTATCTGTTTACATGTAACAATGTTTTTGATTTTTAGGTAACCATGATAGCTGTACAAAACTCTGAAAGGCCATCTTACAAAACTCTTGCCAGACTTTAAACAAAGTTCAAAAAGATTATGATATTATTTCTTAAAAATATAGACCACACGTGTTGAACAGTAAAAATCAGAAGTTTATATGTAAGAGACCTGCTGACGTATGTAAAATCTACAGACAGATATGTTATTGTATGTGTTAAAATGTATATTTACCAATGTCTTTCATGACTGTTGTCAGCTGTGGTACATTCCAAAGAAACACCAAAGAGACTCAACACCACTGTTATACTAATGTCATCTTTAGTATGCAGAATGTTTACCAATTGTGTGGATTTGTTTCAAGGGGTTTTTGTTTATTAGTTATCATTCAAATAAGATTTTAGTGTATTTTTCATTGAGATTTCTGTATAAAATAATCACGTTATATTTAAAGGTCAAGTTGAAGTAATTCAGGATTTTTATTTTAAATTTGTTAAATTACTTTGAATATTTTAGATTTTCAGAAATTAGTGTTAAGGGTTAACACAGTTAATACTTTATAAAAAAATGCATATCAATGGTTGTGGGAAAAACCCAAATGTGGGCATTAGTAAAAGTTCTTGAGTATTTGATTTAAATATGCTAGTTCTGTTACACATAAATATATATGAGAAATTTTAAGGACTACTTCAACTTGACCTTCATTTTTGATAATGATATCTATATGATTTTCTTACACTCAAGTTTTAGATATTTTTGCTATATTATCAGCCATTGTCTATAGAAGCAGTATTTGGGATGAGATCAACAGCAGGAGTTCAAGGTCATAAGGGCTACAATATAACTGTGCATTTGTATAATGCCTGAATGATGGAAATGTCTGTAAACCTCAGAATGAGGCTAGACATGTCCGGAAATGTTATTTGGTAGCTCTTAGTAATTGTAAGATATTTGATATTTTTGTTTGCTACTAAAAAATGCATTTACTATTGATGAAATGTGTTTATATTAAGGTAGTTGAGCAACAATGTAAATATCTTTAATGTTTTTTTTAGTGCTAGATTGTTATTATTATACATGAAACAACTTTTGTTCATATTTATATTATTATGATTATTAAAGTTGAATGATGTTATTTGCTATATAAAGATTGAACTACATGCAACCTAATTATACATATAGCATCGACCCATCCTATTATATATAATTATGTAAAACAAGGAGGTTCAAGATTACCAGTTTTTATAGCTGATTTATTTGAGTATGTTAAGAAGAACAATGAAGTTCAGGATTACCAATTTTTACAACTAATATATTCGAGTATGTATGAAGAAAAATGAAGTAGAATGAAGTTCAGGATTACCAATTTTTACAGCTAATTTATTTGAGTATATTGGAAGGTTTGGGATTGAGTTTGAGTGTTTACTTTTTGTTTTATATGTTCATGCTTTACCTTGCAGAACAATTTCATTAATAAGGATTTATTTAGATGTTAGAACAGAAAGCTCTGTAGATATAAAATAAGGATATTTTAGGGAAAAATTGATGATTGCATTATGTTCTTGTAATTTATTTCATTCTGGTGTCTGTAATTTTGATTTTAATTATATTAATTGAGCACAATAGCATTGACTTAAAATTTTGATTGTTACTGTCCTTCTTGTTTATTTCTAATGATCTGAAAAACTGAAATAATTAAATTTTAAAGAAATTGAATTGTTATGTTTTGAAAACAAACCCATTGTGTCCAAGTATCTCTTGCATTTAGTGGCATTGTAACCAACGAATTTATCTTCAGGATCGATAGTGAAATTGTCATTAGTATCATTTTCAGCTCATTTGAGCTCTTCAACTTTGTACTTGTTTGGCTTTTCAACTATTTTGATCTGAGCGTCACTGATGAGTCTTATGTAGACGAAACGCGCATCTGGCATAATAAATTATAATCCTGGTACCTTTGATAACTATTGAGAATGGGCAAAATTACTGATGTAAGATGTAACGAATACTTAAGGTTGTAAGTCCTGGCTGTCTTTGTTAACTTTAAATAAAATCATTAAGGAAACAAATTGACTAATCTCAACCAAACTTCAGCTGAAAAAAGATAAATAAAAAAGATAACAAATTCCAAAGAAAAATTCAAATGGAAAGTCCATAGTCAAATAGAAAAATCAAAAGCTCAAACACATTCAACAAATGGGAAAAAATTGTCATACACCTGATCAGGAACAGACATTTCCTTATGTGAAAAACGGTGGATTAAACATGGTTTTATAGCTAGCTTAACCTCTAACTTATATGACAGTCGTATAGAATTACATTATATTGACAACAATGTGTGTACAAAACAAACCGTCATAACAGGTAAAAATCCCAAAAATTGGGGTCACCTTGAAAACTAACGACTGAGTCAACAAAGAAAAACAGAATGGCACAAGGACACTCTTTATGACCCTTTAGATGTAAATTCAGTATGTTTTAAACATGAACATAAGAGAAAGTTATCACAGGTATGCCTTTATCTTGTGCAGTATATGAAAGATACCAGCTCTGTGGGACATTCAAGCTCATAGATTGAAAATAAACTGACACCGCTATGGACAAATAATAGTACACAAAACACATTTTATATTTTAGTAGTTTTAATATTTAACAGTTAATTCCTGAATAAAGGATTTCCATGGACTATGACATGTCTACCCATGCCTTTTTGCATGCTGTCTTAGTGTTAAAAAGGGATTGGTTTTTATCTCGCAAGAGGGTTCCTGACACATTCTGTAGAAGGTCCCTCTTACACTTCGATAGTACCTATGGCTGCCCTTCTTTTTTTGATGGGGTTTGTGTTGCTCAGTCTTTACTTTTCTATGTCTTGTCATTTCTTTTTTTGTGCGATGGTGTCAGTTTCTCTTTGAATTATGAGTTTTTTGTGTTACTTTCTCTTTGAATTATGAGTTTTTTGTGTTAATTTCGTACCCTCCGTCTCTTTATGTACTTGGTGTCCATACAACTCACAGCTAAATCAAGAATCTTTCATAGTAAAGATTCATATTTTATAAAATAGAGGCCGAGTAAAATGAGTAAAATTAATTCACACAATGTAAGTCAATATGAAGACAACCAAGTCAAAGTATACTTTTGTAAATAGTTATTAAGGGTACAATTGTAAATGGCCCGTTAAAGTGGTGTCTTTTTGTTCAGGTTTAAATGTATATATTTTTTTTAACAATTATATACAACAAGCATTATAAATAACACAATACGACCTGTTTACACTTTACACATATGACTTGTTGAAGATTTCTTATAGACACAGTTTAATTTTCAATACATTTAACATTTAATGTCCTCTACATTAAACTACATTAAATTGTTGGGTTAAACTTTCATCTGGTTTTGCACAATATACAGAAAGCCACAAAAGATAAAAACTATCATAAAAGTACAGGAACAAATTTTAACACTTGATCTAATGAAAGTTTCGTGCAACAATACGCTTAAAGCATTTAGTTTACCTTTGAACAATAAACAGGAAGCCACAAAATTACAAAAGACATAAATTATTTAAATAATCGATTTCATGAAAGTTTTGTACAAGAATATTTAATTTTCAAAGCTATTTGTTTCCTTATCTGCGTAACATTGTTTGGTTAAACTTCATTGTGTTTTGAACAATTTACAAAAAACCCTGACAGAAAAAAAAATTACTGACTTGAATCGAGGGACAAATTTAGACCTTTGATCTGATTAAAGTCTGATTTAAGTGTCGTACCATAAAAAAAGCCAGTAGAACTTATCTAGCATTTATTTCTCTTTCTTTATAGATTTGTTTATTTAAATTTTGATTCCGTATTTTTTTTTCTTTTTTTTTTTCAGACTTCCGTCAACGATGAAAACTTAATATGTAAATCTGTTAGAATAAAATTGCAAAAGACCTGTTGAATATTTCGTATAGAACCAGGTTATTTGTCTAATTGTCTAATCTATTTGTGAAAATAGAATTAATAACGATATTATTTTCAATTTATTACGAACTAGGCAAATAATGCTACTTTCAAAATAGCCACAATTCAATGATTAAAAGGAACACTAAACTTCTATTTCAAAAAAAAATCTTTTTGAAAAATATTCAAGTTGACAATTCCTGTTTCAAATTCTCCCAGAACACTGTATCGCCATATTCGTCATTCGGAAACTCTATGTACGATTTTGATTGCACGAGTTCCAATAAAATCAAAGGTAGAGTCTTTGTTGGAATCTGTTCAAGAAAGATTAAATATACAATGTTTTCCCCATCTCGTGAGTAAATACTCTCCATTCGCGCCATGTTAAATTCAAACATGCACCAGTAGGAGTTTAAAAAATTATTACTAATGATGCAAACTGTCTTACGACTCCTGTGTATGGCATCGGTAATGTTGGCAGCGATGTCTTTTCCAACAAGAAAATCGCGTTTATGAGCACAAACCCGCAATTCTCCATTTCTTTCAACATGGTTGATAAATTTTTCATGAACAAAATTCTGGTCTTCGTCAGCATAGGAAACAAATGCATCAAAATCATAAGACAGATCATTTTTGAATATGCTCGGAGTTTTTTTATATTTTAGTTTTGCCATAAAGTAAAGATATCTAAGCTTCCATCGATATCTATATACAATGCCAATGGTTACCGTTACAACGGAAAGAACCAACGCCGAACAAATACCCAATATCAATCCAATATACGAAGAACATTCTTTTTCAAGCAGTTGTTCAAGGTCTTTCGGATGTGCAAGAGAAATTTTGGTAAGATTTGACAGCTGACAGGAATAAGATTTTAACCCTTTGAAACGAATCTCTGTTGCTGCCATCCACCTTATAAAGTTAATGTTGCTACACATACATTGGATTGGGTTCTCGCTTAAGTCTACTGTAAGATTTGTGCTGTATTTTGCAACTGTCTCAAGATTTGCCGTTGCATCGTTATCCAGAAATCGTATCATATTGTTTGAGATATCCAAAAAAGTTAGATTTCTCATATGGTCAATTTTCAATTGCATGTTTTCTAACACATTTCGTTTTAAATGTATTTCTTTTATAGTATGAACAGTCTCTAAAATCAAAAACGGCAATTTTGGTATTCTGTTGTCTGATAAATCAATGATTTCTAGTCTTCTCAAATGTTTGAAAATATCTCCTTTTTCATCATTTGGCAAAACAAATCCTAACAAATTATTCTGGAGCAGAAGAGTTTTGATATTTGGAGTTCCTTCAAAAAAATCGTTAGAAATGTTCGAACAGAAATTGTTTGACAAATTTAACTCGTGTAAATTATACAAACCAAGGATTGGACCTTTCAAAGAATAGAATACGTTGAAGGAAAAATCTACCTTTTCCAGTACATTATAACTGAATCTAAGCCTTGGAATCTCAAATTTTGTTGAACTAGCCGTGTAATACAAAACAGTTAGCTTTTTAGGTAGATTAATTGTGTTAAAGTAGTTAATTTTTAAACCAGCATTATATATCCTTATTCTCTTAGACCGTGTTGAAACCTGATGTGTGCCTACAACATTTTTATACTCGTATAGAGTTTGTTCAACATCCGTTTCTTTCATATCAGACATGCAGAAGTCTTCATTTCCTGGATAGTGAGACATGCCTGTATTTGAAACATTGATAATCTCTGCTGATAACTGTCGAAACTCGAACATATATAGTCCGTATGAAAGCTGATTGTCACCAATCGAAATTTTTTGTATTGTTTTTGGTAACAGACTTATTGCCCCTGTTTCTATTAATTGAATGCGATTGCTGTCAACATATATTTCTCTTAGCTTGGTATGTCTAAGGGGTGCAAAATCCGCCATCTTCAAGATCTGATTCATCGAAAATGTCGGAACTAACTTTTGAAATTTGAAAATTTCAATTGATGTGTTTGATAAATCATTGGTGACGTTTCCTAGTCCTCGAAATCCCAGCCGCGTGTTATAAGAAATGTCCAAAAATTCAAGTTGTTGCATATGTGCGAATGTACCTTTCCATATACTGTACAAGCTGTTGTTTGACACATCTAAATAACGTAACGTTTTGATTCCTGCGAAAGTGTTATTTTCAATTTCTTTAAGCTTGCACGATGAAGACGATAAATCCAAATCGGTCAGAAATTTTAGTCCTTTTAACTGCTGACCGAAAGTCATCCCGTTTGTGAATGTTGCGTTTAAAATTACCAGACTGTGAACCAAAGATATGTCTGGGAATATAGTAAATGAATTATTCCTTAAGTTCAGGTGTCGTAGCTTTTTAAGGTGTTTAAAGTATACTTTAGGTATTTCTTTGTTGTCGTTCCCTAGTTGGTTGTATTGTAAATTCAAGCGCAATAAGTTGTCCAGTCCTTTAAACGAATTTGGTACCAGAATAGCAAGAACGTTATGTGAAAGGTCCAAGTCTTCAAGCTCACTGTGACCAGAGAAGATTCCTCCTTGAATAGATTCTATCATATTCCGAGCTAAAATGAGAGTTTTTGTTGAGTTAGGAAACGTAGGAATATGAGTAAAATTCCGTCCCGAGCAGTCAATTTGAAACTTTTTATGTGTGCACAATCTAGTATTCCTCTTTGAGTTTCCTGCTTCAGATGTTGTATCGAGGCAGATGGTCGATAAAACCAACCAAAGAGTAAGTGAATATATCGAAAGCATGACGTCACACTAAGAAAAAAATAAAGAGACTAAGTCAAAAATATAGATATTTATTTAATATTTTTATTTAGTAATTGATTTATTAAATATTCGGCGTCATATACTCTCCCGGGTCATAGACCAGGCTCCTTAATTTACATCACTGATTTCTAATGGTATATATTCTGTTATTTTGTCTATATTTAAAAAAAAAAACAGAAGTTGTTCGATTTTCAATTCTAGTACATCTATTGAAATGATATAGATGAAAGAGGAAAAAACCCAACACAAAACAAAGCGAGTCCGTGATTGACATAGAAAGCGTCTGGTCGACCAAAGTTAAAAGGATGAATCCCTGCGATTTTATATTTATCGACTCTACATAGGTTTAAAATAACAATCAGAAATAGGTTATAATACATACATGTACAGACCAGACAACATTTCTAGTATTTAATGATCTTAGACCCCCATATCCTGTCTCAAATGAGTTGAAACACGGACATTTCGTGCATGTTATCCAATCTGTGATGGTTATTTTAAACCTATTTAGAGTCGTTTAATATAAAATCGCAGTGGTGTTTCCTCATAGATTTGGTCGAGCAATTTTAGTGACAGAATCACCGATTTCTAATGAAGAAATGTAGTTTTAGTGGTTAGTTTCTAGAGAACTTTCTTATAACTTCCGGTGCAACATGTTTTTAAATGCAAATTTATATAAAATGCCTAAAGATTTAGTTTTAGTTTCCATATGTGTCTATCGTACAATATATTTTTGGTATACTTCGTCTAAAATTATCACCAAGCATGTTAGATTTGTAAATTTGAGGTTTTAAGTTTTCAATTTCACACGGCGGAATTTAAACTCATGCTCACTATGACGTACATTGTGACAAAACATTCTGTGCTTTATCCAGTACCTTATACCTAGTGATCAATGTCTTTATAGAACTTAGTATTAGTAAGTCACATATCAAATCCTTCATTTATAGCTTAATATTTTAGACTATATTTATCTAATAGAGGTCGCGTTTGATGGTCGTTGAGAAATGTCTTTCTCATATGCGTTATTTGTGGATTGTATAACAGTATATTTTGAATCGTGCCATGCACAGGGTTACAACCCTAAATGAAGCCGACGACGAAATGAATAACTAGACCAGCGAAAGCGCTGTTTTAAAAGTTTTTTATATATATATATAAAATAATCTAAAATATCAAGCAATGAATATAAATTTAATGAATACGAATTACAAAAATGGCATTAAAAGTTTTGCTTGTATTTTTAACGTCATACTATTGTTAACGTCAATCAATTCATTTTAAAACTTATGTTTATACATCACACTACCTGAAGATAAGTGAGAGCAGTGAAAGCGCTAGTAAAGGTGATGAATTTAAACCGTTATCATCTTTTATCAATTTTCTTATATATAAATTCAAAATGCCCCTAAAGTTTGAAAGGTTACCAGAAAAGGTAAACTTGCAACATACTGCATAGTGTATGCCGTTTGTTATTAAAATATAATAAAGAGTTAGTATTGTAATTATAAACAAACCTTGACGAGGTAGCTCTATTAACGAATATGCAACACAATAGGAAAAAGGTGATTATAATTTATGGGACCTATCAATTAATCCATTATTAATATAATTATTTTCCTTGTAATTGTTTCCGCTTGAATTTAAAACGTCATTTATGTACCATAGATATTAATCTTTTATGGTGAAACATAGGTTTCCGTTTCATAGTCTTTTCAATAACAAGACATTTTCGTGTTTATTCATCTTCATAAATTTCGATAATTTGGTTTTATTTTGATAAAAAATTTAAAGAATCCAAATAAAACCGCAGAATGATAATTGTGAGTGTCTCAACAAGGTGTTTACTATACTTGAAAATGCCAAATTATGCGTACATGCTTATAAAGCTAGAAGAGGGAAATAAAAACAAAATTGAAAGGCAGCACAGATAGAAATTACAAACTTGGCTTTTTAAAGCGATAAATCATAAACTGTGAACCAATTTTACCTCAAGCGAGTCTTTTTTTCGTGATTTTGCAAGAAGAAAAATCATGAGAAAATAAATAGTCGGCAAAATAACAAAAAATGGATATTCTCTAATATGAAAACTGAAACATAGTCACGAAATCGCAAATATAAATTGTCACTAAATAGGGTTTAAACACCTTAATTAGTTTGTGTACCGTACACAGTTTATTTATAAACATATTTCACTTGTACATGTATGTTCAAAAGTTAAATAAAAAGTTGAAACCGTTCTAATCTTTTTAAATATTAAAATCCTCTACATTGAAAGTCTTTTTTTTTTTGAAAAAAAATAAGAAATATTTTCCATCGACTTTTGTTAAATAGAAACAGTAACAAATAAATTCGTTGTATTTAAATAGAGACAATCTTTTGTATTGCAACTTCTCATGGTGATAAGTAGACTGGAAAACCCAAACATTATATTATAGAAAAAATATATTTATTTCGATAAATTCAATATTCTAAGGAATTTTATAGTAGAACAGTATGATAATTGTTTTATGGAAAGAACTGTACATTATGGTTGTACACTACATGAAATACTTAGCAAAACAAATCTCATATATTGTAAGTGATTAAAAAGGGAAGCATATCACTTTCAAGATAGGCCACTTATCTTATTTATATTGATGAATAATACCAGCAATGACACTTTCCAGTTTTTCTTGTGACTTTATACATTTCACAGCACTCTGTCAATTTAAGAACAACGATATCAGGTGCACTTGATCGTTCAAATTCTGTTATTATGCAAAGAGCTTGCAACAAAAGAAAACTTTGGTTTTCTTCGTATTTGACTTAATGTTCAACTTATGTTCATACTTTCGATAACTCAAATAATCTTTTGATATTGAGTTGAAAAATATTCCACGACTGCTACAGAAAATTTATTAGAGTAATGTCATTTTTATAAAAATTTATTTTGTTAACTGAAGTTTTACTTTAACAAATACAGTGAATTAAATCTATTATATAAAAGTAGAAGTTACACCATGAATTTAAAAATCATTTCATACATTTAGAACAATTTGTGAGAGCTAGTGGCATAACAATATTTATTTTCTAATGTCAATAACTGTAATAAACTAATTAACTAGTTATATTGTTAAGCATGTGGTATAAGATATGCATTTAAATCAACTCGAATTGTTGAAAATAGTTATGTCCCATCCTCGCGACTAGGCCATTTCTAATAGACCTTGAATTTTTTTTGATTTTAGAAGCTTCACTTAGACTTCATTATAAGTCCGCTTACGGTATTGAGAATATTGTGTCCGGAACCAAAGACTACTGTTAATATCAGACGTTTATTGTTTTTAGCTATGGCATTGTCAGTTTATTTTTGATCTATCAAAAAAGTAAAATCACAAAAATACTGAACTCCGAGGAAAATTCAGAACGGAAAGTCCCTAATCAAAAGGCAAATCGAAGGATAAAATACATCAAACGAATGGTCAACAACTGTCATATTACTGACTTGTTACAGGCATTTTCAAA
This sequence comes from Mytilus galloprovincialis, assembly GCA_037788925.1. Taxonomy (NCBI): domain Eukaryota; kingdom Metazoa; phylum Mollusca; class Bivalvia; order Mytilida; family Mytilidae; genus Mytilus; species Mytilus galloprovincialis. The sequence goes on along the minus strand of CM075330.1, from coordinate 68,305,715 downwards.
TGTAGAAAATAGTGGATTGAACCTGGTTTTGTAGTGCCTAACCTCTCACTTGTACATGTACGATAGTCGAATCAAATTTCATTATATTGACAATGATTCGTGATAAAATGTCACAAATAGAGGTACAACAAAAAGAATCCCATTATAAACTGGGGGTGATTTCAGGTGCCCCGGAAGGTTAAGCAGATCCCGCTTCATATGTAGCACATGTCGTGTTGCTCATGTTATTACAAGGCCGGTGTTTGACTGTCAATCTGGTATCTTTCTCCCCTCTTTCAAGATTTTACTACGCTTAAAAAGGGAATTAAATTTGCAAAACAAACATTTTCAGTTTAAACATGAGTGTGATGGATACATTTTGTATTATCAAAGATATCACAATCATCCGTTGACAAGATGAAATGTAATATATAAAGGTCACCATTGACTAAACGAATATACACATTTCGTCACACATTGCAGGATAGAAGTCATGCATTTTTCGTATCATTTGTATTCCACTCCGTTCAGTTGCGGGAATAGATAACAGGCAAATCAATAAGAGAATACAAAAATTGTGATGTTTGAAAACCAAAATGAAATGATGAATATCAGGATATTGGAATAATTTACTGGAATATGGAAAGGACAACGACTGTATTAATATTCAATACAAATGTCAATGACTGAAAATAAAACGAATTAAACAATACACATAAGATAGAATAATGGGTTGTAATTACATTTGAAAAGATCGACTGAAGCTCATAGATGTTTTCAACAAGACAGTTAATTTCTCAATTCAATTTTATTCATAAAAACATCTATAAATGTTTTATGTGTATAAAGTAAGATAACAAAAAATAGAAAGTCCAATATCAAGTGGCAAAATCAAAAGTTCAAACACAACAATCGAAAAGAAAACAGCTGTCATATTCCTGCATTTCCATATGTCATGTATAGAGTGAACATAGTAAAAAAAAACTATTTAATTTGTAAGAAAGAAGTTTCTTTTCCGAAATTATTAAAATCTACCTTCTTCGGGAAATAGGAATGTAGCGCCACTATCTTAATATTGTTGATTCATTATTATTTATTGGCTACATAAGCAAACTTTGGCAAAACCACGAAATCCACTATCCACGAAAATGAAAATGTCCCTCAATCCATGATTGAGTGGTTCCAACCAAAACGAAAGAATACACAGTATAAAATATTTTCAATCAGACAAAACTTGTTTCAAATTATCCCAGAAAATAGTATCGCCATATTCGTCATTCGGAAACTCTATGTACGATTGTGATTGTACGAGTTCTAGTAAAACCAGAGGTAAAGTATTTGCTGGAATTTGTTCAAGAAAGATTAAATATACAATATTTTCTCCATCCCGTGAGTAAATACTCTCCATCCGTGCCATGTTGAATTCAAACATGCACCAGTACGAATTTAAGAAAGAGCGACTGATTATGCAAACTGTCTTTCGACTTCTGTGTATAGCATCAGTAATGTTTCCAGCAATTTCATTCCCAACAAGAAAATCGCGTTTATGAAGACACATCCGCAGTTCTCCATCTCTTTCAACATGGTTGATAAATTTGTCGTGCACGAAATTCTGGTCTTCGTCAGCATATGAAACAAATGCATCATAATCGTAGGAAAGGGCGTTTTTGAATATACTCGGAGCTCTTTTATATTTTAGTTTTGCCATGAAGTAAAGATATCTAAGCTTCCATCTATATCTATATACAATGCCAGTGGTTACTATAACAACGGCAAGAACCAACGCTAGACAAATACCCAATATCAAACCAAGATACGAAGAACATTCTTTTACGAGTATTTGTTCAAGGTCTTTTGGAAATGCCAGAGAAATTTTGGTAAGATTTGACAGCTGACAGGAATAAGATTTTAACTCTTTGAAACGAATCTCTGTTGCTGCCATCCACCTTATAAAGTTAATGCTGCTACATATACATTGGATTGGATTCTTGCTTAAGTCTACAGTAAGATTTGTACTGTATTTTGCAACTGTCTCAAGACTGGTTGTTTCATCAGCATCCAGAAATCGTATCACATTATTTGACAGATCCAAAAAAGTAAGATTTCTCATGTGATCAATTTTAAATTGCATTTTTTCTAACACATTCCTCCTTAAATTTATTTCTTTTATAGATTGATGCGACTCAAAAATTGAATAAGGCAATCTTGGAATGCGGTTGTCTGACAAATCAATGATTTCTAATTTCACCAGAGGCCTAAATATTTCTCCCTTTCCGTCGTTGGGTAGAATAAAGCCTAACAAATTATTTTGAAGCTGAAGTTTTCTAATATTTGGAGTTCCGTTAAAAAATACATTAGAAATGTTCGAACAGAAATTGTTTGATAAATCGAGCTCATGTAAATGGGGCATATTGACTATAGGACCTTTCAATGAGTAGAATATGTTGGAGGAAAAATCGGCCTTTTCTAGTACATTGTCACTAAATTGTAGCCTTGGAATCTCAAATTGTGTTTTACTACCCACGTAATACAATACAGTAAGATTTTTAGGTAGATTAATTATGCTCCAGATATCCAGTTTTAAACCAGCATTAAATACCATGATTTGACTAGACACCGTTGATACATGTTGTGTACCTGAATCAAAATTATACTCATTCAGAGTTTGTTCCAAATTCTTCTCACTCAAGATTGATACACACATACCATCATTAACTGGTAGGTGTGACTTGCCCAGATATGAAACATTAACAATCGTAGCTGATAAATGTAGAAACTCGAATAAATAAAGCCCGTATGAAAGCTGATTGTCACCAATAGAAATTTTATCTATTGTTTTCGGTAAATTACTTATTGCACCTAGTTCTATTTGCTGAATGCGATTGCTATCAACATAAATCTCTCTTAATTTAGTCACATTCAATGGTGCTAAATATTCCTTCAGTAGCATCTGATTCATTGAAAATGTCGATACCAACTTTTGAAATTTGAAAATTTCGATTGATGTATGTGATAAATCATTGGTGACATTTCCTAGTCCTCGTAATCCCAGATTAGGGTTATTAGATATGTCTAAAAAGTAAAGGTACTGAATATGTGCGAATGTACCTTTCCCGATGCTGTTTAAGCTGTTGTTAGATACATCTAAATAACGTAAAGTTGAGATTCCTTGAAATGTATTTTTATCCAATTGTTTATGCTTACATGATGAAGACGATAAATCGAAATGGTTAAGAAATCGTAGTCCTTTTAACTGATGGCCGAATGTCATTTTGTTGGTAAAAGTTGCATTCAAAGTTTCTAGTCTAAGTAACAAAGATAGATCTGGAAATACAGTTATGTGGTTGTCCTTAAAGTTCAGTTGTCGTAGTTTCTTTAGATGCTTAAAGCATATTTTCTGCAATTCTGAGTTATTTTCCCCAAGTGTATTGCCTTGCAGGTTCAGACGCAACAAGTTCTTCAATCCTATGAACGAATCTGGCATCAGTGTAACAAGAATGTTATGTGATACATCCAAGTCTTCAAGAACAATGTGGGCAGAGAATATTCCTTCCGGTATATATTTTATTTTGTTTCTCGCTAAAACGAGTGTTTTGGTGGAATTGGGAAACATTGGAATATGGGATAAATTCTTCCCCGTGCAGTCAACCTTAAACTTGTCATTGGTTTGACATGTTATTTTTCTCTTAAAATGACTAACTTCAGAATCTTCACGAACTAGACAGGTAGTTGATAATCCCAATCCGAGAATGATTATAGCAGTCGAAAACATGACGCTACACTAAGGGAAAAAAGAAATAAAGTAAAATATTAAACATTATTTTATATTATGATTCAGTAATTAATTTGTGCTGCCCATCAAATTTCCCATTTAACAGACGATAAAATAATTTTATATGTCTTCCATTTTCTTTTTTTCATACTAGCACGAGTAATGTTTCAATCTTGCTAGTTTAAAATTAACTTTTCAAAACCAAGACATTGATATTGTCACTACGTAGAATGTTAATTTTTATTCGAGGCCGCAAGTCTTTTGTCGTTCTCTTTTGGAAACCGCTAGCTGAGCCGAAATGCAAAACCTTTATAATTTGTTTTGTTTTATCTTTGGTTTATATGGCCGATGACACGTCAAATGAGAAATGTTCTTGCTACTGGATCTATTAATGTACTATTTTGAAAATAAGAAAACACCATCAAGTGCAATGCACCGCACCTCTCTCTTTATTTCTCTGTATACACACAATATTTGTGACGACTGTTGTAAACAATTCGATATTTTCCCAATATAAATCGAAAAAGATTTTTAGCACTAGGCTGTTCTTGTCCGAAGAATTTTTCTGTTTAAAAATGTCAATAACTATTACTTGCTTAAACTTATCAATGACAAGAAGGCAACTTTGAAGTATTTTTCGCAAATCTGTACAAATATGCATATTCATGCATAAGAATTTCCACTGTGCAGCTTATTTTCATTTAGTAAATCTTTTTCTGTATTCATTAAGATTCATATATGCATCCTACATGTATCCTATTTTCAAATTTATGCTCATCATGAATTACATGTAAGTGACCATTATTGGATATATGGAAATCACCTATGATCCACCTATACTGAAAGGATGAAGCCACAAACACGTCCTGTTTTCCTCGATTGTGACCTATAGTGACTAATATTTTTTTATATATTATAAAGAACAGCTCGACCAGAAAGTTAGTTGATAAACATCCGTAGCAACTTAAATTATTGCTTTTTTGGTATTCTTGTTCACAAGTGTTTGTTTAAGCGCAGTGTGCTATGGACTGTTTGTAGAAAACTGCAACTCACATTTTTAGCTTTTTATAGGGGCAAAGCAAAGATTAATATACTGATATTCAGTTGTGATAAATAACGACAAGAGAGGTATACCGCTGTTAAAAAGTGGGAAACACATCAACTATAAGAGGAAAATAACGAAACACTAAAGTGAAACAAAAGTAAACGCCGACATGCAGAGAAACGGACCATTTGATAACAACTGCCAATATTCAAGACAATTTAAGAAAACAATGGGGGTTGAACCTGGTGCTATGGCTACCGCAACTTCCTGCTGATATGACAATGTTAAAGCTATTAAACCAAGAGTTCCAAATGGTGAAGTTGAAATCATCCCTTCGTAAATTTTACGGACGCCATCACGAGTTGGTTGACCGTTATGGAATAACCGTATCACAAATGATATCGGATATGTTCCTTACGTCGTAACTATAATCCCCTTCCCTTTCCTGAATGTGACCTACCGAATTAGACGATTTACCGGATTTGTTATCACATAAGCAACACGACGGGTGCCGCATGTGAAGCAGGATCTGCTTACCCTTCCGGAGCACCTGAGATCACCCCTAGTTTTTTGGTTGGGTTCGTGTTGTTTATTCTTTAGTTTTCTATGTTGTATCGTGTGTGCTGTTGTTTGTTTGTCTTTTTCATTTTTAGCCATGGCGTTGTCAGTTTGTTTTAGATTTACGAGTTTGACTGTCCCTTTGGTATCTTTCGTCCCTCTTTAAAAAATATCGCTAATATAACAACACTACATGACAGGAATACAGAACAAACAAACGCAAGAACACATAGTTCAGAGAAAATATAAAATAAAAAAATATTTTATAATAACATACATACGTGTGTTTTGTAGCTCAGATAACGGATATGTAATAAAATAAATATTAAAGAAAGGGCGTTTTAATTTAGCGGATAAAGATCCTTTGATAGTATTTTCTTGTAAATTTTTCCGCTCGAATATGGAAGAAAATATAATTTAGTTTCGATTTTAATGTAATATTGAAATTTCACAAAGTGAATGTTAAATGCTAATTTCAAAATCACTTCCGGTCGGAGTATATTTACAAATGATAAATAACATTATTCCCAAACTAGGTCTTTAAAAACATTATTTAGTGACGTTTAACGTGTTTAGCCTTTTCAACAAGATTGCCCATTTTTAGAGATCTGATTTTTAAAAATTTTGACAAGTTAGAAGTGACTATTACGTGGGGTTCGTGTTGTTTATTCTTTAGTTTTCTATGTAGTGTCATGTGTACTATTGTTTGAATGTTTGTCTTTTTCATTTTTAGCCATAGCGTTGTCAGTTTATTTTAGATTTCTGAGTTTTACTGTCCCTTTGGTATCTTTCGTCCCTCTTTTACATGGTGGTGTTTAAGATTTTTTTTTAAATTAAAGGTTCCTGTTGATTAATTTACATAAAGATAGGATGGTCGCTTCTCTATTTATAAAATGTGATTAATTTACATCCAGGTAGGATGGTCGCTACTCTATTTATAAAATGCCCATGTTTTTCAAAGATGTTCTAAATTGATAGTATATGAGTAAAGAAACTAAAATAGCAGAAAAAAATTAAGGGTCTGTGTGCTTGTTTTCGAGATATAAGCCATTGGAAATGTATAACTATGAATTCACTTGGTAATTTCCCTGGTTTTCACGTGGTTTAATTCTCAGGTTTGAATGTTTTACAAAAATTAACATATATAAGCTTTTTTCATCTAAACCAGTCAAATATGTTATAAAACATATATCTTCATGTGTTACTTTGGGAACAACTAATTGAGCATTTACTTAGAATTTCGGTTGTTGGACATTTCCATCCATGGGATAGACACATCTAATCTTTTGGTTTCGAAGATAACAACAAGACACTTTTTGTAAAAACATTTGTATACTATTCTTTATATAAGTATGCTCTAAAATGATAAGCCGAACAATTCATTTGATTAATTGTCCAGGATTTGAGGGGAAAAACTTGCATTTTTTACTATATTTTTATAATTATTTTGATCTAAATAATAATAAAATTGGTGATTTTTTCATAAAAACTAGTACAAATATTCTTTCTATGTAATCAAACTTACTGTCATTTTAACAAAGCGGTGCGCATGAACTCGTTTTCGAGTTAAATCATTTTGAATGAATTGTACGTCTGCGGAATGTTGTAATGATTGAAGACCCTTTGTTCAAATATGATTGCTTGTAAAAGATAAACAGGACAAATTTCACTTATACAGTTATATGATTGTTAAGATTATTTTGTAACTGATATAGATCGCTAACATATGTTACAGAGTGCTTTCTTCACTTAATAAAAAAATCTTATTAATAGTCTCATCATATATATATAAAATCTATTAAGTTCAATGACCATAATGACGGTCTGTTACACATATTTAATGAACACTTTTTTCTAACACTGAAATGACCAGAACTTTAAGGTAGGCTTTATAAATATTCCAAGTATATTCAAAGATATTAGGACGATATAATTTCACCATACAATAAGTAGTACTTAGATGAAACAATCATCTAAATAACAATATTTCAAATATTTATTGCCAAATAAACTTTAAACATTAATAAGTAATAAGTAAACAATATAACTATATTTCATATATATATACAAAGGAAAAGAGGAAACTTAACAAATAGACAGAAGGATTAGGGGCCCTCAACTTCTGTTTATTTCAAATTTTCAGACATTTTTTTTTACCTTTTCAGACACACATATCAATGAATGTATTTGTAGATAGATATTTTTGTGTTCTGTTAAATTGTTCCTTTTAAAATTGTTATACGATGAGGACAGATATACCCATATTCTGACTATTTCATTTATTGTGTCTGTTTAGTTAACGCATCAATGTAAATATAACGGAAATTGATGAGACTGTCATCAAAGTGAGAGGGTTAACGCTATAAAACCAGGTTTAATCCACCATGTTCTACATTTGAAAATGCCTGTACCAAGTCAGGAATATGACAGTTCTTGTCCATTCGTTTTTGATGCGTTTTGTTATTTGATTTTGCCATGTGATTATGGACTTTCTGAATTGGTTTTCCTCTAAGTTCAGTATTTTGTGATTTTACTTTTTTTTAACATTAACGCTGATCAAATCTGTAAAATCATCATAGAAGATATAACGAATTAATTTCTATGAATACATGTAATTTTTTTATTTTCAATTCTGTACATCCTTCATTTATGTGATTAGTATCATTGTATTACATAATTTTTTGCAACATTAATGACAGAGTTACATGTTTCATGCATTTGCATCAGCACATTTATTTTGCGAATAACTGTTTATCCGATTTGTTTTGATTTTCCACAGTTATTTTTTTTGCCGTCGCACCGGTTTATTCTTGATTCTGAATTTATTACTATATTTTCTCTACTGATTTTTTGTGCAAGTATTCTTTGTTCTGCAAACCCAATCAAGACCCTCATATCTACTGAAATCAAAATGACAGTGCGTGCTCTATCTGAGACGACGTACCAACTTGGAGATAAGAAAATAGATTTTGAATTGACACAGGTTTATTACTAATAGGGGAATTAGTTTTTCAAGAAAACAGGAAAATGTTTCTACAATTTTTCAATAATTACATGATTTTAAACTTTATTTCGTATTTAAGATTCAAAACTATTTTTTTTCGTTATAAAAATATTCCATAAATTATTGAAATAAGGAACTAGTAACTAAATGCTTGACAATATGGAAAACAGAGTAAAGAAACCAAATGCACAATCCCAAACTGTATATCGATGTGGAAACAGAAAACACCATTTCAAAACAAAACCAAATTATGAAGTCGCAAAGCTTTACTATACAACTCAAAATGGTCCGGAGTTTGACTTGGAATTTTTCCTTCGACGATAGAAAAAGCATGATGTATAACTTTATTTTGCTTTAAATCAGAACGTGTTAGTCAATTAGGTCCCAGAGAGTTACAACCTTTTGTTTTGATTTCCATGTTTTTAGACTTTATGAACAATATTTTACTCTTTATATCAGAACGGGTTAGTCAATAAAGCCACAAAGAGTTTTAAACTTCTGTTTGATTTTCATGTTTTTAGATTTTTAATTTATGAAGTAACAATAGTTTACTCTTTATATCAGAACGGGTTAGTCAATAAAGCCACAAAGAGTTTTAAACTTCTGTTTGATTTTCAAGACTTTATGAAGTTATTTGAATAACGATTCTTAAATTACTGTTTATGCTTTATATATTCGGCAAAACGAACTGAGAGCAGTAATTCTTTTCAAGATTATTGGCTTGATTTTACTTCTTTAAGATGCTCTTCCTTGACCGAATACCATAATGTTATTTCTCTGAGTAGTATTCTTTCGATAAATTATATACTCCGTAGTCATAAGTCGGTGATATATAAAGCATCTATTGAGCTTAACTTTTTCACATTGTTGTATCGTTTCAGTTTCCGTATTCTGTCATGTTTATGTGTTCTACAGATGACTTTAATATCAATATTCAGCATGTACTATATTACTTCAACGTATACTAAGTATCATAAAGACGTCAGTAAAAAAGAGGTTAGAAAATCAGCCAAAAATAACATGAAATATGAAAAAGTTGCATTCCTGAAAGTACACAAAGCTGGAAGTTCTACTTCACAGAACATTTTTTTATGATATGGATATTCTAGAAATTTGATGTTTGTTCTGCCTAAAGTGCGAAAAGGTCACTACGACAATGTGATATCCCAAGGAACATCTTTGAATGAAGACAACATAGTACCACCATCGAAAAATAATACATTTGATATCTTATGTTGCCATGTTTTGTACAATAGAAGGGCATTTCAAAAATACATCCCCGGTAAAACGGCTTATATTGGTATTGTTCGAGAGCCTTTTGAACAGTTTATATCCACGCTGAAGTATTTTCGACCCCACACATATTTAAAAATATAAAAGAATTGAATCCTTTATTAAAATATCTCCAAAACCCAATGAAATATGAAAAGGTATATTCTTACACAAACAATAGAATGGCGTTGGAGTTTGATTTTCCCAGACATCTGTTTACTAATTACACACGAAAAGAAAGTCAAGCTTATTTATCAAAAATTGACAACGAATTCCATTTTGTGATAATCATGGATTTTTTCTTGGAATCCATAGTAATGATGAGACGGATATTAGGATGGAATGTGAAGGATGTATTATTCTTCAAGAAGAATTATGCGAAAGAGTATGTGAGAATTGGCAATAGATATCGTAACTTGTAAGAAAGATTCGCTAAACTAGATTACGATTTGTTTAATTTTTTCTATCCAGGTTTATGGGAGCAAATCCGACTTGAAGGAATAGACTTTCAGCTAGAACTGAAATATTTTAAATACCTCAGACAAGACGTTGAGGATTATTGTATAAGGGAGGCGACAATGGCGGATCAATATCTTGTGCAAGCCTCGTTATGGAATGAAGCATTTAATGTAACGAGGGGGAGATTGTACGTTATTGATGATGGGCGAAACTGACTTTGTTTCCCTTGTAAGGATACGACAGTATGCAAATCGTTCGAAATAAAGGGAGGTGACTGTGGTGGATCCATATCTTGCGCAAGCCTCGTCATGGAAATATAACGAGGGGAGATTGTACGTTGTTGATGATGGCAGAGACTGACTTTGTTTCCCTTGTAAGGAAACGACAGTATGAAAATCATTCGAAATGAAAGGAGATGACTATGGCGGATCCATATCTTGCGCAAGCCTCGTTATGGAATATAGCATTCAATATAACGAGGGGATATAGTATGTTGTTGATGATGGAAGAGACTGACTTTGTTTCCCTTGAGTATGAAAATCGTTCGAAATATAGGGAGCTGACTATGGCGAATCCATATCTTGCGCAAGTTTCGCTATGGAATGTATCATTCAATATAAAGAGGGGAGATTGTACGTTATTGATGATGGACGAAACTGACTTTGTTTCCATTGTAAGGAAACGACAGTATGAAAATTATTCTAAATGAACGGAGATGACTATGGCGGATCCATATCTTGCGCAAGCCTCATTATGGAATGTAGCATCAATATAACGAGAGGAGATTGAACGTTATTGATGATGGCGAAACTGACTTTGTTTCCCTTGTAAGGATACGACAGTATAAAAATGACGCAAAAATGAACATGACGAAGGTGATTCTCTTAACATATTTATAATGCCATTTTTTGCAGACGAAGTTTTAAAACAAAGCTGACAAAAAATCATGGACATAATCATCCTATTTTGGAATAACCCTCATCCTCAGTTAAAAATTATGTGTCTTCCGTTTTGGCATGTCTAGTAATTCGAGAAATAGAAGGATACATTTTGGTTATACTGAGTTATCTTCTCTAAATTCAATTTCAACCAAACTAAAGTTATAATGTCTTGAAATACCATACTATATATATAGCTAGGAAAAACAAATCAATGCTATATTCATGATATTATAGCACACACCTACATTTTAAACTTAAATAAATATATAAACATGATAAATGAGCCGTTTGTTTTTCCTGTTATGTTGTCATTATATATACTTGTTGATTTTAAGGCTAATTGGCACTAAAGATTTGAACGATTTTTGTTGAATCTATTCGTTCTGTCTCCTTGTGTTTCTACATTATTCATCACTTATGACAACGTGCAAATGGTGTCGTGTGTTTGATACGATTTTCTGGATTTTTCCGTCTATTGGTATGTTATTATTCAGAATTGAAACCAGTTGCTTCGCAGGGCGCAGCATTATACGACCGCAGATGTAGAACACTGAATAGATGGGACAAGTATGGACACAACTTTTAAGTTTGATACAGCTATAAATGTGGATTGTGATTAAATAGTTGACACAACATAGGTTTATGTCACATTATGAATTTGGTTTAAGAAATGAAAATTAGAATTTAAATTTTTTAAATTGGACATTAAACTATTATGGTTCAATATTCAAAATGTAGATACATGATTATATTCAGGATATTATAGAATTCTAAAAATTAATTTTTTGATGAAATCAAGTAATGTTTAATTTTAAACTTTGTAGACCTCATGTGGACGAATTTTATTAGTAAATCAAATATCAGTTGGTAGTAAAAATGAAAATACATTGTATATTGTATAAAACAATGATTAAAGTTGATTCAACTACTATTCTATACAAAGAAAGATAACTCCAATTGAAAATTAATTGCTATTGCACAATATTGTGCAATTAGATATTTCTTGCTATTGTGCAATACTGTGCAATTGAAAATTTCTTGCTATTGCACAATACTTGATATGATAATATTGAATCCTGATTTGGACCAACTTGAAAACTGGGCCCATAATCAAAAATCAAAGTACATGTTTAGATAAAGCATATCAAAGAAGCCCAAGAATTTAATTTTTGTTAAAATCAAACTTAGTTTAATTTGGACCCTTTGGACCTTAATGTAGACCAATTTGAAAACTGGACCAAAAATTAAGAATCTAAATACACAGTTAGATTTGGAATATCAAAGAACCCCATTTATTCAATTTTTGATGAAATCAAACAAAGTTTAATTTTGGACCCCCATTTGGACCAACTTGAAAACTGGGCCAATAATTAAAAATCTAAGTACATTTTTAGATTCAGCATATCAAAGAACCCCAAGGATTCAATTTTTGTTAAAATCAAACTAAGTTTAATTTTGGACCCTTTGGACCTTAATGTAGACCAATTTGAAAACGGGACCAAAAATTAAGAATCTACATACATAGTTAGATTCGGCATATCAAAGAACTCCAATTATTCATTTTTTGATGAAATCAAACAAAGTTCAATTTTGGACCCTTCGGGCCCCTTATTCCTAAACTGTTGTGACCTCAACTCCAAAAATCAATCCCAACCTTCCTTTTGTGGTCATAAACCTTGTGTTTAAATTTCATTGATTTCTATTTACTTATACTAAAGTTATTGTGCAAAAACCAAGAATAATGCTTATTTGGGCCCTTTTTTGGCCCTTAATTCCTAAACTGTTGGAACCAAAACTCCCAAAATCAATCCCAACCTTCCTTTTGTGGTCATAAACCTTGTGTCAAAATTTCATAGATTTCTATTCACTTAAACTAAAGTTATAGTGCGAAAACCAAGAAAATGCTTATTTTGGCCCTTTTTGGCCCCTAATTCCTACAATGTTGGGACCAAAACTCCCAAAATCAATCCCATCCTTCCTTTTGTGGTCATAAACCTTGTGTTAAAATTTCAATGATTTTTATTCACTTTTACTAAAGTTAGAGTGCGAAAACTAAAAGTATTCGGACGACGACGACGCTAACGTGATAGCAATATACGACCAAAAAATTAAAATTTTTGCGGTCGTATAAAAAAGTCTAAGCATTTTTAATGAATGCAGTTCATAAACATCTGAAGAAAAAAAAAACAACAAATTTTAAGAAAAATAACCAATTGAAAGTTATATTAGGCAAACTGGCAATAACATGGGGATTTCAATCTTAATCATTTTATTTATAAAGTATTATGCTGAGGAGAAATTGTTCAATATTTCACCATTACACTTCAATTATTTGTGAGTTTTGCAGAAACAAAATCTTTCTGAAGGAGAATATCCCCTCTGAAATCACAGAGATATTAAACAACCGATTGAAGCTTATACATATTCTAGATGAGCTATTACAAAAATGGAGAACACATATAAAAATTATTGGATTTTAGAAAGTAAACAAATTAGAATTAATGTGATTTCTTATGGAAGGAAAAAACTGTAACAGATTGATTTATCATTATTTAACGACAATTACCCATGGATTTACCGTGTCCGTTACTGTATAAAAATGATGTGTTCCAATTTTAATGTAAATAATAAACGATGATTTATCTTTATAATTTGAGTACATGTATGTAGCAAAAATGTCGTTTCGGTTTTAATACATTCATGAACGTTTTATAAGAAAACAGATTTTTTTAACACAAATTTAGAGCCCCGTTGAGAATAATAAAGCAGTCGTTATTAAAGTTCTGCAATCAGCATCCGCTTAAATAAGATGAGGGCTAAAATACAAATCGCTCATGAAAAACTACTGCTGTTTTACGATCCATATAGCTTATTTAATTACTAAGAAATGTCCATATAGCCAATAAGTCACTTTTTGGACTATTTTTGTTTTTCAGTTAATTTCAGAATACTGTTAATTTTATTCTATCACTTTTTAATTTCCGACGTGTCTGTGATAATGAAACTAATTTCACGTAATTAAAGTGTTGCAAAGCTTAATTGTATCTATTTAATTCGAATGTTTGATTAGCAACTCGAAGCAATGCTCTTTAAAATAGTCCCGATTATATGCTTTGATGATTTTGTTTGTTTAATCCAAGAATACTATTTTTTTCCACTGCATACGCAAGTAGAGACTATGGGGATCTATATCTTCCAGAAGCCTCGAAATGGAATGTAGCATTTAATGTAACAAGGGGAAATTGTACGGTGTTGATGATGATCAAGACTGACCTTGTTCCCCTTGTAAGGAAACGACAGTATAAAAATGACTCGAAATGAAGGTGAGGCTCTAAACATATTTAAAAGGGTTAGTCTATATAAGAATCAGGCACTGAAGTTTTAAAACATGACTGAAAAAAAAAATCAATTCCTTTTATGGAATTATCCTCATTCTTAGTTAATATTATTATGTCTTTCGTTTGGTGTGTCTAGTAGGTCAAAGGTTTCAGGATAACTTTTGGTTATACGAGTTATCTTTTCGAAATTCAATTGGTAGTTTCTAGTGTATTTCAACCAAATTATAGTTATGTTATTTTGAAATACTAAAACAGGAAAAGCAAACAAATGTTATATTTGTGCACCATTCTACGGGATACTGATTGTCATGCTTGGCTGATTGGCATTTACAATTTGGACGATTTTTGTTGACTCTACTCCTTGTGTTTTACAATGATTCATCACTTATTTAAGAATTGAATGCTTCTTTTTGTAAATTCATTGGGGTTTATAAGCGTTGACTGAAGTAAATTTGTGTGAAGCGCGCTTACAACCAAATGAAATTACTAAACAAAAGAGTCAACAGGTATCATAATAACAATTTTTCGCGTTATGATCATGAAAGCATGATTACTAAAAGTTTTTTTTTTATTTACTCGTGTTAGCCACTCAAAATAACGTATTTTAATGAAACATACAACTAATGTAATTATAAAACTTTCTATTTTCCCCGTATTTGGTGCAATTTCCTAGATATTCCGTCTGGTACGCTAGTACTAAAAAATGGAAAGGCAAATCATTTTAAAACGAACGCAGTTCATATACATCTAAAGAAAAAATTCAAACGAGATCGTAAGCTTACATGTACTATAGTTATTTGATTTCTAAATTTTTGAGCTAAAAAGAAAAACGGTTCAATATCTAACCATTACACTTTAATTATTTGAGAGTTTTGGAGAAACAAAATCCTTCTGAAGAAGACTATACCTCTTTGAAATCACAAACAGATATTAAACAACTGAACGAAGGTTAGACATGGTCTAGATGAGCTATTATAGAAAAGGTGAACACATATAAAAATTAACAGATTTAGAACCTGATCAATTTCAAATCAATGTGATTTCTTATGGAAGGAAAAGAATTTAACATAGTAATCTATTATATTAAACGACATATATATTACATATGTAGGACTCAAATCTATGGCGGGTTCCAAATCTATGGCAGATTCCTAATCTATGGCAAATGTGATGTTACAAATGCCAAAAACTCAAATCTATGGTAGATATTTGTTTTCTTCAAATCTATGGCAGATCATTAAACAGCGTCACAATGTAAAAACACAATATTACATGGTCGCCGCCACAAACGATTGACGGCGCCGAAACGGAGCTCACAGATTTGAACAGGATTCCAGATGAAGAAATTATTCTGGACAACAATTTGCAGATGGTTTAAAGAAAGATGTAACCTATTAATCGGAAGAGGGACAAAATGTGCTGTACCAGCCCAAACCCGCGATAAACAAGCTAGGCCACCACTTTTGTCAGTACCGGATTATTAAAAACGGAGTTATAGTAAATATTTTATTATTTACAGCTCACAAATTTTATTAAGTAAAGGATAACATTATTTAAGGAATGACTGTTATATAATTTTTCTGTCGATGAAATCTGCCATATATTTGGAACCCACCATAGATTTGAGTCCTACATATATATACTCATAAATTTAATCGGTCCGGACCTCATACTCAGTGTATAAAGATTATGTGTTCCAATATTAATGTAAAAAATCACCGATGATTAAATTTGATAAATATGTAGCAAAAATGTCGTTTCTTTAAATGAAATAATCTTTTTTACACAAATCAAGAGCCACCGATGCCCCATTGAGAATAAATTAAGCAGACGTTATCAAAGATCTACAATCAGCTTCGAATTGAATAAGATGAGGGCTAAAATAGAAGTCTCTCATGTATAAACTACAGATTTTGTTTATGGATCCATTTAGCTTATTTAATTACTACGAAATGTCCATAGAGTTAATTTCAGTTAATTTCAGGATACTGTTCATCTTATTATAGTACATTTTAAATTTCCGATGTGTCTGTGATAATGAAACTTATTTCAAGTAATTAAAGTGTTGCGAAGCTTAAATGTATCTATTCTGTTCGAATATTTGATTAGAAACTCGTAGCAATGCTCTTTAAAATATTCCCGATTTTATGCTTTGATTATTTTGTTTGTTTAATCTAAGAATACCATTTTTGCCACTGCATACGCAAGGAGAGAATAATACAGAACACTTTAACAGTTCCCATTAAGATATCGATGGGCAGAAGAACTCATGTATGCAATTCCTACGCATTCTGTGCGGCTAATCTCATTGTATCAGAAACTTTATACCATGAACATTGAAACATGTAAATTAGATTAAAATAGATATGCGTGTAGTAATTAGCTTCGGGATACTTTTTTCTGTTAAAGCGAATGTTTTAGCATTAATAATAGAAGAAAAATTTATCAAACAGACAACGGAAACTGGTCAGGATTGTGAAATTTTTCTTCTGAACAGTTTGACCACTAGATCAAAACTTTCATGTGCAGAAAAATGCACATCTCGAAAGGAGGAGTGTTTTTCGTTTTCACACAATTTACAAACGAGAAAGTGCCGACTGTTCAGTGACGTAATTTCGGATATAACAAATTGTACCAGTTCGCCAAATACATTGTTTTACAAGCACAGAGGTAAGTTTTAAGAGGAAGGGTTAACAAATTTACTCATTATCACATACTCGAAATATTAAAAATAATTTTCTTGTTTTTTCTGTTTCGTTATTGATAAAAAAAGTATTTATATTGAAGATTTTAAAGAAAATTAGCATAACATATCTACCCCCCTAAAAAAAATAATAATAATCATACATAGATAAAAATTCAAACAAACCCTAGAATAATAATTAATTATTTTTTTTTTAGAAAAATAGATCAAAACAAATAATTTCTATTTTGCAAGTAACTGGTCATTGTTTTATTATACGTTCTTTATCATGTTCATTTTGAATTTCTTTTACATTTGATAAAAATCCCATAATACTTCATTACCTGAAAGTTTGGTTTAGGAATTTAACATCGAAGAAACGAGAGTAAATGAAGCAAAATCTTACAACAAAGAGGCAAACAGTAAACTTTCACCGTCCTGGCAAAAAAAAAAAAAAAAAAAAAAAAAAGACGACGAAAATACAAACAATATAAAGATAAAAAGATGTAGTTTGATTGCCAACAAGACAATTTTCTACAATAGACTAAACGACGCAAATATAGGTCACTGTATGACATCAGCAATGACCAAAGCCCATAACGTAGAGCTGGATATAAAGGCCAAGACATGATAAATGTAATACAATTAAAAACGTATGGACTAGTAGTAGTTACAATATGTACGGTGCCAATTAAACTGCACCAGATGCACATTTTACAATTATGCTCGAGGCCAAAATATTTACAAAGACTAAAAATTGGTAAAAAAACGTCAATTGAGGACAAAAACATCAGACAAAATGAAAAAAAAACATGGTGGTTAAAATTGCTTTTTAAGGGCAAATGAATCGGGTTTATTTTGTTTGAGATATTTGGTATGAATGGCAGTCGGTAGATATCATCGCTTTTTCACCCTTGCAAGATTTGTTCTATCTATATCCATTTCAAGATAATTAATAAAACATGCATTTTACAAGTTATGTTCCATTTTAAGTCATTAGCAAAGTTATTTTGTAAGCGATCTTCGGATGCATTTATTTAAACTATTTAACAAATAATGATTATGGTCAAAAGTTTGAATTAGACCAGCATTTTTCATTATTAAGAGAATAAGGTTTCAGAAAATTTTAACAGACAACGGTAACCCTCGAATGATGATAATAATTAACGTGAACCTTTGGAACAGTTGACCTACACATATAACATGGTTGTTGAACTCGCATCACATGTTTTTAGTCGTGAGTAACTTTTCATCTAGTACGCTCGTGAAAAAAATACAAAACTTTTGATAATATAAAATCTCCTTTAGCCAAAAAATACAAGGAAGCTATTAAACCAAGAGTTCCAAATGGTGAAGTTAAAATCATCCCTTCGTAAATTTTACGGACGCCATCACGAATTGGTTGACCGTTGTGGAATAACCGTTTCACAAATGATATTGGATATGTCCCTTACGTCGCAACTACAATCCCCTTCCGTTTCATGAATGAGACCTACCGAATTATACTATTTACCGGATTTGTTGTCACATAAGCAACACGACGGGTGCAACATGTGGAGCAGGATCTGCTTACCCTTCTGAAGCACCTGAGATCACCCCTAGTTTTTTGTGGGGTTTGTGTTGCTTATTCTTTAGTTTTCTATTTTGTGTCATGTGTACTATTGTTTGTCTGTTTGTCTTTTTTGCATTTTTAGCCATGGCGTTATCAGTTTATTTTTGATTTATGAGTTTGACTGTCCCTCTGGTATCTTTCGTCCCTCTTTTAAGAAACAAGAGAGCTATAAATTATATTCGCGATATTTTCCACTGGCAAAAGTCGCGAAAATAAATTACTCACGAAATGATTTGGTTTACTGTAACCTTATCAAGTGCGAATGTGCCCAAAAGTTTTTGAAAGCAGTCAATAGGTCAACATTTCCATGGATAAAATTTTTTTTTATGCGATTAAGAGTAAAACCATTAGACAATCAGATTGGTTCTCAAAAGATTGGAATCACATCAATAAAATTTTAACCTTAAAAAGCCGTTAAATAGTAATGGTTGAATTAATCTATATTCTATCAAACGCCTGTGAAATTTACATGCCTTTGACGCACACATTTAGAAAAAAAAACAAAGTATTATTTGATTATATTTACACAAACAAGTTTGAATTAATCAATTATCGTAAATACCTAATAAAATGACTTTCG
Source organism: Mytilus galloprovincialis (assembly GCA_037788925.1). Classification (NCBI taxonomy): domain Eukaryota; kingdom Metazoa; phylum Mollusca; class Bivalvia; order Mytilida; family Mytilidae; genus Mytilus; species Mytilus galloprovincialis. The sequence continues at coordinate 68,286,472 of CM075330.1, read as the reverse complement.
TAAAAGTATTTAGAAATCAATTTGCCAATATTTACTTGGCCGGATATGCACATGCATAAATAACATGACAACACAAATTTGAATGCATTCCCTTGATCCTAACCCAATAAATGAGATTTATTAAGAATAGAATATTTGACAGAATTGCAAAGCCCTCAAGAAATTCATTTTATTAGTAAAAACTGCACATTTTACCAGGCAAAATTTAATATAAATGTTTCAAAAAAGTTTAAAAAAAAAAAAAAAACGATGTAAAGATCAAAATCTAAACTAAAAGTATTTTCATTTTATTAGCATGTAAATCATGATTTCTGCTTGAAGTTAATTAAAACTTGTTGAGACTTCATATTAAATTTAGAAAAACAGATGCAATAGGATAAACGTGTATTGATTGTGCATATCAATTTAAATTTACTAACTTCAGTTAAGAGATGTTCAGAAAATGCATATCGCAATTAAACACGTTATGAAATCATCAGTATATAATTTGATGCTAGACGGCTGTCACTAGAACCTTATCTACGCAATCCAGCATTGTCGAATGTAATTTGTTTGTAAAATGATATCCCCATCAAACTACAAATTGTCTTTTCAAGTCGTATCATCTTAATACTTTAAATGTTTTAAAAAACCCATCCACTTTTAATGTACTGTTTCAACTTTCATGTTGGTTACCTGTAAAAACGGGAACCTCGGTTGCCGAGTGATAAAGGTAATTCATTTACAGCGATCACAAGCCGGGTGTTCGAATGCCGCTCCTGGCGAAATGTTTACAATTATGATCTTAATTAGCAATTCTAGCCAGTTTTCTGTCGATGGTCATTTGTTATCTCCGAGCCCTTTCTTTCAAAAATCATATATATAACTGTCCGCTATGATATATTACTCAAGATTGCAGAAAATTTTCAAAATCGCCAGCTTCAAAATTCTACTCTTTGCTGTTTCATATTTTGTAGTAATCAAAATTCTTTTCATCACAGACCGAAAACAAAAATAACAAGCTACTTGCTTTATTGTGAAGTAGCTATGCTTAAAAATTCATGAAATACTAACAACAAGATATTAAAGAAGAGGCTAAAGATACCACATAAACCTTCAAACTCATAAGTCGAAAATAAAATAACAACTCCATGACCAAAAAAAAGGATAAAAAGAAGTAGACATAACACAGAAACTCAAACCACAAAAATACCGAACGCTAGGAAATTCCAAACAGAAAGTCCCCATTAAATGTTAAAATCAATATTCCAAACACTTCAAAGGAATGGATAACATAAAAGTAAAATCACAAAAATACTGAACTCCGAGGAAAATTCAAAAAGGATACTTGAACCAATGCATGTATATATCATGAACTTAGACTTCTGTGTAAGATTTTATCATTTTTTTTTACGCAAACATATCGTTTAATCGTCATCTTTTTTTTCTCTCTGTCTGTTATAATGTGAAAATATGACAGCTACTCAATTGTCGTTCTTTGAAGCCGTAGTTTACCGATTGTCACCTTATAGTAAACAATCAACAAAGAAGCATGGATATTGAGAACGTGTATAACATGTACTATCTGATAATAGTTTATTTAAATGACAGATCCATGCGTATTTCGATCGCGTTTCATTATTGCATTTAACAAGGACAGTATAACCGACTAAAACATGGGTAAAAGCAGGGTGTTCGTTTGGAAGTATAACTACGCAACGTCGCTGAAATTTGGACGTTATTTCCAATAACTCGTCCAGAGTGAGCGCCACGGTCTACGCACGTTTAGAATAAATTGCAGCAACTTTTGGGGTAGTATTGATTGGTGGTGGTGATTAGTTCAGGGAAGGAGGAGAGGGGATTCGTTGTTGGTTTGTTGCTTGGCAAAAATTATGTCTTTATTATAAACGTGCGTCATACCGATCTTTTGAGGACTAAGAAATAAATATATCTCGTTTACTCTAGTAATGCCTTAAATTGATTGCATTCAGTTTACTTTGATCCGCATCACTTAAGGATAATTTTATTGTTGGGGTAGTTGTCCAGTGGATGTAAGATGATTACTTAAAAGTATTTTTCTGTATAAAAAGTCTAAAATTCGGTCTTGGATTTTAAAACAAGAATTCACTCGCTATAAAGCGCGTTCAAGGTTCAGAAAGTCTTGGAACCGTTTCTGATTTTTTGAAATTATTCTTTATTGATTATATGGCGTTGTATTTTCTTCTTCGCAAATAATATGAAACTAAAACAAATAATTCAGTCTCATTAAAACGTGTAATTTAATTCACGGTATTATTTATTTCTCATTTGTATCTATTTTATAATCTCTAAAACATTATCACTTTCAAATAATATGCTTTTCTTTTATCTTTATTCAAATATGATTAAATGTGTAGAATGAAGCATCTTGGAAATGCAATTTAAAATTATGAAGTGCACAGGAGAGTAATTCGCGTAACGAGTTAATAATTACAATTTGAATAATGCAAACAAAAGTTCGTTTTATCTTTTATTCTGCATATTGTAGAAAAATAATCGACATTATTGAAACAAAAAGAAAATAGAAGAATATTAATCACAAAAATTAATATGCTTATTTTCAAATTAAACAAACCAAATGAATTAACGGTATAGCTTTAGTGATATGATCTTAATTGCTTATAAATGATATATTTAAATCAACATGCTGCAATGTGATCGTCAACTCTTAATTGATATTTTTTGTTTATGAGAAATGTTGAAATTTCAGAAATTGTAACAATAAATTGATATATTATACAACACAGAAATTGTGCCGAATTTCCAAAAAAAAAAATAAAAAAAAATGGATTAACTTTTATTTTATATGTTTCAAATAAAGGGAATGTAGGTTAATTTCATTGACACACCATCTTACCAACTAGCTATCCAGGTTACAATGTAACACACTTACTTTTCATATAGATTACAAAAAGTGTTAAATCACAGAGATTTTATTACCAAACATAAATCCAAAAATTGTATGCATAAGATGAAAATTGTACTGTTTTACTCTCCTACAGTAACTGAAACTACATGTAGGAAATGTGATAGTCAGATAATCTGTCTTATTGTGGTGATCAAAATTCTTTTCATCATAAACCACAAATTATTAGATAACCTTATTGATTTATTGTGAAGTAGCTATTCTCAAAAATTCATGAAACATTAACAACAAGATATCAAATAAGAGGCGAACGATACCAAAGTAACATTTACACTCAAAAGTCGAAAATAAACTGCGAACTCCATGGCAAAAAAATGAAAAAAATGTTAATGTTAACGATCCAATGTTTTCATTGTAACAAAAACTGAAAAACAAAGAAAGGCAAACACGATTCGCTCATAAGACAGTGAAAAAGGTACAATGACCGACTGTAGAGAAAATAAAAACTTATTCAACATTCAAGGTCATAGCTCCAGCAAAAGTAGTTTGCTAAGTATTCTTCGAAAGTGGTTAGTCTAACGCTGCTGATGGTGAATGAGGGTGTAGATAGAGTTTACATAATAAAGAATAATGGGGGAAAAATAAAGGATAGAGAATATTGCCCTAAAAATAAGAATAGAGAAGTTTTTTTAATCCACCTTCAAAGTATTTTAAATGACCAATTATCATGTAAAAAGTTAAGTAAAAATCTGAAACATTTGTTTTTAAATTGGGAAAGATCAGATCGTATATTTTTGTTTCATTTTAAAATTTAATGATGATAGTTTCAATTTTTTCCCCAATATAATAAAACATTAATTTGTTACAAACATGAAGAACAAGACCATCAATTAGTTTTGATTAATGTAAAGTTAAACACTTTAATGTATGTTTTGTAACATACAATTATGAATAATAAACTTAATAAGAGAGGCAAATACAAACTCGTAATGATACATTAAAATAATACAATTGCCGACGCAAAATATATAACCCCTCCCCGCCCCTTTGTTTAGAAAACTGAGTAACAAGTTGTCCTAGGTAGCAAACAAAACATCGAAGCAGACATTCATATTGTTTGCGACATTAGTACACTAAACCTGTAGAATGTGTACTGATAATACATTAGTCTGACAGAACAAGATTTATATATTCGTATACTGATAGATTTGATTAGTGTTCAGTAACTGCGATTTCAATATATCGGTGTTTTGTGTATTGTTTTTACATCTGTACGTCCTACAGATTTTTTTTTAGTAAAACCAATTGCAACTGATTTTTACAGTTTGTTCTTATATTGTGCTGTTACACCACATGAAAAGGGGTCAATGCGTATCTCTCGTTTACTATAAATACTTTTAATTGCTTGTATTCAGTGTACTGTGTCCATTGGATGTAAGCTGATTATTATTTTAAGGATTTTCCAGTATATGAAGGACCACGGAAGTCTAGCTAGACTAATGTAAAATTCGTGGTGAACTTTGAAACTATAGTGCACTCACTATTCAGTGCTGTAAAGGTTCATATAGTCTGACAACCATTTCTGAGTCTTTGAAATTTAAATGGGATGATAAATTAATTATATGGCGTTGGTATTTTCTTCTTTGCAAATAATATGAAACTTAAACAAATACTTCCGTCTCATTAATACGTGTGATTTGATTCACGGTATTATCTATATCTCATTTGTATCTAATTTATAACCCAAAAAAATCTAATATGTTGAATTTCAAACAATATGCTTTTCTTTTATCTATATTCAAATGTTATTTACTGTGTGGAATGAAGCATTTTGGAAATGCATTTCAATTTATGAGGTGCACATAAGAGTAATGCGCATAACGAGTTAATCATTTATGATTCGAAAAATGCAAACAAAGGTTCGTTTTAACTTTTGTTCTGCATATTGTAGAAAAATAATCAACATTATTGAAACAAAAAGCATTTAGAACAATATTAAACACCATTTCTTTATTTTCAAATTACACAAATGAATTAGCGTCTGGCGTATATACTAAATTTAGTCCTAGTATCTATGATGAGTTTATTTGGTAATATCATCTTGATTGCTTATAAAGGATACAGTCAAATTGAACTGAACTTATTAAAAATGCATAGACGCTACAACCTTATCGTTAACTCTTAATTGATATTTTTTGTTTATGATAAATGTTCAAGTTATAGTAACTAACCAACCAATCAACTAATATACTAGAACACAGAAACCGTGATAAATATTAAAGAAATCGTATTAAATTTCATTCTAAAACATTTCAAATAAAGAGGGTGGCCAACAAGCCAGCCAGCATAACACTCCTACTTTGCAAATAGTTTAGAAACAGTTTTCAATCTGATATATGTCATTACTAAGTACAAATATGAAAATTGTATGAAAAAGATGACAATGAAAATGCTTTTGTTTTACTCTCTTACAACTACTTTAGTATATGTAGAAAGGGTGATGGTGAAATAATCTGTCTCGAATCAATTAGGGTGTATTATACCATCTATAGCGCCTCAATCCGCGGTTGGGTCAAATCAATGGCTTTAAAATTGATATTTGGTGCTTCTCCGTTAAGCACAGGCCATTATAGAGTAAGAGCAAATACTTGTCGACTCTAAGTAAGAATAATGTGACCAAGTTAATTAACACGTCTTCTTATGGACTGTTATATTGAATACTAGCACGTTTAAAATGTGACTCAGTGTATCAGCAGTGTACAAAGCAGGTTGCATGAACATATCGGATTGATATCTCGTTCTGAATATGCTTTGAATTTGCCACTAACGGTTAAACAGCCATCGATCCATCTTCATCTAAAAGATGCGTTGAGAAAAATTTTGACGTCAGACTGAAATATTATATGAGAACGCAGCTTTATTTCTGCATGCATCATAACATATTCTTTATTGGGGCTTCTTTTTTTATGCGGCATTCAAGTGTAGAGATGTAATTTATTACAGTTAGATTATAATTTTATACAATACTAGGGTTACATTTTGAAATATGTGTTTTTTAAAAAAATTACATTTGACCGTTTTTTCATTAGGAAAATAATTTAAAATGCTTAAACAATACAAACTGCTGGTTCGTGTCTTATAAAGTTGTGAATGAGCGGAAAAGTTCGAATGCGGTTAAAACAAAACGACATTAATAAAAAATTTTGTTTACAGGATAATGTACTTGAAAGAGTGAACAACAACCACCTTAAACATCACAGTAATTTAATATGAACATGGAACATGAACAATAAATCTCCGTGTAGCATTCCCAGCGTTTATCACCGCACAAGCAGAGACACATGAGACCAAACAAACGTATTCCTTAGAATATTTTAGAGACTCGGGAAAGATCTTTAAAAAAGGTATCCAAATATAAGGTTTGAATTATTAATATATCATTTATTCAGTTCATTAATGACCAGTAAGCTATATGATCTGTACATCACATCAAAACACATCCTATTAACTTATCTTTTTCAGTCAACAACGAATTATGGCCAATAGGATCCTTTGGTTTGATGGGAACTACAAGCGGATGTCCGGTTCCTACGTGGAAAACAGGCCAAATCACCCAAGACACCGAAGGAAATAATGTTCTATCAGTTATAACAAATGCAGTCCATTTAAAAGGTAATCATTGTTGTAACTTTTGTAAAAAAATGCATAGGTTGTACATCAATTCAAGCACAATGGCAGTGTTGTCAATCTAAGCATCATTCAGCAACCATATTACTTACCGTCTTTGCAGGGGGCATATAAATACCGGACGTCCGTGCATCCGTTTTTGTCCGTTCATCCGGTGCAATTCCTGTCAGATTTTTATCAATCTTTTATTATTAGCAATACTCGGACAAGGTCTATAACAGTAGGCAATCGTATTATATTTTAAGTCATTAAAAAAGACCACCTTTAGCGCTCTCTTGGGTACAAAAGAGGGACGAAAGATACCAAAAGGGACAGTCAAACTCATAAATCTAAAACAAACTGACAACGCCATGGCTAAAAATGAAAAAGACAAACAAACAACAGCACACACAACATAGAAAACCAAAGAATAAACACAATTCTATTCATATTTTTATAAAACTGATAGTTAATTCATATTTCGTGTACCAAAATTAAGATCTGTCATTTTGTAATATCACTAATATGTTTCATGCGATTATCTGCTGCATTTATACTATTATATGTATACTATGACTTGTATAGTTTACATTTTGTTAAGACTTAGATACCTACATATGTATTATAATTGTTTCAATACGTCATGTAATCTTAGCGACAGTATTACCAAAATCATTTTTTCAAAACAACAGACTAAAGTAGGAAGATATATCGATGATATTTTAATGCAGCAATTCAAAATTTTACTTTGTTATGCAATGCATCTAATTTCACAGTATTGTGTTTAAACAATGAGCAAAAAATAGAAGACGAAAAAAGTTGAATCGCTGTTTACACATATCATCAAAACGTAATAAAATTAATTCTATCCATGTAATAATGTGCAATAAATAGTGCATTCACTGCGATTCAGGAAAAGAGAAAATATCAAACAATGAACGTCCATTATCAAAACGGAATTTAATTGAACTGAGAAGGTGTCGCATAAGCTGTAAACAGAAAAAAGCTTTTAAAATATTATATTCAAACATAGATGCTTATTTTTAACCATTGTGGTAAAACTATTCCGTGTCCTACGAACAACTGCTTTCTTTATATACTAATTTCATAAATGCATTATTGCGTGTATTTTAAATTATTGACGAAAGCATTTATGATTGTCAAAACGGGCATTTGGATACCGAATTACATCTTTGTAAAGTAATACAAGCTATTCAAAGCTTAAAAAGCTATTTTAAGCTAATTAAACTTCTCAATGTGTGAAAACTATCATATGTTTTATTGTATACAATGACGTTATATTCAAAAACTAATATTCTTCCGAAAAGTTATCAATTTTTAAAACGATATTGATAAGATCTCAAAATACTACCTGTATCGTTTTTAAAATAGAGTTTAATTTCAATGTTTTAATATTTTTAATGTATTTTTGTCCGTTAATTGAGTTATTTGAGTACCACTTTTGGCGGTTTAACACATTAAAGAGAGATACCCATGTAAAAGTCAGGTGAACGATTTAATCACGTTCTATTGTCAAGGAAATGTTAAACTTCTCAATGATCAGAATTTGTGTTTGTCAAACTGTTATGTATCGAATTAAATTTTACCACTTGAGCATTAATGGTCCTGCATCGTGTCAACACTTTTTATTAATTTAACTTTATTTTTTATTTGACTGTCTATAGCGTCTTTATACTTAACTAAGTGGAGATACATAGTGATTTGTATTTCAATCTGAAAAAAAAAATAGTATATTCAGTTATTGAATATGGCTATGAACTAGGTCTTAGTATATATTCTTGCGAGTAGTATTAATCTTAATACCCATATAAGGAGTTGAGCCATTGTGTGATAATGTTTAATGCTCAGCGGTTACATTATACACTACTGTCCTAGTTTGTCAGGAGTATTGGGTCCCCTCTAAGCTGCCTAATCGTGTCATATTTTAAACGTGTCTGTTCCGAGACAGAAGCCTGTGGTTCATATGAGTTATTGGTAGCCGTCTTTCCTATTTGTCTTTCGTTTAAAGTTTTAAAATAAGTTAGGTCATACATTTATTACCTTTTCACATTTTGCTATCCCTAGATTTTCAAAGATTTCTTTATAGTATGGGTTTTGCTCGTTCTTGAAGGACGTACGGTTACTCAATGCAATGACTTATAATTGATTATTTCATCGTCACAAAAACATGAATTACTGCCAACTCCAAAACGGTGGTTACGTCAATATTACTTCGCTACGTTGACTTTAACAGATAGTTTAGCAAAGAAAACGTCACTGCTGTTTCGGAGTTTCGAATTAATGATCTTTCAAGAGCTTCTAAGTTCACCGATAGATTTCATAGAGTCTTGAGGTTCTCATTTATTAGAAGTCTATGTATATGTGTTTGTTTGGATTCTATTTTTTAAAATATAAAAAAGACGGAAAGCACCTAAACCAATGAAAAAAAAACCAACAAATAAAAGTTTAAAACGATCAACACATTAAAATGAAATACGAGTGCGAAACCAAAAAAAAAAAAAAAGAAAAAAAAAAGGGTCAAATTGAGATTGTCTGATAGAGTAAACCTTTATGATTAACTCATCGGTTTATTCTGCTTGTGACAAGAATCAGTCTGTTATAAATGAGTAAGACAGGAGGGGAATGTGCATGGCAAAAACCAATGAACCACACATGTATGTGTATTTTAAAAAATATGTTTCGCAGGAACAATTACAACATCTGAAATAACGACAGAATTCTGTATGAAGCAAGGGGAAGCTGTAGCAGAACAACCTCCATGGCCCAGGGGATCATATTGTATTCTAAAATCTGGAGACTGTCCATTGGGTAAGTCTATAAAATCTTTTTGCGACATATTGAAATGGTATGAACTGGTTATCTCTTTTGTTATCCAGGTTAATTTTTACAGATAAAAGACAGACGAAAATAAGAGGATTTGGTATGATTGCCAACATGGCCAATGAAAAAACTCTCCAGCAAAGGAAAAATGTCGTAGATTTTAACTGGCTTATTATATTTGAAATTACTGCAGGCCCAACAGGAACATTTAATGTGCTTATTTTATTTTATAATAATAAAAGCAAAATATAGATTGAGATAAGCTCTTAAAGCTAACTATATATATATAATTAAGATAATGTGTTAATGTTTTTTCTCTCCATAAAACGTTGCGTGTGATAGAGAACGAAACTCATTCATATTTCAAACCATAAAAAAAATGTCATGTGCGAGATTAAGTTTTGATAAGGTACTACGAAATGTTGAATTGGCTATTATTTTTCTAAATTTACATAGGATTTTCCGCTGGATACATAACTTGGGACGACGAAGATGTGACGAACAGTAATTCAGCTGTTGGAGACTTACCAGATGGTGAATTCACCGTTGATCATACCACGATCTTCTACTGTTGCAGGTAATAGATGCGCGTAACACCTTATTTTATAATCGGTCATACCAAATGCACCCTACTGTGATTGATTTAAAAGCTATTTATAAATGATAACACTTCAAAATAAAACATTGTAGAAGAAATAAATATAATGAAAAATATAATTGCATCTAAATACATAATATATTGGTTATATATATATATATTTACCAAATCTCGAGAGTTTTATTCTGGGTTTTAAAAAGGTTATCATTCTTTTAGGCATGCTATTTTACCTAACAAAACCAACCAACAAAAAAAAAAAAAAAAAAAAAAAAAAAAATACCTAAAAATTATAATCAATATTAACGAGTACATATATAACGTTTCGAATGGCTCCATATCGTTGATTTCATGTTAACCCCAAGATCAACAAACCGAAACATTTGAGTTATACAAATTCCTATTTGCATAATGTCGCTTTATACATAAACGTTATCTATACTATTGAACGAGAAGACCTCATTGTGTGTGTCGCTTCTCTTCCTTCTGCAATAAATTGATCATTATGCCTCTGTGTCCTATAGGTACCATGCATAGTCGCATTTGTCGTCCATTCTTATGATTATTCATTTTGGGTTATTTTGGGAGAAAAATGAAAAAATGGTGCCGGGTATTGTGTCCGTCATGAGACCGACTTCTAAGTCATAGACAAGACTTCCGGTTGAAACCTTTAAACTTAGTTTTCATATTTTAATAATTACTCGGGGACCTGGAGACAGGAAAATTATTTTCGCGTTATTCTGTATGTATACTATGATTATACTCCTTTAGGATATAGAGACTTTCTATATAATATAGCAGTGATCGACGTCGAGAAGAAACTTGATATTGATAATTAATATGTATAACAAATACACTTTATATATAACATACGTATGTTCAAAATATCCAGAAACGCAAAATTCATGGAATTTAACAGAAAACTAAAAATAACGGACTTTGGAAAAAAAGAGAGGGTTTAAAAATAATTGTCCTGTCTCCATGTACCTATGACTTTTGGTACCTTTTCTGAAATTATCCAGACATAAATCACATCCGCTACAACATTTTGCATACTTTTAACCAATCTCTAAATGCCCGCATTTTTCGTGGGTGTCTCCTAGTATAGTTGATATGATGACTTTGCTTTCACATGGTAAATAGAATTAAAGTTGACCGAAATCACACAAAAAGATTGAACAAATATAACGTTTTCAGAAACCTCTTCTTATTCTTATTGCGTACAAAAAAAAACCCAAACAGATTTTGAGCAAAGTGTTCCTATTTATCAGAAAACACTTTAATTTTGTATTCTTATTCGCCATTTATGGTCATTATGTTTTCTGGTCTGTGCCTCCGTCCTTTCGTCCATTCGTTCGTCTGGTCCGCTTTAGGTTAAAGTTTTTGGTCAAGGTAATATCTGATGAAGTTGAAGTCCAATCAACTTGAAACTTGGTTCACATGTTCCCTATGATATGATCTTTCTAATTTTAATGCCAAATTAGATTTTGTACCCCATTTTTACGGTCCACTGAACATAAAAAATGAAAGTGCGGATAAGGCATCTGTGTACTATGGATATATTCTTGTTTCTATCAGAACTACATTTATTTCTATATAGAGTTATATAAGACGTATGTTTAGTTGCAATGAATACTTGAATGTTATGTTCTTCTCATATATGTTATGATGGTATGATACTAAACCCCTAACGGGAAGGATTGTGCCTGATATTCATATGATGAAATCATAATCTTTCAATCAGTTTAATTGAAGTCTGGAGCTGGAATGTTGTTATTCTTGTATTATTTTTATTTTAGTTTCTTGTGTACAATTTGGAAATTAGTATGGCGTTCATTATCACTGAACTAATATATATTTGTTTAGGGGCCAGCTGAAGGACGCCGCCGGGTGCGGGAATTTTTCGCTACATTGAAGACCTGTTGGTGACCTTCTGTTGTTGTTTTTTCTATGGTCGGATTGTTGTCTCTTTGACACATTCCCCTTTTCCATTCTCAAATGGTGTATTAAATCTGGTTTTCAAAGAATTAACACATTCTAGACTTAAATTCGTCATTAGATTATCTGCCTGACAAGTAAGGTAGTGGAAGAATACAATTAAAACACAATAAAATTTCCCCACTCCAATTACAAATGTGTACATATCCGAAATGTTGAAAGATCACAAAATCGATCTCTAATTCATCATCATACAAATAAATCACAACAAGTTTTTGAAGTACGGACAGACGGCAACAGGGTGACATACATGTTCCCACTTTCTGCATATAATTATCTGTACAATATAGCAGAGTTAACTGTTAAGTACAATATAAATAACTGGAAGATTTCCCGCACGCATTGCATCAAATTCTTTGAACATGTACATCAGTAGTACTAGGGGTATGTTATCTCCCCCCCCCCCAACTCAAAACCTATAAATAGTATTTCTAATTAAGGGAGAACCCCAATAAAGCAGATGTCTATATGTGGGGTTATAATGATTGAACCGAAACTATAATAAGATATGCCGTCAATTTCTAAAAATACCCCATTAGAAATGCCAGATGTCTTTATTGATCTTTATTTGGGGTTATAATACTTTTATACTTTTGAATAAATTAGAGACTTCGTTGATTCCTGGGCCACCTTTTGGGGGTTATAATTTTTATCGGTTATTTTCTATCGAGTACAGGTATAAAAGCCAAGTCAATGTAAAAGACCGTATACACTATCTGTGAGTTCAGATATACCGATAGAAAGCAGTCGTTACAAGAAATATAACTTATGTACATGCATACAAATAAGCAAGTCCTCATCCTGAATCAATGGTAAGAATCGTCTTAAAAAATTAAAGATAATATTGTTTTTATTATTCACAATAGAACACCTGATTATAATAAAAAGAATCACTTTATCTTCCTTTCGTTTTTGTCTTCATTGACCTGACTTTGAACCCATGAGACATTCGTTATTTTTATATTTTTTGACTGCCTGTATCCATACCCTTAGTCATACTTTATATTGGTATTGCAAAGTGTTGTGAAATTATTGTTTTGTAAGCACAGCTGTCCTATTTTGATCATCTGCTTTTTGAATAAAACGAGTAAACAGATCTTTCATTGTACCTTATTCGTTAAATATAAATTGCGTCATTTTCGTTTATATAAAACAGCACAAAGTCTATCGGTAAAAGTAATCAACTAACTGAAAATAGGTGGTGATGGTAAGGAAAAGGGGGACATTTTTGAATATATTTTTCGTTAAAGACCCGTTTTTTTGTTGTTATTGAAATTTTCAAGCAAGAGTTATGGTGAACATCATTATATTTTAAATATTTCAGTTTACATAGCTATTAAAATTGTTGTTTTTGGGAAGGTACATTGAAACCTATATAAATTTAAAGTCATATGAAACCAGTGAGTGGTGAAAAATAATGTTTATCCAATTCTTGAACCAATGCATGTATATATCATAAACTTAGAACTCTGTGCACGATTTTGTCATTTTTTACGCAAATATATCGTATAATCGTCATTTTTTTTCTCTCTGTTACGATTTAACAAATATGGCTGCTCATTAAATGCCGTGTTTTAAAGCCAAAGTTTACCGATTGTCACCTCATAGTAAATAAATAACAAACAGCATGGGTATTTAACATGTACAATCAGATAACTGTTTATTTTAATAACAGATCCGTGCTATTGCGATCGCCGGATTTTTGCGAGGAGGGTTACGCTCAGATCACTATGCATACGGAAAATATGTCGGCGAATTGCTTCCTGGAAGCAAGCAATTAAAAACAAATAAACTTCTTCTAAATGTGGACAAATTAAAGAATTTTCCTCAGAAAAAAGTATATGTACATAAGTTGTATAATGAAAACTATCCATTTAGTTATTAAAAACATATGCATGATTTTTTTTAATTTGAGGTTTCTTATGACTTTAAGTATATTTATTATTAGGTATAAAATACAATTTTCTTATTTTACTTTAAAAAAATACATTTGTAATGACATTTTTATTTAATGGGGAAAAGAGATTTATTGATAGAAAAATCTTCTAATAGTTTTCTTTTTCTGAATTATTATCTTTAAAAGTATTTTAGTGAGCTTAAATGGCAGGTTTGTTTTTTCAAAGAAGAAGAAAAATATCAATTAATAAAAATGTTTTTTTTGGAATAGATTTCAAACAAGCAAATGAAAATCAAATAAAGTAAATAAAAATCAAATATGGTAAATGAAAATCAAATAATAAAAATAAAAATAAAAAAAGTAATTGAAAATCAAATAATAAAAATAAAAATAAAGAAGTAATTGAAAATCAAATAATAAAAATGAAAATCGAATAAATAAATGAAAATCGAATTAGTCAGTGGAAATCGAATAAGTAAATGAAAATGAAAAAAAAAAAGGAAATTGAATTTCAAAATGAATTTTTCAAGAGAAAAAAAGAAATAGAAAAAGAAATTTGATGATTTGTTTTGGGAAATAGAATAGTTTTGACTACAGATATTTTTGTTCTAATTTGAATAACGAAGTAATGAAAACGTGAATAAATATAAAAATGGAAAAATGAAAATTAAAAAGTTTGAAAAAAAGATAATTAAGTAGACTAGGAATATATTTCATTTTTAAACATTGACAGAAAAAAATCTTCTAATAGTTTTCGTCTTCTGATTATTATCTTTAAATATAACTTTAGTGAGATTGAATGGCAGGTTTGTTTTTTGAAGGAAAAGAATCAATTAATAAAAAGGTTTTTGGAATAGATTTCAAACAAGTAAATGAAAATCAAATCAAGTAAACGAAAATTGAAAGTGAAGATTGAAAAAAGTAATTGAAAATCAAACTCGAAAAAGTAAATTAAAAGCGAATTTGTCAATGGATATTGAATAAGTAAATGAAAAGAGAATAAAGGAAATTGAATATCAAAATGAATTTTTCAAGAGAAAAAATTTGAAGACATGTTTTTTTGAGAAATGAAATAGTTTTGACTCTAAAGATATTTTTTTCTAATTTAATGAACAAAGAAGTAATGAAAACGTGAATAGATGTCAAAAAAGAAAAGAGAAAGAAAAAACAGTTTGAAAAAAAAAATAATTAAGTAGACTTGGAATATATTTCAATTTTGAACATTGACACAATTTTAAAAAAAATCAGTACTATTTCAATCGCAAGAATCATTATGTCAGATACATTAATTTGTTAACCTTTTGTCGTATAATTCTTCTAAAAGACTATCTATTGTATTCACAACATATCGACTTCGTTTAAATTTGTGTACATTATTCCGTGATAGACTGTAAGCGTCCTGGTTTTGTAACCATTGTTTTATTTTGTGTCTTCCTATTTTCATTTCCCCCTCTTCTTTAACTATGTTGTATAATTTGTCAGAACCCGTAAATGCAGCAGCATGTTAGGGTCATGCCATATTTTATGTAAATAGTCCTCATAGTTTAACGAACTCATTTTGAATAAAGTTTCTTCATGAGTACATTTTATTTATTAAGGATTTATTAAGATCAAATTCGTTATTCTGTTACCTTTTGTCTTAATCGCCGGTTGAAATTTCAGTTTTATTGGTTGTGAATGTTTTTTTTTAATTTGTCTATGTTGATAGATCGAAAATAGTTCACTTCTCAGTTCAAATAAATACAAAACATTTGATATTTTATTTTTAAAATTTATTATAATAAACAGTATACTAAAAATAACATCAAACAAATCGATCATGTCTATTGTCTCAGTTCTTTTTTCATAGCACTGTTGATACTTGATTGTAATATCTGCAGATATCTCCATTGTTTAGTGCTGAACAGTATATTGCACCTTTTAGGATTTCTTATATCTACCTGGACTTGTTTTCGGAATAAACACATAATGACTTTATAGTGGCCCGGGAGATCAAACTGTTCAAAATGTTCAACAGGCCGTGTTGTTCATCACCGGGTCACTGTTCTTATGACCTATCGTAATCCTTTTACAGTCCGTTTGGTTTGTGGGTACCCTCCGAGACATTTCACTGTTTACAGCTAAACTTTTGGGTATTAGAGCAAGCATAACAACGACATCAGTCCATTTAATCACGTCCAAATGCAATGAATATCTTTTATACATTGAGGAAAGATTTGATGCCAAACTTAACTGAGAAGACATTTTGTGTCCCATAGAAAACCTAATTGGTTGCTCATCATTTCGTTTTACAGTCTCAAAAGATATTGCTCGTGAACTCATGTTGTACTCTGACCCAACAGGAGACAAAATGGATTACTCTTTAACTGTAAACGTTTTTATACTGTTATGATATTGTAATTATTGTATTTATTTATGTTGGCCTAATTTGTGTTGTATGGCCTGATAGTTATTTACAGAATAATCTTAGAACTGCGCAGTTTAGAAATCTCTGGAACAATTACAGAATGATTGGAACTTTCCAGAATGATCCTAATAAAAGATGGGTTATATAAACTTCTACATTTTACTAGAAACTTCTGTTGTAACTTTCTAGGATGTTCCATTATAGACTGTTCTAGAATCTTCCATGAAAACTATATATATACAGACACTAAAGTTAAACGATCACTCTTGGATTTGGACTTAGACATCGATAGACATTAATATTCATAGCCTTTGGATTGACACTTTATTCTACAAACAACATCATACTGGATTGTGACCGTAATATTCAGATTGGATTCCGAAAGATATCCGGATACAGAGAAAGATAAAAGATTGGACTCATATTTTGACAGTTAAGTTGACAGTAATATTTGTGTAATACTTCTTGTAAACTTTTGTATAATAAATATTGTTAAATTTACTTTTGATTTGTGTCTTTTGTTGGCTACAATTTAAAGGCGATTTCTGGCCGTAACAGAAATTGGGGGCTCGTCCGGGATACTGAAAATATCTTATTCAAAATTTATTCAGTTTTTTTTATTATAACTAGCCAACAAAATTCTACAAAATGGCATTTGATGCCGGTAAATTTTTGAAAACGCCAGACCTGGAGGGGTTTGATAATTTAAAGAAAGAGGAATTAGTGTTGCTCGCTAAACATCTGAAATTAGATTTTAAAGTATCTATGAGAAAACAAATTATAAAAAATTTGGTTATAGACAAATTATTTGACACAGAAATTTTAGGTGAAGAGGCTCTTGAACTTAAGGTAGACAATATTGACGCCTTTAAATTAAAACAGCTTGAATTAGAACATGAACTCAAATTAAAAGAACATGAATTTAAATTAAAACAAGCAGAACTGGAAATGAAGGAAAGGTTGGAAATAGAGAAAAAAGAAAAAGAAGATGAATTTAAATTAAAAGAACTGGAAATGAAGGAGAGGGAGAAAATAAAAGAACTTGAAATGAGAGAAAGGCTAGAGATGGAAAAACTGAAAATTGAAATGGTCAAAGAAGAAAGCAACACTAAAGTCCAGTCGAAATCAGAATATTTTGATGCAGCAAAAAATATACGTTTGGTTCCCAGATTTTGTGAAAAAAACAGTCGATAAATAATTTCCACAGTTTGAGAAAATTGCTCGTAATTTGAATTGGCCAAAGCCGTATTGGACTACAATGCTACAAAGTGTTTTCGAGGGTAAAGCCGCTGAAATATACTCTACACTTCCATCAGAAAAAAGTTCCGATTATGACACGGTAAAACAGGAAGTTTTGAAAGCTTATGAGCTAGTACCAGAAGCATATAGACAGAAATTTAGATCTTATAAAAAGTTTGATTCACAAACCTATGTGGAATTTGCTCGGGAAAAAGAAGATCTATTTGATAAATGGCTTACGTCAAGGAAAACAGATAACAATTTTGATAACCTAAGACAATTGATGTTATTAGAAGAGTTCAAACAATGTGTTCATTTAGACTTAAAAACACATTTAGACGACAAAACTGTTGGGACAATTCACGATGCTGCTGTAATTTCAGATAATTATACCCTTTCACATAAAAGAAGTTTCAAGGGTCAAAATGTTAATACTTCAAGTGGAAATTACAAAAATCAAAGCACTGAGCGTACTGATAGTAAGCCTGTTGCACAGAATAAGAGTCAGTCCAATTATAATATGTCTAGTCCAAAATTTGATACTTTTGAGAAGAAGTCACTGATTTGTGCTTATTGTAAGAACAATGGTCACCTGATGGCTGATGGTTTTAGACTCCAGAAGAAGAATGAACGAGATAATAAGCCGAAGTCCAGTGCTTGTACGACACCTTATATTACCAGTACGTTGGAATGTCCTGCGAGTCAGGCTTTTAAGTCCAGTTTTTGTGATTACATGGAGGAATATAAACCCTTTATGTCTGATGGGTTTATTTCTATTGTTGATGATACCACTCTTCGGCCTATTAAGATTTTACGGGACACTGGAGCTTCTCAGTCTTTATTGTTAGAAGGTGTGTTGCCTTTGTCCGAGAAGACTTCTGTTGGTGCCTCCGTTTTGTTACAAGGTGTAGAGTTAGGTTGTATAGATGTTCCTCTCCATCGTATTTATCTGAAGTCAGATTTGATAACTGGACCAGTTATTGTGGGTGTTCGTCCTAATCTCCCTGTTGAGGGTGTTACATTATTGCTAGGAAATGATCTAGCTAGGAACAAAGTGATTGCTGAACCAATTGTTACCAGTGAACTGGTGGTGGATGTTAAATCACCTGAAGATGATGCTGAATTCTATCCAGCTTGTGTTGTTACTAGAGCGATGGCTAGAAAACAACAAGATGAGGATTTGCAAGAAAACCAGTTTGATTATATGGACCTTTCTGACACTTTCCTAGCCGACATTGAAGGTCCTGGTAGCTCAGAAAAGGCCTTAATAAGACCACCTAATGATAACAAGAACGTAATTATGCCATGGCCAGACGTAAATAGCCATTCATTAAACAGAAAGAACCTTTTCGAAGAACAAAATAAAGACCCTGAGGTTCTTCAGCTCCGCAAGAGGGCTCAACCACAGGAGGAAGCAGACAAAGTGGCCGAATGCTATTACCATCAGGACGGCATCTTAATGAGGAAGTGGAGACCTCCTGATGCTACCCCAAAAGAGGAATGGAGAGTGGTATACCAAGTGGTGGTGCCTAAAGTTTATAGGCAAGAAATTATTGGTCTTGCCCATGACACCCCCTTGGCTGGACACTTAGGTATAAGAAAGACTTGCCTTAAAATCTTGCAGCATTTCTACTGGCCAAGACTTAGAAATGATGTTGCAGAATACTGCAAATCCTGTCATATATGCCAGGTTGTTGGTAAGCCTAACCAGAAAATACCACCAGCACCACTTCTGCCTATTCCAGCCTTTGACGAACCTTTCAGCAGAGTTCTAATTGACTGCGTTGGACCTTTACCAAAGACCAAAGCTGGAAATGCGTATTTATTGACAATCATGTGTACATCCACTCGCTTTCCTGAGGCTATTCCGCTAAGAAATATCAAGACACCTACTATTGTCAAAGCACTTATCAAATTTTTCACATTAGTAGGACTTCCTAAGTCTATACAGTCCGACCAGGGATCAAATTTCATGTCAGGTTTATTTCAGCAAGTCGTGTACCAGTTAGGGATTGCTCAGTATAGATCAAGTGCGTACCATCCAGAATCTCAAGGTGCCTTAGAACGTTTTCACCAAACATTGAAGAACATGATTAGAACTTTTTGTCTTCAATTTGATAGAGACTGGGATGATGGAGTTCACTTTCTACTTTTTGCAGTCCGAGAGGCTGTTCAAGAATCCCTTGGGTTTAGTCCCTTTGAGTTGGTATTTGGCCATACTGTAAGGGGACCGTTAAAATTGATTAAGGAAAAGTGGCTTACTGAACATACTGACTTGAATCTTTTAGACTATGTATCTAGATTTAAAGAAAAATTGTATACTGCTTGTCAAATTGCTCAGAAAAACTTAAAAAATGTACAGAGCAAGATGAAAATTTGGTATGATAAAGATGCCAGGGATAGAGTATTTGAGCCTGGTGATAAGGTACTTGTATTTTTGCCAGTCCCTGGACATCCTTTACAGGCTAAATATTGTGGTCCTTATACAATAGAGAGTAAAATCAATGATTTGAATTATATTGTAAAAACTCCAGGTCGGCGTAAACAAAACAGAGTGTGTCATATTAATATGTTAAAACCATATTTTGAGCGTACTAATGAATGTGAGAGTAAACCAGTTGCCACTTTAGGCATGGTTAAATTTGAGAACAATCATGACAAACCAGATGTAATTGAACCACCTTTTAGTTCTAAAACTATCGAAGAGACAGTTAGATTGAAAAATTCAGAAATTTTGTCAAATTTAGACTCAAAACTTGGACATCTGTCTTTTGATCGTAGAGAAGAAATAAAAACTTTGGTATTTTCTTTTAAAAATCTTTTTCCAAATGTGCCAAACAAAACTACTGCTGTTTGTCATGATGTTGATGTAGGAGATGCTTCTCCAATTAAGCAACATCCTTACCGGCTCAATCCACTCAAACTTGAAGCTATGAGAAAAGAAATTAAATATATGCTTGACAATGATATTATTGAGCCGAGTAACAGTGAATGGAGCTCTCCTTGTCTCCTTGTGCCAAAAGCAGATAAAACCTTTCGTTTCGTGACTGATTTCAGAAAAGTAAATTCAGTCTCAAAATCTGATTCCTATCCAATTCCAAGGATAGACGATTGTATTGATAACATTGGTCAAGCAAAATTTGTGAGCAAATTTGATTTGTTGAAAGGTTATTGGCAAGTTCCATTGACACAGAGAGCTTGTGAAATATCAGCTTTTGTTACACCAGATGGCTTATTTCAATATACTGTAATGCCGTTTGGCATGAAAAGTGCACCAGCTACATTTCAAAGAATGATCAATAATGTTATAAAAGATTTAAACTGTTGTTATGCTTATATTGATGATCTAATTGTATGTAGTGATAGCTGGGAACAGCATTTAACACATTTGTATGATACTTTTGATAGATTGTCACAATCAAATTTGACTGTTAATCTTGGTAAAAGTGAATTTTGTCAGGCCACTGTTGATTATTTAGGGCATACAGTTGGCCAAGGTCAAGTGAAACCTATTATGGCTAAAGTAGAAGCCATTTCCAAATTTCCTCCTCCTACAAATAGAAAACAACTTATGAGATATTTAGGCATGATTGGATTTTACAGAAAATTTTGTTGCTTCCATTGACTCATCTTTTACGAAAAGATTCTAAATTTATCTGGAGTGAAAATTGTCAAAACGCTTTTGAAAATAGCAAATCACTTTTAATTAATAGTCCAGTTCTGATTACTCCAGATTTTGAAAAACAATTTAAACTTGCCGTTGATGCAAGCGATGTAGGAATTGGAGCTGTTTTATATCAAGAGACAGATGATAATGTTGAGAAACCTATATCATATTTTTCTAAGAAATTAGATAAACATCAGAAAAATTATTCAACTATTGAAAAAGAGTGTTTTGCAATGTTGTCAGCACTTCAACATTTTGATGTATATTTGAATCCCACTGTATATCCTATTCTTGTTTGTACTGATCATAATCCTCTCACCTTCATACATAAAATGAGAAACAAGAATCAGAGGTTGACTAGATGGAGTTTATTGTTACAGGAATATGATGTAATTGTAAAACATATTAAGGGTAAAGATAATGTAATAGCTGATGCTTTATCTAGAGCTTATTAAAACACTTTGTATATACTATGTATTTTTGTTCATATTATTCATGATAAGTTTTTGTTGCACTAAAACTTCTTTTAAGTGGGAAGGTGTTATGATATTGTAATTATTGTATTTATTTATGTTGGCCTAATTTGTGTTGTATGGCCTGATAGTTATTTACAGAATAATCTTAGAACTGCGCATTTTAGAAATCTCTAGAACAAATACAGAATGATTGGAACTTTCCAGAATGATCCTAATAAAAGATGGGTTATATAAACTTCTACATTTTACTAGAAACTTCTGTTGTAACTTTCTAGGATGTTCCATTATAGACTGTTCTAGAATCTTTCATGAAAACTATATATATACAGACACTAAAGTTAAACGATCACTCTTGGATTTGGACTTAGACGTCGATAGACATTAATATTCATAGCCTTTGGATTGACACTTTATTCTACAAACAACATCATACTGGATTATGACCGTAATATTCAGATTGGATTCCGAAAGATATCCGGATACAGATAAAGATAAAAGATTGGACTCATATTTTGACAGTTAAGTTGACAGTAATATTTGTGTAATACTTCTTGTAAACTTTTGTATAATAAATATTGTTAAATTTACTTTTGATTTGTGTCTTTTGTTGGCTACAATTTAAAGGCGATTTCTGGCCGTAACAATACCATGTCTTCATAAAGGTTCAGCGAACGGGTTACAGTTTGAACACCTGATCATCCCTTCTTGGTTTTGATGGTCCTCTGATAAAATACAAGGGGTCGTGGTTTCAAGTTCAGGAACACTCTCTCTGACGTCAGGAAATGTGCCTTTCAACGCTTCCCACTTATCATATGTTAGAAAAATACCCTTCTTTGTTGAAACTATCTGATTGGAATCAGGGATCTTCCATCGTTGTCTGACATTAACGGTTGGATACGTTTTGTTAACAGAGACATACACACCTTTACCAAGATGAAAAGTCATTTCAGGAGCCCCTGTAACGTCATCAATCATCTGACCTATAGCCTTATCTATCTTGTTCACATACATTTCTAAAAGCTGCCACTGGTTCAAACGCAATGATATTCCCTTTTTTGTAGGAACATACGTGTCTGCTGAATTTCTTTCGTATTTGCAGATGTGTATTAGCACTTTGGTCACCCCATTCATTGACGACAACAAAGATATCACCTTCTATAGGTATCATAAATCGATCTTTTGATACTTCTGGTTCAATCGTTGACTCTTTTAAAAGATGTACTAAACTGGACTTGCTTTCATCTACCAGTGCTGTACAAAAACATTCGAATGCCGTTGGTCCCCTTCTCTGAATTGTAGAAATAAGTTGTCTAGTTTTCGAATTAATATTTGAATTCTGTAAAATTTCTTCTCTCAACTCATCTGTTAGTATCCCACTCTGATATATATGATCAGCTACATCATCTGTTGGTGTTTCTTTTACCAATTTCACGTAATTTTTCTGAAGGGAGTCTATGTGTTCTTTCTGCATGTTGACAGTCGGATTGTTTTTCTTATTCTGATACTCTGAACAATTTTCAAACGTGTATTTATAGTTATACTACCGGGAGATCGTGAATTTTTACACACCCTTTCTCTGTGATCACGGGATAAAATTCGGGAACATATCGTCTCTATAGTGTAAATACGTCGCCTGAAACGATCGGCATCAATGGCGTATGTCATCCAATGACCCTTTCTTGCCTCTCGGGAGGCAAAATACCAGACTGCCATGGGGTGTAATTCTTTAATTCTTCCCTCTGGTAAAAAGCGAACCTACAAAAAATCAAATCAGCACAATAACAAAGACTTTTTTTCTAAAACAATAATAAAAGTTCGAGTGGAAAAACAAATTTAATTAAAAAAAAAAATGTTTAACGCTACTCCCCGTCTTAATTTTCTTTAAAGTAGGTTTGACATTTCAAAACATAGATTTAAAAAAAACTCATTACAGACTGATTTCTATATAGTAAATATATGTATGTTTAAATCTACTTAAAGTAAGGGGGAAACACAGGTGAATAAATTAAAAACCAATAAGTACAAGCGTCTCTTTCAATATTCACAACCTCAACATTAGGTTTACAATAATCGATAACATTTAGGTTATAACCCCAAACAGGTGTACAGGTGACGTCTCATATCTATTCATAGAAGTTATAACCCCCACATATATACATCTGCTTTATTGGGGTTCTCCTTTAGAAATACTATTTACAGATTTGAGTTTTTTTGGGAGGGATAACATACCCCTAATACTACTTACATCTACATGCATATTGTGAAACATCTTATTTTCAATGGGCAACTTGAGGCAAGCGACTGTTCTTTCGAATGAGCATCCAATAACGAATAACGATTAATAATTCCACCAAAAGACTGTCGTTTTAAGCTGTTTGAAAAATGCCAATGAAAACTGTAAAATAGAGTTGCATACATGTATCTGTTATTGTCAAATTGCATGTACTAATTATGTCACATTCTAATGCAACATCCTGTGTAACGAACATTTTGTTTAGATGACGTCACCATCAAATCACCTATATGCAGTCGGAGCTTAAAATACAATACACTTTTCTCCAAACTTTATCTTTGATTTTAGCCATTAATATTCAATTGATAATAATGGACATATTTAATCAAACATGTTAAAAATGTTTAATCCATAAATTATAATCTTGTTTAATACCATTTTTTAAAGTAACCCCGTATTTAAAGAAGGCACGGAGTAAAACATTATGAAACTTGATTTATTTTCTAAAAAAGCAAAAAAAAAAATAAATAAAACAAACAAAAAATTAAAGACAAACAGCATGAACAGGACCAATATAATGAAGTGAATGCACTATCAAGATTATATGACAGCTTAAAGGATAATTTTTTTGCTAATTATTTTTTGCTTATATCATATAGATATATCTCGAACAAGTACCTTATCTTATATGATTGTTGGAATCATTTGCTTACAATTTCAGAAACGACAGTTCAACAACATCTCCAATGGTATTGCCTACAGCGGCCCCATTTGTACTGTTTAAGAAAGGAACGACATGCCAAGCCGTGAATGGTATGACTGTTGTCGAGGAATGGGTTTTCTGGGAGACAGAAGGTATTAATAACAATGATGCATTTGGAGGATCGTACCCAAGTATGGAAAGAATCACACCAGATATAGGAATTAAACTTTTCTTTTGTTACTACAGCTAAAAACTGTCGGGATGTAGAAAATCATTAGATTTAAGTGGTTGACTGACTAATTAGTGTGTTATTTTATGGTTAAATTTAGCATGATTTTGCGAAGAAGCGATCGTATACTTCATATCAAAGTTTCAATGTTGATACCTTTTTTTTTTACTATATTCTATTTAACTTTATAAATTCCTGTACTAATTCAGGAATATGTCATTTGTTTTTCACTTGTTTCGTTGATAGATAGCCTTTGTTTTTGTCAGTGTTTATAAAGGAATTCCCATTTTAAAATTTTTATTATACTTTTTTTTAACTACAGAAACTTTCTGTATAAGGGTTGGGATATCCGAAAATATATGTGATATTTTTTTTCGAATGAAATCTAAGACACTGTTGAATTTGCAGAAATATCTTATTTTGATTTTTAAAAAAATATATATATATATATTTCTCTTATACTTTTATATCTAACATTGTTTTCTGATGTAATAATGCCCGACTTTGTTTAACGTCCATTTTCCACGTATTTAGTATTGGTGATGCAATATTAACAATCTTCATATCAAGGTTGGTAAAAAAGTGGTCAATACTAGTATTGACCATGCCAGTGGTAAATACCGGTAATTACCGGGAAATACTGGCAAATACTGGGAAATACCGGCAAATACTGGTCGATTGAAATTTTGAGTGGTCATTACTATAAAAACCAATCTTTACCTGGTCAATTATAATTACTATTGATAATTAAATACAGAAAGTGTTCAAATCATTTTCAATGCTTTCAATTCTATTTCTATTGTAAGTTCAAACAAACAGGGATCTATATTGATTAATGTGTAGTAAAAGATAAAAACTTTTTGTCCCTGCTTCAAAATTTCTATTTCCAGCATGAAGAAGGTTTTTATCACACAGTTAAATAGACAGGAAATAATTCATTGTTTAAGGGAGTCTTCATATATCACTTTTATTACTTTCAACACATGTACTGACAACTTTTATTGGGGGCTGTTGTTTTAGTAATTAAAATTTCACACCTAACAATGCCAGGTGATACATTGTAGGTAAAAAGACACATGTAACTTTTTTATCTGTGATTTTATTTACCTTTAATTTTAGTTACCTGTAAAACCATACATTTTGAATAAAAAATATATTGATTTATAAATGTTGAAATAATATGTACATTTTTATATATATCTTAAGTATACAATATCATAATTTGAATAACTAAATTTTAAATCAGTAGGAATAAGTGTTATAAATGAATAAAACATATCAAATTGATTAATTTTATAAGCTGACACATGCATAAAAATTAAAGTTTAAGTATATTTAACTTTTTATCAAGTTTTTACTTCAATTAATAGTAAAAACAACCATGAAAATGTCAATTGACCAGTATTTGCCAGTATTGACCACTTGGAGAGTATTGTCCGGGGCGGTAAATACCGGTAAATACCACTGGTAAATACCGGGGGTGGTATTTACCGCCCAACCTTGCTTCATATTCTTATTGGATATATCTGATCATTTAACGAATTTTGATCGATTATGTACTATTACTATGCTGACAAAAATATAGATTTTAAGCATATACTGATATATTGCAATTAGTTTTAAGAGAAATTTCTTTTCAAGATAGGGATTTTTCTTTTTACATGAAAGTTTAATAAAGCATGTTAATATTTTTGATAATAACAAGCGAATGTAAAGATATTGTTTACCATTCGACTCGAGGTTTTCAAAAATACACTAAGCCACTCCTGTTTTTAAGCTGTAAGTATTAAATCTCATGCTAAGAAAAGAAAATGATGATTTAAACATCAATAACATAAATCTATCTTAATTGAAATCCAAAGTTGTAGTTTGTTACTGTCGGCCATATTTGATTTTCTGCCTTGTTGCAATATAAATCATGCCTTACGTTTTTTTGTTTTACGTTTACAAATTTCCTCATTTTCATTTAGCTACCAAGCATAACATCAGTACATCCCCACTGATTGAATTCCACCAATTTAATTATAAATGCTTTTAACCATTTGGTCGATGTGAATAGATAAAAACGTTCAACAATTCGCTCTCTGTTTCAAAAGTTTACTCTAAACGTCGTGATTGGTAAAAAACGTCAAAAAAAAAAAGAAATGCAACCCATAACGTGACGTTATGTCTATTTTTGGCTTACAAACAATACAAATACCCATAGTGATATAGATTCTGAAACGATCACTTGGAGATGTGTTCTTTTACAGTTTTATTAAGCCACAACAACCATAAGCATTCATTAAAGCTAGTATTCATAGTTCATTGTGATTGATTTGTGTTAATTTGTTTTTTTCACGTGTTTATATGCTTGCGTTTGATAGTAATAAATCGATTGACTAATGGTGATTTTTCTTTTTATCAGTACTTATAATAACAAAACATTTTACAAAACAGAATGAATATCAACTGTCAGAAATTTTTAGATAAGCAAATATTTTGCTAAGGGTCATATTTAATCTCCATGGAAATGAGATATGCCAACCCAAATTTAATTGCATACCAAATATCATTAAATTTGAGAAAGGAAATAGGGAATGTGTCAAAGCGACAACAATCCGACCATAGAGCAGACAACAGTCGAAGGCCACCAATGGGTCTTCAATTTAGCGAAAATTTCCACATCCCGAGGCGTCCTTCAGCTGACCCCTAAACAAATATGTATACTAGTTCAGTGAAAATGGACGGCATACTAAACTCCGAATTATACACAAAGAACTAACAAATTTAAAATCATACAAGACTAACAAAACCAGAGGCTCCTAACTGCGGACAGGCGCAAAATTAACTTTTCATTAGGGTTCCTGAGTAACTGCATTAATCTTAAACTAAGAAGACCTTTAAAGTCAATAGACCCTATTGAAGAGGCATGACCAAATAATATATATGTTAATGAGAAGTGCCAATAATAATATAAATGTAACTTCTACCAAATATTATTAGTTTACTATTAGTGATACTCAATTAATTATCATAATCATAAAATAGGAAAATTTTCAGTCAGTAGGCAATGATTGAGATGGCGGGGTCTATTTATCCCCATTTTGATGGGCTTTGTCAATTCTAATTATACTTCATACCAAATATCATTGACCTACTACTAGTGGTTCCCAATTAATGGATATATTTATGAACTAGTAGATTGTTGATGCTGCTGCCTGCCGGAAATATCACGCTTAATTATTTCCTTTCACAAAGATTAAGATAAAGAGTGTTGCCTTCGGTCAATGAAAGAGTATTATCATGTTGGTGTGATGATAATTTAAGAAGGAAAGTTAGTTTCCATCATAAAGATTTAATTTTGAAAGGCATGTATATTCAACTTCACAAAAAAGAAAAAGTAAAAACACAAAAATACTGAACTTCGAGGAAAATTCAAAAAGAATGTCCCAAATCAAATGGCAAATTCAAAAGTTCGAACACATCAAACGAATGGATAACAACTGTCATATTCCTGACTTGGTTTTATCATGTATATCTTTTATATTCATTTGATAAAATTTACTGTTTGCAATAGCATAAATTGTTTTAAATAATAAGGATGTTATTATCACAAGCAGAAAACCCTAGCCGTATTTGGCACAACCTTTTTCAACTTTTGATCCTCAGAGCTGTACAACTTTATACCATTTTTTGACTTTCGAACTTTTATATCTGGGCGTCACTGGTTAGTCTTGTGTGGACAAGGCGCGGTTTTGACGTATTGAATTTTAAACCTGATGCCTTTTGTTATCTATTATTCATGTTTTTCTTTGCCTAATACGTTCTATTTATTTGTATTGAAGTCCTGTATTATTATGTTGTCATTTTAATGTTATATTTAACAATGACATGACAGTGCGAGGTTAGGCATGCCACAAAACCAGGTTCAACCCACCATTTTTTTCTTTAAAAATGTCCTGTACCAAGTCAGGAAAATTATGTTATATCATAGTTAGTTTCTGTGTGTATAACATTTTTACGTTGTGTTTCCGTTGTGTCGTTTGTTTTCTCCTATATTTGAGTGTAAATTCACATTACTATAAGACGTGTCACGGTACTTTTCTATCCCAAATTCATGTATTTGGTTTTGATGTTATATTGGTTATTCTCATCGGATTTTGTCTAATGCTTAGTCCGTTGCTATGTGTGTTACATTTGAATGTTGTGTCGTTGTTCTCCTTTTATATTTAATGCGTTTCCCTCAGATTTTTGAACAGCGGTATACTAATGTACTACTGTTGTCTTTATTTGGTACAGGCATTTTCTTATGTAGAAAATGGTGGATTGAACCTGGTTTTATAGCTAGCTAAACCTCTCACTTGTATGACAGTCGCATCAAATTCCATTACATTGTCAACGATGCGTGAACAAAACAAACAGACACAATAGGTAAAAATGTCAAAATTACAGGTACAGCAGTCAACATTGTGTTATCATCTTAATCACTATAAAAACAACAAATGTAACGAAGAAGCACAAAAAGGCATACAGCAAATTTAACATTCTCATTTTGCTTATATTATACGATTTTATTTATCTATGTAAAGTCCACCCATAAGGATGGAAGATTTTCAATACTGATGTAAAATTGCGCGTTTGAAATTCGTACAGGTAGACATAAATTAATTTTGTCGTTCAAAGTATGATGACATAGATAAATACAGAGTCAAGTAAAGTAGATATAACAAAAACATATGTAACAGTAAAAGTAATAAGGATAAATAAAATAATTGTGTGGTTCAAAGTATGACGGGATACATAAGTACAGAGTCACGTCAAATATATATCACAATAAACAGACTTAACAGAAAAAGTAGTATTAATAAATAAAATAGTTTTGTCATTCAAAGTATGACAAGATACACAAGTAAAAGTAATATAAATAAATAAAATAATTGTGTTGTTCAAAGTATGATGGTATACATAAGCACAGAGTCACGTTAAATGAATATAAAAAAACTGACTTACATAAAAAGTAATATTAATAAAGACAAATTAAATAATAATATAACACGTTATTAAGATGATAACTAACGTCACTACGCAAAATTTATACTTCAAGACTTGTGAAGTTGATACGGAATATTTATCGACAAGTTCTTGGTACCTTCCGATGAAATTTTTTAGAAAAAGGACGAGACGTTCTTTAAAATATCAATGGTTCATCAACTTTCTGCTCAGACACTGGTGGCTCTTGAATACCGAATAAGTTGGGAAATGTATATTCCATATGCAGGTGAAGTTGGTATATTGCTACTAAGGTGGGGGAAATTGATAATTTCAAAATTAAAATCGTCTCGTTTGTCATTAGCTTCTGGTACTGAGATGACTGTGTATGTCAAATTCGAGGTATAAGTCTAAATATTAGCCGGAGGAAGCCAACGTTTTTGTTTTATTTTGAATACAAAACATTGTCAATATATATATTATAGCTTAAATAAAAATTAAAAACAGAATAGGGTATATTACAAACCATTAAATGAACAGTAGAAAATAACTGAGTTGTACTTTTAATACAGTTTATAGAGGTTGACATGTTATAACAAAGGTTCTAAATGGAAATATATTAAAACATAATAAAAAAAAAAAAAAAAAAAAAACTGACAACATTCGCGGAAAATATATCACATAAAATAATCATCCTATCTTAAAAGAAATGATGACTAATACGAAATGCAAACATGCAAAGGTTTATTTAAGAAAAAAAAAGACAATTAAAAAATCATACTCTTGATCATTCACATATAGTATCAAAATACGCATATTCTGATATATTGACAGATGTAGACAGTTTCAATAGTTATTTTACAATTCCCGTAATTTACCTTATAATTAGAAATCCGTTTAGTTGTCTCCCTTAGGACGGATATACATTTTAATTGAAAATGAAAATCAAATAGAAAGAAAAAAGTTATCTTTGCGTGTAACTTATATTTATGTTTTGTTCAGCTAAAAGCTTTTGATACCAACCGTCATTCCCCCTCTAAAAAAAAAATGTTAAAAGGCCGACCTATTACTTTGGAATATATCTTTGAGAAAGCAAAAGTAAAGTTTGTCTAGTAGAGAACAAGTCTACAACAGAAAAAGGGAAGCAATTTGTATCAAACTTTTAAATAACAGAACAAAATAGGTAAACGGTAAATGAACTATTGTGACTAATATATTTTAATTTCTATGTTATTGAACTTATCTGTAATGTTATCATAGCAGACCAACAAAAATAATAGATGAAAAATATATGCGTATCAATTTTTAAAGATATTGTGTAGTCCTGTAAAAAAATAAAATAAAATAATCATTGTCTTTCTCCTTCTTTCATTTCATTTACTGCTGCTCATACCATTTCCACGCTTTCCAATAAGATCTTGTGTTGTTATAGTGCGTATTACTATCTACAATATGTTTGTTAATACTTATAAAAAATAATACATATTTCTCGTTTGAATTGTTTTACATTTGTCATTTCTGACCTTTTATAGCTGAGTATGTGGTACGGGCTTTGCTCATTGTTAAAAAAACGTACAATGACATATAACTGGTAATGTCTGTGTTATTTTGGTCTCTTGTGGAGAGTTGTGTCATTGACAATCATACCACATCTTATTTATATATATATAAATAAAAAAATGTAATGAAACAGAAAACGAAGGAAACACACAAAAAAAACCCACACAATCTAACCACCCAAAAGACTTTTTTATTGTCTACTTTATATCATTTTCGAATGGGATTACTTCCGTGTAATGAGTAAGAGTAGCATACCTGGTTAACAAGAGCTTACACTGTAGACGTACTTATCTAGTCTCCAAGCGGATTTAGGGCGGCCGATTTTGAAGTATTTATCACATATTATTATATCTGCTAGTAGTTGAAATGATTTTTTGTTTAAACTGATGGCTTACCATTGAAAAACATGCATTGATCTTACAGGTTTTTAATATATGGAGTTTATTAAATGCTCGTTATGTACTCCGTGTCTCTATTTTTAACCTCAATCGCCCGTTCCTTGTTAGTGTCATTCACACGTCCTTTTGGGCGAATATCATTCAGAACCTTATGATCATTCTTTGATATCACATATTAAAAAAAAACCAGTGTGAAGAAAAAGTCGGCTTCTACATTAATGACAGTAGCGTATTGTGCTGTTTGTCAATGTTTATTTCAGATTTATTTGGAAGGTACAAATCCCAAAGCTGATTCTCACAGTTGTAAATCAGAAACCAGCCAATAGTGTTTGCAACAGATATTATCATTAGTTATCAAAACTTTACACATTAATTTTTCATCAATCACACAGATTTACCTGATAAACGATTAAACAGGTCATAATGTTATTAAATGAAAACTTGCGGAAAAGGTATAAACTACTACAAATTATTTTTACAGCTGAACCTTTGTATAATGTGTCAAGTATTCACTTACTTTCAGCCGGTTCTTGAATTCTGTCTCGGTAGTCACCAGGTCTAAAAAAAATAGTGGTTATATAATGAATTGAAACAGTTATTTATACCGACAGGTGAACTTTGATTTATTGATTGTTGGTTGCTTAACGTCCAGTTACAAATATTTCGCGCATGTTCAATACGAGGCAAACTTTTTATCATGTCTAATTATAATATTTTAGTATGATTATGTCTGTCAAATTTTCATTGGCTTATATTCCAGAAACAAGCACACAGATCCTTAATTTCTATCGTTGTTAGAACGAACCAGAAACTACTAAAACTTAGTTTCAAGTTTCATACAGAAGGATATACTGTGGGATGTGGTTGCACATATATCACTCAATTATTGTTTGTTTACAGAACATGAACACTCAACGCGGGGTATAATTTGTGATCTATAGCTGACAAAAGCTCAGAATATATTTCTCTTGTTTGATACTGTTTCATTAGACATTATATTTACCTTCCTCGCCATGTACAAGAAAATCCGTTTTTGTAACACATATAGCAAGGCAATACCATGATTATAAGTCCAAGAATACCCGCAACAATTACCCACGCTGGATTAGCAGAGTATTCCCAAAAAGTAATAGGTCGGTCTGTTGTAGTTGTGGTGGTTGTTGTAGTTTGTGGTATGACGATAAAAACTGTTGCTGTTCCTTGCAAACTTCCAGTATCTGTTGCCTGAACAATAAAGCTAATACTAGAACCATAACTATAACTTGTTAAAGAAGTCTTTAAGTACAAATCTCCATTTGCTTGAATTCCAAATGTGTCTGTTCCTAAAGAAGTTTGGTCAATGCTGTAAATAAAATTTCCTAGAAAAAAATGTATTAGTAAAGATTACATAAATTATACAAAAAGGCAGAAGATACTTATCTCACTAGTCGAAATTTTACTGACAATTACATGGCAAAAAAAAAAAAGACCAAAAGACAAACCACATTCTTCAAAATACAAAATATAACACTACATAATAACCATGTTAAAAACCAGAGTACTCTCGGGGGACAGGGAAAGGTAATCAGATCCAGTTCATAAGACCCGTAATGTTGCCAATGTAAGTTCAAACCGATTCTTATTTTGGAAAGTCACATTTGACGAAAATTCCAGAAGACGCATGACGAGTGACAATAAGCAGGATTGAAGAATAAGAATCGTGTCAAAATTCTGGAACCTCAAATTAATCTGAAGAAGAAGAGGTTGTTCTTTCATCATAAGTGGCACAGTTATTTTTGTTCAAATTAAATAAAGCTGCGGTTCAAGATCAATTTTTTAAATTTACGGCCAGAGAATATCGTGGTGACTACGACTTTTCAAAATCATTTTCACAAATATGACATTATGGTTAACCTTTGTTAATGAATCCATGTGTATGTAACTCTTAAAAGTTTTGGTGATGATGACTTTAACCTTACCTATTCGGACGCATAAACTTTATTACGTGTTGTTTTCAGTTTGACATGTAATCAGCACCCTTCTATATTTAGATCATAAAGGAAAGCCATGGTATATTTAGATATGGGACAACAGTAACGAGATACTAGATGATTTATTTGGTGAAATACTATATTCAAACTTTATAGACGTATGAAGACTTCATAGTTTCAATACAATTGATGTTTGTTTGATTGTTGTAGATATTCCCCACACTTTTATACATATAAAAAAATAGAAAAGATAACCAAAAAGCATTTACCAAAAGCTCCAGTATCGGCATCAGTTGCAACCGTGGAACCAAAGACAGAGTTAAGAGGGTAAGTAATATCCAAGTAGTAGGTAAAAAGATTATTCGAAAACCTTGGAGTATTGTCATTGATATTGTTTATAGTAATGGTTAAAGATGCACTGTCGGTAAAAGAACCGTCTGACACAGTCACTGTACAAGTAAATGATGTAGCAGATCCAGTAGCATCAACATCAATATCTGTAGCTAGGCTGATGAATCCTGTTGTTGGAGCTATCGAAAAATATCCAACATTTGATGCACATGTCATGGAAAACTTATGCGTGTCACCATTATCTTCATCTTGATAGAGGTAATTCGGGTCAGCTAAAGTAGCACCAGCCTAAAAATATGAATTATATTAAGATGATATAAAACATGCATAACATAAATCTATTATGGTTTCATACATTACTCTATTTAAACAATTTGATAGACCTAATACACGGACTTCCTTAAGACAATACTGATGTATGTAACAGGAATACAAACCGAAGATGTTGTTATAGTGTAAATCAATAACATTGAAGGAATTACTGTCACATTGTTTCTGTCTAATGAAGAAATAACGTATGAAACTGTGCTGTGTTGTAGTTTATTTTTTAAAAAGTATGCACCACATTTTTGAGATTATTTCGAACAGATAGAATTTAATTTATTACAGTCATTCTTTATTATCAAAGTATTAATATCATTTTTAAGTAGTAAAGTACGAAAAAAAGTTGATTACGTTGCGGTCACATGTCTTAGTATGCCTATGAACTGAAAGACGAAAACTTTCACGACCAATCAGAAGACGTATTAGAACATTGAATTATACAGAATTGTTTTACCAGATACATTTCAAGAAAATGTATTTTTTCAATTCTTTTTTATATAAATATGAAACAATTATTTAAAATGAACAGTATGCTGAATAAATCAAAATTCAATACTGAATAAAGCAAGGTCAAAGAGACACCAGTAACGTGGAGGTTCCCCAATTGTACGTTTATTCATGAAAACTGTGAATACAATTTACAAAAAGTATAAGTGTCAGTTCATTTAATAAGTCCACAAATAGGGTAAAATGCAATAGCAATTGCACCAAAACGCTTCGTGTTCTTTAAAAGATAAGCCAATAATTTTCAGTTTTATTTATTATATTAGTGTATACTTGTTTGGTTTTCCGAAAAAGAACCAAAAGAATCAAAAACAATAAAGGAACTGTGGCATAATTGTAAATATATTATCTATTTTGATCATCTAATTCAAGAACACTTGATTATTGTATTTGAATTTCTGTGGCATAATTGTTTACGGCTATGCATATCGTAAGGGACTTTATTCTAATTAAACACATACCACCCCTTCATCAACACTTAGTGCATATGCTTTCTTTGTAAACACCGGAGCTTCCTTCTGATTGGCTATACTGATAGACAGATTCTTAGATGCCGAATCCTTTGTGTCCGTAACTGTTATTGTAAAGGTAAAAGAAGTTGATGACACGCCCTCGTAATTGATATTTGATGAAGCAGATGTACTAACAAGACCATCTATAATGGAGGAGAAAAACATTAAGTTTGCAAAATTAACTTAATAAAACAATGTTATTATTGACTGGCAAAATGTCAACTCAATTACCCATGGGTGTCACATGTGGAACAAGATCTGCGTACCATTCAGAAGCAACGTAGAACACACCCAGTTTTTGGAACTATGATTTGACTCTTCATAGTCTATTAATTTAACAATTTAACATCGGTTAAATACTGTTCTCTTAAATTATATCAATACATAGGGAAATATATATTAGTTAAGTGACAATCAATATACAAAATAAGTGCTAATTAGTTCTGCGGATTAACACATTTTCGTCTCGTTCCGTAGAACTAGGTGTACTATATATTGTACGGTTTATTGTTTACGGTAATTTGTTTTTATGTTTTCCAGCAATTTTGTGTTATGTCTTTATTTTTAATTTCAATATATTATACCGAGTCGATATAATATATTTAAAATTTGAGTTGCCTCAGACTTTTAATTCAGAAATTTATTAACTAATACGGGGATCATGTTTCATAGCTAATTTCAAATGTATTGTGTTACAATTTTAAGTATAATTTTAGTTTAGATTAAATCGATTCATCGGAAACGTCAAATAACGCAACCCATTCTCATTCTTACTGACTTGCAGAATTGATATCGAAGTACAATACTCCATCAGAGGGTGATGACGTCATAGTGTATGTGTGTGTATCCGCACCATCATTGTCTTGTATGGATACTTGGAATATACTCAAACCCAGAGCGGAATTTTCTGACACTACTAAGGCAGATGGCAGTGGTAGATTCCTTATTACCGGTACGTAGTTGATATCTGAAATAGGATAATCAGAAATATAAAGACAAGCAAACTTGATGTCACGCTATATATAGAACCTTTGAAAAGTTGACTTATTTGAGAGCAATAAAGCCGTATAACAAAGTAGATTTAATATAGCATGAAGAGGTAATATTGTTGTATCTTCCAAGATATACTATATTATGTGTTAATAACCTGTTTAGGAGCAAATAATCGTTACTTCTTTGTTTGTTTCCTTTGACATTCTAACCAAGAAAGACCTAATTAACAATTATACTGCATCGTCAATACCTAGGTTACAAATATTAACACTCATGATTCAATAACCGTTTGACACGTTTTTAGCACTGCACAATGTCATACTGTTCCCTTCTGAATAATGTTACATTTGGTCATGCCGGTAGAATTTGTAGTATATTCTATTGCCGTTGCTCACTAATGAAGATTAATCTACGATGACTCATAGTTGCTCACACTACATACTTTGGTCTCTGGTAGATAGTTCTCATTAGCAATAATACAACATTTCCTTATGTTGATATGCACATTATATTAGCACAAACTATCGACAATCGTAAAAGATAGACTTTAAGCAAGATTCTCAGAAAGGTCATCTTTACAGCTCATCAGTCACACCAATTGTGTCTAACCTACAGAATGAGGCCTCGTTTTCGATGATAATACATTGTTCAGTGTCACATTTTCTCTTCCGTCATGTCACGATAGATCCGTATAAAGAAGACTACGACAACGCATCTTTATTAATGGATACTGTTGTTTGACCGGTTTGTGTAGCTTCATGATGTGGATCGAAGTGTCTCATACAGGAGCAGTTAACTCGGTGCATTCCAGTAAAATTCTAAAAACTACATTTTTCAACATCACACAATCCGTTCAAACAGCAGATATCAAGACAGTTTATCTAACAAACAAATAGTCCAATGGTTCACACAGGCACAACTGCAAATGGTTGTATTCAACAACATACCAAATTTAATTGGAGTGCTGCAATGGGGAGTAAAAGACAAGCATTGTTTGATAGTAATGAAGGCAATATACGATATAGAAGGTAAACACTTCTCAGTATGGAGTAACACAAGGTTATAGTGTGGAGAACTTCAGTGTGTGTTGCAACATAGTCAGACAAATATTCTATGTACAATCCTAGTTGATAAAAAAATCTAGGTTATATACAAAATGTCTTTTGAATGAGTTCAGAAAATGTTTAATAATAAATATTCAAATTCTTGAACGAGAGCCCTATTTTTTTCTTTATCTTAGTCGTCGCGGTTGCAATGTTGCTCAAACCCTAACACTCGTATGGGAATAAGATTGTATCGTGCAATATTTACCCAAGACATGAACTGTCAATGATCTAGGTCCCGTTTTCGACTTTCCGTCGGATACATGAACGTATAAATCATAGGCTGGTATAAATTCACCTTCTATAGACCGCTTGAGCACTATTTCACCAGCTATAAAATGAAATTAGTTAATAAATTTGTTAGGTTAAACTTACAGTTTAGACTATAATAAGTATAAAAAAGGTTAACCGGGAAACGTTATTTGCTAACATGATTGTTAATTGAAGGTTACTAAAATGTAGATAGAAACGCATGCCACGTATATAATGCAGTTGTCACTTGAATTGGTTTTATTTAATGGATGATTTATTTCAATGATATATTGATGTTGCTAAAATAAAGATTTTGCGATTATATTATTGTGAAAGTATATGAA
This sequence comes from Mytilus galloprovincialis, assembly GCA_037788925.1. Lineage (NCBI taxonomy): Eukaryota > Metazoa > Mollusca > Bivalvia > Mytilida > Mytilidae > Mytilus > Mytilus galloprovincialis. The sequence goes on along the minus strand of CM075330.1, from coordinate 68,248,355 downwards.
GAGGTTTTCATAATTACAAATTACTACAATTTATTTTGTCATATCTATCAATTTTATGTATTGATTTAAAACAAATACATAGACTTAATTGTTACTATACATAAAATATTGACATACAGTGGTATATTTCGAATGGACAGTTGGCTGATGGTACACAAAACATGGAGAACTCCACCTGATCATTTTCTGGGTCAGAAATATCAACGTCAAAGACTTTTTGTCCAATATACGTTGCAATACTCGACACTGATGTTATATCTAAAAATAAACAGAATCAATTGGATTTCATTAAAAAATATAAAACTAAAAATCTCGATTTTTATCCCTTTCACAAACCTCCTTCAGTTGGTGTTTTAAAGCATCAACTTGACGTTTATTTGTACTAGTGCAATTCGCATGAACTCTCCCACTAAAATTGATGCAAAAAATCAATGCAATTATGTTCCTTCTGTACTGTTTTTCTCAAGAATAGAGTTTATACTGCTTGAAAACATTTTTCCCATTCAGAGCTTCGAACAAGGTTTTTAATATTGTTTGTTTAAAAATTTCAAAGTACTTTATTATAATATTATTTTATTGTCATTTATAACAAATACTGCTAGTATTGTAAGTACAATTTCTCTAGTTTCTATGATATATATGGATATAAAATGGTATCATTTGCATTATCCTATATCAAGTCAAAAATATGACAGTCGCTATCCATTCGTGTTATGTGATGAGCTTTAGATTTTGTTGTTTGATTAGGAACTTTCTGTTTTAAATTCTCCTCAGTACAGTATTTTTTGTAATTTTACTTTTGACTTTAAATGCAAATACTGAATTGCTTGATAACTTACTTTGAAGGTTAGAAAATACAGTTGGTTTGTTGCGAAGTACATTCATAAAGAAGACGTTTGAATCGGAACGTCGACCGTCACTACACTGGATATCAATTCTGTGAGTTCTTACCAGATCGTATCTAAGACTAGGGTTTGACTGTAAAATTATATCAAATTCTGAAAGAAAATGGTATTGCCCATGTACACAAATTATGTTTTGTATAAATTTATATACTGTTTTGAATATTTTAAATTCTGTTGTGATGAAATGGAATCATTCATACGTTACTTTGTAATAAACGAGGTCTAAATAATTAGAGAAAGAACATAGCTCCTGACCTACAAAATAATCTTAATGGGTAAAAATCGAATACATAATTGCATATTGGAATGACAGCTATCTGATTTCGGTTCAATTACAGGAACCAATTGTTGAATAACATGTATGATAAAATGATGCGACTGCAAAGAAAATTTAAAGAATTGTTTTCATTCAAAGGAAAGTTTTAAAAAATTTTACATCGATGGCTGTTATTGAAAAAGATATTTCATAATTTAAAATGGAATTAATTCTAGTAGTTCAAGTCTACATTATTTCACACGATGGTATTTCTCAGTTCGGAAAAGAAAGAATTTAAATTGTTTTTGTCTATTGTTTGTTGCGAATCGATGGCTGTTATTGAAAAAGATATTTCATAATTTAAAATCGAATTAATTCTAGTAGTTCAAGTCTACATTACTTCACACGATGGTATTTCTCAGTTCGGAAAAGAAAGAATTTAAATTGTTTTTGTCTATTGTTTGTTGCGAGTCAAGGCTCCGTGTTGAAGCCCATGTTGACCTATAATTGTTAACGTATTATACATTGTGATGACGAGTTGTTTTTATATGTACTGATACCACATCTTCTTATTTATATTAGCCTAGTAAGGAAATTTCTCTTTTATAAAGGAAAAGTTTAAACGTTTAGCTATAACTTTCAAGAAATGTAACTCACCATTAAAGTTAGTGGATGGCTTCATGAAAATAATATTTGTATTTGGAGTAATTGATGTGACGGAACATGTTACGACTGTGTTTTCAGGGTCCGTCACAGAAAATGTGTAAAGTGTTGTCTCTATGAATACGTCCTCTTGTATATCTGTCGCTCTTGGGAGTCCGTTTATTGAAGGAGGCTGAAACATGTAGAATTAGGGTTGATTGTTTATTGTAATTTACGTAGAAAATAGTGCATACATATTCAGGAAGAGATCAAATTAACAATTTATTTATTGAGGCATGAATGAATTTTACCACAGGACACTGAATACATTAAGGATAAAAGTAAATTTTTGCATGGCAAGAGTTTTTAAGCGTGAGGAGAATTCCGCATATTTATTCTAATCGGGGATATAGAAAATATGGTCACTTTCTCGATAGGCATTATATCAAACAACTCAATTCCGATTTCATTGAGTATTCATACATTCAACATAGCTAAACGGACGCCTCACTTTAAAAAATGCCATTACAATATGAAATTCAGGAATATTTAAATTTTGGCAATTCGGGTGATATGAATGAAAGAGAAGCGAAACAGTACAATGAACGATGATATTTCAATAGTCGATACAATCATATGATTTCCAATGCGACAGCTTTTTACCACCAAACTAAATGCCGTAAAAGCAAAATTTAAAATAATAACAGGATAGCAATCAATAAAGGCCCAGAGTTGACATATGTAAAACAATTCAAACAGAGAAATTAACGGACTGAATTATGTACAAAATTATAGATGAAGAACAAACGACACCCACTGTATTACATGTCTATTCAAAATGAGGCACGGTACATGTGTATCTAATTGATGAATAGGGTAAACCAGACCAATTGCAGAGTTTAGGTAAAGAAAAATGCAGATTGTTAAATGTAACAAAAAGCCGTGCAAAGGTACATAAAAAGGTAATGCGTTCGCATGTTTTGTACTATGTTACACATACATACTCAATGTTCAAGTGAATAAGAACATGAATAGCCACACAACGCTTGACATTTTGTATTCTTAAAATGAATAGATTTGGGTTTTGATGCAAGTGTGCTATATGATCATGGATACAAGGTGTTGTGTTTGATAACAGAGAATCTAATTGGCTTGTGGCCACGTGTACGTTTGAAGCTAGTTGATTCCTAAAATGATTGTACGTACTGGTTATAGATAGGAGAATTCGTTTGACATGATTTTGCAGCAAATTGACATCCCTTTTCCCTTAGAACAGTAATTATTATTATTTAAATATAAAATAAGAAAAAAGTTTTATAAAATTCATATGACAAACCAAATCACTCACCTCATTTTGAATCAGATAGACCGTATATATGCCTGTTGTGTCATCATAACCATCCTTGCAAGATAGATCTAGGACATATGCATTCTGTGCTGCGTAATCTAAGGATGCACTGCTAGATAAGAATATGCCATAATCTGAAAAAAACATAAAGTGTTACAATATTAAACTTTTCAACGACAAAGGACGCATACATGAATACAAAACGACAAGAAACAAACGAAAAAAACGATAAAAACAAAGAAACAAACCATAAATAAAAACAAATACAAAAACAAAACTAAAAACAGGTAATAGGTAACAGAAAATATTGCAAACACGAAGACAAATTTAAAATTTAAAAGGAAGTGTGCCAAAAAAAAAAAAAAAAACCAAACAAAAAATAAAACCTAAAAGGAAACAAACCGACCAAAAGAGCAGAAACATCAAAAGGCTTCCAACAGGTCATCAAAACTGCAGCTAAACATTGATGCATATTTTGCACATTTTTTTTTTAAATGGATACTTGTTTATTCCAAATATTTCCTGTTTACAATTTCCTCAGTTGCCCAGGTTGCAAACTGTGGATTCCCGTTTACATTTAAACCAACTGTCCGGGAAGCAGGAGGCTGAAAAAGTGCACTGTATTATCAGAAAAAAAATAGTATACATGTAATAAGACTTATATTCTTTTATATGACAATGAGTGAAAAAAGGAATATCTTTCTAGAATGTTATATTAGTGATAAATAATATAACATTATAATATAAACGAGTGTACCTATAAACCAGATTCACATAACATTATAACGTAATCGAGTGCATCTTTAAACCATGGATTACCGTAATCAATATAAATTAAAGAGATATAAAAAAGCAGACTATATAACATCATGACTGTTATCTCCTGCAAGGTATGTACTTATAGTATAAAGTTAATTTATTTGTTTATTTTCTCTTTGTCTAATGTATTATTTTCGATAAGTAACAGGATACAGATTTCAGATGTGTTATCATGTATGATTTCCAAAGATTCAAAATATATGTAGAGGACATTTTTATCCCATCATATTTAATTTTGTTTCTTATTTTCCACAAGGACCATTTTGTCAAAATAAAAAAAAAAAGAGATTTACATGTAAAGTTTGGTTCGATTGACCACTGCTGTCGGTAATATAAAATATTTTAAATTTTCATCATCTAATTGAACATTCCATAATGTAAAAATATCTTTGATTTTACTAATGATTAATTTTGTTGTATTGCAATCGAAAAAATAAATGTTGCAGATTTTCAGTATTATTAGCTGTTTGGCAAATATGACATTTTCCGTTTGACAATTGCACACTTAAATGAAAAGGTGTGTAATTAAACATGATCGAAACCGACGCATGTAAAACGGACACCAACAGAGTTGCTGAAGTAAATCAAGAGGAATATGGTTTTTAGATCAATTATACAACAAGCCAGAAACGCAAACATACTGAAGGAAAGCTATCAAATAACTAATACTTTTAATAATTGACAAATATTTTTACGACATATTAAACAAGAAATCGCTCGGTATATATGGACGACTTTGATTCCCAATTGTTGGATTCACCACTCGAATGTACGGCTAAGAGCTTAACAATGTATGTACTGGTGTCTGTTAAATAGGACCGAAGACCGAATGCTGCCCCGTAGAGGACGTACAAGGTTTTCATATGGCTTGGATATCGCTTCATGTAATTTTGTCTCAAATTATAATAGTTATCAAAGGTACTAGGATTATGATATAGTACACCAGACGAGCGTTTCGTCTACATAAGACTCATCAGTGACGCTCATATCAAAATATTTATAAAGTCAAACACGTACAAAGTTGAAGAGCATTGAGGATCCAAAATTCCAAAAAGTTGTGCCAAATACGGCTAAGGTAATATATGCCTGGGTTAAGAAAATCATTAGTTTTTCGCAAAATACAAAAGTTTTGTAAACAGGAAATTCATAAAAAATGACCACATTATTTATGTCCATGTCAACACCGAAGTGATAACTACTGGGCTGGTGATACCTTCGGGGACGAAACGTCCACCAGCAATGGCATTGACCAAATATCGACCAAGCAAGTGGTGTAAATAGTTATCAAAGGTACCAATATATTACGATAGATTTTAATCTTAAATACTTTCTTCATTTCATTATGAGATGAAACAGTGCGAAATCCTAAATAAAGATATTTGCAGAAAAAGATAAAACATTTAAAAGTCATATAAACCGTTCTTTATGCTGCACTTACATAAAAAAAGACAGTTTTCGTAGCTGACAAATTAAAATGCGAATAAAGTAACGATTGCAGCAAAATAATGTTATTTTCTCCATACCAGATATAGCTTATTTTAAGGTCTTTAAATAATCAAATAATTTGGTGATACAACTTACTTGTACTCCCAGAAATACGTTTGATAACAAATGGAACGCCTGTAGACACTAGGAAACAAGTTGTAGACTGTGTGTCCGTGACGATTAGAGTATGAAGTAAAGTCTCTATTGATAAGTCCTCTGATATAGTCGTTGAACTACTGGTAGCCAAACTTGTAATAACTGGTGGCTGCAACATGAAATTTATATTTTTTAAAGCGATGGATTAATTGTGGATTTATTGCATGCTATATCTCTCTCTCCCTCTCTTAAAAATCATGTTTAGTTTCTTATGAGTGATTGCCTTGATGGTTAACAATAACACTTTTCTCATATTTCTTGCCGTCTACTTAATTCTTAATTTGTCATTTCATTCCAGTAAATTGTGTACCTACTTGTTACTGTTAAAATATTTCGTTTAAGATGTAATGTCATAAGTTTAAGATGTGATGTCATAAGTTTTTTTTTGTTATCTTTCTTTAGGTCTTATTAAGTTAAATGGAAATCAAATGTAATGTGAACATTTATACAAAAATATAAAGGACTTTGTCAGGTATATATTACAAAAAGTAAACAAAAGATCGAACCCAAAACAGAACGAGTTTACACAATTTCACCAAATATGAATATAGCGAATAATGCAATTTAAACCATTTTTGGTAGATTTATATAGCGTATTTTTTTTAATAGAGTGTTTGATTTTTTTTCTTTTAAAGTACCTTGCAGTTACAATTATGTTACCAATGATTTTGATTTAGAGTAGTTGAATTCAAAGGTTCCCAAGAAAACAAATAACTCAAACTCACTGTTTAATACCCGCAGAGAATTTTCCAGTACCTTTAAAAAATCAATTGGTTAACTATTTTCCAAATACAGCATACGGTGAGTCCGTACTTACATCATTCTCAACCCGTATCGTCAGAATGTTGGTCGACGATTTCAAACATAGATCACGAACAGTGAATTCCAACAAATGATCGCCAGGGACAAGTGAAACACCAGATCTAATTTTAACTTCCACTGATTATTATAAAAAGAAGAAAATTAATTGTAATTTCGACAGATTTGTAGAATAATATTATGATTATGTTACAAACGTACGTTTAACGGCCATTCTAATATGACCTGCTTCTTTCGCTTTGTAAACAACACTGTGATAAAATTCTCGATATATCTATACTTAGCGCAGACTCAGATATATACATAACAATGGCTGTAACAATATACTTCCCACGTAAATCTACATGTATTGGAACCTATTTGCAGACCATTTGTCGATTTTATTGTTTTAAAAAGTGCAATTTAAAAAAGACAAAAAACTGTTATTCTTTTTCGGATGCATACTAAAAAGAAGTAATGCACAAGTGCTCGGAGAAATCAACAAAATAAAAACAAAATAAAATTCTGCGAAAGTCTATTTTTAAGTCATTTCAAAACATGACGTCATACAAAGGAAACCGCTAAAGTTGAAAGTTTTCTGTTACGTGAACCAGCGAAATTCGTCTGATATTATATAAAAACTGATTTTTGAGGTAGGTTTTGTTTTATTTTCTATTCTATTGCATTATTTGCATATTTACTAATTTCAGCAAGTCAACATGGCGGCTCCTTAGTTACGAAATGTCAAAATTGGATTTGACTGAAGCTTACGAAAAATCATGTAAATTAAAAATGGCAAATGTTGGGTTTGAGAATTAGAATGTCACGGCCCAGGCCATGTGTTAATTTCCAACAATCTATGGCTTCTATGAATTATTTCTTAAACAATAATATATATTTTACGATTGTTACGCCTTTTAAATTGCATATTTAGTCAAATCATTTTTTTTGCTACCTAGAATCATACTCTTCATAATATGTTAAACCACATGAACATGTGTTTGACAAAGTTAAAAAAATATTTTCAATATTTAAAGTTTTAAGCATACTTGTGTTTGTATGACTATGACTTTGGTATTAAGACATAATGCGTGGTCTCTGTTCATTACATTATTTCACAGTGGTTCAAGCAAACTGTGGGTTGGCTTTAACAAGTTTAATGTAAAAGAAGATTTCTTACAAGTAAATTTCTTTTGTTTTGTTTTACTAAATTAGCCATTCAGTATTCATGCCTTTGAGTTTACAAACCTAATTATTCAATTAATTTCAATATTTTAAGAACAGTAATTTACAGAAAACGACTAAACAATAAATAATAAATTCTACACAAATAACAATGATTTTAAGGCCTTACAAGTAAAAAGGTCAAGCTCAAAAAAAGATAAAGCAGATCCAGTGCTTGTAGGAGGTGCTACAGTCAAAAGTCCAGCATCTTCAGGATCAAGGTCACTGGTAGCGAGGGTAAAAACAACAGTTCCGGCTACTTCATTGTTACTAATAGCAACAGTATCATCCAAGTTAGTAAACGTTGGTGCTATACCTAAGAAAATATAATCATTTTGAAATTAAAGTATCCTTTGGTATCTTCAGGTAAGTAAGACTAACTTTTGAGGCATACATGGGTCAAAAGGAAGTATAACATAAGAATAAAATGAAATATATTCTATATATCAAAGAATATGTAATACCTTTTTCATTTTTACTTCGTACTTGATTGGCTTTTTTTAAACATTTTTAATTTCGAGCGTCACTGATGAGTCTTTTGTAGACCTGCTACCTATAATGAGTTCATATACTACATTATGTAATAACAGAATTTTTACTGCATGTGACTGTTTTGACAGTTTCGATCGAATCATCGGAAAATTATCTGTAGACCTATTTAGAACTATTAACCGCTTCATTACAGAACAGTATTAGTTTTTATTGGTCAGTCGTGTATTTTGAAGCGTCGAATATCTTGATAAATTTTCTATAAAAAAATCGGGTTCCGCCATAATTTGTTTGTGCAAAGAAAATATTAATTTAGAATTTTTAAAATACAATTCTTTTAAAAGTCACATTGTGTTCATTCTTGCATTATGGTATTATTTAGCTTATATTTCTGTTCTTTTTTACTTTTGAATTATACGAGGCATACTAAGGACAAAAACGTTTATTGACATAGGGGTTTTTTGCACGAATATTGGAAAATGCTTTCCGTGGAACATTAATTTATGCTGCACGATCTTGTTGATGAAATCCATATTCTACCAAAGATAATATTTACCAATATTCATGCAGTAACAGTAACCCTTTTATTACATGCACGTGTATAACGCATTATAACTGAAAACACTGTTAAAAACTTTTATGCAACTTATATGAACCTTTATTTGAAATAGTGCAATTTACAAATTGATGATATTGAATAAACCAGTGATTGAACCTTGAAATCGTGAGAAAAAAAATTTAAATGTACTTGGAGTTACTGTAGCGTGAATGGCATGGTCTCTTTCGTCGCCAACAGCTACCGAGTCCCAGTCAAATGTTGTCTGATCTGATGTAAAGGTAGTTGTTTTGTATTGACCATTGTTATTATTATCTCTGTATGTGATAACAGATCCTTCAAATTCATAGCTAGTAAATAGAGGAAAGGGAACTTTTTTACTGAGTTTATGCAGTTTTGTTCATAAAAGGATGTTTTCTTTTTTGTGTTCATAAAAAACTAGTTAAACGATATTTATGTGTGAATTATATGTAGTTTAGTACATGTATATGTTTGAGAAAGCTTTCCGTCTTGAATTTTCTTGGATTAAATTTCGGTATTTTTATTATCTAACTTTGTTCAATTTTTTAAATGTTTTGGTTTATACAAATAAACCATGAAGATTAATGGTAATGTCAATATTAGTATTAATACTCATTGTTATATTTGTGTCTAGGTTGGCGTGTTTTTGAGGTTAATATAATGAAAGTCGATATCAGAAAATAAAATCTCCTCTAGAAGTAATTTCATATTTTCTTTTGTTGTTTGTTTGTCTCAATCGATATGTATTTATATGTATATGAGGGTCTTGGAAATATTCGAGTCGATGAATATCAAGAGACGTGATTTAGTTGTCAGAGCGACAACTTTACACAAGATGTGAAATAACAGGGAAGAGAGTGCACGGCCCTCAACATTGAGGAACATACATAACGTATTACATCTCTGTTAATACAGATTTTTGTAAAAATGTAATACTATTTGTAGGTCTTTTTTCCTTAATATTTCCTATTCAATTCCTTTACATATTCCCATTTCCATAACACCATATTACAAAACATCATCACTTAAAAATTTTAGTGCTCAAACTTTTTTCATGCGATTGACAAAAGAAACTTCATTTTTTAAAGCTTTTTGTAAGAAAACAATCCTTGTGACACTTTTGCTCTAGATGATCTGCATATGATCTTTTGTTTTTGAATGTCCTTTCGACTCATAACTAAGGAAACATTTTCCATTTAAGTTAGCTACTTGATGTAAGGACACGATGAAAACATATCTTTTCTCTTGAACATATATTCCAAGGCATATATATCATTTAAGAGAATACAAAATTCAAAGTTTTGGAAAAGTGTGAAGTTCAATGCTGGTTGACATGGTTTTTTAACCGCTAGATACATTTATCGAATATGAAAATTGAATTAATGGTTCCATTATTATGACATTTCTAAATCATTTTAAAATCATTATATTATTGGAAAGGATGGACTTAGCAAGAACATTTTAAAGTTTATAATTTTCGAACTTGGTAGTAGCAAATTGATTTTTTTTAAAAGTCTTTTGTAAAACTTGCTTGCTCATCTTATAATATTATAGTATATTTTTATGTAATATATGTTCGAAATTTAAATTGTAACTTCAATTAATATTCTGCATTTCATTCAGAGAAGAGAAATAGTAGTTTCGCTATTTTTTTTTCTCTATAACTCACATTTGTCGAGTACTAAACAAACACAGATTTACATAAAACTGATGAAAAATCGACCTGTGTATATTTTGGCAATTTTTACCAAACAAACACATCAGGAAGTCTCGGTAAAGGGTTTTCCAGTTTTCCCAATTGTTTGAGTTTAAAATTTTTACCAGGAGTGACATTTTTTGAGAGATACTTACAATCCTATATAATCACCAAGTAAGGGACGTATTCTAGTTCCTGATATGTCTTCCACATTTATCTTTTTGACATCTGTAAACAAAAACGATCTTTAAGAGGTAACAGCCTGATTTAGCTAGAACATATTAATCGTATACAATTTCGCAAACGTTACTTTTTATGAAGACAAAAGTACTTTGTATTACATCCAGAAGAGAAAAGCGCACAGCACTACTCTAGAAGCAGTGGCGGATCCAGCAATTTTAAAAAGGGGGGCTCCCAACCCAGAGTAAAGGGGGGGGGGGTTCCAACTATATGCTCCCATTTAAATGCATTGATCGGCCAAAAAGGGGGGGGGGGTTCCAACCCCCGGAACCCCCCTGGATCCGCCACTGAGAAGTTTACATTCGAGTTACATAATTGGTTTGTTAGCGTTTTTTGTAGACTGTTGCTTGTGTTTCGCCATGATTTGGTTGTTTTCCTTCGACTTAGGAATTTTCATTGTTTCTTAAATTTCTTTTACCTTTTGCAACATGTGACGGACATTGAAATGTCATTAAGCGAGACAATTCTTATAATAGTTAACAAAGGTACCAGGATTATGATTTAGTACGCCAGACGCGTAAAAAAAGAAATAACATTGTAAAACTTCCACGATACCAACGCTATCGATAGCGTGTAAATACAACATCAAAAACATATCTGTTTAGTAATACCAAATAGCAAGCGTTGGAAGCTGAATTGATTAAATCGTGAAGAATTGAAACTACATAATTTATAACCTTACCTGTAACTTGAATAGTATTTTCTCCTCGCAAAGTCCAATCATTGCCTGCACCTTCCTGGTACCAAACTTGTGCTTTGACATTTCGTCCTGTCGTGGAATCTTTGCTGACAAATATTTCCCATGCTTTTATAAAACCACAGCATTTGAATTGGTATTGGTCTTTTAAATTTAGAACTGCATTCACTTTGAGAGAAAAATCAAGAACTATATATATCAAAGGTAAATTGATAATTTCAAATCAATGAACTTTTACTCAATGATTCAATATGTGGTGGCATCTACTATTACAGGAATGTAATGTTTTTTTCTTTATTCAATATTTTCGTTTATTATTGTACCTATAGACAAATGGAAATATGGAATATAATACATCAACGAAAATGAAGTAAAAAAAAGAGAGATTGGCAATACAACAGGGTTTCGTGTGTACTAGTTACATATTATTCGAACAGTTGTTTTGTGCTCTACACGAAACCGGTATTGATTGGATGTATGACAAAATTTTGTTTTATATTCTCCTACTTGGAATGAACACAAAATCATTAATTATCTATATAAAAGTTTAATTAAAAGATACTTAAAATCTAAAAAAAAAAAAAAAATGCAACGGGTAATGCAAAATTGAAGCGAAATCGACATCACGGAACACGAATATATAGGAGAAATATGGTATGTATATAATAATTGTCTATGACATATGCATAATATAACAAAACAATTTAATAATCTGCCTACTGTCCTAGTCCAACACACTAACTTTGGTCTTTATGACTACGAATTATCACATATACGTCATAACAATGTAATTGTGGTAAACAGTATGCTCATGTATATCATCATAACATACAGTCACTGTCACATAGAATGAAATTGTCGTCAATACTATGCCAGCGGATTGTGGAGGATAGATAAAAAAGTATTACAATGTAACCTACCTAATCCGACACCTACGTATTCCAACGTCCTTCTTCAACCGACATATGTTCATTGTCCCAAAACATGCATATCTTTGCACAAACAAACCTGAGTATTCTCTAACATTGCTTAATCCGACATTTTATTCTTGTCCTCCAGGTATGTCGGATAAGACAGGTAGCACTGTAATGTATAATCGTTTACCTGTTACTTTACTATAATCATCTTTATCTTCATCCTCCGTTTTTGGTTCCCCTATATCATGTTCACTGGCACACTGGCCTTAAAATAATAATGATTTAGTAAAATTCAACAATGCATGTGTCCTTCATAAAGGTTAGTGCACGACATAATAACATAGAATTATCAGATAGAACAAGGTAACATCCGGTCTCATTTGGAAGCTCTCTAATTCTTGGTGATTCGAATGTCATGAAATGGCAATTTCTAATGGATATCTATGTGATATTTTCATTGATCGAAGTAGTTTTTTGTATTGATAACTTGAAAGTTGGTCAAATCTAAATATGGAATGCACGAAACAAAATAAAGGACCCCATATCCCATGACAGTCTGTTTAGCATCATTTCTATATAAATAATTAGCAGTTTAGAGTAGAACCTACATATTTACTAGTCAACAAAAGAAACGATACAAAGCAATGTGTTTTCCATACACGATAAAATTGAATACACTGTTCCGAGATAAATAAATGCCCAATTCGTTCAATTTTCACCGAGTTTTATTGTCTTATCAAAACCATTGATTTAATGCAAAAAAAAAACTTATTTTTGCTGAATTTTTGGTATTTCATTAATTGAATTTTACCAAAAATTCAAAAATCGATATTTGAACTTAAAACTTACTATGGGTCTGCTTAAAGTTTGGAATGCCTTTGCACATATTTTAAACAGATATATCATGTTAAGGAAGGGTATTTACGAAAAATACCATTCGACAGAATGTTCAATTTCACGAGCCGTAAGGCGAGGGAAATTCATTCTCAAGACTGGTATTTTTCGCAAATATCCCTCAAGAACATGCTATATCTGTTTAATTACACCGAATGTTAACTTTCAAAAACGCATTGATGATCGTGATGTTACAAGTCAGATAGAGTATTTTTTTGGCAAATACCACGGCAAAGAGGGTAAAAAAGGCATATCCGTTTTGCATATACCCCGATATTTATTTGATAACAGTAAATTGGTGAAAAATACACTGGCTACTAACCAATCAAAACTTAGGATTCTTACATAAGGAGTAATTAATATACTTTATTTCATCTTCGAAATTAAGTGCCAGAATTTTTTCATCATTTTCCGCACAATAAATTTGACACTTGTGTAAAAAAAAAGGCATTTTGTTACTTTCCAATTTGGTAAGGTTGTTTTAGTTATATGCATATGCTTTTTAATTGAATGTTTTTCGTTGGATAGTTTATCAGTTTTTCCTATTGAGTATATTTCACGATAAATTGTAGATCAAACTTGTGTATCATTTCTTTTGCCCTGACTAGTGCACATGCCTTAGAAGTATGATATATAAGTAGTATTAACAAATTTGAAAAGTCTCTATGTATTTTGTTGCCTTTATTCCTTTAAACATTAAACTATTACCCGAAAAATTATATTTCAACCTAAAGTATGCATTTAAATATCAAACCAATTGATAAGAAATTATTTGTGAGCAGAAACGCATTATTCAGTACTTAGCAAATGAAAATATTATATAATTTTGATATAAAGAAAATTCGTTGAAAATAATATTGAGAAGATCATAGCAACGGAGCTTTGAAAAAGTGTTTAACAGCCAGACAACATTACGAAGAAATGGCAAACCCTTCAATAACAGGCGAAACCAAGGTGATTCTGAGGGTCTGTTGTTCATTCTTAACTAGTCATAACCATCGTTTTATTTTAAGAATTTGTAATTTGTTGCTCATTCAATTTTGACAAATAACGGAACTAAACCAAAAAAATGTCCTAAACGATAAAATGAACATTAAAACAGGTATAACCCACCATTTATTTTTCGGAGTATGACTGTACAAAGTCAATAATATACTAGTTTATTTTAATAAGTAACGTATGTTGATATAGTTTAACGTTTGAATTTAACAGACTTAAGGAACTTCCAACTTTTTGAATTAACCTTGGAGCTCGATATTGTTTGTTGATACTTTTTGATTGCTATTGAGAACTGAAAATGAAATTGAAACTAAATTTTAAGGTCTTTGTTTTCGAGACTATGAAAATAAGTATTGGTATTCCGTTTTTTCTGGTATGGAATTTCTCCCTAATTTATCTTGTCTGTTACTTTCATTTTACGTAGCCAAATACACAAATGCATGTTCAAAAAGTAAAGAAATGAGAGGCGAAAGAAAGATGGTTCTTACTTCACACTTGGAACCCTGACAAAATATCTTCCAATTAGAAAATATCCTTCTATCAAAGAAATCATTATAGGAAATTCAAGCACTGGAATATTTCATCGAATGCTCCATATGAAGGCGCCGCTGACATGTTGCTACATGGACAAGGAAAGATTACAACTGGTAAAAAAAGTAAATCACTTGAGTCGTAGAGTTTAACAAAAACATAGTGAACATAAAAAACGTACTTTCAAATATCAAAATATTATTCTTGACTGATAATAAACACTACAAAGGACACACACAATTAAAAACGCAGAATACAGATCAATCTCCGTACAGCGCTCGTTTCCTTTCCGTATACTTAGTACATATTTAGTGTAGTGATACGTAGTAAGTACGGAACGGATGTGAGCTCTGCGCCGGAGATTGAATACAGATATAACACAACTTCTTCCTGCTAAAATATAATCTCGATATGAAAACCTTATTTTCTTCAAATAAAAAATTTACTGAATGTAGTCTATCCTTTTTTGTATTAAACGTTACGATAAACTTACTTTTTACTGAATGTAATCTAATAACTAACGTAAAGATAAAGTAAAATTTTAAATTCATCATCGTCCGATTTTGTATATCCATTTGCATTTTCTAACAGTTCCTTCCTCAACGATAATACAAATGTAAAAAGTATCGTTAATGAAGGGATGATTTAATGTGTGTACTGACTGTCGCCTTCCTATTATGATTATAATTTTTCAACTAGCTTCATTTGTATTTCATCAAAATTTAAAGTTTTCATATGATATGTTGTATAATAATTGTATTATACACATAATTCAATTTGAAGGAAATCAGTTTAGGCAGATCTGCTTTCATTACCAAATTATATTAATTTGTTAAAGTAAATAATTATAGTGCTCCACAATTCTTTTATCCTCTTTTTTTTAACAGTTTCTCTAATATGCGTTTAAAAGCTTTTTTCAGTTATAATGCGTTTTATGGTTTTTGAATTATGTGTGACTTTTTAATTTTTCGACAGTCTTTTTGTAAATATTCAATAGTGTAACTCGGTAATTTCGCTGCATTAGTGATTTATGGTGTACTTACACATGTTACAACACCCCTTAAATTCAGATCACAAAAAGCAGATGAAATGTAACGCGTTTCCACCTGCATAAGTTTATTTGTTGTATATCAAAACGAAGTTCTAAATAAAATATGTCAGAATATATTATATATGAAAACATGATTTATTGAAAGCGGGAAGTTGTCTCATTGGCTAGTTTATCTTTTTTGCTGTTCTGTTTGCCCGTTTATTTCTTCATTCATCTAGGCATACTGAACACAGTAGGTCCCAAGAAAAAAAAAAAGGATTCTTAATTTACTTCATGGTTCATTATGATGACTATGATTGACGGTTGCTGCATACCATAGAGATAATGAATCAAGGGTACATAATCTCAAAATAATTATCACTGAGTTTAACTCCCCATAAACAACAATACTTAAAACCTTCTAAACTACATAAAGTCAACCCTGGAGTTTCATTGTTTCATGTTGTAGTCTTATTTTTCTACAGGGTGTTGTAACCTTTTATTACCGTGGCAATATATCGACCCTTACCGAACGTGGCTGTTAATCAATACATCCCCAACAACTGAATGGACGTCTCACTTTAGCAAGTCTTAAACTGCTGGTCGAAAGGAGACCAAACGTAAACATATTTTGGTTTCTAGTCACCCTTTGGATCAATTGTTTTAAGTGGTAATATACAAATTTTGATTTATCTTTAGTTATCAATTACAGATTATTATTCTGTAACTGCAAGTAGTCCTATAATGATTCATGTTTCATTGTCATTTTGATTAGTTTCTTTTGTTTTCTATTCATACATCGGACTCAACCGAATTTTACTCTGCGTATTAATATGTGTTTGTTTTTCTACATTGACTAGAGGTATAAGGTGGGATAGAGATCTCACAAAACATTTTAACCCCGCCGCATTTATGCGCCTGTCTCAAATCAGAAGCCTCTGGCCTGTATTAGTCTCGTATGATTGTCTATTTTAATTCATTCATATATTCTGGCATTATGTATGACGTCCATTATCACTGAACTAGTAGACATTTTTGTTTAGGGGCCCACTGAATAACGTTTCTGGGTGTGGAATATTGACGACCCATATGCATTGGTGGCCTTCTGATGTTATTCGCTCTTTGGTCGGGTTGTTGTCCCTTTGGCACATTCCCTATTTCCATTTTCAATTTTAGAATTTAGGTAAACCTACATAGCAGAGACTTGTTAAAAAAACTCAAATAAAGATGACGTCATTATTTTCAACATATATTAAATTGCTAATGTGCTCTGTCTTTATGATTTTTTGTGCTTGTTTGTGCATATTTGTTTGTTTTTATAGTGATTAAGATTCTAACACAATATTAATTGTTGACTGATGTATCCCTTTTTTGACATTTTGAACTCCTAGTAATATGTCTGTTTGTTTTGTTCGCACATCGTTGTCAATATGATGAAATTTGAGCTATAAAACAGCATTCATCAACCATGTTTTGATTAAGAAAATGCCTTTATCATGTTTATTAAGTCAGGAATATGACAGTATTTATCCATTCGTTTGATGTGTTTGTGCTTTAGATTTTGCCATTTACTTAGGAACTTTCCTTTTTAAATTTTCCTCAGAGTTCAGTTTTTGATATTTAGCAACAATCCAACAGTTTTAAAAATATGTTCCTGTGCTGTTTTACAGTTCCAGTTATATCATCCGTAAATGTCTTGTCGCAATCAAGACTTCATTGAATACTGATAGAATACCTTGGTACTTAGTCTAAAAGATTCTCATGAAGAATGAAAAAGGTAGCTTTATCCTCTAATTTTACGATCCTCGATGTTAATATATATGTTGTCCCTCATTTAACATATCAAATTCAAATATACAGCTTGGCAAGGTGTGAAAGGCGGATACATAGTTCAATTTAAAATCCATTAATTTGAATCTGAATTCAAATGTTGATTTCAAACGACAAAACTGAGATAACTGTTCTTTTCTTGGTTTGGGAAGGAGATTCTTCTACAATATTTTATATCATATCATATTACTGAATACAGAAACATCGTCAATTCTACCAACACATGCATACCATTACTTTACTTAGTGGAAAATCAAAGAAACTTAGAAGACAAAAACTCTTTAACTTTGCAAAATACAATTTTCAAATTCCCCTTGATGTCCCCTCTTCATAATTATTACATCGTGTTATACAAGATAAGAATTAATTTAGTTTGTACGTTGGTCTAGTTTTTTATTTCGTTTTTATTTCCATTCATTCAATATGCTGATTTTTATTAACTTAACATTGCATTTTAAAAGTAAGAATTGTATTTCCCTCTTTTAACTCTACATCATTAAATATCTATCGTACCTTGAGCTCTGAATAGTTATTTGTCAACATGTTATAATTTTATATATTTTAATTTAATATATGCAAAACGAACGTTTATTATGCTAGTCTTAAGACATAAAAAAAAAATAAAAATAAGGAGATTTTTTAATATCAGGATAACGAAAGTTCAAGTATATCAGTTAGTGATAAATTTGTTTGTGCATTCCATGCTTGAATAATTCATATCTTATCAAACAAACATCACGAGATGAGTTGACTTTATATAGGAAAACTTTTTAATTTTCTTTTTCACATTCATTCTTCATAAGTTTTAGCTATAGACATGATAGATTGTTTACGCGGAACTTATTGTAATATTTCATGACTGAGAAATTATGAAAATTTCAAAAAACTATTCCACTTTTACTCAGATATCATAAAGAAACAGTTGTGCATTTAGCGGTGACTTATACAAAACAAAATGACATGTGAAATAACATTTCTTTACAATTCCCATCATACGTTTTTACCCCACACAACTAATTTGTAAATATTTGTCATTGCAATTTATTTATTTGCACTTCTCACCAAAGGTCTATTTTAAGAGTATTTTCATTTGTCACTAGTGATAACTATTTTCTTTAAATCTCAGGTATAAATTCTTTCTTTTATTCTAAACGCAGTCTATGGAAGGAGCGAATCGATATAAACTTTTCTTATATCAATGAGCGATATTGTCTTATATCAACGAGTTGTATTGTGGGAAATGTCAGACGAATGATGGCATTTGTACGATAAAAAGGCAGATTTCTCGGTATAAAGTAATGATTCTTTCTTAAAACAGGGTGACATTTAACACGACATACGTCTGCTGTATAATTTCCATGAATTATTTTATGTAATAACAAGCAAGGTGTATTTAAACAAGAAAATTGAATTGATGAATAAATGAAACATAAATGCAGGATTTATCATTTGTAGATGTACACATTCAATAAATATCATGTAGCAAATTCAGCGGAATGCAATTAAGATGAATGCAATTATTTGCTAGGCCAAAATCAACTATAAGTCAAAGATACTGCTATATTGTATTATATCAATGCGATGTTTGTCTTATATCATAGCAGTGTTTTTTTAATATCAAAAAATTATGAATGCGATACTTTTCTAATATAACTGCTATAGTTTTCTTATATAAAATGAATACGATGAAACATCACAATGCATGTCAAGAAAACCGCAAACATAATTCACAAACTTAGTTCATGACCGGCTTAATGTTTGAGGATCAATATCACTAAAATTTCGTATTTGTAACAAAATTAAAGCTTACATGAACTTATCATTTTGAAAATGTTGCTTGACCCTATTGATAGTTGAAAGTGTTAACAACCTGTTAAGTCTATTGTTTTCAATCACATGGTTTAACCGACTAATTCTTTTTGAAGTGATGATGCAATGGTGGAATTTAAATGTGGTTGTAAATATTCAACCAACTTATTAGATTCTGAAATAGGTCGAGTGACGGATCCAGGGAAAGGGGGGGGGGGGGGTCCGGGGTTTGGAAACCCCCTTTTTTTGACCGATCAATGCATTTGAATGAAGACATTAGTTTGGAATCCCCTTTTGAAAACGGCTGGATCCGACCTTGAGGTCACACTGCTATAGCCTAACCACATTGGTAATATCGAAATAGACAAAAGATATCATTACTAAAAAGAAAAAAAAATAACATTCATTCAAACAATCCAATCCAACACAGCTCCAAATTACAATGAATATTCAAATGGTAAAATAAATATTCCAAACAAATTAAAATGTACAAATGCTGATGTCTCGAACTTTGAAGATATAAAAAAATGTGGTATGATTGCCAATGAGACAACTGTCCACAAGAGACCAACATGACACAGACATTAACAACTATAGGTCACCGTACGACCTTTAAAAATGAGCCAAGCCCATATCGCATAGTCAGCTATAAAAGGCCCCGATAAGACAAGGTAAAACAATTCAACTAGAAAACTAACGGCCTTATTTATATAAGAAAATGAACGAAAAACAAATATGTAACACATAAACAAACGACAACCAATGAATTCTTACTTGGGACAGGCACACACATAAATAATGTGGCGGGGTTAAACATGTTAGCGGGATCCCAACCCTCCCCTAACCTGGAACAGTGGTATAACAGTACAACATAAGAACGAACTATAAAAATGATACCAACTGAGTAGCCTCGGATTATAAATTGAAATTGTTTATCCCAGGCAAAGATTACCTTAGCCGTATTTAGCACAACCTTTTGGAATTTTGGATCCTCAATGCTCTTCAACTTTGTACTTGTTTGGCTTTATTCATATTTTGATATGAGCGTCACTGATGAGTCTTATGGCGACGAAACGCGCGTCTGGCGTACTAAATTATAATCCTGGTACCTTTGATAACTATTGAACAACTTCAGATACAACGAAAATCAAAAATCTTGTCAAACAGAAAATGTATTTATTATTAACATAGAAAAAATATTGAGAAGGAAAACAATAATTATTTTTGGATATCAAAGACTTTACCCATTGGTAAATCGATATCTCTATAAACAAAATCAGCTCGCCGCGTGGACGCTCTTTTACATCGCGATGACCGTTAGAGCATTCCGATGTATTGTTGCCACAGAGATTTGACTTTCGTTTTTGACTAGTAACCGATCGTATAAATACGCGAACATTTCTTAGTGCAAAATAACAATCCGTATCGCTTGTTATAAATTCATTTCTTCAATGAATACTAAAAATAATGTTTAGAAAACAAATAAATAAGATATAAATGTCTGTTGACGTTGGAAATGTGTATATATCTTTTCTATATTTATAAATTAAGATCGTTCAGTGATGTTTATTTGGTATTTTTATTGTTCTTGTACCATCATAACTGTCGTTACCGTTAACGCTTTAGAAGTGTGCTAGTTCATATTGCACTTTACAAAACATTCAGCACCCAAATGACGTTTTTGGAGGACTGGAAAGCAGTTATTTATAAGGGAAAATTTTTAAAGATTTATGGATATAAGAAGATGGTGAATGAGTTCGAATGAGACAACTTTCCATCAAAGTAATAATTTGTTTCATGTAAACCATTATAGATCAAAGTAGGTCATTAAACACGGAGCCTTGGGTCACAGCGAACACCACGCTATATAGGAACAAAAAAAAAAAAAAAAAAAAAAAAAAAAAATACTAGTGTTAAACCATTCAAACAGGAAAACCAACGGTCTATTTTTTTTCTAAAAAAGGAAGTTCAAAAGTACAGGTCAGATTTTGTCGAATCATTCTGAACGAGGACAGCATGATTCATCTTTGTCACAAGTTAGTTTCATTGTTAATAAAAAAAAGTATTTAATGCGTGCATATAAGATATATATTATTTCGGTGCGTTCATTATAAAATTTTCTAAATGTTTATATGTGAACAATAATTTTGATACTCAGACATTGTTTATTTAACCCCATAGGTACTGACATTTTTAAGAGAGCCGTGGTGCAGTGGTTAGACACAATAGGTAAAATTGTCAAAATATGGGTACAGCAGTCAAATATTAATACTAATAAGTACTAATATTGATATAACAAAAACACCGCTATGATATTTTAAAAGTATCGCATTGATATTAGAACAAATAGCATTTGTATATTTATGTATATAAGAAAAATACAACACTTAAATTTTTACACGGACATAAACGTTTGCTTCTAACTAACTTCTGAATGTGTATTTAGACTCAATTGTTTTTTTTTATATTTGAACAATAAGATTTAAAGTTAGTATTTTCTTAATTTTTCGTTGCCGAAAACAACCTTTTCCGCATGGAATGTCTGCATATTTACAATTGATATTAGACAATATCGCTATGTGATATAAGAAAAGTTTTTATCGATTCGCTTCTTCCATAGACTGAAACTGTTTTCATCAGTTGAATGAGCATGATATAACAGCTATCTAAAGGTATAGAGTTTTAAAATAAAATACTGTCAGATCAAATAAAGGATGATTGTTTGAGTACACGTAATTTGTTTATTTAAAAAAAAATGATTTTACAAAAATTATAATGAACGTTATATACATTCGGTAGTTCATGTAATAAAAATAAAAATAAAAAAATGTGAAAAATTAAATATGTCTAGGATCAGAACTCTCATCATTATTGACAAAATCCATCGTGATTTTTATTCAATTTCTTTTTAATATTTTTGTTTTGTCACATTTACCAAATAATAAATAGCGCATAACGTGAAAATTGAAATACGGTTTGTGCGGAAGAGCTGATCAGATCTTGTTTAAATGTTTATAACATGACTTCATGTAATTATAAATTGGTTATGCTTTATAGAAGTGGAATTGTGTATTTTATTAAACATTTCAAACACTATAAATTATTAAGCTCTCAATAATTATAATTTGGTTCATTCAAATTAATTCATGAACAAAATTTTTATTTGTAGGTGTGTCTTTAAAAATATTGAACTGATTTGACGCTAGTATGCGGAAAAGAAAAATATATTGAATTGTTTCGAAAGAAAGCGCAAATATATAAGGTCTCTGGTGCAGTTAAAACAACTAAGTAATAAAAGCGGAAAGACTCAAAAAGCTAAAAAAAAGTTCTGGCGGTTAAACCCGGAAGTTAAATAATCCGACAGCGATGGGTTTGCAACAAAAAAGAGCACATTTCTACGCCTGCATCTGCAAAATCATTATATGTAATGTATAAATCATTTAAAAAAAATCAACAAATTGCTTTTTGAGTTGCAGGTGATATCTGCATACACTAAATCATTCAAGCACACGAACACAAGAAAGGCAAAACAAAATATTCCGGGACTAACAAAACCATTAGTTCAGAGAAATCAATTTTATTTTGCAAATGAAAGCATGGAACGTTTGTATGTCTATAACTCGTAGCTACAGTAAAGCTACGAAAGTATCATTAATTGATTATGTTTACACCATGGTAGAAGGTAAAATATGTCTTACAACAAAAACCATATTTAACACGCAAAATATAACCCCACTAGATTCAAAACACCTCAGGGAATATAGTTTTTACAAAAGAACAAACATTTACAAAAAATAATCTAAATATAAAACAAAGTGTGTTATGTAAAGAAGGAATACTCTGCATGTTTAATTGATTAAGTCAAGAAGAAATAATTCAATCATTTTCAGGTTTAGTACAATTTTTTTACATAAGTTATACAAATTGCTTGATATCAACATGATCAAGTAAATTCATAAAATGCTTAAATGTCACTGGCATTTTACAAAATGCCTAATATATATTAATCAAAGATACCCAAAAGTCCCTTTTTGTACTTGTGATAAATTGTACATTTTTGCAGTTGTTAATATTAATTGCAATGAAAAATACACAATATTATCATTTTGATTCTATGATTGTTGATATTAAAGGAAGAAACTCATCAATGATTCCAGACTAAATATTTGGAACAGAGGCAATAGAAGCAAAGCATCTTTGAAGTCAAAACAATTAAAAAGATGAAGACACACAAACTAAAGGCATATTTATATGGTGGTAGAAAAATCTAAATAGTTCGTATATTTTGTTAGACAATGAACAGTTATTAAAAATGAAATGAAAAGATAGAAAATTTGTATAAGGTTTTTCCATAGTAAACAATAACAAAATGAATAGATAACTAACAAAGAAGCATGATTTCAGAATTTGCTATATCTATATTTAACTGTTCTGTCACATCTAATATTATATATTCATTGCCGCTCATACCATTTCAATGGTTTCCAACTAGGAGTAGAAGAACCATTTGGTTGTCTCTGTTTTTGCTGGTTTACTGAAACATTCAATAACATAAAAACAAGATTACGGACAACTAATTTTGTAATAGTCATAGCTTTGTCAGCAGTAACATTTTAATGATGATATTCACATACTAAGTTTCAGAGCTTTCCCAGATAAAATCTCGTACCGAGCGTAGCTCTCTTTACATTCATGGATACAATTTGCAAATGACTGTGTATTGAATAGTACAGTAATAGTTTGTTTTAGTATTTTTTATTTTATCTATAAATGTTTGTTTATTTTTCGTTTAAAAGTGGCTAGAATGAGTAAATAGGTATTTTCGTGATTGTCGATATTCGATTTCGGTATAAGATACACATTGTCACTTATTCAAAGATATATTAGTTTGCAAGTTAAGCGGTTTTCTTCTGAAATAAACACCCTTAGAAATTAACATGATGCTTGCAGGTTGGTTATTGCATAAAATATTTGTAAACAATCCAGCAATACTCTCCCAAACTCTGAGATCTACGAAGTTTCTACTTACTTTCAGATGGTTCTTGAAGCTTTTCATGGTAGTCACCAGGTCTATAAACAATGCATTTGTATGTTAGAATTGTAATTTTTAATTATTTTCAACGGAGCCTAGAATCACATTCATTTTTCCCTTCTTTTGTCGACATCACTTGTAAACAGTCGTTTTGATCTGAAACCCCATTTAAGATGTACCAATAAATCGATGAGTCAAGACATTGAGAATAGTTGATTGCAGTCAAATAAGATTTGTCGTACCAAATTATCAGATCGGAAGCAGTGATGAGTTTATTTGTTTATAGAGGGTGAATTTAAGTAAGAGGCACATGTTGTAAATCTATGTTAAAATTATTAAGTCCCTCTTTGAAATATAAATTCAGATTACAAATTTTATAATCTCATGGACTATAAATTACTGAAAGGCCGGATGCGTCAACACAAAATGTATTAATCATCCCAATATCTGAAAGGAAAACCTTAAACGTAACCAACACAAACGAACGAAATTATCAACCAACGAAACTACAGTCATATTTGTTACTACGTTTAGACATTTCAAATGAAAAGAAATGATAGGTTAAGTTGGTTTTATAGCTATCCAAACCTCCTATTTGTATGTCAATTGTTTATAGTTTCGCCTAAAACTGACAGAGTCAACTAGAAAATGTGACATTGGAATTCAGCTGCCAAAAATGTGCACACCATCATTATAAATGTCAATCACATTTTTTTTTATCAATGTTGGTAATTTAGGAAACTGTATCATGTGTAAAAAGAATATGAAAAAGGATATTTATTTCACATGGTAAAATAGTAAAGGTATTTGACACGTTTTGTCTAGAATAATGGTTGACTTACCGCCCTCTCCATGTACAAGAAAATCCGTTTTTGTAACACATGTAGCACGGCAAAACCATAATTATAAGTCCAAGAAGACCAGCAATAATAACCCATGCTGGGTTAGAAGGGTATTCCCAAAAAGTGATAGGTCGTTCCGTTGTAGTTGTAGTGGTTGTAGTAGTTTGTGGTATAACGATGAAAACTGTTGCTGTCCCTTGCAGACTTCCAGTATCTGTTGCCTGAACAGTAAAGCTAATACTTGAACCATAACCATAACTTGTTAAAGAAGTCTTTAAGTACAAATCTCCATTTGCTTGAATTCCAAATGTTTCTGTCCCTAAGGCTGTTTGGTCAATGCTATAAATGAAATTTCCTGGAAAATGCATCAGTAAAGATGAAATACACCATAAAAAGAGTAAAAGGATTTAAAACTCATTATGGAAAACGTACTGACACTGACATGGCTTATATCGACTAAAAGACAAACAAGTCTACAAAACCAAACATAGGACACTACAGACTGTGCACCATGAAATCCACCAAAGCACTGGGGTTGTCGCAGGTGCTTCGGAAGGGAAAGCAGATTCAATATCACATGTGGTATCTGTCTAGTTGCTCATTTAAGTACAAACTTAGTGAAAAGCCTAAATTGGTATGTAATATTCGTGGAAAAAAGGAAAAGATGAAGAGACAAACAAAAGCTCAAAAGCACTTGATTGAACACTAACGATTGAGCAATAGGATTCTCGTCATAATCTGAGGTCTTCTCGATTGTCCAAGATGACTAAACAGCATCAGTGGTAATCGTTGTTTTGCTCATAGCATGTGCACATTCGGTGATAGTTCAAATTTGTAGACTTTTAAAATAAAAGAGAATGGCTTATGACCACGACAAATAGAAATAATGCATATTAAAATATACATGACATGATGGTCAACCTTATAATGATATATTTTGTATGTATATAAACTTTAATGGGGTGAATTCAACCTTACCACGAGGAGCAGTTTTTTTAATACCTTCCAGTTGAGCAGCAACCTTATACTTTTACATCATTAAAGGAAATGAAAGGCCCTGGTATATATTTTCATTTTAAGTTATATAATGTAAATACGATCATTTGTGGAATGTTAAACGTCATTTATTCTTAGGTGTGTAATTTTTCGAGGTATAAAAAAAGTCTTAATACAACAGGCATCCTTCAATGAGGTATCTTTACAGTTTTCATTCTTTTTATTTATCAATACATTAAAAAGATACGAAGGATTGTTAAAATCACTTACCAAAGGGTCCAGTATCGGCATCAGTTGCAATCGTGGAACCAAAGACAGAGTTAAGAGAATAGTTGATATCTAAGTAATACGTAAACAGATTATTGGAAAACCTTGGAGTGTTGTCATTTATGTTATTAACGGTTATGGTTAAAGATGCACTGTCTGTAAAAGAACCGTCTGACACAACCACTGTACAAATAAAGGATGTGGCAGAACCAGCAGCATCAACATCAATGTTAGTAGTAAGGCTTATGTATCCTGTTGTTGGGGCTATCGAAAAATATCCAACATTCGATGCACATGTCATTGAAAACTTATGAGTGTCACCATTATCCTCATCTTGAAAGAGGTAACTAGGATCAGCTAAAGTAGTACCAGCCTTAAAAAATGTTTGACATGTTATGAAGATATTTGTCGTGCTTGATATACTGAATATGCACTCTCCCTTAAGATTCTAGTGATCCATGTGATAGGAAAGCAAACTGAAGCAGCTGAATACTGTTATTGTCTTAATAGCGAATTACGTTTAACTTATCAGATATTTATAGGTTTCATAATTAGAATTGGATACCGCTTCATATCAACTCGAGTTATTTGATTTCAATATCATAATAAACAAGCATATGGCGAGTTTTTTTTTATTACCATTTAAGTTAATTAACGAAAACAAATGATATTCAATTATCAAGAGTTTTTCTTATGGTCAACACTCCTATAGTGTTAAATGAAAAATTCGGTGAATTTTTGTTCGAGTCTTTTGCACATAATAATATAACGTCATATATCTTTTTAGATGTTTTTCGGCGTGTAACTTGAATATCAGACAGTTTAAAATAAATTTGCAACGGGATAT
Organism: Mytilus galloprovincialis; assembly: GCA_037788925.1. Lineage (NCBI taxonomy): Eukaryota > Metazoa > Mollusca > Bivalvia > Mytilida > Mytilidae > Mytilus > Mytilus galloprovincialis. The sequence continues at coordinate 68,221,029 of CM075330.1, read as the reverse complement.
TCCGTTTAAATTACACATGTTCGTAGCTATAACTAAGAAAATGTCCCGATATTTTGCGTTATGTTATGTTATTTTATTCTTTGTCATAGTAATCAAAATTCCCAATTTAATTCATTAAGTTCAAATTGACGCCAGTAATGTGAAGATGTCACAAATATTCATTTATTCATTGACATTGTGAATTATTTAACAAAATAACAGATGAGATAAATTTAACAAATTGTCAATACTTGTCAATAATTGTAATATATTTTAGATTATGGTTTCTAATAGAAAGAAAGCATCTAAAGTTTAATACATACCACACCTTCATCAACACTTAGGGCATATGCCTTCTTTGTAAACACCGGAGCCTCGTTTTGATTGACTATACTTATAGATAGATTCTGAGATGCCGAATCTTTTGTGTCAGTAACTGTTATCGTAAAAGTGAAGGAAGTTGATGATACGCCCTCGAAATTAATATTTGTTGATGAAGATGTACTGAAAAGGCCATCTATAATTTTTCAAAAAGAGTAAGTTTATCAAAAAAAAAAATAGACATAATGAATAATTCATATTTGTTTTTGAAGTACATAAGTTTGTTTTGAACTGTGGTATACTACTGTTGGCTTTATTTATCGCATGCTGTAGCAATATTTTAACCAGGCAAGTGGTTTTCGATTTTCGGTTTCATTTGTTTAGGAAAAGGTTATACTTTGCATTATGAATTAAGAATCAAAATATACCTGCGTATTAAATAATAATCTTTATTTGTCATATAAGTAACATTATACTTGTGACATAAACAAAAGTAACTAGTATATTGATTTCACTGTTGGTTTGTTTTGAAAGTTTACATTATTTGCTGGTTTACATAGTTTCTGTTATATTTACTGGAAACGATATTACGATTTTTTATTAGATAGTAAACAGTTGTTAAGGGTAAAAACTACTGTAAGTTGTAAGATATAGTAGCCTGTTTCTGTACAATTACAGGAAGCAACGTTTTGACTTAAAATTTCTGTAAGTTATTCATGAAATCGTTTGTACTGGTCGCTCTTTTTATTTCATAAGACATAGCAAGAGACGCTTACATTTTCGACTCATACTATCTCGCTTTTGTAAGTTCATGCGAATAACTCATTTATTTTGTTAACTTGAATTGTCACCACTTAATTGACTTCCGTCCCCTCATAAAGAATATTATAATATAATAAATTTAAAATATCATAATAGGGGTTTCGAATAATGATATAGTTGCAACTGCGTGACGAGTTTAACGATTAACATGTCGGCTTAGTCATTATCTGCCATACAAAGATTATTACTCAAACTTCGTTTATTCTTACTTAAGGTTCATTTTCCGACAAAATACCATACACATCTCTTTATGCACCAGTTTTAAGCTTTCACTGAATTTGTCAGCTAGTAAAGTGATGCATTATCCAGGTATGTAAATAATTCTAAAGTTACATTGTTTCTCCTTAACTCAAATAACACAACACATTATTGTAGTAACTTACTTGAAGGATTGATATCGAAATACGACACCCCATCTGAGGGGAATGACGTCATTGTGTATGTGTGTGTATCTGCACCATCATTGTCTTGTATTGATACTTGAAAAATGCTCAAACCTAGAGCGGAATTTTCGGACACCACTAAGGCTGACGGTAGTGGTAGATTCTTTATAACAGGGACGTAGTTTATATCTGAAATAGGTCAATAAGGAATGTAAAGACACCAAATGTAATTTCAAGCTATATATAAGACATATCTCTTTAAACGTATAACTTAGAATAGTCCAATCCTTTCTATTTTAGATTGGTGTATTCTAGTAAAATGTTGGATATGTTAAAATTTATCATGAATGCTTTGTGTCCAGGAATATTTTTCTTTGTTTGTTACAACACCTGTATTTCTCTTTAATATAAACCACACTCTTGCATTGTCTTGGATATGTAATTACATAATCAAACATCGTTGTCAATATAATCGAATCTTATGCGACTGTCGTACAAATGAGAGGTTTAGCTAGCTATAAACCAGGTTTAATCCACCATTTTCTACATGAGAAAATGCCTGTTCCAAGTCAGTAATATGACAGTTATTATCCATTCGTTTGATGTGTTTGAGCTTTTGATTTCGCCATACAGCTATGCACGCTTATGGTTTTACATCTAGTCGGTATATGTTTGGTTTTGTAAACGATCATGCTATCATCAAGCTGTTTATGATATCGTTTGCATAGCAACTGATTGATGATTTATTTTTCAGCTTTGAGTATTTCCGATCCGCATATTGTTTCTTTTGTGCTTTTGTCTTCTTGTAAGTTGATTGTTTGTGATTCTTGTCGATCTGAACTGTCAGATACTTTTAACTTTTTTTAACGTGTGTGCTTATGTTATGCTATATCACCAATATCCACTGATGGGGTAATGTTTAGCCATCACATTATGTTAAAATTGGCCAAATTAAGTATACTAGTATACCTGTCCAAGTCAGGAGACAGTAATTTAGTGGTTGTCGTTGGTTGCTGCTTGTTATATTTGTTTTGACTTTTTTGTTTTTCGTACAAATTTGTCAGTTGTATTTCTATTTTTGAACACCGGTATACTACTTTTGCTTTTATTGAATTGTTTAACTTTTGGTCATAACATACCATTTATACTTTACTATTATATACTATCTATATAGTTGCTTACACTACTGACTTTGGTGTCTGGTCGATAGTTTTCTCATTGGCAATCATACCCATTGTTCTTCCAGAATATCGACACAAACAGTTTACAAAAGTTTACGAGATGGTATATCTCAACAAAGACGTCCAGTTAGAGGTGTCGTATTAAAAGCTTAGTACTTATCAAAACAATCTATATATTCTGGCTCCTTCACGGATATTTCTTTATATCGTTATTTCAACAATGGCGTTAAGTAATCAAGAAATGATTTTACCTAGCACATGAACTGTCAATGATCTAGGTCCCGTTGTCGACCTTCCGTCGGTTACATAAACATAAACGTCATAAGCTGGTATAAATTCACCTTCAATAGACCGCTTGAGCACTATTTCTCCAGCTATAAAATATTGAAAGAATAAAAAAACCTAATCAGTTAAATTTTACAATTTTGCAAATTTTGCGATAATATTAATATGAAAGAAATACTATTTTAACAGTTTTTCTTATAATTAAAAATTATGTTCCTTGTAAAATTTATAAAATATTATTCTTGGTTATAAAAAATTACAAATAGACAATAACCCATTTTCATATTACCAACTTTAACGTTAATATTTTTCGACAGGTTACCTTCTCTGTGGTAAGACATCCTGGTACTGAGTCAATCAAGAACAATGTAAATAAGTAAATTTAAGATTTGAATAGGTACAATTTTTAGGGAAAGTTAACTGTTTACATGATTTCTATACATTACTAAATCATCGGAAAATAGTGAATCCCCCCCCAAAAAAATTGCACCTATCATATATTTAATTTATTTTGTTGGCTGCTTGTAATTGACCGAGTACCAGGATGTCCTACCATAGAATATGTAACCTGTCGAATACTTGTAGAACCAAGAGTCAAAAGTCGGTAAATGAAAATGGTCTATAATTCATTTTTTACATTAAAAAAATAATCTTACAGTGATATATTTCAAATGGACAGTTGGTTGACGGTACACAAAACATTGAGAACTCCACCTGGTCATTTTCTGGGTCAGATATATCAACGTCGAAGACAATTTGTCCAATATAAGTTGCAATACTCGACACTGATGTTATATCTAAAAAATAAACAAAGTCAATTAGATTTCATTAAAGTTAATTTACAAATAAAAATCTAGTTTTTTAAGGTTAAGCACTTTACATTAACAATCGGCTTTGCAGTGGATACAAGTATGTGTCTCTCTTACTCAAATCTTCTTCATTCGCTGTTTAAATCTAGCGATTTTGACCTTTATTTGCATCAGTGTAATTAACATGAACTATCGTATCAAAAACTTTAAAAAATCAGCACACTAAAATATTCTAACTCTGTACTATTGTTCTCAATAAAGTAATCCCAACAAAGTAATAACAGTTAACTGCTAGTAGTCTGTTGTTATTTATGTATTATTGTCATTTTGTTTATTTTCTTTGGTTACATCTTCTGACATCAGATTCGGACTTCTCTTGAACTGAATTTTAATGTGCGTATTGTTATGCGTTTACTTTTCTACATTGGTTAGAGGTATAGGGGGAGGGTTGAGATCTCACAAACATGTTTAACCCCGCCGCATTTTTGCGCCTGTCCTAAGTCAGGAGCCTCTGGCCTTTGTTAGTCTTGTATTATTTTAATTTTAGTTTCTTGTGTACAATTTGGAAATTAGTATGGCGTTCATTATCACTGGACTAGTATATAATTGTTTAGGGGCCAGCTGAAGGACGCCTCCGGGTGCGGGAATTTCTCGCTACATTGAAGACCTGTTGGTGACTCTCTGCTGTTGTTTTTTATTTGGTCGGGTTGTTGTCTCTTTGACACATTCCCCATTTCCATTCTCAATTTTATACAGTATCGATGGCAGTACAAGATTGTTTTTATTATCAGTTACAAAGTTTCAAAGCATTTTACTTTTTAATCACTTGACTCAAATATATGCTTAAAAACTTACTTTGAAGGTTTAAAAATACAGGTGGCTTGTTACGTAAAACGTTCATGAAGAAGACACTGGAATCGGGGCGTCGACCGTCACTACACTGGATATCAATTCTGTAAGTTCTTACCAGATCATATTGAAGACTGGGGTTTGATTGCAAAATTATATTAAATTCTGCAAGAAGAAGGTTTTGCACATACATACCACATCTTCCTATATCTATTGCACATACATCCGCCTTTTGTACAAAACTGTTATCTACTCTTTGGTCGGGTTGTTGTTTATTTGACATATTCCACATTTCCATTCTCAATTATAGTATTTAACTTATGTCACGAAAAACAATCATTTATATGTTACTTTGCTGTACACGATATGTGTACATATTTTAGAGAAACACGTACAAGCGACATAATAATTTACATTATATGTAAAAAACGAACTTAAGGATTTGATACATGCGTAACGGTATGAAAGTTGTAAAAAATCGGTTAATTTGAAATGGAATAACATTTCTTTTTTTTTTTCTAGAAAGGAGAACAGTGATTGACGAAAATAAGACATCAGCCAAGCGATGCAAAACACTAAAGACTTCTTGATCATGTTAATGACAATATTATTTTCGTATGTCAGACAACAACAGTGTTTCGACATATATAAGTGTATATTTTATGCTAACCTTTTTTTGTAATATGTCGTTCAATTTTTTGTTTTTTTCTATTTTAGACTAAAGTCCCCTAAATAAAAGATGACAGTTAAAACTGTTTTTGAATATTTTGTCAAATTTAAGCTATGTTTGTGAAGGCGGAGAACTATTGCTAAACGAAATACAAAGCTAAATAGTATAAAGACGTAGAAAGCTATTAATTAATGTATTCTATATTTCAGTATAATACTTCACAGCCGCAGAGAATTAATGATGAATTCTATGTACGCAAACATGATGTAGTTACAGAAAAAAGGATAAATAGAATCGTTAGTAACATATAATTCTAACCAAATCTTGCAACTGCAAAGACCATTTATGGAATTCTATCCACCTACAAGACAATTGTCAAGAGATGCGAAAGATAATTCCATATTTTAACATTATTTAATATAATTTCAAATAAAATAATGTAACTTGTAACATTGAAAAATACGAGGATTACCGTTTGGAAGAGAACAAAATATCCTTCTAGAAAAGGAAATAAGCTTTTTAATATCAATCTTCGTTTTCACATATACCGTTTAATCCATAAAAATGTTACTTACGATTAAAGTTGGTGGATGGCTTCATGAATATAATATTTGTATTGGGAGTAATTGCTGTTACAGAACACGTTACTGCAGTGTTTTCTGGGTCAGTCACAGAAAATGTGTAAAGTGTTGTCTCTACGACAACGTCTTCTTGTATATCGGTAGCTCTGGGAAGTCCGTTTATTGAAGGAGGCTGAAAGTACAAAAAATAGATTTATTTTATGCTATAAGTCTACTGGCAAATAATTCATGCTTTATCAGGACAATATTTTGGACAATCAACAAAGGACCCGTTTGGCATGATATGAAGATAGCTTGTTCACATTTATTTTTTCTAAAAGTTGTAGATATTTAAAAATAAATTATCTTTGCATGTACAAATTGATATAACAAGAAACACTTATTGTTGAAGGCCGTACGGTGACATATAGTTGTAAATATCTGTGTCATTCGGTCTCTTGAGAAGAGTTGTGTCATTGACAATAACACCACAACTTCTTTTTTATACTCACCTCATTTCTAATAAGATATACCGTATACACACCCGCTGTGTCATCATACGTATCAGTGCAAGATAAGTCTAACACATATGCATTTTGTGCGTCGTAATCTAATGATGCACCGGTCGAGAGGAATATTCCAAATTCTGAAGTACATACAAAGCAGTTGAAAACACAAGGAATCTAAGAATTCAAGTGTTACAAACATTATTTTGTCAAAGCTAATATCAAAACAATAGGAAAACTAAACAAAATGGTAAAATCAAACATGAACATTAATGAATATTTGAATGAGATGGTGTTGCCAAATATGATCTTGATTCAGGAGTATGAAGCTTAGATTTGTAAAAAAAAAAAATTACAACTTGGCGGAACATATAAATGAACAGAAATGAAGATTAAACGTCAATGCTACAACATGATTGCAACGCAAAAAGAAAACCAAAACAAACCCAAACAACAAACTATGTTTAACAAATTATATTATACGTGTATGTCTATTGAGTTTACCAAGCAATACATCGTCCTGAATTATGGCAATTTCATATTCTTGTACCATTAAAGACACGCCGCATATATATATAAGCTAGACACACACGTACATAACGGGGAGACAATATGAACTCATATAGATAGTACTTATCTTTAATAGAAGGTTTTCAGGATGACAAATGCAAATAAAAAAAGAGAAACATACGTAAAGTTTAATACTGTCATGATGTTAAATAATGGTCGTGTCAGGTCTTCAAGGAACATTATGGTGATACAACTTACTTGTACTGCCGGAAATACGTTTGATTTCAAATGGAACTCCGGTAAACAACGGTTTACAGGTTGTCGGCTGTGTGTCCGTGACATCAAGAGTATGAAGTAAGGTCTCTGCTGATAAGTCCTCTGATATAGTGGTTGAACTACTGGTAGCCAAACTTGTAATAACTGGTGGCTGCAACATCAAATGTTACTTATTCAAGGTGATGAGATTATAGCAACTTTTTGAATGGTACAACCTCCTCTTTCGTCCGCTCTCTATACATTTATAATCCAAAAATTTATTCATATTGCATGCCTTAATGTGAATTTGTTAAATCTATCCTCCCAGTTTCTACGGTATGCGTTTTAGTGTTATGTCTATGCATTCCCTAGAATGTCTATTTGGGAACTTTTATGTTTCCATTTTGGAGGAATAAAGATTTTGTGTAATGTGAGTTTGTTAAAAAAAACTAAAAATATTCAGGACATCGTTGGTTTATGTCCTTTATGGTACGTTCCCGTTTTATGGTTTGTTGATCCACCAATATTAGTTCTATGTTGCAAAAATAGAAGCTGTTCTACAAAGTTTTGTTATTCAATCCACTTAGTTTTATTTAAAGTTTTTTCGATAAATAAGTACTTCTATGTATTTTGGACGAACGTTCCAGGACAGGAAAATAATAAAAGCTGTCAACTGTCTTAACTCCTTCAGAAAACTAGGTATTGATGCTCTAAGATTTACCATGCTTAACCGAATCAATTTCTTGGTGCGCAATAAAATCTAGGTATTTAAAACATCACGTACTATATTGTTCTGTTTTAAATGCAGTAAATTATTCGATTATTCTTACATCATTCTCCACCCGTATCGTCAGAATGCCTGACGACCATCGTGCACATGGATCAGTTACAGTAAAGGTCATCGAATGATCTCCAGGGGAAAGAGACACACCAGACTTAATTTTAACTTCCACTGTTTGTCATAAAAAGAAGAAACAATATGTACTTAAGATTGAAAGAAGTATAATTTTCCCGGATGTTCAGACAATTGAATTGTGATATATCAACGGCTTTTATACATAATTATACCTATTCTATGCACTTTAAGCCTAATTAAGATTAAACATCTCGTCGGGTTTTCTGATTGTTTTTCAAAGTGATGTCTTTTGTTGTTTGTAAGTTTGCCTAGATAATGGTGCTTTTTCTTTGATTTAATTGGCCAATTCCTAGCTTTTATATTTCTTTTTTTGGTTTGTTTAATCTGGTTTTGACCATCTATGATTTCGGAAATAACATTTTATGATCAGTCAATTAACATAAAATGACCACACATATAAGTAAGCTTCTGAATTAACAGTTTTCCTTTGAAAACACATACTTAAAATGAAATGCATGTACTGACAGAATGCTCAATAATAGATTTAATAATGATATTAAAGTCTTACAAGTATTAAGGTCAAGTTCAAAGAAAGCTGCAGCAGATCCAGAGCTTGCTGAATGTGCTATAGTCAAAAGTCCAGCATCTTCAATATCACTGTCAATCGCAGCGACAGTAAACAGAACAGTTCCAGCTACTGCATTGTTACTTATTGCAACAGTATCATCTAGGTTTGTGAAAGTTGGTATTTGACCTAAGAAAAGATTACCCAATTAAAGAGCAATACACAAAATAAATAAAACTGTAATTAAGTAGTTGTCGTATGTTGCTGTGTCAAATATTTGTTTTTGTTCAATTTTTTGTACATAAATTAGGCCGTTAATTTTTTTCGTTTGAATTGTTTTTCATTTGTCGCTTCAATTACTTTTATAGCTGACTATGCGGTTTTGGCTCTGTTCATTGATGAAGGCCGTGCAGTGACATTTAATTGTATAACATCTGTGTAATTTAGTCGGTGGTGAAGAGTTGCCTTATTGGCAATGATACCACATCTTCTTTTTTATATTGAGTATACAATGATAATACTGTTTAAAGAATAGGTGCAGTGTCTAAACCATTAGTTCGTTAAGAGCTCGGATGTCTTAAGAAATGTTGGAAATGTTATTGGTTAATGAGAGGCTGATCATGAAGATATCAGAAGGATAATCAAATTATAAGTCAAAGGGAGACCACCAGTACAATTGCAGAAAACGGCAACAATACTAAGAACAGGCTACATGACAGTTCTTTAACCGTTGGTGATCTCATGTGTTCCTGATGTTAGTGCAACACCTGCAAATTGTGTGAATAGGTAAATTTAGCTTTGATTTCTAATGTTTTCAATAATAGAGGATCTCCGACGTGGTACATAAGAATATTTCCGGAAATTCTAATGTATACATTTGTGAAAATTCCAACAACAAGATGAAAATCCTATTACCTTGTTTGAAAATAAATATTCACGTATACGTTTTTTGTTGACTGTCCTTAATCATTTCTGAAAATGCACATCTGAATCATGGTAGAAATATACAGGTATAACTTAATTCATACTGTCTATCTTAGGCATACAATTGTGTATACAGAAACATTTATTACTAAAAATATTTTTGGTTTGTGGTATTTTTAATTATACCCGGATAACAATAAAACAGGCTTTTCAAAACAATGTGGTTTATAGTAGATATTTGAAACTAACCTTATTGTTAAATTTATGAAGCGAATTTCATCCGTATTTGTGTTAAATTATGGATATGTCACGATATTCTCGATACTCACTGTTATAGAATTTAGATCATTTGTTGTTATGCCATCGTAAAATATGTGTTGTTTAAAATTAAAAAAAAAAAAAAAACCAAACTTATAATATCGTCTACAAATGTACTTTACTTTGATTCTGTAGAATTGAACTGATAAGCTTGTGGACTTAAAATTTTGCCGGAAATTTTTACTCAAACTAACAGGGTAAAAATAAAACCTTTCACATATTTGTCATATTTGTAAAGGTAGAAATATCTTATTTTAAAAGTTATCCCATCGGCTTATTTGTTTCATGATATGTTTAGGTGACGAGATGAAGAAATGTACACAATTATCATCTAATCTATCTATTATGCTTTGTATTAATTCCACCGTTGTATCTAGTGAGTTACGGTATTCATCTTCTAATATTATTTCTACAAAGTATATTCGTTTGTGTGTCTCAACGGTGACATCAGAAGAAAAAACAGTTGACGTTATATTTGAATTTTTACCCAATAAAAGCAATGAAAAACTGATATCGAACAAACCCAACATTGACTTTTTGAAGGAATACAATTGTGCTGAGGATTAGGGTTCAATTCTAACAACTTTAATAAATCCTTGGCTCTCGGTCATAAAACTTTACTCAGTACTCCGAGTACAAAGTACGTGTTCGAAACACAAAATCCAGTATTTTGATTGGTTGATTCTTGAGTCTTGAGTACAAAAATCGTGCTCGAAAGTTTTATGACCGCAAGGCCTTATCTACAGTGACTTTATAAATTAAGTGTACTTGGAGTTACTCTTGCGTGAATTGCATGGTCTCTGTTGTTGCCACTAGTTGCTGCACCCCAGTCAAACGTTGTCTCGTCCGTATCAAATTTAGCTGTTCTGTAGTCATCTCCATCATCGTATGTGATAACAAATCCATCATATTCATAACTAACAAATAACAAATTGAAAAAATAAAAATATGTTTCTTTAAATCTTTATTGAATCTATATAGTAAATATGTCTATATCTTAAAAAAAAACACACAAGAGGTCTGATTCTCGTATGTTTCTGAAATAAATAGGATAAAGTCATGATGTTTTGTAAATGACCGATACTTTTATTTAGTCCGTTTATTTTTCTTTGATATGAGAAAAATTCCTTAATTGATTTCTTTTCAAATCAACATTTTTATGTTGATGTACGTTAATATGTAATGAACTCAATTTCATAATTTTTGGTATTTACTAAAAGTTACAAATTAGTTCTCTATGCTAATTCTATGGAATAAATGCAAGTATAAACAGTCTAACAGACTTCCGATTAAAACAATAACAACATACATGTGCGTTTTATATCTATTTTTTTGTACCACATGTCTTATCAAATCGATCATCACTTTTTTACTTTTAATTTTTGATTTTATATTTATTTTTTTGTATTTTTTTGTATTTGTCTAGATGAAACATGTGAAATTAAATAAAACAGTATAAGTATATTGATTTTATATCTGTTTATAAGTAAATATGTTGCTCAGTCTTTGTTTATTTTCGACTTATGAGTTTGCATGTCACTTTGGTATATTTCACCACTCTCTTAAGGTGGTACCTAACACTACAGGGAGATAACTCTGTAAAATCAGCTAAACGTTTTAATTACGTTGTGTTGTAAAGGGAATATAAGCTTCTCAATGATCAAAATAAGTGTTTGTCAAACTGCTATATAACCAGTGTAATTTTTCTGACAAAACGGTTGGTTCAAAATGTTTGAAATTTTTATATTTTTGTTAAAGGGTTAAAGTAAATACTTTGACAAAATTTTATGAATATTAAACGAGCCAAATTAATTTTAGTGAAAGTGTTGGGTACCACCTTAAACATAGATAAGTGATTATCGGGTGAATATTATCATACTAATACTTATTTAACTGGTATACCGAAAAAGGTCAACGTATGAACCAGAACAGACCTAGGAATTCGTTATGCATATGGACAATGAAGGTGCTGACAAAGTAACAGAAACAATTTAATATGTAAACAAAATAAGTAAATTGTTAATAATAAAAAAAAAACGCAGATATAAATCACAATCCCTCTTAAAATTTCAAAATCCTTGTTTTGAAATAATTCGTAGCCATAAAATGAAGATAGAGTAGCAGAACAACATTTCAGACGAGGGGAAGCAAAACAATATTTAAGTCGAAAGGAAGCAAAACCATATTTCAATCCCCGGGAGGCAATACCAGACATGAGCGGCGGGAACCAAACTAGAATGAGTCTCGGATAGACCAAGCCAGTCAGACAATATTTCATCGATTCCGAATCGATTACATGGAAACAAAAGCGTAATGACAAAAAATATTATTTCAATTAAAGCAATTATAACTCAAATGAAAACCTCTATCGACCAACCCAGACACGATGATTTCGGACTTTAGCGATGTTTAGTGAGCTAAGTTTGCTATAAATCAGATTATAACATGTATAACGATAAGAAGAAATAAGCGTAAAATGATTATAAACAGATACAAAATTTAAATACATTGTTGGATAAATGTGGTAATATACAATATACCTGAAGAATTGACAAAGTATGAAAACTTGGTTTTCTCAAAATATGACAAAGTTAGCATTTGACAAACACTTGCAGTCTTAAGATACTATTAACTATTAAAAAGAATATATTCGATGAAAGGTGTTAAAGCTGGAGCAATCTTATCGCTGCACATACACAAACTGTTAGATCCAACATCTTGTTTCACAGTTGCTTTAGACTTATCAATTTTTAGATACCTTTTTACATCTATGATATACTCAATTCCAGTATTGTAAATTTGGCTCTCTAGCATTATCTAAAAAGAGAGGCGAAAGATACCAAAGAGACATTCAAGTCGAAAATGAACTGACAACGCCATGGATAAAAATGAAAAAGACCAAGAGATAAACAATAGACTTAGTACACAAAACAACATAGAAAACTGGAGACTGAGTAAAACGAACACCACCAAAAACTGTGGGTGATCTCAGGTGCTCCGGAAAGGTAAGGAAATTCTGCTCCATGTGTGGCACCCGTCATGTTGCTCATGTTAGTACGTACAACTTTGCATCAGTTAAGAACAACAATATTTGGAACTACATTATCATAACATTTACCTTTGCCAATCATACCTTCGACAATCTTTCTAAAATGTTATTTAAATGTATACGCTTTATTGATATGTCTTTTATAACCCTTTTTTACATTGTTATCATCTTTAATTTTCTCGCTTGAATAAGATATAACGTCCGGGCTTTCCAATGATACATAAACGTACGTAAACTTTCTGTTAATTCACTGTTTATTAAAAGTTCAAAGAGTGAATATTATAAAAAAAAAACAATTTGTTTGAGACCTCTTAACATTATATATACATACAAGCCAATGTAATCGTCAAGCAAGGCACGTATTCTAGATCCATCTGGAATTGGTATTACATTCGTTTGTCTATCTGTATAAAGCACACATACATGAATTCAAGTTAGAACAATACAAACTCCGTTAAACATTGTCTCATGAAACGTTGATGGATTCATCAGCGATCTTAATAATATGTGTTTTAGAAATACTCGAAACAAATATGAAAGTTAGGAGTTAGAATGATTAAGAATGAATATGGAATTGACGCTGACGAAATAACCAATATACAATATGATTGGCTGCACACGTTGTCGTTTGCAGATGTCACGTGCGTCCGGTATGCACACCTTTAATCATTGTTTCTACGATGAGTTTGTGATATTTATCAATAAACCTGAAATCATACTATATAAAAACATGACCGATAATTGAATGTTAGCCCTATATTTCAGATTTCTAGCAGCAAACAATGTTTACAGAAATACAGCAACAATGATTCTGTAACAATCACAATTGGGCGGCTTACTTTAGTCACAACGAAATAAAGTTTCAATAATGATAATATTAAGACTATAAGTTATCACAATAAAACCACAAAACCGTCCTTTTTTAACAAAGAAAAAAGAAGTTTAGGTTTATCATCTATGTGTATAGAGTTGGGTATTCTATAGGCCTGAGTAATTGAAGAATAAGGATAAAAATGTTATAATGTTGATTGCAATACTGATGCATATAAGTTAAAATATCAATTTCAGGAAGAACGATTGTTTTTACACTCAAGACCAAATGGTTGCTAAGTCAAAAATTAACCCATTGACGAGCATTGAACTTGTATCATATGTCCTGCCTGTAAATACTCGGCTAGTCAGGACTTGACACGAATATCAATTATCTGGTCATTTTTCTTATAAATTAACTGTTTGCAAAAGTATGAATTATTTAAAATATTTAGAATTTTCTTATCCCTGGCATATAGATTACCTGAGCCGTATTTGGCACAAATTTTAGGAATTTTGGGTCCTCAATGCTCTTCAACTTTATACTTGTTTGGCTTTCTAACTATTTTGATCTGAGCGTCACTTATGAGTCGTATTTAGACGAAACGCGCGACTTGTGTATCAAATGATAAGCCTGGTACTTTTGATAACTATTTACACCACTGTTTTGATGCCACTACTGATCGCCGTTTCGTCCCCGATGGTATCACCAGCCTAGTAGTCAGCACTTTAGTGTTGACATAAATATCAATCTTATGGTTTATTCAAAATACTAAGGATTTTCTTATCCCAGGCAAATATTACCTTAGCCGTATTTGGCACAACTTTCAGGAATTTTGGGTCCTCAATGCTCTTCAACTTTATACTTGTTTGGCTTTTTAACTATTCTGATCTGATCTGAGATTGGTGTGGACATGAATATCAATTATATATTAATTTCTTATAAACTATATGTTTCAAAAGTATGAATTTTTCAAAATACTAAGGATTTACTTATCCCAGGAATAGATTACCTTAGCCGTATTTGGCATAACTTTTTGGAATTTTGGGTCCCCAATGCTCTTCACCTATATACTTGTTTGGCTTTCTAACTATTTTGATCTGAGCGTCACTGATGAGTCGTATTTAGACGAAACGCGCGTCTTGCGTATCAAATGATAAGCCTGGTACTTTTGATAACTATTTACACCACTGTTTGGATGCCACTGCTGATCACCGTTTCGTCCCCGATGGTATCACCAGCCCAGTAGTCAACACTGTTGTGTTTAAAAGAAATATCCATTATATGATCATTTTTTTGGAAAATTAGGACATGTGTGTTTAGAACAACTTTCGTGTTTTAGCTCGCGACCTAAGGACAAGGAAGCCAAAGGTAAACATCATTTGATTACTCAAAAGGAACAGAGCCTTTGAAGAACCGACTTCATTTTATTTTTTTTGAATAATCTTTTCTTTTACTAAATTAATGGTGTGATCCAGTTGATACCTAAATTAGAGTAAAATGTGTTTAGATACTGAAAACATACTAACACTACAACAATGACAACTTGTTTAATGGAATCATTATGAGATATTTTCATTGAATCATTTTTTCTGCTTATCACATGAATCCAATCAAAAGTTGCCCCAATAACTGAACGAATTGTACTAGGGTGTTAATCACAAGTGTAACGTATTAGACTTTTGTCTAATCGCCAGATTATAATTTCAAAGATGTGTTCTCTAATGTTTCTTTGCTTTTAGTACCATAGTGCCTTTTAAAACACTTTAACATGATTCATGTACTATCCACCGGTACCCCTTATTGTACTTTTTCGTTGAAATTTAAAAATAAAATTAGTCAAAACAATAGAAAAAATCGATATCTTCCATTTTAAATAGTACTTACTAGTATCAAATATTTAAAATGCAACTATACGATCAGATCTTGATCAATATCTGCTGAACATTCTAAGTTTTATTATATGCATTGCATTTGAAAAGCCGGAATTTTGTGTATACGTCTTAATATATGACATAAATCCCTACACGCTCTTAACAAAATCTAGAACAAATAACGTCGGTAGTATTGCTGCTATTCTTTTCAAAGTAACTGAAAGGTCTTCAGTAACTTGAGTAAAGACTGAAACCTTTAAAAGCTTAAAACAGTCTTAAGCAGCTGTTTGACTGGTATAAGTCGGTTCACCAGTGCATTAAGACTGGTATTGTTTATTCTTTATGTGATTGTATACATGCACAGCCAAAAAAAAAAAATCTAAAAAATCAGACAAAAGAACAAAAAGTGCTGTTCTTCCTCTTTCAACACGGAGCAACAAAATACATTCTAACCTTACTGTAATTTAAGACGGCCCCTAGCACCGTCATTAGCGGAATTCTTTGCAAAAAATAATTCGAATAAACTTTGTAAGATATAACACCACCTGATCGGGCCAGGTAAAAAAGGAACATACTTGAAAGTTGTACATTTAAAAAAAAGCAAAAAAAAAAAGCAAACAAACTAATTGCACATAGATGTAAATGTCAAAGTATGTTGAATATATTTTATTTATTTAAGTAACAATTGTAAGGTGAAAGGCTGGTGATCCTTTTGACTCAGTCTGATAATTTTGAAAAAATCAGAAATATATGAATGAATTCTTAAATTGAGGGCATATATTGCTTGTTTCCCAGATATGAAGTACCTGATTAATGTATTCATTAACTCGCTAGGTCTGAAGTGTAATTAACGGTATATTGATCCGCCCCAAAAATGTTTGAAAATGAAAAAATTAACGTGGATAGGTATAGGGCCATGAATAGGTGGTGTGCATCTTATTAAAACGTTAATACACACACTGGTCTAAATTTGAGTGAATTACCTGGCACACATAAGAGAAGTTATTTAAATTTTAACTACACCATTTCTTTTTTAATAAAGAAGATTATGCTGCTCAACGTTGAGGACCTCAAAAAACGCGTAGCCTTACTATTTGCGGTGATGTCATTCTCTCCTCGCAAGTTCCATGAAGTCCCTGCATCATACCAAACTTGTACTTTCACATTTTTTGGTGTCACGACATCATTGCTGACATATATTTCCCATTCATATATAAAACCACAGCATCTGAATCTGTAATCGTTGTCCAAATTTAGAACTGCATTCACTATAATACACACAAAAAAAAAAACAACAAATAGGTACAATTGAACCTTACATTCTAATTGCATCCCCGTGATGTAATCTTACATTTAAAACAGTGTTATGACATATTATATTCTATTTACTATCCCTGCAAAGCTGTAAAAGTCTGAATTGACCTATATATGAACTCGACTGTACTGATTTTCACTCGACCAGTCTGAATTGGTCTTAATTTAAATCAATATTATTCGACACCAATCTTAACCAAACTCAACATTACTGATTTGTATTCGATCCTTATCTTTGTCATTGAAAAATCTGAACTATTACTCAACCAGTCTGAAACAGTCTTCAACCATTCTAGACCTGTACTCAATCAATAATTGACCAGTTCTCGACCTATTTTTCAGTCTATCTGTCTAAATCATACTCGATCAAAGTCTAAACAACACTCGACCAGTCTGAACCATACTTAACCAAATAACCTCTACTTTTTTAAAATTTTAACAGTTTACTTATATATAAAAAAAAGTACTACCATTATTATTTTTTTTATTAACCATGCCCACTTGAAAAAAGCGGTAATACAATTTTCCTGCCACGACAAACATCATCAAGAACTAATGAGAAATTTTTTTTAATTTCTTTTAACAAAAAACGTAATTTATTACATGTTTTTTAATCCAAATAGAAATTACTTTAAATTTCTAGCCAAGGGAAATAACTGTTGTTAAAAATAGTTTCGAAATTGATGAAATACAACAGATTGATACAGAAATAAGTCTAGGTTGGTTAAGACTCGTTGGAGTATGGTTCAGTCTGGTCGATTATAGTTCAGCCTTGGTCTATTATAGTTCAGCCTTGGTTGAGAATGGTTAAGACTTTGTCAAGTACGGTTCAGACACGTGTAAAATGGTTACGTACTAGTCGAGTAAAGGTCAAGTACAAGTTCAGACTATTAAGTACGGTTCAGACTATAGTCGAGTAATATTGAGTAGATTTCAGACCAATTCAGACTGGTCAAGTAAAAAAAGTACAGTCGAGTACAGATATAGGCCATTTCAGACTTTTACTTGTTTGTAGTGTATAAAGTCGTATATTTCTCTTTCCGTATAGCTACTGTTCATCAAGTCATTGGACATGTTTCTAATTACATTATCGTTAAGCTAGGTATTTTCGATTTCATAAATTTTTATATAAATGTTGATCTTGGTATAGTGAGGTGACACATCAAGAAAAGGGATTAATTTGCAAAGGCATTACATTAACCTTACTTTTTTGCCTAGTCGTAGCCAATTCCAACGCCGCAGTTAACATAATATGGAAAGAAAATGACATGTTGATGTTTTCATTCAAAAAGCAGCTCGACAAAATATTTACTTTTGTTTCTTTTTTTATAATCCTCAAACTTGATTAAGTGTTTGGTAAAGCTATAATTCCTTCTACTTGGTCTTATTGTTTTTCGTTTTCACAGTTTTAAGAATATGCACTCTGTTTTGTTTCCACTGAGTGGTGACAACATTTGTAAATTTAAATAACATCGATATCTTCTTAATTGTTTGTGTTAAAAAGTAATAAAAGTAATACTTTATTTGGCAAAGTTATAGACCAATCCGACTCAGTTTTTCATGCAAATTCACGTTTTTCGACATATTTTTGATATACATTATAATTAAGTGAATTTCCGAATTTATTTCTTTTACCGGATACGAAGTATGTTTATTTTTTATTGACGAATCATTCAGGACTGAATCATACCATTGTTCGTGTTTGTGTCAATGAAATATGTTAGAATGGATATTTTCGTATCATTGGGTTTTTTTCTAAAGTTAAAAAAAAGATTTTTTTTCTAACGGTAAAAATCAAATTGGAGCATATGAGTGTTATTCCCGGATTAGATCTTCTTTTAGAATTCCACTAATACTGACATCTTTGGACAGAGGTAAAACAGTATACCCCCATTTTTTAAAGTGGTGGTATAACAAGGAACCCTTTAAAATTCTATGAATACAAAAAAAGATGATGTGTTTCAGCGAATCCATGAAGTTAGTATAGTTTGCCTGATGATGTTCATATATATATATAGGTATCATTGTCACAAATCATACATTAGTATGGTACGTTTAGAAAAGTTTACACACACAGCCTGACATTTAAGATGATCATACAGATACTTTTCATACTGATCATCAACCATGTTGTTCCTACATGTAGTTTGTTCTGACCAGATCAATGTCCACGCCTTTTGACTAGACCGCTAGTATTTTCTGTAAGCACAGATAGTAGAAACGCGACCAACTTCTACGATATACGGACACAGGGGAAGGACTCCAAAACATTAAAGAAATATCGGATAAAAAATGGCCTTTAGAAATAAAATCACTTCGTTTACAAGATTTGAAAACAAGGTCCTTAACTTTTTTGGATTCGAGCGTCACTGATGAGTCTTTTGTAGACGAAACGCGCGTCTGGCGTATATACAAAATTTAGTCCTGGTATCTATGATGAGTTTATTTACTACAAGACTTGAATGGTTATTTTTTTTAGCCAATTTGGTGACATCCATGAAGACTTGCTTGTTCACACAAAGCCTTTGTCATGTCTTTCCTTTTGGGAAAATAATGATGCATTCTACTTCACGAATTGAAAACAACGTTCGCTACAACCAAAATATACTGTACGTTAGAAAAACATTATGGAAAACCAATCATCATACAGAAAAAGAAACCGCAGGATGAATCGAACGTAGGGTTCTGTAGTTCAATCTGTATGAAGCCATTCAAGCAGCTAGCCATTTCAAATCTGGATAAATAATGTCAGAAATTGAAAATTTTATCGAGACAATAACTATAAATGAAGACCAAACATAACTTTTAGCCACTTCAACAGTTCTTAGTTTAATGTAGTCCTTAGATATATCAAACGGGACTTACCCAATACCTTCGTAATATCTATTTCATTTTTCACACAACACACTCCTTGCTTACCTAAGAAGTTTTTGTTGTGGATAGTTGATTCTTAAGCTTAAAATGGTGAGGGTAATGCTTCATAACATTCTAATGACAAGCTTAAGATATGAAAAATCTTGTCAATAGCCGATGTAAAGTTACATGTATATTAAGCAGCTTTTTATTTCATTGCATCATAAGTTGGAATTATAACTAAATCATGAGTTTGGATAACAAATAAAATTAACAATTAACATTTCGCTGGCTTTTGTGAATCATACTTGGAAGTATGAATATACAACACTAGCTTAGAATATTTGGAAATACTAGTAGGCAGAATTTAAAGATGTCATATTAAGAAACAAGGTACATGTATTTTCAGCAAAATGCAGAGCAAAAGTTAAATCAGCAATTGAATGCAGTTGCCCAACAATGAAAAGGGTCTATGGCAACCGTTTTATAGTCCAACTTTAATAGAATATGATGATTTCATGGGCTTTCATCTTTTATATAGCAACATATGGTTAGTAATAAACTTCAGCTGAGTTATATGACTTATGTTTTGACTCTGGAATGTATGTCCAAAATACAGTACACATATACTTATTTACTTAACACTGCCATATAAGGCTCATGGTTCCTTTATTTAAAGAATCTTTCAAATGATTCAAAGACATAAACTGTATAAAAAGTATTGTACCAAACTCATGGCTCATTTTTTGTCTCAACCAAAAGCACTGAAGGCATTGAAGATATATTTACTGTTTTTAAAGACAACACATTTGTTTAAAGAACTGAGAACATAAACCGGTTTTCTTCGATGGACCGTTGTCACCAAGACATTATTAAATCATGCAAGGCTAAAAAGCTTGAAAAAAAAGTTGAGTATGCTACAAACAGAATTTAGCTTGTACAAGTATTTCATCATGTGGAGAGTCTGCAGCATGTAGAAATCATGTTACTCAACAAGCAATTTCTTAGGAAGACGACGATGAAAACGATGTCTGATCGTAATATGTTAAGTCAGATATTGGGAAAAATATGTTTCATAAATATATTACAGTTGAACTCATGGAGGGTGGATACAGATTTGAATATGCGGAATGTTTAAACTCATGGATATACAAGGAGTAGCCCGGAGTACTTAAATGTTGTGCACTTTGCATGTTAAAGGACCTTGTAGCTTTCTGAGCGGTCTATATTAGACTGCTGATGTCACAATTCCTACACATAAATCGCATTAGTCATAACGAAAAGACACGCTTACCTATCAGTACTTCATTTACACTACTTTATTCAGTTACCTAGTGAAATAATTGTCGCTGGCAACCGGTATATATTTAAACAGAATCAAAATTACAATCGATTCTTTTACGAATGAATGCTTAAAATTCAGTATTAGACTTTTAAATGTACATTTTATGTAAAAGATAACAATTGAAAGCCAATTACTATTTCTCCGTTGACTTTTTCGTGTTGCCCCCCTAAATTTACCTAAGAAGTTGGAATTTTGTGATAACAAACTTTCAAATTGACTCAAAAATGAATTGCTATTGTTTATTCCTTCGTAAAAGGAGTAATGTTTTTCACAATTCAGATATTATTGTCTTACTTTTAATAACCCCATTTTAACACTAATGAATAGCTCAACTACCAAACGTTGGTCTCAAATTTTATTTAGCACTTGATGTATACTCAGAAATTTCTTCGATACATGTCCGAAAAGTAATTACCACGTACCCCTAGAATGTGAGAATATTTATGTTCCAAATAAATTGATTTGCACTCAATCAAAACGTATTTCACCTTCTATTTCAATAAAATAAAATAAATAAAGTAAATAAAAGATTAATTATTTGTTATATCAAGTTATTACCTGTACCACCTTCATAATCATCTTTTCTTTCATCCCTTGTTCTCCGTTCACCGATGATTGCATTTGTAGTACACTGACCTGAAATGAATAATAATTACATAACATGATGCAATGCATACAATTTACAAGAGTATTGTGCATCAAACATTGTCAAACTGCGATTTGTTTATTTCTGTCTAATTAAACTAGTTCGATGTATTTCTTTTGTAAAAATTTCTAAGAAACTGCTCCAATAAAAACGAAGGAAAATCATACAATGACTATGATTCTTTTTATTGCACAAAAAAATAAAAAATGAAAATAATGAAAACAGATAAATTGTTTACGATGTCTGTGTATGCCTTAACAGGCAAAACAAGATGAACCGTAAGACAATGCTCACTAAAACTACTCTTGTGATAATTATTCAGTAAACACATCTCATTATATAGTAGTCTGACAAATATGGCTTAATTGAGACACAATTTCAAGATTCGTATCTTCTGAGAAAGTAGCAATAACATTTTATATATGGCTTATATTCTTCAAAACATATTCGTATAATGAATGAAGAAACGCAATCACATGCACAATGCCTGCTTACGAAGCGTGCTATCAAATTTCTGGATTTCCTGTTTCGTAGTCCATCAAACGTGTTGAGAAGGACTTTACAATTCGGGTCATATACAATGACACACTTTCATTTTCATAACAGAAAGTTTAATCCTGTATAAATAAAGGCAACAGTAGTATACCGCTGTTCAGAACTCATAAATCCATGGACAAAAAACAAAATCGGGGTAACAAACTAAACTGAGGGAAACGCATTAAATATAAGAGGAGAACAACGACACAACATTAAAATGTAACACACAGAAACGGACTAGGCATTAGAAAAAATCCTATGAGAATAACAAATATAACATCAAAACCAAATACATGAATTTGGGATGATAAGTACCGTAACACGTCTTATAGTAATGTGAATAGATAATCTAGTGTACTAGTACAAGAACATGTTTTCTGGACTAAACCTTAATTGATGACAGTCACACGGAATTGTAATAAATGGACAATTTATAATGGGGGTTTGAAGTTGTTGGTAAATAAAAGATTACGCATGTATGTAAATAAAAATTTAGACAAACAGTCAGTTTGATTCATATATACCCGCAGTCTTTGATTTCAGGGAAATTATTACAACAAATCATTTCCCTAATTTCATAACAGACTCGAATTGACTGTTTTATTCTGAAAAAAAAAATGTAAAAACACGAAAACATGATTTCAGATAAATATATTGTGGCATTATCTTTAACTTAAAGAACGCATTCGATGATATTCAACCACGCATTTGATGTTATTTCAACTATTTTGGTTCAAGTGCCACTGAATAATTTGATTAAAACTAAACGCGTGTCCGTCTGGCGTACCTAATCATAAGCCTGGTATCTGTGATGAGTTCTTTTTAAAAAGCTATATTTTCTGATGTAAGACATTGTTTTCTGCTTAAAACAGTGTTTAAATTATTTAAAGCAATTTTATACAAATTAACTCATCAGAAGAACACTATTTGTAGTTTCAATTTTTGATTGAAACTTCAAATTGACACGAGAAAAAATATTTAAAGTTAAACTAAGTCGACAATATACTTATTCTTATTATTTGATAAAAAAAAAAAAAAAAAAAAAAAAAAAAAAAGAAAAGAAGAAATAAGTCTCAGCAAATTAAATCAATTACTTTTTTTAAAATTATTTTTTTCTCAACTTGTTTACTATTATATTTACTTAGAAATTAGTTTGGACCTTTTGAACCTAGGATGGTAAAATATAAACGGCCATATAACTGCGTTCTCACCAAAAGATAATAGTATTCGTAGGGTGGATAACTTTTAATATCTCAAGTAACGAGAAAAGGGTCAAACCACTGAATGTTGTGTTAAGGTGGTACCTAACACTACAGGAACATATCTCTGTAAAATCAGCTTAACGTTTTAATTACGTTGTGTTGTTAAGGGAATACTTTAAACTTCTCAATGATCAAAATTAGTGTTTGTCAAACTGCTATATAACCAGTGTATTTTTTCTGATAAAATGGTTGGTTCAAATTTTTTGAAATTTTTATTTTTTTTTCAAAGGGTCAAAGTAAATACTTTGTCAAAATTTTATGAAAATTAAACAATCCAAATTAATTTTAGTGAAGGTGTTGGGTACCACCTTAAGGATTATAAAATATTTTTTATAACTATTGAAGAACGGAAAATGAACTTTGTTCGAAGAACAAATGTTCATCTTTATGATCTCAGTACGCATAGAGAGTATTTTTTTTTAGCATGCTACTTCATTGTTTAAATCTGAAAATCTTTAATCAGACTATGTTCATAATGTTCTTTTTTAATCATCATGGTCACGAATTATCCGTATGAGATATTTCCCGCGGGGAATACTGTTTTAGGAAAGTGACCAGGAAAATGTGGGATTGATGAAACAAAAGGGCATATATGATATCTATCTTTATCAATAAATTAACTATATATTTTAACGATATGATAAACTTACTTATAGTTGATTGGAAACAAACTAATAAACAGAAAAGAAAGAATAACATTATCCGTTTTTGTATATCCATTTTCACTTAAATGTGGATCTTTCCTAATCTATATTTCGACTGTTAACTGCAACTTAAATGAAGGGATGAATTAAAGTTAAATTCAATTCATTTCAGATTTGATATACGTCAAAATAACTTTTTATTTTAACTGCATTTTGCATATTATGTAGACAAATAGGTATACAACTATTATTTTTATTAATGATTACACTTTTTATTTTTAAAGTTTTGCTTGAATGACATAAAACGACTCTTTTATTTCCTTTATTTAAGTGTTACTTTAGTTCGCCTTTTAAAGCCATTATTTTTGTTGTTAATTTTAGATGTATACATTGATGCATGATGAAGCATTTAAGAATAATATGTAGCACTGTTTAACACTGTTATTCCGCAATTTAAGAGATGTGGTATAATATTATACATTGGGTTTTGCTGTAAAAAAATATAGAATCATATATCAACTGAAGTGTAACGAATTTCAAATTCAATTATAGTCATTAATGAGTTATGTTGGTACCCTTCGTGAAATATTTAGTATGTGTTCGAAATACACAAATATTATGGGGTATTGTCAAACAATGGCCGGTTACCGTTTATCTACGAGTACGAATTGTTCGGCATTTGGTTAAATGATTTTCGTGAAGAATCTCAGTTTTGGTTTGTTCTGTATGTTGTTTTGTACTCTTTTAATTTTTTCTGTTGTATCTGTTCGATTTTTGAATTTGATTGCTTCTGTCGTATTGTCATATTTTAAAATTTCACAATTGCTTTCTAATAGCAAAATTAAATTTTGATTTGTTTTGTTTTATATTCACAATGCTCCATTTTTCTCCTCTTAAATGTTTTCAAACGATGTAAGGTTACAATTTGTTGTTTTTTGGTTGATTCAAGTGAAGTTCAATCTTACGGCTATTAAATTGGTGTCGTCTTGTACTATAAATCTTGTTCTTCGACAGTTTTTTTCCATATGCAGTGACCTGAACAATGACATCGTTCGCTACAAATTTGGCAATTATAGCACATCGTCAGTGCGATAGAATTACAGTGATAAAAGAAGAGATAAACAAACACGGAAAAATAATAGTTTTTTTCTAAAAAAATATTAAAACACTAGATCATATTACACAAAAGTGGCATACCGAATTAGACTTGTTACCAGGTTTGTACTAATATGAGCAACACGACGGTCGTCACATGTGAAGCAGGATCTGCCTAAATTTTCGGAGCACCAGAGATCACTTACAGGTTTTACGTAGGGTTCGTGTTTATTAGTCTTTAGTTTTCCATGTTGTGTTTTGTGTACTATTGTTTGTCTGTTTGTCTTTTTGTTTTTTAGCCATGGCGTTGTCAGTTTATTTCGATTTATGAGTTTAAATGTCCATTCTGTATCTTTCGCCCCTCTTCTATGCTAGATCGTGTTGTTCAGTCTTTAGTTTTGTTGATTGTATAATAGGCGCGTAGCTCCCTATACGCTAAGACGCAGTTGCGTGCACATCGATTCTGCATGCAAAAAAAAAATGGCAAAATAAAAATTTATAAATTGAATGTTAAAGGAAACACCTATGTTGTCACTTTTTTAATTGATGAAATGTCATTAAATAACGGCATTTAATTGGTTCTAAAATAAAAGTTTCATAAGAGATAAATTTATGACAAAATCGGACAGCTACTTGTATCTTTTACAAGATTTGAATTTGAAATACTCAGTCTAAGACATGTTGTTTTGGAGCACATTTTACAGTGTACGTTTCATCAGTTTGGAATGAGATGTACCGATCGGCATTAGAATTATCAGAACCCTTCGATATTGTTGAAAATATGCCGATGCGATGTGGTAGACAGACTACCGGAGCCAATCATCCTGCAAACACGCCAAAACAATATTGGAAAGTCTCATTACTTTTTGCGTTCATAGAGTAGACCATATAAGGGGACTGGAGAGTGGAGTCTCGTCTCTTATCATTAGAAAATCGCTTCTTTGCGCTGTATCTGCTTCATCGTGTTGTAGGAAATATAATATAGAACAAATCTCAACATTGTCGGAGACCTACGAAACTGACCTGGCATGTTATTTTGACGAATTCAATTGGGAGGTCGCTCGATGCCGAACACGTACACTGGTTTATAACATCTCGCGAGTGCTACCATAGAGATCTATCTCTGTACTTCGTATGTTGAAAACAAATGAACGATCAACAATGAACGACAGTTACTACCATTACTGCATATTCATCGGGATTTCAGTGTGAATATGACAAAGATTCTCTTATGAAAATAGAGAAGTTTGTTTCTGTTTAGACCCGAAGAACAGATTAAGACAATCTTGAGTAAATTCTGTATCACAAATATGTATTGTGTATGTATTACTCTATTCAGAGGATGTTTTAATAGTTTTACATTCATAAATATTTTTATGAGTCCTATCTATATATATGTCCTCTTTTAACCGTCACCGAAAACCGAAAAAAAACCCCAATTTTTCTGCATAAAAGGGTCCGAAAAAGTTTTCGCCTCGCTCACCTCGGCAGTAGTTGCTTGCCATAGTTTCGTTCTAGCTACGTCCCTCACCATCACCGTGTACTATTGTTTGTATGTTGGTCTTTTTCTATTTTAGCCATTGCATTGTCATTACATTTTCGACTTATTGTTGTGAATATCTCTCTTGTATCTTTCGACTTTCTTTATATTGAAGTTCTTTTCATTTCCTAGTAGTCCGTTTCTTTGTTTGTTGGTGTTTGTTTTTGTTGCATTTCAGTGTTTCTGTTGTTCCGTTGTTTTCCTCTTATATTTGATGGGTTTCCCTCTGTTTAAGTTTGTAACCCGGATTTGTTTTCACTCAATCGATTACCGAACGCATGCATTTGTCAATCATTTCCTAAACATAACACTTTTCAGAAACTCATTTCATATGATTTTTGTTTTTGATCACTCACTACGTTCTACTCAATTCTCACTTGTCTTGCTTTTACTTATGTTAAATATGAAGCAGTATGTGTTAGTTTTAATTGCTTGTACTATCTCTATTTGTTATCAGGTCAAATTATGTGTTACGTAACACATCATGTGTCCGCGGGAACATCGTTTGGCAAACGATTTATTCATACAAGTAAATAAGAGGCAGTATTTTTAACCTTATTAATAAATAAAATGGACATCATGTTGCATATAGGTTGCAATTTTGTAAATATAGACAATGCAATTTTCCACAGGAACTCCCTTTGCGGCTTAAACTGTGCCACTTTTACTATGAGGTTTCGTTAAAAATTATATCCCAGAACGGAAAGTTGATATGCACTACTATTTTATTCAAAGGTCAAAGTATAGAGCTGTGCGGCATATTTTCAACACTTACATGCCCTGAACTTCTAAGAGTTTAAACTTATTCTAAAATTCTATACTACCCCTACCTCTACTTTTGGACATCATAAGAATTAAATTTAAGGTGCTACCAAGTTTTTCTATACTGACAACATTCCTAAGTTATGTGTCTATGAGATGAAACACAGAGATCATATCAGGGAACTAGTACATGTACGTTAAAAAATTAACATATCTATACATATTTTATTTATCATATACTTAGCATTAATATGATAGCTTTTGCATATGTGTAATGAGCGGAAGTACACAAGCCATAATTATCCAGCCGGGCTGATAACCCATATCAGGTGCATCTCGTGCACAAAACCCATAATAGTGCCTCTCGTGCAACTGAGTTACTTCCGGTATTTCCGGTATCGGTTGTTTACTTTTGATTAACTTTCGCCCCTCTTCTGCAACTATTTGTAAAACGATGTACTGTTCAACTGATAGCTTGAAATTATGTACAGTTTATATTTTTTTAAAAGTGCAGTAAAAGGACAAACGCCTTTAACTTGCCTTTTTATAATATGAAAATTTGAATATACAACTTCTAATGTGTTTCTTTCTTCATCGATATTCCCCGCTTCCATTAACTATAACTTTTACAAAGTGTTCATGTTAGTTTCTACCTTGGTCTAGATTCTTATTACTTTTCTTTAAAGTGAATACATTTAGTATTTAATGTTCGTCATAATAGTTCTGGCTTCATAACTTTCATGTAAAAAAGTAAGTAAACAAATATTTTATCAAAAATGAAAAAAAACCCACAGAAATCATTGGGTATATAAGTCACTTTGAATATATATTCAAATCTCAGTATGATGTTAATATATCAAAAATAGTTTTTTAGTGTTAACAATCATTTGAACAATACTGTCTTGAATGAACATATCAAACTAAATCATTGAAATAGTTGTGATTGTGTACCCTTTCCTAAAGGTAGTCTTTTTTTTTTTATCTTTTTATCATCATTAACATTTTATGTGAAGTTTATTTAAATGTTTTATGACTGGGCAGTTTTGAAAATTCAGAATTCATACATAATATAAAAAAGAAGAGTGCGGTATGATTGCCAATAAGACAACTATCCACAAAAGACCAAAATGACACAGACATTAACAACTATAGGTCATCGTACGGCCTTCAACAATGAGCAAAGCCCATACCACATAGTCAGCTATAAAAGGCCCCGATAAGACAATGTAAAACAATTCAAACGAGAAAACTAACGGCCTTATTTATGTAAAAAAAATGAAAATAAGTAGAGATAAACGTCTGATAATGCCATAGCAAGGAACAAAAGATAATGAAAAGACAAGAACGTTTGTGAATCACTGCATATAGAACTATAAGACTGAACAAAATTAACCTCTCTAAAAAGTTGTGGCGTCTCAGGTGCTCCGGAATTAATGGTAAGCAGATCCTGTTGATAATTCAAAAATGATAGTTGTAAAATTCAAATAATCGTTTGTTATTTTCAGTTCATTACTCAGCTAACACTCAGTGTTAGTTTTGAAATGCATATGATACGAGATGTATAGCAGATCTAAACGGCATTGATTTTTCTCATTGTTGAAGTTCGTTCTGTAAAGTTACAGATGTTTAAACCATCTCGTTTGGATTATGTATGATATTTCTAATTGACAATTCTTTTACATTTCTTCACCTGTATCATCCTCTGCCTTCATTTAAATCGTTTTGTTGACATCAATGAATTCACTTGTATTCTGTAAACAACACTTTTTTCAAGGACTCGGCAGGTTTGAAAAAAGTGCATATTTCTCTTTTAATATCACGAAACTATTTTGTTTAAATCTAAATCGAAATGACATTGAGGGAAACTAAATAATCAAACGACATATTGGGACAAACACGTAGTTTTTTAGAATTAATTTCAGGACTTAACATGTTATATAGTTGCATAGCGTACCGAGTTTTCAAAACAATTACATATCTTAACAGAGACTATTAACGATCTACCGTCAGCACCACATTCCGTAAAATACAATCACATTACATGCATTAGCTGAGACTTGAGACAACAACTGACAAACTTTCTGATCTGGAACAGACATATTACATTCAGCGGACCATATTTTATATTATTCTCCCTCCCTTTTTATCACGATAATTCGGCACTTTTTTGTCTTATAGATAATATAGCCTCGGTTGGGTAATAAATACAACTTTCATTCCTGTAGGTTGAAATATACTACAACAGTTAATCCTCATAATCAGTTTAAATTCAGAAAAATCTGACAAGGTATTTCATTTGGTATGCAGAAATATGTCATTAAAAAGGAAAGACGACAGGTTAAAATTCCTTTTGAAAACATTTATCCATTGCGTTTAAACCTAATTTGTGCTATAATATTGCTTGTATTAATATGAATGAGTTTACTGATACAATTTCCATGATAAGATATACTACGACGTTTTCATCATCATGATATTTATAAAATATAAGTCAGTTAAGTTTAAGTATTTACAGTAAATGTAAATTTTGCCACTCCTGTGATAGTTATTTTTAATTCAGTGTCCTTTAATATACATGTATCGACGATAAGACGTAATTAATAACTCAAAACGGATTTTTGTTGTTGTTATATTCATAAAGTTGATGCTCGAGTGCGTTGAAAATTACATGTTTATGTTTCGTCCTTAATTGAGTATGAAGAATTTTATATATTATCAATTTATGTATTTGGCACAACTTTTTGGAATTTTGGATCCTCAATGCTCTTCAACTTTGTACTTGTTCGGCTTTTTAAATATTTTGATAGGAGCGTAACTGATTAGTCTTATGAAGACGAAACGCGCGTCTGGCGTACTAAATTGTAATCCTGGTACCTTTGATAACTATGTACAGTATCAAAAACTACTTTCTATAGGCTGACATTTTATGTGTTGATGTAAAACTTCCGGCTATCGTAAGAATGCAA
The DNA here is from genome assembly GCA_037788925.1 of Mytilus galloprovincialis. Taxonomy (NCBI): domain Eukaryota; kingdom Metazoa; phylum Mollusca; class Bivalvia; order Mytilida; family Mytilidae; genus Mytilus; species Mytilus galloprovincialis. The sequence continues at coordinate 68,190,538 of CM075330.1, read as the reverse complement.
TTTATGTTCAATGCTACACTGATAATCAGTTATTGAATTACTCTTGTTATGTACAGTTCCTTATAAATTAAGTAACTAGAGACTGTCAAAATATCAAAAAACGATTTTCATATATTTATTATAACCATTTTTACTGCAATGAATGACCATTTTGCCATAAAGAACAATACAAAAATGACGGTATGTAGGGCGCGTTGTGTGTCTCATTGAATAAGAAAATAACAAAATATGAATTTTATAAAATAAAATCTTTCAGTCTGTTGGGCAATAGTAATTTTATTTTCAATTTTGGCTTACAGATAGGCATGCGGAATTTAATCGTCTTACATTAAATGGAAAACTGACACATAAAGGTTTATGTAACACTTTATTAATTTAATCCGTCCAAAGCGGTTTCCTGAATCACTTTCAAAATGGAGACTCAAATGTAATTATTTGAAAGCTCAAAATTAAATATCAGGGAAATCGTAATAACCCCGAGTTCAGTATCCTCATAGTCAGCAACAATCTTCAATGCATATACGCCTGGTATGTGACGCACGCCCTTGAATATTGTATCAACTGGGAGATACATAGCCCATATGTACGCGTTACCTTTTATTTCCTTTCTTTTTTGATAGACAACATGCATGCATGAAAACGCAGATTTATAATAGATTGATATCAAATCCGTTATTTAAGTAAAATTGTTTTTTTTTTTAAACAAATTGCTTTCATGGAGACGATAAATATTGGAATTAGCAAATGCTTGGTGGATAACTGTAGCATTGCCAATTATAACAAATCATTATTTTTGTTAAGACTAAATTGGCAAACAACTCATTATTTGACACTTTTAATTGTATTTTTTTTTTGCGAAAAACTATGTTGTAGTTTAACTTTTTTCAGATTAAACCTCTTTTAATATCATTTTCCAGCTCCTATAAATACTTTTTTCAACATTCAAAGCGTATTTGAAGTTAACAAAAGATTCATTAGAGGTGATGGAATGAAAACAGTTGGAATGTCAATTTCTTTACACAGTTCAAAAGCGTAGAAAGCCAAAAACTGAAGAAATATGAAATCTGGATAAGGCAATCTTTCCATATGGATAGAAAGCAACATCAGTATTTTGAATAATTTTAAAGATAACAAATCGTGAATTCAATAGGAAAAAGATTAAAAGCAGGTAATAATATTATAGTATAACTGTTCAAGTGTTGATACAACAATTGTAGTGTACATGTATGTTCTCAGGATACACATAAAGCAATTTAAATATATGGTTTAGGTAAAACTTTAAACTCGGTTAGATCTGTCTTTAACTACTGTTTCAAGTACGATTATATTCCTGTAAACATTGTTTTCATTGCTGCTCATACCATTTCCACGCTTTCCAACTACCATTAGAATAACCTTTTGGTTGTTTGTCTTTTTTCTGGTTTTCTGAAATGTTCAATAACATCAACACTAGATTAATGGTAGATAATTTATGAATTAATCACCGTTCAGGTAATATTTTGTTTTTTTGCTTATAGTGTTCCATATTTTATGTACATCTTAATATTTTAAGGCATTTATATTAGAAATGTACAGAAGAAGGTAATGCTAGAGATAGTCTTTTACCATTAATTTATGATAATATCTTGTTCTATTTATCGTTCTTTTACAAATTGTCGTTAGGGAGCTACCATTTGATTTTTATGGGGAGGGGCTAGGATGTAATTTGAAAAGAATAGGCAGGACAGAAGTTTTGAGTAAAAAAAAAGGCAGGATGAGACACTTGCAAATAAAAAAAGTCAGGACGACAATTTAGGTAAAAAAAAGTCAGGATAAACTAAAAAAAAAAAAAGACAGGACCGAACAGAGTGAAAAATAAAAAGGCAGGACAGAGATTACAACTAAAAAAATGCAGGACAAAATTTTTCATCCTAGCCCCCCCCCCCCCCCCCCCCGCCCATAAAAATCAAATGGTAGCTCCCTTAGTATCATTATAAAAACGTCCTAACAAAAGTACCGAACTCTAGGGTAATTTAAAAAAAGGGCAAAATACATGAAAAATTCAAACTATCGGCTTTAATAACATCGTAACGATAAGAAAATAACTGCCATGTTCTCAACAAGATCGGTATGTTTGTTTGTGGCTATACATTGGCTATCTTAGAGTAGTAAACACTGTTTTGATTATTTATCGTTTGTCGATATTCGATTCACTGGTTTGAGATTCACAGAATATCGTGTTGAAGATCAATTATGCAAGAAGCACTGTTAGCCTCAGTCTGAGAAAAACATCTATGGAATGAACATAATGCTTAAAGAAAGTACTGGTTGTCTTGAATATTTACACAATAATTACTTGATTGTTTAATTTCTATCCTAAATATTAAAAGTAAACCAATTTTTTACTTACTTTCAGATGGTTCTTGAAGTCTTTCTCGGTAGTCACTAGGTCTGAAAAACAAATTGTAAAGGTACATGTGCCTCAATATTAAAACGTTGAACTAGTATTATCGCTTCAACTTGAACAAAAAATAATATTTTGTCAGAATGTAAAACGTAGGTGCCAAGAAATACCTTACGTTCATTTTATAAATTGGAAAGATAAGAAATGCCAAAAAAAAAGAAGGAAGAGTATCAATAAGTGCAATAAGTAATTAAAGATACTAGTAATATGTTATTAAAAATGTACGTAATACTATATGAACTAGCTATTTGTTTGATTAACACTGTCAATAAATATGCTTTAACTTATCATTTTTAGAGGGTGGTCGTAATAAGATGGCAGCCCGAGAAAATCGATGAGCTATAATCCTAAATCAACTTTGCAATGTAAAGACCAAGAAAATGCTTATAGAATAGAATGAACTCATAGAGGAGCGCGAACGCACAGTGCGTCAACACATATCTCTTTTAAAAATTGACTTACCTTCCCCTCCATTCACAAGTACATTCGTTTTTATAACACATGTAACAAGGCAACACCATAATTATAAGTCCAATAAGTCCAGCAATAATAACCCATGCTGGGTTAGCAGGGTATTCCCAAAATGTAATAGGTCGGTCCGTTGTAGTTGTGGTGGTTGTAGTAGTTTGTGGTATGACGATGAAAACTGTTGCTGTACCCTGAAGACTGCCAGTATCTGTTGCCTGAACGATAAAACTAATACTCGAACCATAACCATAACTTGTTAAAGAATTCTTTAAGTACAAATCTCCATTTGCTTGAATTCCAAATGTTTCTGTCCCTAGAGATGTTTGGTCAATGCTATAAATGAAATTACCTGTAAAAATACGAAAACAATTACTCAAGTCACAGATGAATAAGTATCAACTGATTCGCATACACCAAACGTGATACAATTATTCTAACGTAAACGACCAATACTTGACTATTAAACGGAATTTGTACACAATGTACATTCAACTTTCAATTTTTCAACTGATTTTTATAGTTCGTTCTTATGATGTACTGTTATACCACTGTCCCAGGTTAGGGGGAGGGTTGGGATCCCGCTAACATGTTTAACCCCGCCACATTATTCATGTATGTGCCTGTCCCAAGTCAGGAGCCTGTATATCAGTGGTTGTCGTGTATTTATGTGTTACATATTTGTTTTTCGTTCATTTTTCTTGCGGTATGGGCTTTGCTCATTGTTAAAGGCCGTACGGTGACCTATAGTTGTTAATGTCTGTGTCATTTTGGTCTTTTGTTGATAGTTGTCTCATTGGCAATCATACCACATCTCCTTTTTATATATAAATGTCATTCCTTTCTTTAACCTATTATATTTGCACAAATTTTACAATTTTCTCCTGGCGTCATGCCAACTACTTGAAAAAATTATCGAAACCAAATAACGTTGAAAATAGTTTAAACTGAATTAAAAAAATATTATGTTTACGGTTCCATCATTGATTTTTTTGTGTGCCAATAATTGCATACCTCAAAAAAGGTTCATTTAAGTTGATATGATACTATTTTCTAGTCCATAAGGATAGTGATACCCTTTTGACAATTTTCTAACAAAACAAATGAACGGAATTACGCAGTCAACGACAACATATACAAAGACTTCCATGAAACATGTAAACATTATCGCTATCATAATCCAAGAAAACAAGTAAAGTGAACTCTTCTTGTTTATACTGTAATACGTAAAATAGTTTATAATGTTTGAATTTGTAGTCAAAGCTTAATGCATTGAGCTTATGAATTGCAATCAACTGGAAATTCAAAAAAACTCAATTGTTTCTAAATATTTTTGAAATCAATGTTAAACACATTTTGTTATTTTTTTGTCATTTGTTGCGGAATACAATTCTTGACAAATACATCTCCTATAATCCTATCCAATCAATAATTTTACATGACACTTACCAAATGTGCCGTCATCGGCATCAGTTGCTACCGTGGAACCAAAAGGAGTGTTAAGAGGGTAGTTTATATCCAGGTAATATGTAAACAGATTGTTGGAAAACCTTGGCGTGTTGTCATTGACATTGTTGACATTGATGGTTAAAGATGCACTATCAGTTAAAGAACCGTCAGACACTTTAACTGTACAGGTATAAGATGTCGCAAAACCAACAGCATCAACGTCAATATCAGTAGCTAGGCTGATGAATCCTGTTGTAGGAGCTATCGAAAAGTATCCAACATTTGATGCACAGTTCATAGAAAACGTATGTGTGTCACCAGTATCCTCATCCTGGTACAAGTAACCAGGATCGCCTAAAATGGTGCCAGCCTAGCGAATTGAAAGAAAATCAATTTAGAATAACAAATGTCTTATATTAGCATTTTTTTTATCCAAAAAATATAAGCATGTCAATAACGTGTTGTTATACTGATTTTTTCCATAGATGAAGTGTTCAGATTACACAATGTCTTTTAAGTATAAATATATTTAAACATATCTACCATTTTATATTGATTTTGAAACATCTTATCAAAACAAAGCATTCGTCAAAAATAGAAAAAATAATGCACTTTCAAGACTGCTAGTTGTCCATGGTATCATTCGCTCACTAGTAAAATGTTTGTTTACTGACATAATTGAAAATATACATATAAAAACTACCAATTAAGATCAAACGAAATTTGTTAAACAAACTAGGATTCAAACTTTCTAGATAACCTTTGGTAAATATAGTTGTTTGTGCCCCTTTTGGTGAAATTGCTCGATGTCAAACGTTATTATACATCCATGGCTATCATCGGTCAAGCTTTCCTTGTGAATATATAGTCAAAAAGTATTATCGCCGAACAGAAGTGATCAAGTTTGGGGTTTTTAGGGGGCTCTGAAATAGTATCTATAGAGTGGTTATATTGTCATAACAGTTAAAATATCTTGTCAAATATCTTAAATGTTGATTTTATTTGGAATTTTGGATCTTCCAGGCTCTTCAACTTGGATCTTCCATGCTCTTCAACTTTGTACTTGTTTGGCTTTATAAATATTTTGATATGAGCGTCACTGATGAGTCTAATGTAGACAAAACGCGCGTCTGGCGTACTAAATTGTAATCCTAATACCTTTGATAACTGTTACACCACTGGGTCGATGCCACTGCTGGTGGACGTTTCGTCCCCGAGGGTATCACCAGCCCAATAGTCAACACTTAAGCGATTATGTGTTGACATGAATATTAATAATGTGGTCATTTTATAAATCTCCTGTTTAAAAAATTTTGAATTTTCCGAAAAGAAATAAGGATTTTCTTATCCCAGGCATAAATTACCTTAGCCGTATTTGGCACAACTTTTTGGGATTTTTTTTATCTTCCATGCGTTTCAACTTTGTACTTGTTTGGCTTTGTAAATATTTTGATATGAGCGTCACTGATGAGTTTTATGTAGACGAAACGCGCGTCTGTCGTACTAAATTATAATACTAATACCTTTGATAAATATTATTTTAAATACATACCGAACCTTCATCTACGCTAAGTGCATACGATGTTTTTGTAAACATGGGAGCCTCGTTTTGATTAGCAATGATGACTGTTAAGTCTTGAGATGCCGAGTCCTTTGTATCGGACACTGTTATTGTGAAAGTGAACGATGTTGACGATACGGCTTCATAATTGATATTTGTTGTGGCAGAAGTACTGATTAACCCAGCTTAAGAAAATAACAAACATGCTAATTACAAAAAGCTATTAAGCAATTATAAAATGCATACTAACTAGTACTGCATATTTAAAGAATTAAAGAATGTATTGCACTGCAATGATGAGGTTTACCAATTTTGTGCAAAAGTTCCCATCTTTCTTGATTACTTTACTAAATAGATGTTATTACTTTAGATAGCAAAAGCAATCAGCTAGTACCCAATTGTTGTAAGGGTGTCGTTATACTCTTTATTCGTGAACAAATAGAGTCATTACAATCGATCACACTAGCACCATTACATGTTGAGTTAAACGCGCTCGAACGCTTTTTTGACATAAATTTTCTGAAACTCACATCATTATAAATGTGTGTACTTATCTTTGGTAGCCCTAAGTTGGGTACTCATAACTTTATAGCGGACTACCTTAATCAAAGCTTAACTATTTGAAGACGCACGTAAGAACAGAAAAAAACAATATAATGCCCCTACTCTTGGAAGCACTGCATCACAATTAATAATCAATAATAATGGATAGTTAATTTAAAACATACTTGCAGAATTAATATCAAAGTACAACACTCCATCTGACGGAGAAGACGTCATAGAGTATGTATGTGTATCGTGACCGTCGTTGTCTTGTATAGATATTTGAAATATACTCAAACCGAGAAGAGAATTTTCGGATACCACTAAAGCAGAAGGAAGAGGTAGGTTCTTTATAACGGGAACGTAATTTATATCTGCAATACAAACATTAAATAAATATAAAAAACAATGTACTGGTACATTGTTATATATTTTGTTTTACAACACAACCACATTTCTCAATCTTATGAGTTTTTAGACCATAAATAGTTATCAAAGGTACCAGGATTATAATTTAATACGCTAGACGCGCGTTTCGTCTACACAAGACTCATCAGTGACGCTGAGATCATAACACGTTTCAAAACAGACATGTTTAACGATCCGGGTCGCCTTACATTCAATAATTACTTTTTTTTTTTGGATACATCCAATAATTTATTGGTACCAATGTGATGTCTATATTTCTCACATTCTTACACGATTTGTCCTTTCCTGACCTGTTGTTTATCTTTATTTAATCAACCTGTGGTTCGTTTGATCTCATTTTTTTATTGGTTAAAATTCGATGACATCAAAATTTCTTGATTCCCTGTGAATTTCCTATTGTGACGTTATAAAAAAACACGACCTTGCCTAATGACGACACATAAAAAAGAACTCATAATTTTGCGGATCAATCGTAAAGATTGAATTATCTGCATATCATTTAAAAGCATTAGAGAAACAGATTCCACCTCTAAATCGTGTGCAATACGATATTAATCCACTCTAAACAGTCAAATTTCAAAAACGAGCCGCGCGTTTAAGATTTAAAATGTTAACGGTATCAGTTGTATTGTCAAAACGATACAATAACAAATAAATATCTTATGATTTAACTCATACTAATTTTACCTAAGACATGAACTGTCAGTGACCTAGGTCCTGTTGTCGACTTTCCATCAGTCACATACACATATAAATCATAGGCTGATACAAATTCACCTTCTATGGACCGCGTTAGAACTATTTCACCAGCTACAAAAAGAACATATATGCAGATGTATAATGTCTTTGATGTTGATGATGTTCAATAAATATTGTTTCGTTATAAGCTTATGCATTTTTTTTTCTTTTGAGTCATTGACGCAAATCAAATATTAACTTTTATTTATTTGCAGTGCAGTTACTCTAAAAATGGATGCAGTTTAAAAATGAAGAGTATTACTTTTATTCTTATTCCGTTAATACCCATATATCAAAACCGCATATTATTCTCATAATAACAACAAGATATATCAAAGTACAATACCACACGACAGAGCCGATGGCTGGTTTAATTACCAATTAATATATATTTCATATATTATACAGAATACAATGAACACACACACTTATGTAAAGCAAACCAATCTCTTAATGTATGATACAAAATCGTAGATAACAGTGGTATTTAAAAAATAACTTGACCATTCGAGTAGACCCTGTCCTGCAAAATGATTTAACCGCCAAATCAGATAAAACACATAACCCAAAAACTCTACCTATTGGCAGACAATTCCAAAGAAAATATTTTCATTCTAATTCTTTAAATCAACCGATTGAAATTATATTTCAGCCACAACTTACACGTACTTGAATGTTGCTAAAAGTAAATCTGGACAATTATTTGAATATATCTATTTTGATAATCAGAATACGTTTTGGTAATTGCTTTCAGATTAGTTAATGGTTTTAGATTTTAGATTTTGCTTTATAATTGCCACTGAAATTTCGACGTATTTTCCTAAGATGTTATTTATGTCCAATTTAATTTAAAAAAAACGGTACTGTCAACCTTATAAAACTTCTCGGATTCTTTATTTCGCGTTTCACAATTTGTAAGTACTCTTCGCAGCTGTTTATTTTCGAGAATTTCTAATTCACTTGATGTAGTTTAGTAAGAAAAGATCCAAGTCTGACATATTCGAGAAGATTTCTATTTGCGTTATTTTTCTACTCGCGACAGTCTCGAAAATAAGTTGTTTTACAGTACTTTGCAGACTGTTAACTTTAGTTCATTTAGATAATATGTACAAATTAGACATACAATGGTATACTTCAAACGGACAATTGGTTGACGGTACACAAAACATAGAAAACTGGACTTGGTCATTTTCTGGATCAGATATCTCAACGTCGAAGACAATCTGTCCAATATAAGATGCGACACTAGACACTGTTGTTACATCTGTAAATACAAGTTTAAAAGGTAAGCTTTCAAAAAAGACATGATAGTACAAAAACAAATAAGAAACTAATGATAAAGAGAATAAGCATTATGTAGAAAACATAAAAATCCCAAAAGTTATTTTTGACGATACATGTAGGTACTAAGTAATATTTGGGGCACAATAAGACTTACAAATGTACCCTTCCGGGGCACCTAAGATAATATATGGACACATAATCATGATAATGGTTATATAATTGCGTGCGTGTTGCTCGAGCGTTATTTTTCTATGCTTTTTTGTGTACTGTAGTTTTTCGTTTTGTCTTTGTTTGCCCTGGATTTGCCATTTTGTTTTTCTTCTGATGTTTTTAATATCTCCCTGTTATCTTTCGCCTCCCTGTATATGCAAAATATGTTATATTCTATCTGTTATAGACTGGAAAATTAAAGTTTGACAATAATGTGATACATGTATATGAAAAAATCAAAAATCAGTTTATTAACACAGTGTCGCCAAATTACGATACACATTGAATACCCCAATAATTAAAGGAATACAAACATTGTATATCCTTCAACACATAAGTAATTTCACAAGACATAAATTAAATAATTGTTTACTTTGAAGATTCAAAAATACAGGCGGTTTGTTACGTAACACATTCATAAAAAAGACACTAGAATCTGTACGCCGACCATCAGAGCACTGAATATCCAGTCTGTATGTTCTAACTACGTCATATTGGAGGCTGGGGTTTGATTGCAAGACTATGTCAAATTCTGCAAATAAAGATATTGGTTAGCAAATACATATTATATATAGTTCAACATGAAAACATATCTATGTAACAGAAAACAATCAGATGATATTCCAATATTGTTTGAAAACATTTTTTGCTTTAAAGATGAGAACAAATCAATTTTAGTGCAAATGATTTATTTTGATGTCAGAACTAAAGTTTTCAATTAAAAATATATACTATTCAGTTTTCAGAATACCATTTTACATTTATTTACATATAAATGCCTGAATTTTTATCACACCTAAAATCAATCTGCAAAAGAATATTCGAGAAGAATCGGCGTTTTGTCAGTGTACGTGTATATATCAACACCAAATTATAAGAAACTAAATGATATGCAACCCCATAGGTAATTATTCACATATATCATTTTGACATTGTCTATGTATAAAAAGCCGGTTCATCATCAAAGAGCAATAACTCAAATGAGTAGTCGTGTCCCTGTCTTGTTACTTGAAAAATATACTGGTTTTCGTTTACATTTGCTATATTTTCCATTTTATAGTGAAGTTATCACTCTATGCATTGATAAATTTCTTTTAAATACCATTTTCAATTTAATTAATGACGAGCTAATGATAACTAGGGCTTGTATTAACCTGATATCGTTATTCAAAATAATCAGGACGTCCTAACGGCTAGAGGAAGAATTTAGCAAAGAACAGATAATATATGAAGAATGGAAAGCCGTTTCAGCAGAACACCATTTTATGTTTTTATTTATCCTTGCGACATAACAATGTAAAGTAAACGTTATAGAATGTTTCGTAACCATTGCTCATACTTTTAGTTTCGATACTAACCATTAAAGTTCGACGATGGCTTGATAAACATAATATTTGTATTTGGAGTAATTGCTGTTACATCACATGTCACAACAGTACTTTCTGGGTCTGTTACAGATAATGTGTACAGTGTTGTCTCAACAACAACATCCTCTTGCATATCTGTAGCTCTTGGTAGTCCGTTTATAGTTGGAGGCTATATAGAAGTAACAATGAATGCATGGTCATATGACGAATGTTATTATTATCAATTGACATAGTTTTATGCATTTTGGAATGATCGTTTATGATGATTTTAACGACTCAGGGCGCATTTCAGAATAAAAGGCAGTCAACTTTAAAGTTTGGGAAAACGTTGCGTTGCGATACGTTTTCCGTTTTCAGTATTATTTCATTATTCATATCTTTCTGAGCAAATCAATAATTATACTTACATGTACATGATGTATAATGAAATTACTAATTGGAAGTGAGAGCAAAGCCATAGGACAAAGAAAAACGAATGAAACCTTTGATAGAAGAAAAGTCGAACAGAAAAAACAATACACTAGTATTTGTTGGGGCCCTTTTATAGCTTGCTGTTTGGTATTACTCAAAGCGCCGTGTTAAAGACCATACTTTTACTTTTACTTTTAAATTTACAAATTGTTTCTTGGATGAAGAGTTGTCTCATTTGCACTCATACCAAATCTTTCCATATCTACTTAACTTAAATTGTATGCAGAGGAATATGAACCCATCAATATTTCATTGGTAAATTCAATATGCAATGGACAGATAAGCAGTTTCTGCTCCACAAGTGGATTGTCAATGTTGATAAGATTGTAAACAGTTATCCAGTGACTAATTTACATGGATACTCGGCCAGCTGCGGAAGGTAGAGTAATTTGTCATAACAGCAAAGAAAAGGGCAATAAAGATATTATTTTAGAAAAAAAAAAATTGTAAAAAAGGCGCTTACATATCAACCGTGTAAAGGATCATTCAAGAACCATAAATGCGACAATGACTTAAAATTTTTATCCCTTCAACCGAACAATGACTACGGTTACTCAATTTGAAGTTTGTACATTTGATCATGTTGATGGATTATATTTGCTAACAGTTCCGAAACCTGTAATAACCCCCTTTTTACGACTTTTACATGTTAAATAACGTGGTTGTCTATTTGGAACATGTATCTTACGCCTCATTTATTATTTGAACTATGCATGATTTTCTAGAATTATGAAAATAAAAATGTATTCGATTCACTTTTTGAAATGTTAAATAAAACACACAATATAAGATGTGGTATAATTGCCAATGAGACAACTCTCCACAAGAGACCAAAATGACACAGAAATTAACAACTATAGGTCAACGTACGGCCTTCAACATTGAACAAAGCTCATACCGCATAGTGAGCTATAAAAGGCCCCAAAAATGACAAATGTAAAATAATTCAAACAAGAAAAACTAACGGCCTTATTTATGTACAAAAAGTTAACGAAAAACTAATATGTAACACATAAACAAACACCACTGAATTACAGGCTCCTGACTTGGGACAGGCACATACATACATAGTTAGGTTACTTACTCACCTCATTTCTTACAAGGTACACAGTGTATACGCCCGTTGTGACGTCAAATGTATCAGTGCATGATAAATCTAGGACGTATGCATTTTGTGTGTCGTAATCCATGGATGCACCGGCTGACAGAAATATGCCATAATCTAGAATATACATAACAAAAAGTATACAGTAATATGTGATAAGAAAATCTAATGTAAAAAAAGAAACAGTTAAATTGAAACTACAATTGTTTCATTTGAACATCATTAAAGACCTCCCAGTGACCTATAGTTGTTTACATTACGGATTTGTTTTTTATTGTATAGTTGTCTCAGTCTTGCAGTTTAACATGACCAATGAACAAACAATGATGTACATAGTTACCCGTGCTTCCAGATTTAGTTTTAATCTCAAATGGAACTCCAATGGAATCTAGCTGGCACGTAGTAGGCGTTGAGTCCGTTACCATGAGGGTATGAAACAATGTTTCTGCTGTTAAGTCTTCAGATATTGTGATGGAATTGCTTGTAGCCAGACTTGTTATCACTGGTGGCTGTAAAATTCAATGTTTCGTAATTTGCCCTTTGAAATATCTATACCCAACTACACACGATTTATCGGCCATTTGAATATTTTTCTTTTGATTGTAAATGTCTCAAATTTTGTTATATCATGGGAAGGACGTGATACTCGAAAATATGAGAAAATGGCACCACGTAACCATGCAGCAATGACACGATTCAATTTCAATTCATGTCAATTTATCAACGAAATGCACCAAGCTTCATTTTTACATGTATTCCAACGTTTGAACGTTGAACACTAGTTTTACTTACTTTTTCTTGTCATTTTATGTTTTTTAATTATAAAATGCATATATTTAGAAATTTGCAATGACAATGTCAGATGTCTCCACACATTCAACTATGATTTTCTACATCACTGAATATCACGTTCGTTACTTTATACGTGCACATATACAATATGATAGGGTTAAACCTGGGATAATGATAACAAAACAGGAAAGCGAACTATAAAATTCAGTCAACAATGACTTGGCTTGTTAGATTGCACATAGCACAAACAATAATAATAATAATAATAATAACAATAATAATAATAATGATAATAATAATAATAATAATAAAATAATGACAAATTATAGCTATTTTGTGCATTTTTCTTTTGATCTTTTTTTGTGATAATTTTCATATCATGCTTCTCGCTTGAGATGGAGAAATTATCGCTAGAAACTAAGGACCCGTGGCGTTGCTAACGAAATTGACACGAAATTGACAACGTCATAGGTAAAATAGCTATAAACAGATTATCATTGGTCATCTAAACTCGATTGCTTTTCTCACTTTCGCTGTACCAGCTCAAGCGAGAAAATCAATCTCGTTGAGATGATCAACGATAATCTATAAATACACAAAGTACCGATAAAAAAACTAATAAATAAATCATGTTCTCCAAGTTCTTAAGTATCAATCAGAACAGATTTAGAGTGAAAACGTCATAAACAGTCTGGTAAAACCATGGTTTTGTGCAATGCCAAATTTATGTATATAATATCGACACTTATGTGACAATATTAATTTATGGATATATGTTTAAGTGTGTCAGGAAAAAATCAAACAAAAGTAAAAACCGTGAAAAACAATACTCAAAGATCGTAGTTTGGAAGTATATTGATAGCATTTAAGAATACGTTTATTTAAAAGATGAATGGGTTGCCATGAATGGTATCGAAATTAACGGACGTTAAAAAAAAAGATATCCATACAAATTAGAATGCAAAATTTGTTTTTAAAACTTTAATAGATTACAGGTACTATTTTAATTATGTGTTTCTGCCAGACATGATAATAAGTGGTACTTTACTGATAACTACCAATCTAAAAAGAGCTGAGAGTATACATACATGTGTTTTGTGTATATCCGATAAAATAAAGATCATGCGGTAAACTATGGTATAGAAAAAAGTAAAATCACAAAAATACTGAACTCTGAGGAAAATTCAAAACGGAGAGTCACAAATCAAATGGAAAAATTAAAAGCTCAAAAGCATCAAACGAATGGATAATAACTGTCACATTCCTGACTTGGAACATGTATTTTTTTATGTAGAAAATGATGGATTGTACCTGGTTTTTTAGCTAGCTAAATCTCTCACTTTTATGACAGTTGTATCAAATTCCATCATATTGACAACGTTGCGTGAACAAAACAAAGAGATATAATAGTTTAAAATGTCAATAATACAGCAGTCAACATTGTGCTATAATCCTAACATACAAACATGTACAATGATGTTACAAAGTAGCACAAAATTGGCATACAGACTAAGCATATTAGTAATGATTAAAGACAAGTCAAGAATACACAAATTTACAACTATATCAAACATCAAAGGTATTCATTATTCTTACATCGTTCTCTACCCGTACGGTCAGAGTACTAATTGATGATCTTGAACATGGATCTGTTACACTAAAATTCATCGCATGGTCTCCAGGGGAAAGAGAAACATCAGACCTTATCTTAACTTCCCCTGTAAGTTACAAGAATGTATCTAGTATATATGTCCTTTCTTGTGAATGCACGACATGCACAAAAAAAAAAACAATTATGAAATATCCTGGAAGTTTGATAAGACTGTTGCCTCTTAAGTCCCAAACTTCATACATGTTTGATGTTGGGATATTATTTTCTTTACGCGTTAAAATCACAAATAAAATGTATAAACCGCATATGTTTGTCCAAAGTTAGTGACTTCATTTATACAGTTATTTTGTATGTGATAACTTTGTCCCATTAATGGATAGATTTTATACTTCGAAACAGGTGCAACATGTAAAGCAGGGGCGGCTTACCCTTCCGGAGCACCCGAGATCACCCCCAGTTTTTGCTGGGCTTCGTGATGCTTAGTCTTTAGTTTTCTATGTTGAGTCTTGTGTACCTTTGTTTGTCTTTTTGTCTTTTTATTTTTTCAATATGACGTTGTCAGTTTATTTTTTATCTATGACTTTGAATGTCACTCTTGTTTTTTTTCGCAAATTTTGTAACATCTCGCCTACTTTTATTATTACCTTGATCTTCCTAACATACTGTGATGTTTGATTGAACGGATTTCAAGTAAGAGATTGAATAAGAAATATTCAGATTTTATTTTACTTTACTTCAACACTGAAATGTCTAGTTTTCAGCCAAATCACATAAAACGGTCTGCATGACATCAAAAGAATGACTTCTCAGACTTTTAATTTGTTAGGAAAGGACTGCTATCACTGGACGATAGAGCATTCATGCTCATTTCAAGTCAACTTTTTATGTATTTCTGGCGTGGCATAATAAACGAGGCTGTATTGACACCTTCCGTGCGTCCGAATACATGCAACAGGTGAAGTTTAAGTAAAGATTACCTGGTTGTGTAAAGGTGACTTTGTATTAACTCCCTTACACCCCTGCACATATTTTTATTCTACAGATAGGTTGTCTATTACATCATTTATTAAGAGTTCCTATATTTTTAATTTGGCAAATTATTATGATAAATGACATATTGTTCAGAATTGTTTATTTGTTACTTCCAAATAATAAAAAAATAATAAGAAAAGATAAGAAAAAAAATTTCAAATCTAATAATTACTATCTTTGATATTTTTGATAGTGACGCCTTACACGTAGTAGAGTCGAGTTCAAAGAAGGTTGCAGCAGATCCAGTGCTCCCTGTGTGAGCTACAGTCAACAGACCGGCATCTTCAGGGTCGCTGTCACTCGCAGTGAGAGTAAAAATAACGGTCCCGGCAACCTCGTTGTTAGTTATTGCAACAGTATCATCCAGGTTAGTGAACGCTGGTATTTGACCTAGGAGAAAATTCTTATGATATCAAAGTATAAAACAATAACGTTGACCTCCAGAGGACTATCAGGTGTTTGTTGTTGTTTTCATGTTAATTCACATTTTACTAAATTTATTTTGAGAAGTAGATACCAAGAATTTTAATTGGTAAGTATTGACAAATATGACATATTTGAAGTTTTTATCCGCGCGTCTGGCGTACTAAATTATAATCCTGGTACCTTTGATAACTACTTACATTGACGATCAAAATGAAAATCGGAATCCGTTT
The DNA here is from genome assembly GCA_037788925.1 of Mytilus galloprovincialis. Taxonomy (NCBI): domain Eukaryota; kingdom Metazoa; phylum Mollusca; class Bivalvia; order Mytilida; family Mytilidae; genus Mytilus; species Mytilus galloprovincialis. The sequence goes on along the minus strand of CM075330.1, from coordinate 68,174,381 downwards.
GCAACGACGATATATATGATTTAGTGAATTTCTCGCTATCCACACATTTACGTGTTTCAGCATGTTGAGTTTAAACATATTTTATTTGCATAACACAAATTGGATGAGACACAAGCCAAACAGACTTATGAGGTCTTCTCCATTTAACATATATAACAATACAATGAATAAGAAATAAAGGCAACAGTAGTATACCGCTGTTCAAAACTCATAAATCCATGGACAAAAAACAAAATCGGGGTAACAAACTAAAACCGAGGGAAACGCATTAAATATAAGAGGAGAACAACGACACAACACTAAAATGTAACACACACAGAAACGAACCAAGCATCAGACAAAATCCCACGAGAATAACAAATATAACATCAAAACCAAATACATGAATTTGGGATAGACAAGTTCCGTGACACGTCTTATCGCAATGTGAATACCATGCATACATTATAGTTTTTTCAACATTTGTATAAGTTGGACAGTAAAAAAAAGTGATAAAAAAGGTAGAGAGAGAAAGAGAAAAACCAACCAACAAGGAAATAAATCAACAGAAGAAAACCAAACAAATAAAAAAATCTATAAAAAAACCAAACACAACAAACAATAAGAAATCTATTCGACCCTCTAATAAACTCAAACACATGTTTAAAGATATTTTTTTTATCCTGAGTAAGTAAATTACTACCCGTTGTTAAAAGTGCTACATTTGATGGACAGTTATTTAGGAGCCAGCTTAGATTTTCTAAAAGCTGTCTCCTTAATTGTAAATATAAATATACATTTAAAAAAGAAATGATGTGAATCTTCTTGATGAATACCGCAGGGACAAGATGGAACAGAAATGACATATACTCTATACAGATCATAATTTAGGAAGGAAGCAAAACATCGAAGTTGAGTATAATCACAATATGAAGTTTCCGACTTCCAACCTCGTAATGTTTCGGCATGTATTTCTTACGATTGAGATTCAAGTATTCCGTGTCCAATAAACAAAACCGTATCATTGTCAATATTTCCTCACGAATATAAACATTTTTCGAATGGTTTCTTCAAATTTACTAGATGTCACAATGACGATACTTGCCAAAGTTGGTTTAATTTGAGAGAAGAAGATTTTGGTAAAGTTAACGGACGACCACAATGACGTCAACGGACGCCAAGTGATGAGAAAAGTTACATTGTAACATGGCTCTACTGGCAATGAAAATGATGAACATACTTTGAGTAATCCTGGCATGAATAGCATGATCTCGGTTATCGCCAAGAGTTTCCGCAGTCCAGTTGAACGTTATCTGGTTTGATGCGAAGAAAGCTGTCTTAAAGTCATCGCCATTTCCATACGTGATAACAGATCCAGCATATTCATAACTGAATAAACAAACAACAAAGGAAAACATCTTTTTTTTTTGTAATATCAGTCATGTCAAACCGAACATATGAAAGTTTATGAAATTAATCTATTCGTTACTTATCAATAACTTACGATTGTTAAAACTTTTATCTTAGGACTTTTTCTAAGTTTATCTACAATTGTCTAGCATTAACTCAAGATAGTAAACACTTCATTTTTTTTTACTTTTAACTAGCTTTTAACAATGAAATATTTAGTAAAATTAGAAATAGAAAAATAGAAAAACAAAAAATGACTCTACGTCATTGATGTGGCCTCGGGAAATAACTATTAAGGTACACGTTGGCTCTTCTTAATGTTAAATTAACCACTCGTGTTTTTCTTGTGATAAATATAATATTTTATCAAAAAAGTTCTATATGCGTTTAGTCAATGAGAAATAGGAAGCTGTTCATCATATATAATTAGATAACGCATCTATCATACTTTATATTATATCAAATTTACTTATGTTGACAGTAACAAACACAATTACCACTTTTCAAAAAAATTTTCTTTCGCTCGTTGAAAATATTTTGCATCATACCGCAATCCGTGGTTAAAAAAAAACTCAAGCTCCACCTTAGACATTATGATTTCTTAACTTATAAGCTGATGTTATTGTGTTTCTCTGTCGCATTATCATTATATCTATAAAAACCATATTTTTATACATTGTCTAAAAATATATGAAATGTATTTACTAAGTACAAATTGAATACCCGAAAACAGGTAGCGTGCAAACCGGTATTTATACACGATCGACATAGAATTAATGGGTATAGTTTATTAGTGTTTCAAAAGGGATTTATACATGTAAAGTCGATGAAAATATAAAACTAACATTTTAACGGTCAATGCGTTTTGACTGTGCCAAAAATACAAATCCAGTTTTAACCGGCTTACTTCATTGGTGGTACACAGCGACCCTGTTAAAGAAGATATATCATTACAGCAGAGACATCTGAAGATTTGTTGGTAATTTTATACGTACAAGCCTATATAATCGTCTTTGAATGCACGGATTCTAGATCCAGTCGTAATTTGAATTTCATTCTCTTTGTCACCATCTGAAATTATTATATTTTCAAATTATTTCTACTGTATTATACCTTTCAACAAAAAATCGTTAATACATTTAAGTTTTTCAAATGATAAAAAAACCATTTTATTGGTGGTAAATTTAGATCTTTGTAGCATATTATACAGTGCTTGGTAGATAGCATTTACCTGTCATAAAAAAGAAAAGCCTACTTATGTTTCATATTGTATAAACTAGATGTATTTTTGTTACACGTAATGCCCGGATTATGGCTATGACTAGTAAAACATATTTTTACGACTTCTTACACAAATATTTGGCAAGTTCCAATGGGTATTATAGTTTTTTTTCATGTATAGGTGTTTTTAACACAAAATATCTTCACAGATAGTACAATTGTTATTTCAGATTTTTTCGTTAAAAATAACAACCTTTGAAGATGAAAAAAAAAACCACACGAATAACATTACGTTTTGGCCTTCAGTTTTGAATATTCATAATTCATTAATATCATTAAAAAATAATATGACAAAACCAGTATGTGTATAGTTTTTGAAGAGATGACTTTACTTAGTGTACATGTGGACATGACAAATTTAGTACAATAAACATTGAAGTTCAATTTGTTCTTACTAATGTTCTACTTTTGATATCAAGGACTTTTTAGATAACCGAAAAAATATGTATTCTCTAGCAATTACATTTCTTTATTATTTTAATAGATACAAATGACTTACCAGAAGCGGTAATATCATTTTCTCCTCGCAGAGTCCATGTTGTCCCTGAGTCGTACCATACTTGGACTTTCACTCTAAGTGTACTTGGATTTTTTCGTACAAAGATTTGCCATTTATTTATAAAACCACAGCAATCGAATTTGTATTCGTTGTCAAAATTAAGAACTGCATTGACTAAAAATGATTACAAAACATATTATCATGGTTGGTAGTAAAATACATGTAAAACCAGCAATTATCATAGATTTGCAAAATGCAATATGTAAATGTAGCTTGATTTGTATATCAGTAGACTAAGTACTTTGAAATTGTTTTGAATGGCTGTGAGTATTCTTATCACGGTTGTGTTAATTTTAATTTGGTACTGCGATTTTTGTTATTTAATAAATTAATATTAAAGTTAAAAGTATTTTCCTATTCTCATTGTAGTATACTATTTTTATGAAACTTCTGGTTTTTTTTTTACTCTTGATCTGACCGAAATTCAAAGACAGAGGGTTGACATATATAAAAATGTCAACCCTGCCACATGTCCATGTACCCTTCCCCAGTTACATGTCGATAATATATGTCGTTTGTTAATGATAGCACACAGTTTTGTTTTGTTATAATTTGAACTCGGGGTTGATGTTAGAGCTTTGACAGCATTAGGTGTAAAAACTCACAATTTTTGTAGACTTTAAGCGAGCTAGAGCTTGATATATTGTATATATTTCAAAAATTCGAATCATTTTCATAACAGCGTGGACAAGACCATTTCTTGGCGCGCTGAGGTTATCACTGGATCGACTCTTTTTGCCTCAGCTGTCAAAATCTTTATATACAAATAATCCCATTTTGCTTTAGTACACATTTTCAGGTAAATAGTTATCAAAGGTACCAGGATTATAATTTATAGTACGCCAGACGCGCGTTTCGTCTACATAAGACTCATAAAAAAAAGAGTTAACTAAGTCGAAATGGGAACATGTGTAAACAATGTAATTTGTTTTGTGTTTAAATTGCAACTAGTAGATATTTGTTATGTCAATGTTACTCTGATATTTTGTGGTCCTCCTGACTGTCACACTTTTTAAATAACTCATTTAATAGTGGCTCATCTTTTTTTTTAAAGAAGTCATTATTTTGTGGTACTAGCTGCATAGTATAAAGAGATCATGGTTCGTCCGGCTTTCTCCTCTAAAGTTACATTATCGCACCAGGGACAATATATATTAACTATATAATATATAAATTCCCTGTTCATACATGCTGATAAATTTATACTATCCTATGGTAAGGCGGAAGGGGGCATCATATGTGTCTTACAGACAGTGTAAACATTTTAAGATATATGCCAACTGTTTGTCAAATCTTATATATTTTGAACTATGCTAATGCATATATGACAGAGCAGAACAAATTGGGGCACTGTCCATGGCTAGTTTTTATTTATGTGATATATTTTGTGAATACAGTCTTTGTTCTTGTTTCTGATTAAAGATGATCAAAAAGGTTACGAAATTTTTCATATTTTACTGAAAAAAATTAAGAAAAATATCATACAATCAATTATCATAACAAATGTTTCCTTTCTGAATCAGCACTGAATTACAAGCAAGATTTTAAGTTAGCATACTAATATTATCATAATATATAATAAGCACATTTTTTTGTAAAGATCTAAATACAAAGTTTCTGTTATAAATGTAAAAAAGTCGTGGGAAAGTATAATTTTTTTTTGTTCTATTCAACTTTTTGTGTGGCATAATATAAATGGTACTTGAATTTTATGGAGTTTTCTTATTGCATAAAATTCACAAAATTGCAACTTTGAGTTAAATGAAATAAAAAATGTTTTTATTGTATTTTCTGATTTCACAACTTTTGAATTCATAGAAACGTTCAATTTTTTTTGTCGAATATAAGAATACCAACTCAAGTGAAACAATAACCTAATTACTTGTTGTATAAATTGTAATAATGAGGTTTAATTTGTTTAATTAAATTTTGTATCAAAATTCATATTTCGCCGTGGTTCAAATCCGGATCCCATGTCGCCTTCACTCTAGTATTGTTTTACCTTTTATTTTACCTGGAATTCACTTCTAAGGCGAAACGGGAACACACTTGTCAGATTAGCTGAATATTCGTCTGTAACGCCCACTTGTCAAATTGTACGTTTTGTAGACATTTAAACTGTGGGGCAGACAAAGGTTCTAAACGCATAAATCAAATAGTACGAATAACTACCAGAGGACTGAGCCTTGTGGGTTGATTTTAATTGAATACTCAAATTTTCCTTTTTTCTCTCTCGTGCACCTGCATGTACTTTACTCTTTTATTCAATTTTAATCCTCACTGAGAGGCCTCTGACAGACTGAGTGAGCGTAAAATAACTGTTATCGATAGCCGATGATAAATTCTATTAATATTTTTATTATATCATATTATAGACATCTGCCTTTAATGGTTTTAGACCGAAACTGTGCTCACCTCTAAAAGATTATTTTTATTTAGTTTTTGTTGATGTTTTATCAATGTACACCTAACGTCTTTTTAACAAGACTCAAGCTAGAGAACATTCCAGCGACCAATCAAGCTAGCGACAAGTTCTATCGACCACTTAAATTAACAATAAAAATCATCTTGTCAAAGAATGATAATGCGGTATGTGTGAAAACCACAAAACCCAATCTTGAAAAAACGTTCTGGTAAAAAGAAATTCTAGCAACTTTTACTGTATATAAATTGTTTTTTAACGTTTGCATGACCAGAAAGGCCTAGCTTTGGAGTGAAAGTGGAACACATCAACACCAATGAATTCTGTAGCTGAATGTACTGACTAGTTTGCTTGTTAAATGATGTCATATCTATATCAATAAAGAAAGAAAGACAAGTATATAATTTCTATAAAACAAAACATGCCAGCAATTCATAAAAAAGTAAATTTTTTTTTAAATAAGCTTCTTTTAGATGTGTGAAGTTTGATTAAAGTCTGTATTTGTCTATTATTATAACAGTCTATTTTATTCTGCTGCATCCAAACACATACTAAATATTATGATACATGTATTTTTATAAATGAAACTTTTCACAGTATGCCCCTCCCCCGATTTTAAACCATCGGTAAATGGAAAATAACCATGTTTTGACGCCTTCTATACCTTTTTTTTATTTTTCAAACTCTAAACAATTTGAAAACAACACGTTTAATAATTTATTATTTCCGAAGCGCTTTTCTGGGTTTACATTCAACAGGAACGCTCTAAGCCAAATATTTGAAATCCGAAGATGTATAAGTACCGATAACGTTGAAGAGCTATATATATAAAAATACTTAAAATACATAGCCAAATTGATCTAAAGCCAACTTTGCCTGAGGAAGTTGGAACCTTAGTTTCTTAATAATTTCAAAATTTATAAACGTACAATTTTAGTAAAGTTTCTTAAATCATGTCAGGACCGACATACTGACTACTGAGCTGATGATATCCTCGGGGACTGGTAGTCAACCAGCAGAGGTATCGAAAAAGTGATGTAAAAAAATTGAAAACTACACGTTTAATAATTTTTTGCGTCCGAAGCGCTTTTATGGATTTACCTTCATCAGCAACGCTCTAAGCCAAATATTTAAAAACCGAAGATGTATAAGTATCGAAACCGTTGAAGAGCTATACATAAAAAATACCTTAAACAAATAGCCAAATTGATCTAAATCCAACTTTGCCTGAGGGAGTTGGAACCTTAGTTTCTTAATAATTTCAACATTTATAAACGGACAATTTTAGTAAAGTTTGTTTAATCATGTCAGGATCGAAATATTGACTACTGAGCTGATGATACCATCGGGGATTGATAGTCTACCAGCAGAGGTATCGACCCAGTGATGTAAAAAAAAATTGAAAACAACACGTTTAATAATTTATTGCGTCCGATGAGCTTTTCTGTAAACCTATCATATTGTACATTTGTATCATTTATTGCATATAGAAAATTAAAGACGTATATCTCCTAAGCATATCATGGCTAGAATGAAATTCAAAACAGTGTAGCTGTGGCCATTGATTGACACATTAAATTCATCCATTGACTGGGACAATTTAGGTGAACGTTTGTATGTAACGACTACTGCTCACTATGTACTTTTTAAAGACACTTAAATTATGGGGTCACCAAAGGTTCTCAACACATAAATAAAGTAATTCGAAAAATTAATCAGAAATAACACGATGTTTTGATTTATATATATTATATAAATTAAAACCTAAAGGTTATTCCTGATTAATTTTTCGAATTTTTTTTATAATTAAAGGCGTTAAGAAACCTTTGGTGACCCCACAGTTTAAATGTCTATCGTAGGTACGTCGTGAACAGTGGTGGTTACAGACAAACGTTCACGTAAATTGTCCCAGTCAATGGATGAATTTAATGTGTCAATCAATGGCCAAAGCTACACTGTTTTGAATTTCATTCTATGTTATAGCACATGGCGGATCAGAAATGAGAAAAAAAGTAAGCTGATTGAATAAAAAAACAAAAATAATTTTCCATGATGATTTGGTCGCACACTCATTTTTCAAATTCAGGAATCGTAAAACTTGTGTCAAAATCCTAATTTTGCAATTTAATTTTAAAGATACATGTGTACCAAGTTTCATATTGATCGCACTACAACTTCATCTTCAACTATATTCATTAATAAAGTAGTACATGTAAGAATGAAGATTAAGGAACGGACGAACGAATGAACAGACAATCTGATGAACATGTTAAACGGAAAAACGAACGAACAAACGAATAAACGAACACACATACCAGAAAATATTATGTGCTTTACCATCATAGGTCGAGTATTAAAATATATGCTATATAATGTATAGATGAACAATTTTAATATATATATATATGCTTTCAACTTAATGAAATAGGAACAATACTATGTGCAATAGAATAACTATATACTAGCTTTCCATCCTGAAGGAAAAAAAGACTTCTTCTGATTTGAAAAAAGCATGTACACTATAAACAGCAACTTTGAAACCCTACACTTCCCGAATGGGCCTTACTCCCAAAAAAAATTTTCCATACAGAACTTGCAATGGTTAAAAACATTTCAGTTAACCCTTTTATACCAATAAGAGAATCATTTGAGTTAGTGCTAGAGACTTATTCGAACAAATAAAAGTAATTTTTTTAGGACCTTTGATTTTTTGTTTGATTTGTACAGCTACTTTTACTTCTACCATATAGTCACCGCGTTCAAAACGCTATGGTATATGCCACTTGTACTTCGCGAAGCTAAATTGAAACGTAAATACAGTGAAATTAACAAAATTACTTCTTACATTTTAACATTCTAGACAGTAAACATTTTTTTTCATATTAAAATAAAACTATTTACACACGATCCATTTACTGACTGTATGTGTAGGTTGAGACCGCAGCTTTGCATGACTGTACAGAGTCGCTCATCACTATACTCAAATGAAGGCTGATTCAGTTTTTAATTGTATATGAAACAAGATTGTTGGCGTATTTGTGTTTTGTAGGATGGAATTTGATATGAGATCGTGTGCATGTTTCCAGATTGTCTTAGCTGCTGTTACAGTCTATCGTTTTTTGTTATTGAAAAGAGTTGATATAAAACACGCTAATCGTGCGTCTGTTCTTCTGTGTGCAAGGTTTCTCTATTTTAGGCGATTTATCATTTCACTTACACTTAATGTGTTTTCTTCATTTGCAAATGCCTGTACCAATTCAAGATTATGGCAGTTGTTGTCCATTCGTTTGATGTGTTTTGTCATTTGAATTTGCCATTTGATTAGGGACTTTTTGTTTTGAATTTTCCTCGGAGTTCAGTATTTGTGTGATTTTACTTTTTGTGTTGGATATTGACACATCTAGCACCCTATTTTTGTACTTTGTGAGTTGTTTTATATCCACAGTAACCAAGACCGAACAGGCATATTCTAGTGATGGTCGGAATTAAAATATATATATTATACTAGAACACACCCGTGATATCGCGGGTCCGTGACTGAATTAAAGTATATAACTATGCGCAAGCCTTATTTTAGTATTAGTATTGTCCTCTGATAAAGTCATGCCGATTATAAGATACACAGTTTTCTCTGCTGTCAAATCTTTCTGTTTGAACCCGTCGAACTGGAACTTATCAATTATTGGTAATATTAATTATTTGGAAAACAAAAGGTCCTGGAATGGAGTATTTTTTAATCAACAGCATTGTCCTATATTAGTTATAAATAAAGTTGAATTCTTTGATTCACTGTTTTACGTCATGCCCGCTAACAAATTGAAAACTGTACCTATACGCCTTACTTTTAGTCCAGATTTTTAGTATTCGTATTGTTATCTTAGAAAGTCTTACTGATTAAATGATTAAATTTAGTAGTGTCAACCCTGTGATTATGACCCGTGTATATAGCATATTAATCCCAAATACACCGTTTGGTGGTGCGCCTGTCAGATGCGGAACGTACGGATAAGGTAATAGGTAACAGGTGAATATACTATTGGTATCGGTATCGGACTCGACCCGGAACTTCTTAATTATTGGCATATTAATTACGTGGAAAACAAAAGGGCCTGGAGTGGTGTAATTTTTAATCTACACCTTTGTACTATATTAGTTATATATAAAGTGGAATTCTTTGATTCGTCGTTTTTACGTGATGACGGCTGACAAATTGGACCTCGTAATTTTAGTATTATAGATATAGAGATTTTTTTTTACATGTTCCTTTACTGAGGTGGAAGTGATGTTCAGATTCCTTCTAAGAAAACCTAGTGTGCTGTTAGTCTTATAACAGATGGTGTTTATGTGACTGTTTCATTTTAGGTCTGATTGGATTGTCAAGCTAAGATGTTGTGCCTTGTCAAAATGTTCAAGAATGTGGCCATTTAAAGTGTACCTGTATATGTATGGATTTTTATGTCGACTGATGGATTTAAAATTACACTTGCCAGGATGGCCATTTGACATGTGTGTTTCCAAATATCTAGTGTATCAAGATCTTTAAGAATGGATTCGCAATCGCTGTTATATGTTATTACCAGATTAACATTGCAATGCATCTTTCTTTTCAGTTGGAATGATTCTGTTTACATCACAATACTACAGAAAACTAATTTTAAGCAGAATATCATTTGGAATATTAGAATTGGAATTTACTGTGTAAACCAGTTAGTTATAATTTCTTACGAGAGTATAAAAATAGTTCTACCATTGCTCTGGTTGGTAATTTTTTCACTCAATATTTTGTGGTTATACTTCATGAATTTTCAGAACGAATACAAATTAACAATTAATGCAATACATATGTTCTGAAAAGTTGATCGACCGGAATGAATCCTCTTTAAAGATGTAGAGAGCATAAAACTACCTACAAAAGATGCAGCGGACTTAATGTTCTTATCTTCAACGAACGCATCTGTGTATTTATACATCCTTTACAAACGAATAGACAAACCCTCACATGCCTCGTGCATTTGCATCATATTTTGATACTACTTGATTCATCTGTTCGACAATAGTCTTTGAGGCACTCAACTTGCAGTTAATCATATATTATATAAAATATATTTGTTACCTGTATCTTTTTCATAATTGTTGCTTTTTTTAGACTTTGTTTCCTTTACACCAACGATGTCTTCATTTTCTGTACACCAAATCTGACCTTGAAAATGCAAAATTGTGCTTCATTTGAAAATGTAGCAGTTTAAGCTACTTTTTAAAGTAAATTTTTAATGTATTCATATAAAATGAAAAGGAGTAAATTGAATTATCTTAAAATATCAAAATTATTTATGTTTATGTTAAATTGAGTGCATTTCCTTATACAGGTCAAGTCTTTTTTTTAGATGCATGGTCACATTTACACAAAAGGTTTCTGTGAAGTCAGCCAAAATCACTGTCATCTTATAATTGCCGAGTTGTATATATAAAGTATGAGTACAATCAATAAATTTAGAAATGATATAAATTGAACATTTAGGGACGATAATCTTTTTAGAATACTCATCAATTCAGATAGTTTTATTTCAATGATATGTGAAGAAATGATATTTTTTTTTTAATGTTTTGTAAATATTAACATCTGTTTATTTTGACTATAACGTTGTGTACCTGTATATATACGGAAAAAGGCTACGTCAAACTGTCAGATATAACAAAGGCGAAATTGTGTCAAAGATCCTTCAACATTATTATTCCTTACCCGACTTTGGTATTCTGCTTGTTTTTTATTTTGTTTTATCATTTTTTTTTATATAATATTTTAATCAGTTTTGGATTTTCAAATATTTTTGCCTCGAACATTACTGCAGAGTTTTTCGTTCTTGGTTATTGACCCGGATTTGTATCAGTTAACTTGATTTATAACTGATGAATGGCGGTATGCTATTGCATTTATTTATGACTGTAGTACGTGTTACGGTCCAGGCCCAGCTATTGGGTAACAACATGTTGCATTTGCACTTAAATAACTATATATTAATAATATAATGTTGCTATCTGTTTGAGCGTGCTATTTTTGATCAAGGATAATATTACAATCTAGTTCATTTTTATGTATTCCTTATTCTGTTATATTTAAGCACCACATTATTCTCTATTTTCTATACCCTGCAGGTACACTTTGTTGAATCAACGTTGAATCTTTGTTGATTTTAGGTTATACATTGATCAACAAATATTCAACATTGATTCAACGTTGACAATGCAACGTTGAAATTATTGCATTGTTTCAACGTTGAATTATCTTTGTGTTGACATACCAACAATGAATCAACGTTGGCTAAACAATATATAAAACCCAGTAGTTGTGGATACCAGAATAATTGTCAAAAAAGAAGTATTGGACACATCACAATTATTTTTGAAATTGACAACGATATTCACATTAAATAAAATATTTAGTAGATTTATCACTAATTGTTGTAGTGATTATAGAATAACACCTAAACAATCACAGTGTATATATAAGCATTACTGATTAATCATGAACTTCGCACACCAAATATTGAAATAATAAAAAATTCCAAAATTTCACCCCCACCCCCAAAACATTAGACTAGTAATAGAACCACTGTGTATACAGGATCATACAGTGAATATAAAATTAAATATTTGTGAATTACCCCTTCCCCTTAAAAGATCCCTCCCCCTTTTTCCTTGATGTCAAATATCTTGTTTTCATTCCTTTCTTTTTCTATTCTTTTTATCAATTCAAAGAGAAAGACGGATACATCAGTACATAAACAAAGGTTGACAACTTGTTATATAAATATCGGATAGATCTATTTAAATAACGATTTAAATTTTCGCGGCATTGTAACATTTCTATTTTAAAACTATTCAGATTTATATTCGCATGCGCAGTTGTTTTTGTTGCCAAATTTGAATATCCGCTCACGAGACCACAAGTGATTTCTGCAGAGTTTTTATCAATATCTTTCCTGTATACAGCTTTTACATTTTATCGTAAGTATTTACATTAATTGTTGTGATTAAGTTATCGTATTTTAGAAATGTGAGCATATCATGTTGTTATGAAACAGTACTGAAAAGATGAAATTTTACACGTAAAAAGGGGGGATGTTTAGGACAATCTAAGGATTGACCTGAGGATCAGCGTAGCATGTTAACATTCCCAAGATATCTTGCAACATGTCATGAATTTTTATCATTGACTTTTTGAAATCATATGATTGAATCATAAGTAAAAAGAAATTTTAATCGCATAAAAAGGGGGGCTTGTTTACAACTTTGGGATGGAAAGGTCAGAAGCTATATGTATATATTTATGCGATAAAAATTTCTTTTATTATATGATCCCAGAATATTAATTGCGGTCAAGTTATGATTTAGTATTTAGGATTTTCTTGCAGATTATACCTTATAGTCTATCTAAAAGGAAATGTAGTTGAGACCTTATGCTTTTGATTTATACTTTAAAGTAATATCATTATGAAGTTATTAATAGTTAATTGTGTTGAACAGAATTAAACTTTACAATGTTACAACTTTTGATTTTTTTAGATGTTATCATGAAGACCTAGATGGAATCACGGAACAGCAATTCAAGTGTCGGACAAAACAATGAACTTTCTAAACCTGGCTCTAAAACGATAAGGTGTGAGAAAAAAGAAGTTGAAGTTTCACTATTAATAAATAAATTTATTTTAATTTTATCGTATTGAATATTTCTCTATAATCAGTGGTTGGACATTAGAATACATGGGGTAGGAAGTTTCCTAACAGCAAACTTTGTTTTATATATTTTGATGAGTCAGATATTTCAAATAGACATTGAGCAAAATTTGTGTATTAAGGATTGTGCGCTTTCGAAATCAATATTTCTCTTGGATGAAAATTTGTGTTGTTATAAGCATATTGTAAAAAGTTAAAGCAATGTTAGTGGTTAAATTATGGTTCGTAGGAAATCCCTCAACACACATATTTGTTATTCAATTGATTGGTTGTTATCATCATCATGGTCAAGCCATGCTCTCGCCATGCTCACCACACGAATGTGGTCACTCAGTTTTATTGTTGAACATTACGGAGAGTATTTAAATTGGCAGTTAATGGCATCTACATTGTATTCAAAGTTGTGTGCACCCAAACACTTTGTATTGTTGTACCTATTGTTAAAAAGACAACCATCAACCAAAGAATATTATTTATATATCTTTGGGTCACCATACAGTCTTCAACAATGAGCTAAAGCCCACACCATGTCAAATATAAATACAATGACTTTATTTAAAGTTAATCAATTTTGTTTTGAGATTATTTTTCAAACTTGGGTCTAATGGAGCAGTTAATACTTATTGGATCAGGTTTCCTGAGGCAGAATATTGATATGGCATTTTGCATGTTGAGCGCCTTGAGACATGTGAGAAGACAATAGCTTGAATATTGCTACAGTATAAAATGAAGGACTGCAAGACACAGAAAATACAGGATGAATGACATATTAGTTTAGGTGGAAACACAGTTGAACACGACCACTAACCAATTTTGATTCCGTGTTGAATACTAGTATTGTATTCACCCTGAATTCAATCTGAATTCAAATTAAGCTATTGGTTGAAACAATGTTGAAGCAACCATTATTCTATATAGATTCAATGTTGAACATCAACCTTGATTCAACATAAGATTTCAACGTTGATACAAATTTGCAAAATCTAATAATAATTCAACATTGATTCAACATAGAAAATAAACATTGATTCAATGTTAAATCAACGTTGTGTGCCTGCTGGGATATATTTGAGCACTCCATTATTCTCTATTCTTTGGTTGATTAAAAAAGAATTGCCCTTCGTTACGCTTTTTTGACCATGTTTCACTATTTTGTAAATTCCATCCAGCTTTGTATATTTAGGTGAGACTATAAAAATATATATTTCCTATGACAAATTAGGAGATGACGACGTGAGACAAATATGCATTAGAGTTTAAATGACAAGAATGCAATTTTGAGAATAATCATACATATACCGTATAGTTAGCAATAAAAGGTCTCGACATGAAAATGTTGTCAAAATTGATAAACGTGCACACAATGTTAGAAATAATTAGGGCTTGCAAAGAACACGCGAGATCTCGAATTCTTGCTCGATCGGTTTAGTTCTCGAGAGTACATGTCATGCTCGATGAATTCTTTTTGACCATTACTTAAAGTTATTGTATTATGGAAATTGTCAACCGTTTATTTTAAAAGCAATACAATTGACACTATTGATCGTGAAACACCTCCACATAAAGCTTCATTAAGAGAATATATTACGCTGAATTTACATTCGTAGATAACGCTCCAGCGACAAAATACATGTACCAGCAACAATATACCAGCGACTATTATAATAACCTGTCACTTGGTTGATTTTCTCCTTCCTAGTTCTCCTGCGTTTCGTAGTCTGAATCTGTATACATTTTTATGAAAATGACCTGATTATCTTTATGAATTAAGACAGTATTTTACTGCCTGTGGTGAACCCCACACAGCTAATTACTAGACAATTTGTGGGACTTTGACGATATTTCTGCAGTGCTCAACAATTTACCTTTTAATAGTTTTGTAGATACTTTATGATAATGCATTTAAGAAATTGTTCATGTTGAATATTATTTAAATAGATTAATTATTAATTTTGCATCTTAAACTATATATTACATAAATGATATTGCTTAATTATAGAAAAGACACCTACGTTCTAAGGTAGAGAAATGTTTCACTTAAATTTGTAACTTTCTATATTACAATGTATCCAAATACTCGAGTACTCGTCAGAATTTAAACAGAGAACTCGGATTCTGGTTTCAACATGTTTTGCCATCACTACAAATAACGTTAACACCTTTAAATTAATAAAAATGCATGTCAATTTTAATTATCAAATTCTATTCTCTCTATGATATTTAAACCCTTGAGAACTTCTTTAATTGCGATGACAAAGATGATAAAACCCTCTTTATATTAATATTAATAACTTTCTAAAGTTATTATCAGGTTACTGTCAACCGATTTGCTGTGAAAATTCAAAATATTCATATATTCAATTTTACATTTTAGAAATGTTAATGATCTTGTGAAAAAAATAAATTTAAATTGCTATGTTTAATATAAATCGAAGTGTTGTCCTTGAGTAACAAACAATTGTACTGCATATACACGCATTCATTCAAAACTCTTTTCAAGATGAAGATTACTAAATAAAAGTTTGAATAAATCCGTGTTTGCTGTAAACGATTACAATCAGTAAAATTTATCTTACATGTATTTATATATATTACAGCGTAATATTCTTGACGAGTCCTCGGATTGATGAAAGAACTAGGTAATATAAAAATGTTTAAACCTTTCATTTACTAATCAATTTGTAAATATATATTTCCAAAATATACATGTATATAGAGGAATAACTTAGTGAGCATTCTCAGACTTTTGTCAACACAGCCTTCATCATTACGTACAGGAAATAAATGCTATGTTTCATTCTGATAAAAGAGATACATGAAAAGTAATAAAAGTATATTGACACTCAAAAGACAAAAACAAACTGCAAAACAAAACAAAAAACGAGATAAAATAAATTACAGATCACAAAACACAACATACAAAACTAAAAACAGAGCAAAACGAACAACACCAAAATAGGGTGTGATCTTAGCTGCTCTGGAAAGGTAAGAATATAATGCTCCAAATTTGGCATCCGTTGCATTGATCATGCAAGTACACACTCAGTGATTAGTCTAATGGGGAAATGCTGTTATGACATTTAGAATATATCCGTTGTCATCTATAAAATAAATATTTAATAATAGTCAACAGACTCCTGACAGCGTTCGACAAATTTCGAATGAAGGATTTCAACTTCATCACTCTTTATTCAATACCTTTCTTTTTTGGCAACAACCGTCTAGAAAGGAAATTATGACACAAAAAAACAAGATCTGGAATATCGTATCAACTGGGAGATATTAACTATATATAAAGGTGCTGCTGGAATGTTGCTACATATAAATGGAAAGTTCACAATTGGTAAGCTGAAACCATCTCTTTTGTTCTCATTGTCAATTTCAAGATATTTGCAAAAACATGATTTTTTAAAACTTTTATGTTAAAGAAAAGTGAAGTAGTTTTTTTTTATTCTTTGATATTTCTCATACAGATGATCATTTAAGATGACAGAATGAAGAAGTTAAAATAGAACATCAGATATAAATATTAAATAAATCAAGTGATAGACTAAAATTTAGTTTGATTTGTTTTGGACAAAATGTTAACATTTTCATAACGACGCTAAAACACATGGTTATAAAAAATAGTCCTTGTTTGACGACCATGAACAGTGATAAGAGGTAAAAACAAGACTATACTAGTCGTTTATTATATCTCAGTGAGGGACCTCGGTAGCTGAGTGATCGGAGTAGTTTCGACACCCGTTTCTTATTGTTACTTTATATAATGAACAATGAAAACTATCAATAATAATATGTCATTTTTAGTCAATAAATGCCAAATATTACGAAAAATGCGCTTATTTCTTATCCAATTTAATATTGTCCTCTTCTAATTAAATGGAACTGCTGTATAAAGTCTGGTGAAATTTGTTTCTTAATAATGGTATAGTTGTATTAGGTTTTTCTAATAAATAGTGTCATAGTAAGAAAACAAATTAAAGTAAAGTAATATTAACTTACCATTTGTTGTTTGTAAATAAACAAATAAATATAACGGGATGAACCATCTTGTAAACATCATGATTTATTTATTTCCCAAATATCTCATTAACCGTTCGTTTCTATGAAGTAATTCCCTTCGATTAAAGTCCATTCTTCAGTCTGATAAACTTCTTAGTATTAAATATAAATCATTCGGTTGGTCGAGGAAAGTGACCTTGTGGTAGTGAATACATGAATTAAAACTTTATTCGTGAACAACAGGTACGTGATCGTAAGTGAATGTCTACTGAATCCTTTGAACTAAACTTATCCGATTTCTTATTTCATCTGTTATTACAATTAAACAGCAAACTAGACAGAGTGCTTTCTTTAAGATATTGTTGTTTCTTGGAGACACAATTATGCCCCCGCAGATGCAAAGTGTTATTTTAAAATGACAATAATATCTAACCGTTTATAACCCGAAAAAAAATTCCTAGCATTCAAACTGTAGGAGGAGTTATGCGAAATAACTATATACACATAATGGGACCAACGGGAGGTAAAAAAAAAGTAAAATCACGAAAATACTGAACTCCGAGGTAAATTCAAAACGGAAAATTAAAAGATAAAACCCATCAAACGAATGAACAACAACTGTCATATTCCTGACTTGGTAAAGGCATTTTTAAATTTAGAAAATAGTGGATTGGTTTTATAGCGCTAAACCTATCAATCGTATGACAATCGCATCAACTTCCATTGTATTTACAAAGATGTGTGAACAAAACAAACAGACATTAAAGTTAAAAATTGTCAAAATAGGGGTACAACAGTCATCACTATGTCATAATCTCAACCAGAACAAACCAAACGAGTATTAAACAAAAAAGCACAAAAAGTACAATATGCCTACCAACTTTCAGTTTTTGGGGCATAAAAAGATACAACGCAAATGTCAATCGAGCAGATATATGCTTGATTTGTTTTATATCAAAATCAAAATGTGTTTACTAATATAAAATTCAGGAGATGTTTTTTTAATTGAGTATGATACAACCTTCCAACAGCGTTCAAATGACACGGGTGTAAGCGAATATGTACAAACATAGTCAGCAATTAAAGCTTGGAAATGACAAAATGTAAAAAAAAAAAAATATAATAAAAATCAAGCTATTTGATTATGACAAAACCATTAATGAAAAAACAAATTTCAGACCGCGAACAAAACGATTGTTAACTCTACTACTTTTAAAACAAAAGATGCTCCTTTCTCTCTTCACAAATATATAGCAATATTTTAAAAGAAAATTGTTTAAAGAATGACTGTAATATTTTTTTCTGTCTATGAAGAAATAACATCGAAAATATGGTGCACACTGAAAACCCGCGTACTGGTTATTTCAATGTGTGCACCACATTTTTGATATTTGTTCGAATAGACCGAAAAAATATTACAGTTATTTTTTATAATTTAATTCAAAATTCCAATTTACACCGGAGAAAAATCGTGAAAAAAACGTTGTTGACGTCACGGTCACATGACAAAATTATGTCTATGAGCTGATAAACAAAACATTGTCAGCAAATCAAAAGACGTGTTACATCAAAAATAAAATTATTACAAATTAAAAAACAATGAACAAACACTTATCCTTTGTTGAAACCCATAAATTGACCGCTTCAGATGTTTTTTTTTAAATTTTGTTGTTTTCTCATTGGCGTTTAATATCAATCCCCTCTTATTATTGCTTTTAAATACTTGACCACCGTTACTCAGATCGTTAAGATCAATTATCAGAGTGATTATCAAGATAAACATATTTGTCTCTGTGAAAAGCCTAATTTGCACTAAATCTAGTTTAAAGCCTTTGTATAACGCAATCTATTGAAAACTATTACAATCAAGTGATAGAACATGTTTGTTTTTTTTTTATTTAACACTTTTGTTATTTATCAAGTCTATTGTCAACCAATTTTTTGACGTGAAAAAATAGTAATTTGACGGTTTCAATATACTAAACTATGATCATCTCTAACATAAACTTTCAATCTTCTTTCAAATTAAAAATAAATTTAAAAGAAGTTTTATCAATACAATTCTTTATCTTTGATCAGTTTGCGAATCAATCAAGGATTTTAACTTACAATGTTCTCACAATATACTATTTAAATTTAAAATTAATTTTAATGACATGTGACTAAAATGCAATACATATCAGTATTAAAAAAATACAAGTTGAATCAAATGTCTGTACCTTAAGAAATTCTAAAGTTACACTAAATTATTAACTAAAAATGTTTGCAAACAAAATTCAAGGATTTTGACGATGCATGAGACAAAGTTTGTTCGCATTGTTTTCGACGAACGTCAGGGTTCACTTATAATTTTTTTAGGATGTCAAATAATGGCAATTTGCATCTACTTAAGTGAAACGTGAATTTTTATTTCATTCTTTTTTGATAGTCGTGCATAACATATCAGGCATACATAAAAAGGTAGATACACAATAGATTGAAACTGACTACTCCGTTGGATAAGTAAACTTTTTCTTTGTGAAAAATAATGCTTTCATAAATAAGCTTGATTAATTATTGAATAAACAAATGCTATGGTGGATAGTTGCAGTGTTGGCAGCTATAACACATCTTAATTTTTATTTCGATTAAAATGGCAAACGACTTATAAATTAAAAAAAAACCACTTAGTACAGAGCGTTTCACGGTTATTTGGTTCGTAAACGTATGTTTGAAATAGAACTTTTTAAAGTTACTTTACAAACACATGAACTTTCATTGTTTACTGTGTATACCGCCTTCGTAAAGTTTTAGTGTACTACGTAAAGGAATTCAAGATTTAGATTTTGTTTTAGTTTACTTATTTTCATGAAAAATCAGTTTAAACATAATTTTCCAACCTCAATAAATACTTTGTTCCCCTTTGAAGGCGAATTTAAAGTTTACAAAAGATTCATTAGAGTTGCTGGAATAAAACAGTTGGGATGTCAATTTCTTGAGACAGCTCAGAAGCGTTGAAAACCAAAAATTAAAGAAATAAAAAATATGAAAAATGGACAAGGCAATCTTTCCATAAGGATAGAAAAACACATAAGAATTTTAAAGAATTTCAAAGATAATGAATAGTATATTTAATAGACAAATGATAATGAAAGCAGCTTTGTAGTATATATGTTGATGTTAGTTTTATTCCATATTTTTTTTTCTCAGAATACAAAGAAAAAAATTGATACAGTTTAGGTAACACACTAAACGCGGTAAGATCTATCTTTAACTACCGTTCCTACTACTCTTATTTTCCTGTAAACATTGTATTCATTGCTGTTCGTACCATTTCCATGCTTTCCAACTACCATTAGAATAAATTTTCGGTTGTTTGTCTTTTTTTTGGTTTTCTGAAATGTTCAAATAAACTCATCATAGATACCAGGACTAAATTTTATATATACGCCAGACGCGCGTATCGTCTACAAAAGACTCATCAGTGACGCTCGAATCCAAAAAAGTTAAATAATAAAAAAAAAAAGCCAAATAAAGTACGAAGTTGAAGAGCATTGAGATCCAAAATTCCTAAAAGTGTTGCCAAATACAGATAAGGTAATCTATGCCTGAAGTAAACCATCAACACTGGATTTATGGCAGATGATCTTTGAATTTTCCGGAAGTATTTTGTGTTTTGCTTATAGTGATCAATATTTCATGTACATTTTAATAGTATCATCATTTGTCTTTGAATTGTACAGAAGAAAGGTAGTACTAGAGAAGTCTTTTACTATTAGTTTATGATGATAGTTTGTTCTTTGTATCGTTCTTTTACAAAATGTCGTTAGTATCATTAGAAAAAAATATGAACATAAATACCGAACTGCAAGGCTAATTAAAGAATAGGGGGAGGCCAATAAAAAAAGCCTTGAAAAATTCAAAAGCATGGCAATCACAACTAACGTAATGATTGTAAAACAATTATCAAATTCCTGACTAGGTTAACATGTGTGTGTGTGGCTTTCACGTAGCTATATAAGAGTAGTAAACAATGTTTTAATTATTTACTGTTTGCACTATTCAGTATTTCATATAATGGTTTCAGATTCACAGAGTTTCGTGTTGATGGTAGGTTATGCAAGTAATACTGTTTGCTTTTTAGATGAAATATCCAAGATAAAAACAATACTAGACAAAATTATTAATTGTCTTGAATATTTACGTAATAATTATTCAATAATATCCTATATCTTAGATTTTCTACATACTTTCAGATGGTTCTTGAAGTCTTTCATGGTAGTCGCTAGGTCTGAAACAAAAATATATTGGTACCTCAAAATTAAATTATTGTCTTCTAAACCTTTAATAAAAAGATTTTATAATGTGAGAACCTTTTTTTAAACTATAGACAAGTCATTACTTTTATTTTGCAAATGGACAGTTCAGACATGCAAAAAAAAAAAAAAAACGAAATTGAAGAGTATCAATAAGGGCCTCACAAAAGACAATATGCTACTTAAAATGTACGTACTAGTATAAACCTTATATATTTGTAGTTAGATAGACACTGCCAAGAAATATGCTTTCACTTATCTTTTTTTTGTGTGAAAGAGGGTGGTCGTTATTAGGTGGTGATTACAATAAGCGATGTGCCATAATCTTGAATCAATTTTACAATGTATAGACCAGGAAAAAAGTTGAAATAAAAAAAGAGCCAGTACGCGTAATTCTTCGTCCAATTCACTACAAAACAGTAAAAGTCTGAAATGGCCTATATCTGTACTCGACTGTATTGATTTTTACTCGACCAGTGTTAATTTAATCTGAAGTTTACTTGATAATTCTCGACTGTAGTCTGAACCATACTTAACAGTTTGAACTTGTACTCGACCAGTACTTAACCATTTTATACGAGTCTGAACCATGCTCGACCTAGTCTGAACCATATTCGACCTAGTCTGAACCATACTCGACCAAGTCTTAACCAACCTAGAACTATCCTTTGTATATGTCAACTGAATTTTATCTATTTAGGAAATGTTTTAAAAAAAAATGAAATTGAACAACAATTTGAAATTAAAAATGTATTAAATATAGTATTGAAATGTAAATTTCACAATAATCAATCATAATATAACTTCAACACAATATTTATCAACACTTACATAATTACACATATCAACATTGAAATATAAATAAAACAAGCTGGTCAAATAATCTCAAAGAGGAATTGTGAATAATATTTTCAATGTTATTAATTTTTTTTGAATGTTTCAAAGTATCATATGGTAACTAGGCTATTTTCACCATTGACTTAAGCCGTCTATTATAGATTCATGGTGTTAGATGAGTTAAGTTAATAATGCAGTGAATATTGTTTTTATTAAAAAACATAAGCATTATACATGTATATAAAAAGTATATAAAGCAACTTAATAATTTTTAAAATTGAGACATATGTATTTTTTTGTTTAACCAAGAATTTAATATAATCATGACTATAGAATTTCCATAGCAATCCTAGATAATCTTTTAGATAAAAGGAAATGTGTTTCAAAGTAAAGTAAAAATTAATTTCAATTGAATTTTAACATGTTTAATATTGTTTGTCAAATTATAGACATGGCATACAAAAAGCACTTTAATATGGTTTAATTACATTAGTATATGTGTGTTTTACAGTTAAAAAAAGCCCTATTTTCATAAACTCGTGTATTACTTATCTAGTATATACGAAAAGCCTTGTTATTTAAGTTAAACAGGATGTTGCAATTTTGAATAAATGTTATTTTGAATTTAATACCTCTGACCAAGTTTGATCTTATTAATGAGTTTACCCCAAGCAGATAGTATACTGTATACTTCGCCACCAATCAGAAGAACAATTTTATTAATTTTTTTAATTATATCCTTTTTTTATATAAATTATATATAATATAAAAAAAATTATTCCAAATTATATTACATGTATTAATAGATATATTTCTAATATAAGGTTAAACAATTCATTGATTTTGTTGCCGTTGTTATATATGTCAGTTAAAAAGAAATTTATTTTAAAGGGGCACTAGCTGTCAAATTCATGTTCATAAATTTGACTCAAATTCTCATATTTTATTTATAACAATGTAAAGCATTTTCCCAAACTATCAAAAGTGTAAAATAAGCAATTTACAGGCCATGGTCTCAATAAGATTTAGCTTCGTTTCGTGTGCATTTTAGCAATGACGCCATCTAATTAAATTTCGAGTTGACCTCCTATGACCATATAAGCGATGTAAACATAAACATAGACATGATAGATATAAATAGATTAAGCAACTCGTGCAGTTACATTTTTATAGGTCTACTAAATTTTGTATTATAGATTGAAAATTTATGTTTATTGTCGTGTTTTTCTAAATAAGAATATTTTTTATTTACCTTTGTTTCACTTTCAATGTTGACATTCTTTTCCTTTGAATAACCGTACACGGACAATGCATGCGTTATTCTATCTATTTCTACGGGTTTAGATTGGAGTTCACATGAATACAGGTTTAATAAGGTCGAATTATTCACTTGCAAGTGAATAACTCATTATCAATTCTTATTAGCTTAATTTGACAAAATTGAACCATTTTAGCTGCTAAAATTATTATTTCACTATTTCACTTTCATTAATGATTGAACCAAAAAAAATCATTCTTTAGAATTTTTATTTTGTCTCGTAGCTAGTGTCCCTTTAACAGTTAAAAAAGGAGAGGTTATCTGGTCCAGTATGGTTCAGACTGGTCGAGTATTGTTCGGATCTTTGGTTAATAATGGTTTAGACTGGAAAAATAGGTCGAGTACAGGTCGAGAATGGGTTAAAACTGTGGTCAAGTAATATTTCAGACTATCTTCAATGGCAAAGATAAAGGTCAAGTACGATTCAGTACAGTCGAGTATGGTACGAGTAATGTCAAGTAAAAGTCAGAACAATTCAGACTGGTCGAAAAAAAATCCGTACAGTCGATATATAGGTCATTAATAACGAATCTAACATTTAACTGGTTGCAACATTCAACTATCTCATCACTTAGAGATAGCACATGGTTCTTGAGCTTCAACATATAACAAATTGCTGGATAATCACGGTTTTTTAAAACTTGTAGTCTAAAATGATAATTTACTTACCTTCCCTTCCATTCACAAGTACATCCATTTTTATAACACATATAACAAGGCAACACCATAATTATAAGTCCAATAATGCCAGCAACAATAACCCAAGCTGGGTTAGCAGGGTATTCCCAAAAAGTAATAGGTCGGTCTGTTGTAGTTGTGGTGGTTGTTGTTGTTTGGGGTATAACGATGAAAACTGTTGCTGTCCCTTGAAGACTGCCAGTATCTGTTGCCTGAACAATAAAGCTCATACTTGATCCATAACCATAACTTGTTAACGATTTCTTTAAGTACAGATCTCCATTTGCTTGAATTCCAAATGTTTCTGTCCCTAAAGACGTTTGGTCAATACTATAAATGAAATTTCCTGTAAAATAGCGAATAAATAATCAAATTATTCATATATTTGTTGTTTGTATTATTTTTTTCAATGCTATTTTGTAACTAAAACAGGTTTAGGGCGTACGAGAAGCGTACATAAACGTTTATCGGGCGTCGGTTTATACGCTAATATGTGACACTGGCATAAGTAAGGAAAAAGCACGAATAAGCATCAACTGATTAGTATAAAATAAAAAGAAAACAAATATTCTAACGAAAAAAACTTAATTTTTACTGTTCAGAAATTTGAACATAAAATAAAGAATCAAGAATGGGCATAATTATTATTCCGTGCTGATATTCAGTGGTTGACGTTTGTTGATGTTATTTATACATGTTTCTCGTTTCTTGTTTTTTAAATTGATTTGGTTTTCCTGTTTGATTTTTTTTACACTAGTCATATTGGGTCCCTATATAGCTTTCTGTTCGGTGTAGGTCAAGGGTACGTAATGAAACCGTGCTTTGTCATACTATTATTAATATGTATTCTTGGTGCAATGTCATCTCCTTTCAAAAATAATCGAAACCGTTGAATATTTTTAACTGAATATAAGAATTAAACATGAATTCGAATTATTTGATTATATGTTAAGGTTCAATGGTTTATAATTATCGTTTGAAATCGTAGTGGAAGCTTATTGTATCATTGTTATGAGTGCAATCAACAGGACGTTCAAATCAAATATTTCTAAACAGTTTTAAAACCAAGACTAAAGACTTTTCGGTACCTTTTCTTTATTTGCTTGTTCAAACAATTTGTAAACAGAAAAATTTCCTATAACTGTATCGAATCATATTTTACACGAAACTTACCAAATGTGCCAGTATCAGCATCAGTTGCTACAGTGGAACCAAAAGCAGTGTTTAGAGGGTAATTAATATCCAAGTAATATGTAAACAGATTGTTGGAAAACCTTGGCGTGTTGTCATTTATATTGTTGACATTGATGTTTAAAGACGCACTATCGGTTAAAGCACCGTCAGATACTTTAACTGTACAGGTATAAGATGTCGCCGATCCGGCAGCATCTACGTCTATATCAGTAGCTAGGCTGATGAATCCTGTTGTAGGAGCTATCGAAAAGTATCCAACATTTGATGCACAGTTCATAGAAAACTTATGTGTGTCACCAGTATCCTCATCCTGGTACAAGTAACCAGGATCGCCTAAAATGGTGTCAGCCTAGCGAATTGAAAGAAAATCAATTTAGAATAACAAATGTCTTACATTAGCTTTTTTTTTTATCCAAAAAATATATGCATGTCAATAACGTATTGTTATACTGATTTTTTCCATAGATGAAGTGTTCAGATTGCACAATGTCTTTTAAGTGTAAATATATTGAAACATATCTACCATTCTATATAGATTTTGAAACATCTTATCAAAACAAAACTTTCGTCAATAATAGAAAAAAATAATGCACTTTTAAGACTGCTAGTCGTCGATGGTATCATTCGCTCACTAGTAAAATGTTTGGTACTGACATAATTGAAATTGTACAGATAAAAACTACCAATTAAGATGAAACGAAATTTGTTAAACAAACTAGGATTCAAACTCTCTAGATAACCTTTGGTAAATGTAGTTGTTTGTGCCCCTTTTGGTGAAATTGCTCCGTGTCAAACGTATTTATACATCCATGGCTATCATCGGTTAAGCTTTCATTGTGAATATATAGTCAAAAAGTATTATCGCCGAACAGAAGTGATCAGGTTTGGGGTTTTTAGGCTCTGAAATACTATCGGTATAGTGGTTATATTGTCATAACTGTTAAAATATCTTGTCAAATATCTTAAATGTTGATTTTATTTGGAATTTTGGATTTTCCAGGCTCTTCAACTTGGATCTTCCATGCTCTCCAACTTTGTACTTTTTTGGCTTTATAGATATTTTGATATGAGCGTCACTGATGAGTCTTATGTAAACGAAACGCGCGTCTGGCGTACTAAATTATAATCCTGGTACATTTGATAACTATTTACACCCCTGGGTCTATGCCACTACTGGTGGACGTTTCGTCCTCGAGGGTATCACCAGCCCAGTAGTCAACACTTATGCGATTTTGGAATTTTGGAATTTTGGAATTTTGGATCTTCCATGCTCTTCAACTTTGTACTTGTTTGGCTTTATAAATAATTTGATATGAGCGTCACTGATGAGTCTTATGGAGACGAAAAGCTCGTCTGGTGTACTAAATTATAATCCTGGTACCTTTGATGACTATTTACACGAATGAGTCGATGCCACTGCTGGTTGACGTTTCGTCACCAGCCCAATAGTCAACACTGAAGCGATGAAGTGTTGACATAAATATCAATAATGTGGTCATTTTATAAATTTCCTGTTAACAAAACTTTGAATTTACCGATAAAACTGAGGATTTTCTTATCCCAGGCATAGATTACCTTAGCCGTATTTGGCACAACTTTTTGGAATTTTGGATCTTCCATGCTCTTTAACTTTGTACTTGTTTGGCTTTGAAAATATTTTGATATGATCGTCACTGATGAGTTTTATGTAGACGAAACGCGTATTAAATTATAATCCTGGTACCTTTGATAACTATTATTTTAAATACATACCAAACCTTCATCTACGCTAAGTGCATACGATGTTTTCGTAAACACGGGAGCCTCGTTTTGATTAGCAATGATGACTGTTAAGTTCTGAGATGCCGAGTCCTTTGTATCGGACACTGTTATTGTGAAAGTGAACGATGTTGACGATACGGCTTCATAATTGATATTTGTTGTTGCAGAAGTACTGATTAACCCAGCTTAAGAAAATAACAAATATATTAATTACAAAAAGCTATTAAAGAATTATAAAATGCATACTAACTGGTATTGCATATTTAAAAAATTAACGAATGAAGTGCACTGCAATGATGAGGTTTTAATTTTGTGCAAAAGTTCCCATCTTTCTTGATTACTTTACTTAATAGATGTTATTACTTTAAATAGCAATATGAATCAGCCAGCACCCAATTGTTCTAAGGCTGTCGTTATACTCTTTATTCGTAAACAAATAGAGTCATAACAATCGATTCACACTAACGCCATTTACATGTTAAGTTAAACGCAATCGAACGCTTTTTTGACATATATTTTCTGAAACTCACATCATTACAAATGTGTGTACTTATCTTTGGGAGCCCTAAGTTGGGTACTCATAACTTCATAGCGGACTACCTTAATCAAAGCGTAACTATTTGAAGACGAACGTAAGAACAGACAAAATAATATAATGGCCCTACTCTTGTAAGTGATGCATCACAATTAATAATCAATAATAATGGATATTTAATTTAAAACTTACTTGCAGAATCAATATCAAAGTACAAGACTCCATCTGACGGGGAAGACGTCATAGAATATGTATGTGTATCGTGACCGTCGTTGTCTTGTATAGATATTTGAAATATACTCAAAGCGAGAAGAGAATTTTCGGAAACCACTAAAGCAGAAGGAAGAGGAAGGTTCTTTATAACGGGAACGTAATTTATATCTGAAATACAAACATTAAATAAATATAAAAAACAATGTACTAGTACATTGTTATATATTTTGTTAAACAACACAACCTACATTTCTCAGTCTTATAAATTTTTAGACCATAAATAGTTATCAAAGGTACCAGTATTATAATTTAATACGCCAGTCGCGCGTTTCGTCTACATAAGACTCATCAGTGACGCTCAGATCATAAAATGTTTAAAAAAAACAGACATTTTTAACGATCCGAGTCGGCTGACATTCAATATTTAAACTTTTTTTATTTGGATACATCCAATAATTCATTGGTACCAATGTGATGTCTATATTTCTGACATTCTTACACGATTTGTCCTTTTCCTGACCTGTTGTTTATCTTTATTTTATCAACCTGTGGTTCGTTTGATCTCATTTTTTTATTGGTTAAAATTCGATAATGACATCAAAATTTCTTGATTCCCTGTGTATTTTCTATTTAGCGGATGAATCGTAAAGATTGAATTTGTCTGCATATCATTTAAAATCATGTAGAAACAGATTCCACCTCTAAATCGTGTGCAATACGATATTAATCCACTCTCAACAGTTAAATTTCAAAAACGAGCCTCACGTTTAAGATTTAAAATTTTAACGGTATCAGTTGTATTTCCCAAATAATACAATAAACAATAAATATCTTATGATTTAAATCATACTAATATTTATTTACCTAAGACATGAACTGTCAGTGACCTAGGTCCTGTTGTCGACTTTCCATCAGTCACATACACATATAAATCATAGGCTGCTACAAATTCACCTTCTATGGACCGCGTCAGAACTATTTCACCAGCTACAAAAAGAACATATATGCAGATGTAAAATGTCTTTGATGTTGATGATATTCAATATTCGTTATAAGCTTATTCATTTGTTTTTCTTTTGAGTCATTGACGCAAATTAAATATTAACTTTTATTCAATAATTCTCATTTTCGGTGTAGTTACTCTAAATAAGGACGCAGCTTAAAAATGAAGTGTATTACTTATATTCTTATTCCGTTAATACCCATAAATCAAAACCTCATATTATTCTCATAATAACAACAACAAGATATATCAAAGTGCAATACCACACAACAGAGCCGATGATATTAATTACCATTGAATAATATATTGCATATACAGAATACTTTTAAACATCTTAAAAATATGTAAATAGTTCAATGAACACACACACTTATGTAAAGCAAAGCAATCTCTTAATGCATGATACAAAATCTTAGATAACAGGGGTATTTAAAAAGTTAACTTGACCGATCGAGTAGACCCTGTCGTGCCGAATGATTTAACCGCCAAATCAGATAAAACACATAACCCAAAAACTCTACCTATTGGCAGACAATTACGAAGAAAATATTTTCATTCTAATTCTTCAAATCAACCGATTGAAATTATATTTCAGCCACAACTTACACGTACTTGATAAATTTTCATGAATGTTGCTAAAAGTAAATCTGGACATTTATTTGAATAGATCTATTTTGATAATCAGAATACGTTTTGGTAATTGCTTTCAGATAAGTTAATGGTGGTAGCTTTTAGATTTTGCTTTATAGTTGCCACTTGTATTTCGACGTATTTTCTTAAGATTTTATTCATGTCCAATTTAATTAAAAACAAAACGGTACTGTAAACCAACTTATTTTCTCGGATACTTTATTTTATGTTTCACAATTTTTAAGTACTCTTCGCGTCTGTTTATTTTCGAGAATTTCTAATTCACCTGATGTAGTTTTAGTAGTTTACCAAGTCTTACATATTCGAGAAGATTTCTATTTGCGTTATTTTTCTACTCGCGAAGGTCGCGAAAATAAGTTGGTTTACAGTACTTTAGCTCATTTAGATAATATTACAAACTAGACATACAATGGTATACTTCAAACGGACAATTGGTTGACGGTACACAAAACATAGAAAACTGGACTTGGTCATTTTCTGGATCAGATATCTCCACGTCAAATACAATCTGTCCAATATAAGATGCGACACTAGACACTGTTGTTACATCTGTAAATACAAGTTTAAAAAATAAGCTTTCAAAAAAGACATGATAGTTCAAAAACAAATAAGAAACTAATGATTAAGAGAATAAGCATTATGTAGAAAACATAGAAATCCTTAAAGTTATTTTTGACGATACATGTAGGTACTTAGTAACATTTGGGGCACGATAGGCTTACAAATGTACCCTTCCGGGACACCTTAGATCATATATGGACACATAATGTTCATATAATTGCGTGCGTGTTGTTCGAGCGTTATTTTTCTATGCTTTTTTGTGTACTGTAGTTTGTCGTTTTGTCTTTGTTTGCCCTGGCATTGCCATTTTGTTTTCTTTTGATGTTTTTAGTATCTCCCTGTTATCTTTCGCCTCCCTTTATATGCAAAATATGTTATATTCTCTCTGTCATAGACTGGAAAATTAAAGTTTAACAATAATATGATACATGTATATGAAAAAAAAACAAAAATCAGTTTATTACACAGTGTCGGAAAATTACGATACTCATTGAATACCAAAATAATAAAGGAATACAAACATTGTATATCCTCTAACACATAAGCAATTTCATAAGACATAAATTAAATAATTGTTTACTTTGAAGATTCAAAAACACAGGCGGTTTGTTACGTAACACATTCATAAAAAAGACACCAGAATCTGTACGCCGACCATCAGAACACTGTATATCCAGTCTGTATGTTCTAACTACGTCATATTGGAGGCTGGGGTTTGATTGCAAAACTATGTCAAATTCTGCAAATAAAGATATTGGTTAGCAAATACAGATTATATATAGTTCAACATGAAAACATATATATGTAACAGAAAACAATCAGATGATATTCCAATATTGATTGAAAACATTTTGTGCTTTAAAGATGCGAACAAGTCTATTTAGTGCAAATGATTTATTTTGATGTCAGAAGTAAAGTTTTCAATTAAAAATATATACTATTCAGTTTTCAGAATACCATTTTACATTACATATATATGCCTGAATTTTTATCACACCTGAAATCAATCTGTAAAGGAATATTCGAGAAGAATCGGCGTTTTGTCAGTGTACGTGTATATATCAACACCAAGTTATAAGAAACTAAATGATATGCAACCCCATAGGTAATTATTCACATATATTATTTTGACACTGTCTATGTACAAAAAGCCGGTTCATCACCAAAGAGCAATAACTCAAATGAATAGTCGTGTCACTGTCATGATGACTTGAAAAATATATTGGTTTTCGATTACGTTTGCTATATTTTCCATTTTATAGTGAAGTTATCACTCTATGCATCAATACATTTCTTTTAATACCATGTTCAATTTAATTAATGACTAGCTAATGATAGCTAGTGCTTGTTTTAAGGTAGCACAATACAAAGATTTTTTCACCCCCAATCAGATAACTTTAAACTGATGTAATTCATTTCATCCTTCTTTATATTTTATAAATGAGGTACTAAAAGAAAGAAGAAAGATTAATCTTTTAAATTGTAATATATGACATAATTATTACATAATCAATTGTTATGTAATTAGTTGCTATATTGTGATGTCCACACCTGAATGAATTTAGCGTCTTCGTAGCATCCCAAAATATTTTATAGATTCTTGTACAACACAGCTTGACCTCCAAAACTGTGTCTCAGATTTCCAAAAACATCAATAGAACAAATTTTATACCTAATTGAATTTAGTGATCTCTTATGAATTGATGTTGCAAACTTCATTGAGGATTTATGAGAGAATGAAATACAATAGGAAAAATCTGAGACATAGTTTTGGAGGTCAAACTGTGTTGTGCAACTAATTACATAACAACTAATTATGTAATATTTATGTCATAATGAAATTATCACAATTTGAAAGTTTAATCATTCTTCTTTCTTTTGGTACCTCATTTATAAAATTTAAAGTTGATGAGTTGAATTACATCAGTTTAAAGATGTCTGATTGGGGATGAAAAATCTTTGTATTGTGCTACCTTAACCTGATATCGTTATTCAAAATAATCAGGACGTCCTAACGCCTAGAGGAAGAATTTACCAAAGAACAGATAATATATGAAGAATGGAAAGCCGTTTCAGCAGAACACCATTTTATGTTTTTATTTATCCTTGCGACATACAAATGTAAAGTAAAAGGTATAGAATGTTTCGTAACCATTGCTCATACTTTTAGTTTCGATACTAACCATTAAAGTTTGACGATGGCTTGATAAACATAATATTTGTATTTGGAGTAATTGCTGTTACATCACATGTCACAACAGTACTTTCTGGGTCTGTTACAGATAATGTGTACAGTGTTGTCTCAACAACAACATCCTCTTGCATATCTGTAGCTCTTGGTAGTCCGTTTATAGTTGGAGGCTTTATAGAAGTAACAATGAATGCATGGTCATATGAAGAATGTTATTATTATCAATTGACATAGTTTTATGCATTTTGGAATGATCGTTTATGATAATTTTAACGACTCAGGGCGCATTTCAGAATAAAAGGCAGTCAACTTTAAAGTTTGGGAAAACGTTGCGTTGCGATACGTTTTCCGTTTTCAGTATTATTTCATTGTTCATATCTTTCTGCGCAAATCAATAATTATACTTACATGTAGTAATGAAATTACTGGATGGAAGTGAGATCAAAGCCATAGGGCAAAGAAAAACGAATGAAACCTTTGATAGAAGAAAAGTCGAACAGAAAAAACAATACACTAGTATTTGTTGGGGCCCTTTATAGCTTGATGTTTGGTATTAATCAAAGCGCCGTGTTAAAGACCATACTTTAACTTTTACTTTTAATTTTACAAATTGTTACTTGGATGAAGAGTTGTCTCATTTGCACTCATATTAAATCTTTCTATATCTCTTTAACTTAAAGTGTATGCAGAGGAATATGAACCCATCAATATTTCATTGGTAAATTCATATGCAATGGACAGATGAGCAGTTTCTGCTCCACAAGTGGATTGTCAATGTTGATAAAATTGTAAACAGTTATCCAGTGACTAATTTATAGGGATACTCGGCCAGCTGCGGAAGGTCGAGTGATTTGTCATAACAGCAAAGAAAAGAGCAATAAAGATATTATTTTATAAAAAAAAAAGATTGTAAAAAGGCGCTTACATATCAACCGTGTAAAGGATCATTCAACAACCATAAATGCGAAAATGACTTAAAACAATTATCCCCTCAACCGAACAATGACTTCGGTTACTCAATTTGAAGTTTGTACATTTGATCATGTTGATGGATTATATTTTCTAACAGTTCCGAAACCTGTAATAACCCCCTTTTTACGACTTTAACATGTTTAATAACATGGTGGTCTATTTAGAACATGTATCTTACGCCTCATTTATTATTTGAACTATGCATGATTTTCTAGAATTATGAAAATAAAAATGTATTCGATTCACTTTATGACATGTTAAATGAAACACACAATATAAGATGTGGTATAATTGCCAATGAGACAACTCTCCACAAGAGACCATAATGACACAGAAATTAACAACTATAGGTCACCGTACGGCCTTCAACATTGAGCAAAACTCATACCGCATAGTCAGCTAAAAAAGGCCCCAAAAATGACAAATGTAAAACAATTCAAACGAGAAAACTAACGGCCTTAATTATGTACAAAAAGTTAACGAAAAACTAAAATGTAACAAACGACACCACTGAATTACACTGAATTACAGGCTCCTGACTTGGGACAGGCACATTCATACATAGTTAGGTTACTTACTCACCTCATTTCTTACAAGGTACACAGTATATACGCCCGTTGTGACGTCAAATGTATCAGTGCATGATAAATCTAGGACGTATGCATTTTGTGTGTCGTAATCCATGGATGCACCGGCTGACAGAAATATGCCATAATCTAGAATATACATAACAAAAAGTATACAGTAATATGTGATAACAAAATCTAATGTAAAAAAAGAAACAGTTAAATTTAAACTACAATTGTTTCATTTGAACAT
The DNA here is from genome assembly GCA_037788925.1 of Mytilus galloprovincialis. Lineage (NCBI taxonomy): Eukaryota > Metazoa > Mollusca > Bivalvia > Mytilida > Mytilidae > Mytilus > Mytilus galloprovincialis. The sequence continues at coordinate 68,139,963 of CM075330.1, read as the reverse complement.
CATTAAAGGCCTCTTAGTTGTTTACATTCTCGAAATTGTTCTTTATTGGATAGTTGTCTCAGTCTTGCAGTTTAACATGACCAATGAACAAACAATGATGTACATAGTTACCCGTGCTCCCAGATTTTGTTTTAATCTCAAATGGAACTCCAGTTGAATCTAGCTGGCACGTAGTAGGCGTTGAGTCCGTTACCATAAGGGTATGTAATAACGTTTCTGCTGTTAAGTCTTCAGATATTGTGATGGAATTGCTTGTAGCCAGACTTGTTATCACTGGTGGCTGTAAAATTCAATGTTTCGTAATTTGACCTTGGAAATATCTATACCTAAATACACATGACTTATTGGCCATCTGAATATTTTCCTTTTGATCTAAATGTCTAAAATTTTGTTAGATCATGGGAAGGACGTGATACTCGAAAATATGAGAAAATGTCATCACGTAACCATGCAGCAATGACACGATTCAATTTCAATTAATATCAACTTATCCACGAAATGCACGCACCTTTATTGATACAACAATCGCAACGTTTTATACGTTGAACACTAGTTTCACTTACTTTTTCTTGTTATTTGATGTTCTTAATTATAAAATGCATATATTTACAAATTTGCAATGAAAATGTCAGATGTCCCGACACTTCCAGCTATGATTTTCTACATCACTGAATAGCACGTTCGTTACTTTATACGGGCATATATACAATGTGATAGTGTCTAATCTATAAAAAAAAATATCGAGAAACGCAGAGAAGTACTGAGAGCATACATACATGTGTTATGCTTACATCCCATTAATTTAATCTATTTCACACGGTAAATTATGGTATATAATGATAACAACCAGCAAAGGTATTGAATATACTTACGTCGTTCTCTACTCGTACCGTCAGAGTACTAGATGAAGATCTTGAACATGGATCTGTTACACGTAAGGTCATCGTATGATCTCCAGGGGAAAGCGAAACACCAGATCTTATTTTGACTTCCCCTGTAAGTTACAAAAAGGTATCTAGATTGAATTTAAAATACTTGTGTATAGTTCCATTCTTGTAAATACACGAAATACCATAAAAAACAGACTATGAAATGTTTTGAAATTATGATAAGATTAAGTCTTAAGTCTAAAACTTCAGACATGTTTCTTGTGGTGTTATTTTTATAATGCATTTAATACAAATCAAAATTAAAATGTATAAACTGCACGTGTTTGTCGAAAGTCATATACGTATTAATCTTATATGTGATACATGAATTCTATTTTATATAGTTTAAATACTTCTATTCAGATTAGTAATAGGTTCCTCGTCTACTACAACATTAACCATGCTCTTCTTGAAATAATGTCATGTTCGATTGAGCAAACGTCAAATTAAAAATTAAATAGACAATTCGGATTCATTTTTTTTTTGCGTGTTCTATCTAGGATATTTATTTAATAAATATTTGAAATGTATAAGATAAATAGTATAAATTAAACAGAATTGTATTTTTCATCAATTTGTTACCTTCTGAAAAGGGGGGTGTTATTCAGTCATTCACGTTTCTTTAACACATGTTTCTTAACTATCAGCATCTATATGAAATGTCTAATCTTAAAGTAAATCAATTCAAACTGTCCGCATGAGAACAACAATTATGTACCAACGATTTTCTTAGTTATAGTTTTAATTTGTTAGAAAAATATTGGGCCCGCTGAACGTTCAAGCATCACACCAAACCTTTTGCTACTTCAAATTGTAGAACACTATTTTGTTTCCAACTTTTTATATATCTTGTAATCGATTTCTCGCTTGGCTATTTATGGAGCAAAACAATCGTATCTCTATTGACACCGTCCATACGTCTAAATAGACGAAGTTGATATAGATATTCAGTATACATTCCAAACAAATTGGGCTTGGTTTTTTAAAATTGATAGAAGTTTGTAATTTCTACTGTCATTTTCTTGCTTACTTACACCACCTTCATGTACACGTTTGTGTTCTTCAAATAGTAACCCAATAACAAAATGATAATATAAAGAATAATACATGCATTCAGAGTCCTAGATCTGTTAAAAAAAGCAGTTGTTTATTACAATTGCACAATTTTATTATTCTGAAGGAGTAGCTAAGTCAAACTCCACCAAGTGTGTCTTTTTTTCTTAATAAAAATTCCATGATATAAGACATTTTTTTAATATGATTAACAAAATTTAAAATTGCTATGATAGAATTGCCTTACACGTGGTAGTATCGAGTTCAAAGAAAGCTGCAGCAAATCCAGTGCTCCCTGTATGTGCTACAGTCAATTGAGTGGCGTCTTCAGGATCGCTGTCACTAGCAGCGAGAGTAAAAATGACGGTTCCGGCTACTTCATTGTTACTTATTGCAACAGTATCATCCAGGTTTGTGAAAGCCGGTATTTCACCTTGAAGTAAAATTAGAATTACACAATGTCACAAGAAAATACAAATAGATAAAGATATGAAATAAATCATAACAACCACTTTAGATTTTTTTTTATATGTCGTTTGGCTGATGTCTGTTTGACGTATACACCACATCTCCTTTAATCTTATATTAGAATACGAACATATTTATCATAGATACCTGGATAAAAATTTTTATAAACGATTGACACGCGTTTCGTCTTTAAAAGACTGATCAATGAAAAGGTTAAAAAAGCAAAATAGATTTCGAAGTTGAATAGATCCGTTTGTTCAGCTATAAAAGAGCCCGACATGACAAAATGTTTAACAATTTGATAGTAAAAAACCCTATCTATAACAAATCGATAAACAAAACTCATATACATGTGTAACAGTCTGAAACGTAGGACAATCACCGATTTAAAGGCTCCTGAATTGGAAAAAGCACTTATAAAATGTGGCGAGGTTAATCATGTAATTATATTAGCTATCAAGCCTTTCGATAACATGGGGCAATGGTGTAACAGCACAACATAGGAGAACAAACTGTATTTGAAATGTCTTGTCACATCAGATCGAAACGAAGAACAAACATAATTAACATAAAGATCTACCCAAAAGATAAACAGCACCGATATCAGAGTACGCGAAGTTTCTGAAAGCATATTCATATATAGCTGATGAAAACTATGTTGACCTATAATTGCTCATATCTATTTATTTGAACTTTGGTGAATAGTTGTTGCATTTACAATCACACGAAATGTCTTTATTAATATTATAAATAAATCGATTTCCATCTGACTAATGTTTCCTAAATGTTGGAAATACTTTGACAATAAGGTCATACTCGGAAATTCAAACTTTTACGAAATTTCAGACAAAGTACACAATATTAACAGTAAATATGGATAAGAGAAAAGAACAAATTTTCTCTCTTCATTTCTTCGAAAGAAAGACAGTTTTTAAAAAATACTCGGCGTAATCCTGGCGTGGATTGCATGGTCTCTGTTAGTTCCTGCCGTTGCTGTGTCCCAATCAAACGCTGTCTGGTCCGTTGTAAAGGTAGCTGTTCTGTAGTCATCACCACCTCCATACGTGATAACAGATCCAGCATATTCGTAACTAACAAACAACAAACAAGTTGGTAAACCATTTTGAAAATTTGAAATTCGTTTTTGTCATACAGAAGTAATGTTTAATTTCATTTGTTATCATTCAATTGCTCATACTGTAAAAAAATACTCGTAAATGTGGTAACTACTTTAATTTTCCATAGCAATATGTTTATATGCAGTAAATCATATTTAGAGTGCACCCAACGTCTTAAAAAGGCGGTTGTTAAGAATTGCTGCCCGTGCAATGGAAACCCGAAAATCTTAAAGTTATGGAAAACAACTGTTTTTGAATTTTTGATTTTGAAAATAGACCCATATATCAATTTAAAAAATAAAGTTGAAGACAAGATTTTGATAATTGTTAGCTTTCTTAGAAAGGTCAGTGACACTCGAAACGTAAAAGTAATCACATGTTTGGAACATGTTTGAAACTGATCTGATAAAAAAAAAAAAGATTTCGAAATACTATAAACCGATAAATCTAAGGTTTAATAGTAAATAATTTCAACATTCAAAATTATATAAACTATCCTATCCTGCCGCAAGACCCAGACCACAGACCACATCTTACTTTATGCTCATATATCTATTAAAATTCACAATTTATACCTGAAATGGCTAGTTGAGAAATCTTGTCACAATAATATCATCACTTGCAGAACTTAGATAATTATATTCTTTAGTTTTCTATGTTGTATCATGTGTACTATTGTTTGTCTGTTTGTTCTTTTCATTTTTAGCCATGGCGTTGTCAGTTTATTTTCGTTTTATGAGTTTGACTGTATTCTGGTATCTTTCGTCCTTCTTTTATAGTACAATAGTAGTAAACTGCTGTTCAAAAGTCATAAATCGATTGAGAGAAACAAGTCCATGTTACAAACATAAACTTTTAGATTATGACTCGGGAAACAGAGAGTGGGAAAAGTTTTTGTCATCGACACATCGAATTTCTGTACAGAGGATATACTTTTGATGATGAACCTTGGATCAATAAATCATTCTTAAAACACCAGTATTTACAGTTATATATCCATAGTAGTTGGATACATAATACCATAGAAGAGCGATACGTTATGCTGTTTGTTTGTTATTTCATACATACAAGCCTATATAGTCGTTAGGGAAGACACGGATTCTGTTTCCAGGTGTAATTACAATGACATTCTCATTTCTATCATCTGAAGAAGAAAAATCAGCATTTGTACAAAATTGTTAATTTTCTTAAACGTTTTGAAATAATTTATTGAAAGTACTAGAACACTATAGTCAGTACATTTGACAAAAACTATAAATAATTATTACTTTCTAAATGATAAAAATACATATTTCACGTGTTTCAGATATACCGGAGTTTCTTGTCAGCTCTCAATCTGAATTAGTGTCTGTAGATAAAAAATGAAGCATATAGAATAATCTGTTTTAAACATGCTTTAAATTCTTTGGAATTCAACATTGTAACAATATTAACTGCTGCATAACAAGAAACACAACAATGTCAGACTTTCATTTCTGCTGCGTTGATGTCAGACATTTTGTAAAAAGAGTCAAGTAATTAAAGTAATATCAAAATGTAATCAATTGTAACATTTTTAGGAAGCATTTATCAGAGGAAATACATGTTGTACATCTGTCAGTTTGGGAAGATCATCTAATTAGAAGGAGAAAAAAGTAAAATCATAAAAATACTGAACTCCAAGGAAAATTCAAAACGGAAAGTCTTTATTCAAATGTTAAAACCAAAAGCTCAAACAACTGCCTGATTTTTTTACTTTTTTAAATCGTGAATGGTTATGGTGATGTGTCAAAGATACAAGTCATAATACAATTTGTGTTTAATGGTTTCAACAATTATATTATAGTTCACGTACTCTGGAGAAATGCGTAATAGTTATTTTGCGATGCATTGAATGCTTGAAGTTGCTCATTTTGTTCAATCGGGGAAAATATATTCTTTACATTTGTAATGAACTCATCTGTTTAAGGAATTCAAGACAATGTTTAACTAGTCAGGTTAACCCTTACTTTATTTATGAAAATCATCAACAGCACATTTTATATTATTTAAGTTTCTATTAAAAGATTCTATTAGAGAGTTGATTCTGCTGTTGAAAATATGTATGATGCCGCCATTTGAACGGATGTTACATGTAAATATCTCTCATGCACTACTCTTATTTCCTATTTCTGGTTGTTAAGTTTTACTTTTCATGTTTTGATGGTTTCATTGGCTCTTACAAGTTTATATGCTGCTTTGTATTTTCATGTCATTCCTATAACTGACTAATGGAAATCTCTGTACCAGAAACCCTAAATTGTCCAATCAAATTAACATTCATTCAAAATGACGTCAGGCACAAGTAGTATGTATTTGATAACAACAAAGGAGCTTATGAGAGCAGTTTATAACTTACAGGCTCTGAAAATAACGCTTACAAAATGAAACGGAGAAATGCACTCTCATAACTGAAACAGTCATTCGTAGTACCGTATAGCGGGTTATTTTCGCGGGGTGTAAACTTTGGCTTATTTTGGCGGATAATTCAAAATCGCCAAAATGAATTCTACAAATTTAAAAGTACACATGCAATTGTATTGATAAAAGTTTTAAATCCGCCAAAATAATAACCGTCAAATATTTCGTATACCTTATTCAATTAAAACCGCGAAATTTTAGACTCGCGCAAATAACCCGCTGTCCGGTATATCAGCCTAACAATAACATGTACTTTGTAAAACGTTTACCAGTTGCAGTAATATCATTCTCTCCTCGCAGAGTCCATGTTGTCCCTGAATCGTACCAAGCTTGGACTTTCACATTTATTGGTGTGGTCACATCTCTTCTAACATAAATTTCCCAAGTATAAATGAAACCACAGCAAAGAAACTTGTATTGGTCGTCGAAATTTAGAACTGCATTAACTAAAAATATATAAAAATAGATTTAAGAATATGTGTCTTTGATGGCTTTTGATTTGAAATAGTGTAATCTATTCTTAACTGCATCCAGTGTGTGGAATGGCTGCAAAAGAGATATGTATTCACCGATTTTACTTTACTGTTTTCCTTCATTAATTCACATTCATTTGTAAATGTAGTTTTGAATGAATATTTTTTTCCATAGAACTGGTTAAAGTTGTATACAGGTATTTGTTGAACATATGTTATGAATACATCATCGGAAACATGAATTATAATATTAATATCACTTAATCGGCTCGGTAGTAGCGTGTGTTCATGTGGTTTCGTAATGGAAGTGCGTACCCTTACATAGTTAAACATGTTTTGGATTAATAAATGTCATGCACTAAAAAAGGTCCGTCAATGTCAAATCAGGGATCCGTCCTTGATATACTGAGTAATAATTTAACATTGACTAACATACCCATTGTGTTCCTGATATGTATATAATTACTCCAAAAACAAAATTAGAAAATAACTGGCTCATTTTGTTTTGAGCAGAAATCAGATTATTTTGTTGTTTGTTTTAATCACAGCCAAATGCAATAACTTCAATTTTGTATTTATTGTTTTTAGCTGTAGCAACATTTTATATTTGTATTGTTTTTGTTGACATCACAACAATAAAACGATACAATTATGTACGCAAATTAAATGCACAGGTTAAGTTTGATATTTAAGTATTTTTTTATATTAACTTATTCTTACGGAACTATTTATAGAGTGAATTTTAATCATCTATCTCTTTAAAACGCGTAGCTTTCACATTCTTTGATATTTCTTATATTAGAATAAAAATAAATCTTGGTCGATGGAGCTCGAATATTAATTGAGTTGAATTTTACCTGTATCTCCATCATAATTATCATCATCTTCAGACCGTGTGTTCTGTTCACCAATGACGTCATTATTTATACACTGCCCTATAGATAAAAGAATATGTGAGGTATAAGACCATGAAACTGTAAACAAACAACAAAAATAACTCAAACACATTCAGATGATAGCATACAGTCCTCATTGTAGCCTACCAAGTCAAATCAACGTGGCTTGAAATTAATATTCTTTACTAAATACACATAATTTAGTCATAAAAGGAAATTAAATTATGTCCTGAATTATAATACAAGTATTGAATTCGAGAAGGGTTTATGTCTTCCCACGGACTCTTCAATGTACATAGTGAACATGCGTGTTAAAATCATATTCTACGTATTGGTCTTGTTTAAAGCAAGGTATACAATAATTTTTTTCTCATCTTGATACGCATTTATTTTGATTTGGCATTGGAATTGAATTGGTTTCAGTCCACTCTTTATTAATGTCCTCTTGACGTGGCTTTGTTTTTAAACATCCCACTATGGAATAATTGTGCTACGGTCATATTTTTTTTGTATTCCTGTCTTTCATGTTTGCTTTTGTGTCTTCTTTTTTTTACATAGGTGTTTATTTTTTTGTTTTTAAGATAGTTGCACAAAGTTGACGGCTGTACCTCTTGTTTTGATATTTTAACAATTATTTTTGTATGTTTTGCTTACTCATTTGTGGTTAATAAAGTGGAATTTAATCATAATGAAACTGTCATACAAATGAGAGGTTTAGCTCTCTATAAAACGAGTTCTCATCATCCCTTTTCAGCATACAGAAATACCCGTACCAAGTCACTATGATTACAGTTGTTTTCCCATTCGTTCAATGTTTTTTATTTAGCGTTTGATTTTGCCATTTGTTATCGAACTTTCCGTTTTGAATTTTTCATTGATTTGAGTTCGGTATTTTTGAATTTTATTTTCCATAATCATTTGTCATAATTTGTAGTTTTTAGTATATTCCTTTAATCAAATCAAATCAAATCAAATATTTTATTGTCATATAAACTTTACAGTTTGTGACCAACATATATTAACACAATAAACATACATATTAAAATTAAACATACACAATAACAACAGCATCAAAATGTTTTAACAACAAATAAGTTGTTAAGAGTCCCCTGCCCTCAGTTCTAATGACTTTTTCAAGAAGGATCATAACTTATTTGTTTGTAAAGGCGATGATTAATTTAGTAAATATTGAATTTTTTCTTCTTCATTTAGATTATTAAAGTTATTATTTTCAGTACATATGTGATGCAAAAATTCATTTCTTAGAGTTTTTTTATACTCACAATATAGTAAAAGATGTTTCTCATCCTCTAGTATTTTACATTTATGGCAAAGTCATTCCTCTCTTGGGATTTTAAAATATCTCCCCTTTTCAATCAAGAGGGAGTGATCACTTATTCTAAATTTAGTGATTAATATCCTTATCTGAAAATTAGATGTATTTAGATAAGATTCTAGTTTGTAATCTTTTTTAAGTTTTTTATAAAGAAAAAAATTACTTTTATCATCAATGTTTTGAAATTTAGTTTGAATTAAATCTTCATATCTATTTTTCATTTTTAACTTTATATCGTTTTTTTTTTTATGTTATTTACATCTTTTATGTCCTTACAAGTAGAAAGAATATTAAGGTCAACATTAGTCTCTTTAACAATATTTTTTGCATATGTATACCATGAGTAAGTTCCTGTCAAATCTAGAGACTGTGCTAGAGAAAAAGCTTCCTGTATCAATGGATTAATATTATTATTATATAGTCTAGCTAAATATAAAAGGGTTTGTGTTTTAATAAAACATTAGGCAATCTCCCTAATTCAACTCTTGCTCCTAAATTGGATGCATTTTTTCTTATTCCTAGAGTAGATTTACAAAATTTAAGATGCATATTTTCAATATTTCCACAATCGTTTGTCATAATTTGTAGTTTTTATTATTCTTTGTTATGTAATGATCTAAGGTATGTCATAACAGGGTCATGTGAGGTAATTATACAATGTGTGCCGTAAAAGGATCTGGGTGAATTTACTCTAAGATTTAAACTGTTAAAGTGTCTAGGTGAACTAATCTAGAGACTTATGCCATAAGAGGGTTTGAGTAATATAATATACAATAGGTCTATAAAATCAAGTTAATTAATTTCTTTTCCTGAAGATAAGGCTCTGTTTTTGGCTCGATGAAAAGAAATATATGTATCCAAATATGTTACTTCTGAATTATAGGTCATAATTGGTTTTACTAAAGAATCAAAAAGATTATTTGCTACTTTTAAAGGTAGATTATTCAATGATTTAGTATAGGATTTTATTGCAAAAAATACTTTTTTTGCTTTTTTTGTCAACTCTAAAGTACTTTGAGATAAATTTCCATTACATTTTATCAACATTCCCAAAAATGAATATTCTGTTACACTCTCTATGGCTTTATTCTCATAATAAATATGTGATATTTCACTATTATGTTTTGACTGATTAAAAATCATGGATTTAGTTTTGTTTGTATTCAAAGAGAATTGCCATTTGTTACAATATAATTTAACATTATTTAAACTGTTTTGAAGACCCTCTTTTGATTCTGACAGGGTTAAAAGATCATCCGCAAAAAGGAGGCATCCCACTTTACTATTTATAAGCTTGAGGGGACTTGAATCATTTCCCTCAAAATTTTTTACAATATCATTTATAAAGACATTAAATAAAGTGGAGCTTAGTGTGTCTCCTTGTTTAACCCCTCTAGCAATATCAAAATATTCTGATACATAATATTTATATTTTAAAGATGATTTAGTATTTAAGTATTGTTGTTTTAAAACTCTATAAAAAGACCTGCCAACTCCCATTTTACATAATTTATAAAGTAAAGCAGTTCTCCATACTGAATCAAAAGCCTTTTTCAGATCTATGAAGCAGGCATAAATCTTTTTTTTCTCTTTATGTAAATATTTATTGATCAAGGACCTTAATAAAAAGATGTTATCAGCTGTTCTGTGATTTTCTCTAAAACCAAACTGACAATCGCTTAATTGTTTGTCAACAATCTTGATTAGCCTATTATTCAATATGGCATTAAAAATTTTTGGTAGATTACTTATAAGAGAAATTCCTCTATAATTATTAGGGTCTAACTTGTCACCTTTTTTATGTAAAGGGATCATGAAAGATAATTTTCAAGAATCTGGATAATTACCTGTCTTTAAAATCAAATTACAATAGAATTAATTATCACAGGTTGTGAGTGTTTGAGTATTTCATTCACAATTCTATCTGGACCTGCTGATTTGTTTACTTTAAGGTTTGAATGACCAATTTTACCTCAGCAAATGTAATTGGTGCATCAGTTTCCATATTCAATTCAATATTATCTTCTAGAATGTTTAGTTCACGTTCCAGTTTATTTACAAAGGATTTATCATATGAGGCTGGTGTACCCTGATCCTGAAAATGTTTTATGATTTTATTTTCATTCATTCAAATTTCAGGAATATCTGCTAAGTGCAGTTGAAATTATTTGGAGGAATACATGTGTGGTTTCAGAACAGTTTTGGTGAAAAAAATATTGCAGTAGTATATTTAGACCAAAATTCTAACTTCAAAGTAAAGGGGTCTTGGTGAAGAAATCGTATTAATAAGATATATGCCGTTACATATTCTTTGTTATGTAATGATCTAAGGTATGTCATAACAGGGTCATGTGAGGTAATTATACAATGTGTGCCGTAAAAGGATCTGGGTGAATTTACTCTAAGATTTAAACTGTTAAAGTGTCTAGGTGAACTAATCTAGAGACTTATGCCATAAGAGGGTTACAGTAAAACAATTCTAAGATTTGTGTCGTTAAAGGGCCAGGGAGATGTAATAAGATCGTTTGATTTATTCTGTACAATAGGTTTAGTGAATTTATCCTAAGATTTATGCCGTCAAAATGTTGTGATGAAGTATTTCTATAATATGTGCCAAAAAGTGTCTGGCTGAAGTAATCCTTAGATGTATGTTGTAAAAAGGTTGGTGAACTGAACCACGAGCCTGTATTTCTGTGGTTGTCGTTTGTTGATGTGGTACATATTTGTTTTTCGTTAATTTTTTGTCCATAAATTAGGCCGTTAGTTTTCGCGTTTGAATTGAATTGAATTTGTCATTTGGGGGCCTTTTATAGCTGACTATGCGGTAAGGGCTTTGTGCATTGTTGAAGGCCGTACGGTGACCTATAGATGTTAATTTCTGAGTAATTTTGTCTCTTGTGGAGAGTTGTCTCATTGGCAATCATACCACATCTTCTTTATTTTATACTCATGCTATTTTTGCTATAAAAGGGTCTGAGAAAAGGATTACTTAGATTTATGCCATTAAAGGGTCACAGTGAAGTAAATAAGACATTAAATTTATAGTGTAAAAGGGTCTAGTGCATATGAAGTAATTCTTAGGTCTATGTCATATAAGGGTCAGGTGTCTGATTCAATATATTTTTCAAGACAAACATATTTTTTTCAAAATTTTTCAAAATTTGTATGATTGTTTGCTTGGTCCTTTTCAGAACTCATTCATTTTAACAAATGTGTATACAATTATAAATATTATGAAACTTCAAATGATTTTACTCAAAATGCATGACATTTTTTCAAGTTCCTTTACACACAACAAGCAAATCCGGAAGAACTAGTTTTTTTTTTCATTTATGTCTGTTTAATAATGTCGATCGTCCTTTCAACTGACGGTTCACAGAAAGCTTTTTTTTTTATTCTTTTCTGATATCTTTGACCTGCAATCTAAGTCATCGTTTATTCGTATTTGAATGACCTTTTTAACATTTTATTATTCGAGCGTCGCTGATGAGTCTTTTGTAAACGAAACGCCCGTCTTGCGCAAATATAAAATTTAATCCTGGTATCTATGTTGAGTTATATTATATGCCAAAGGGACGGAAGATACTAAAGGGACGGAAGATACCAAAGGGACGGAAGATACCAAAGGGACGGGAGATACCAAAGGGACAGTCAAACTCGTAAATCTAAAACAAACTGACAACGCCATGGCTAAATATGAGAAAGACGAACAAAAAACAGCACACATGACACAACATAGACCACTAAAGAATAAACAACACGTAAATGATAAGACGTACCCACAGTAAGATCGTGGTGGCCGTGGTAAGGTAATGGGAAGGACATGTCAAGGCCTACATGATGGACTCATTTTGTAAATGCTCAAAATAGTCTTTTGGCAGTCGTGGCAAAACGTTTTAGAACCGTAGGAATTTCGTAGAAAGAATGTAGATGTGGGATTGTTAATTGCACGACCTCATTCTGTTGATATAAAAAACAATACCGAACGGAATAACTACTACCTGTTGTTCAACCCGTGTGCACAATTGAAAAATAAAGATCTACAGGGACGATGAGCACTGTGACAACGTAATGGAGTCCTGGTTCGATCGTAGTAGACTCTCAATGATATTGTAATACGATATGGAATGTCTTGTTAGAAGTAAACAGAGATCGTGTAAGTCATGGTTTGGTCTTTTTACGCCACTAGAACATCTTAACTTTCGTATTTGAATCGTAGCAGGATCATATCAGAACCATAGCAAGGTCAAGGTATGAACGGAAAAACTATGAAATATTGAATACTACCACGATCTCACCTCGATCTTATTTTTTCTATACATCGTAGTGGGATCTTCGTTGTCTTGGTCTAGTGCGACGGGGCTTAAGTAAAGCATACAATTTAAAAATTACGAAATAGAGCCTTTGTCACATAATATATACAAGAACAAGTAATGAAACAAGATAGCCGAAATACTCGCACATCGGAGATATAAAGTGAGGAAACTAGATTATACAAACGAAACGACAGGTTTTAGCAAATTTCACTTACACCATTCAAGTGTATAACAAGACAAACTCAATACAGCGAACACAAATAATAATAAATAAAGCATTGATCGATCCCACCAATTTTGTAGTTGAAGTTAATCTATTTCGAACGTGATTTTTCAAATGAGTTTCTTTGGCCGATTGGTCCTAGGATTGTAACTACTGTATCATTAGTTGAAAGTGGTGTTAAACACCAATTACTCAATCAAATGTTCCTTTCTGTGAACACTACGATGAAACTCTTTAAAAAACGATGATCGAAGAGAGTATCGATAAACTTACTGATATCTAAATATAAGCCGTAAATTTAGAAAAAAGGCATAGACAAATATAATGAAATGTCCATAGTATACTTAGACATCAAACACCATGACATTAATTTGAATTTAAATGAATTTTGTACAATGTGAAATTTAATCTTCATTAATATTAGTCTTTATAACAGTTAATTTTTGGTTTTAATGTTTGAGTTTTGAAAGGAAAATGATAAAACATGTCAAAATAAATATACTTGTAACTCTTTTTTGTTTTTGTTGTTGTTAATTTTACATGCGATATGTCAGTGGAAAAAAAATTAAGGAGAGGGAACCCTTGTTTACTTATAATTTCACTGAATAAGTGAAAATAATTTTGATTGTATTTAACACGAGACACTTCATTAAATACTTTTATATCTATGATTTTAAAACTCTTGTTTAAATCTTTTAATTGGAACCTTGAAAATTCTTTAATTTAATTCATCATTAACCATTAAGAAAATTTGACACATTGATTAAAACAAAAGCGACATCCATATATTTTAAAGGAAATGTATAGTAAAAAATAATTGTAGTACTTTCTACAAAATCAATTAAACATCTTGTCTGCTAATTTTTACTAATAAATTACATTTAACCTTTCTATTTCAATAAATTTCTTATCATACATTGTAGTAAATTCCTTTATAAATAAATCTTATAAAACTTACCATCGATTTTTTGTAAATAAAAGAATAAATAAATTGGAACGAAAAATGTGAAAAATATCATAATCCTTATTTCTTCTTCTAAACTTCAATCTGACCTGTTCTTTAAATCCTTTTAATTTAAAGTCCTGTTTAATAACTGAGAACCTCACTTTTATTCGATGTCAATAAATCAACACCGTAAATTCATCAAGAAAATACTCATGCGGACTGAAACATGTGACGGGATTTGAATATTACATTGCACACTATAAAAAAGAAGATGTGGTATGATGGTCAATGAGACAAATCTTCACAAAGAACAAATGACACAGAAACTAACAACTATAGGTCACCGAACGACCTTCAACATTGAGCAAAGCCAGCGCATATGCATTTATATATTATCGTTGAAAGTGGGTCTAAAAACAAGATCAGCAATGGTTTAATGATTTTATTTCCATATCTTTGAAAGACCTGGTTCAAGGATGCTTTGTTTACCTACATGTATGTCAAGTATTTTGTTGTAATTGAAACAAGCTTGGTTTGTTTATGTATAAAAAAATACAATCTGAAGTACAGCGGCGGATATTTGTATGACGACATAAATATATCAGTTTGTTTTTCAATAAGCATTTGTTTTTTTAATAAGAAAATGTTCAGTTTTATTTCAATCGTCAACAGATACAATAGTTTGAGCTTGTCTTTGATTAATCTGAATAGCAAGAAAAATATTTTGATTTGTACCCTTGAAATTCATGGAATTTGATACCAAAAATTGCCTGCAATGAATAAATATGAACGCGTTTACTATTATATGCATACTTTGCAATATCATGGATATAGATTAAAAAATATAGTACTTAGTTAAAATACACCTTTCAAATCTGACACCTTTTCATGATTGTCTCAACTTGAGAATAGTTTCATCGTATTATATCGTTCCATACCAATTTGTTGATAATAGAATATAGATATGTCTCTTCACAGTTGTTGATACTCATACGGACCAATCATGGTATTTTGAACATGAACACTTTTTTTCTTGAAAATTCCTTTCCCAATCTTAGACAATAATTTCAGATCCGTTCTGCTCCATACTAAAAATCGCTGCATAAAAGATAGTTTCCAATATAATTTGTTCGGATACTAGTTTTTTTACCAACCTCTTATGAATGAATCAAAAAGAGTAAAGCAAAGTATCCAAGGAACAAATATGAACCCTATGTTCGGGATTGAACAAACCCACGTGGCTCAAACTTTCTGTTTAGAAACTTCAACTTCTTTTGATTGAAAAGTGATATGAGCACATCAAAGTAGTGTCCTTTTGAAAACGGTGTTATATGTAACTATTGAGCAATATAATACATTTGATATACATCATCTAAGGACATTATAATTGATGGATTGGTTGATTGATTGGTTGATTGATTGATTGATTGATTTATTGATTGATTGATTGGTTGATTTGTTTATTAACTGATTGATTGGTTGATTGATTGATTGGATAAAGCAGCCACAGATACACGCGAGGTGGATAGGTAAAACATCAATGTACGGTTGTGATATTAGTTTTTGTTCTTCGTGTAGGAAGTCATAACTCTAGGTTATAACTTGATATTTAAATTAGATTAAGTGTATGTCTTATTTGGCATAAAGGTATTTCACAAGCATTTTGTTCCCGTCATCAAAGTTTAACATACTTATTTTGCGTTACACAATGCAGATGACAATGACACATTCAATTTTTTGTGTCGCCCTTATATGCACTTATCCTTCAAAGTATTTATAACGGAGGATACAATTACATAACTCAGTTTTTGACTTGTATGAATGCAATAACGGTATGACAAATACTTAAACAATTACGATCAAATTGTAATATCATTTTATCTGATATTACATGTCGTTTAGCTATTTCAATATTTTCAAGTCAGGAGTCATGGCCTTTGTTAATTTTCTATGGTTTTTTTTTAAATTTAGTCGATCTATATATTTTTGAGATCCACTGAAAAAGTACATACAGGGACAATGTTTGTTTAGAGGCCAGCACAAGCCCGCCTTATGATGAGGGATATTTTCACTTTGTTAAGACCAAATAGTGGTCTAGGGTTGTTTTCTGCTCTTTGGTCGGTTTCCTGTTTCTATGGCAAATACTCCATATCAATTTTTAATGTTATTCATTCGAAAATGATATCGTGTAACCTATTAAAAAGCAAAATTACAAAAATACTGAACTCCGAAGAAAAATTAAAAAAGGAAAATCTAATGGCAATATCAAAAGCTCAAACACATCAAACGAACGGATAGCAACTAATATTCCTAAATTGGTACAGTTATTTTCTTATGTCGAAAACAGTGGCTTAAACCTGGTTTTATAGCTAGCTAAAGCTCTTACTTGTAAGACAGTCGCATCAAATTCCATTTTATTGACAACGATGTGTGAACAAAACAAACAGACATAAAAGGTAAAATTGTCTAAAATAGGGGTACAGCAGTCAACATTGTGTTATAATCTTTATCACTATAAAAACAAACAAGGTTAAGAAGTTTGAAAGCAGTTTGAAAAAAGTATTTATCAGATTTTTTCTTTATTAAATACACGACTTAAACCAAGCAAATTTATCGATAAACCGAATCAGCGCCATTAATTTTTTTTTAAGATTGAACTCAATTAAGTGGAAAGCCTGTATTTATATTTTTCTTTACAAAAATATCATCAAATTTCTTTACACCCATTATTTAAAAATAAATGCAACTACTTCAGTCAAATAAAGAAACGAAAACTTTCATTTTTGTCAGACTTTCGAACGTTTAAACTGTTTAAAATGATAATGTCAATTAATTTTGAATGAATATTTTGATTTTTCAGTTATAATTAAGCATTCCTATGCAGTACATTTAAACTCTCATTTTTGTGATAGATATATATTCTAAATAAATTCTAATCAGATTCATTATTATTCTAATAATAAAAATCAAACAAAATCATTTAATTTAAACTTCTTTCAAATTATAAATCATTTAAAAACCATTTCTGTCAATATTGGTTTTGGTCCGTATCTTTGGTAAAATAAAACATTTCAAAAAACATTTCTGTCAATATTGGTTTTTGGTCCGTTTCTTTAGTAAACAATTCACTCTTTCATGAACGTAAACAAGTTTTAGACTAATCATTAAAATAAACTGGTATGAAAAAAGCATAAGTTACTTAATAGTAATGCATCTAAATATAATTATATATAGTGGTTTAATATTAACTTCTTGACAGAAATTATATTGAATCACTTGCAACATCTACATTGATTTTAGATGATGATCAACATTTATTCTTTAATTTTCTATTTTGTGTCATGTGTACTATTGTTTATCTGTTTGTCCTTTTCATTTTTAGCCATTGCGTTGTCAGTTGATTTTCGATTTATGAGTTTGACTGTCCCTCTGGTATTTTTTGTTCCTCTTTTAGAATTTCTGGAAAAAAAGAAAAAAAATATTTTAAACAAAATGCTTGACTTCCGTGTAGTTTTTATACTCAACAATTTTTATAAATTATAGATTTTTGGCTGTCCATTTTTTTCGTTCAAGATTGTATGAAACAAAATTTATATTTTATGTATGAATTACGCGTTATATTATCATATTTTTTTATTTTATTTTTTCTATTTTTATGAGAAAATGTTGTCTGAGCATTGATTTCATTACACGTTCAGCAATTTTAAATTAACTACTATCCTGTGGGTTTATATTCATGTTTACCGATACTGGTGACAAAAAAAAACAAAAAAAAAACAAACGATGGATCAGTAATACTGCTGTATTTTGCAAAACCTTTTGGGACTTGTTGTCCTTAATGAGCATCAACTTCGTAATTTAATTGACCTGTTAAACTATATAATTGAAGGTCACTGATGAGTCTTTTTAAAACGAAACGCGAGTCTTGCATACACAATTTAATCCTGTTATCTTTAATGATTTTATTATTCATTACAACAGATTTTAAGAATAATTGTATTGATATTTTCATATTTTTCATACAAATGAAGGTTTACCTTTTCAGCATCCAATTTCAATTATTTATTTTAATTTCGGAAAATTAACTTATAGATAAATGAGATGGAAGTTTATTTGCTTATAATATACTATTATTCTTTTTATCGTTAAAACTTCATTCTAACCATTCTTGTGGTTTGACATTTATCAAATTTAAACAAATTTGATTTCAATAAAATTTAATACTAATGTCTGTTCACATTCAACCGTTACAGCTAAAAACGAATGATGCATGGCTCTTAACTACTGTAATTTTCAGAGGTTTTTCAACAAAATAAATTTTTATCACCGTTTTGTTACGTCAAAACGAAAGGTGTAGATTTACAATAGTTAAATGTGGTATAATAACGGGACGAAAATGAATGAAAATTAAACTGTTTTGACGGTACATTTTACAATTGATATCAAAATTAAAAAAAAAAAAAAAAAATACAACAAACAAACTCTGTCTTGAGTGGGGTTCGAATCGAAAACTTTATTGGATTCAGTAATGAAATATTTGAGAGGAAAATATAAACACTTTACGAGATACATGCCACTCAAAATTTTTAAAAAATCCATTAAAACAGAACCAATAGTATGTATAAACAGATCAAATATTACTTAAAATAAATAATTCAGTGGCAGATCCAGGTTTATGTGTGTGTGTTATTGGGGGGTTCAAGGGGTTGGAATTTCGTTTTTTTTTCACGATCAATGCTTCAGAATTGGGACATATGGTGTTTGACCATCCTTCCTTATCCTTGGTTTGAACCATGCTTTTAAAAACGCCTTTCTGTGTAATTATCTGTATGCTGTGGTTGTTCCTAATATTTTTTTAAAATTATACATTTTCAGCAATAATTTGGATTATATCAGGTACATTTTTTTTGTTATCAACATGTCCTCTTTGTGGCAATACGTGGCGATTAAAATCTTAAAAATAGATGAAATATAACAGTTTTTGGCGAGAAAATAAAATGTTTTAAATGTCAAATTTTAAAGTCATTGGCCTATAAATAAATCTCTGGTTATAAAATTTCTTTTAACCTTTTGACATATTGAAGGGTCAGTAGACTTAATTCGTTATCAAAGGTACCAGGGTTATAATTTAATAGGCCAGACGCGCGTTTTGTCTACATAAGACTCATCAGTGACGCTCATATCAAACTAGTTGTAAAGCCAAACAAGTACAAAGTTAAAGAGCATTAAGGACCCAACATTCCAAAAGAAAATGTGCCAAATACGGCTAAGGTAATCTTTTCCTGAAATAAGAAAATCTTTAGTTTTTTTTAAAAAAAGTCAAAGTTTGTAACAGGAAATTTATAAAAACTACAACATAATTGATATTCATGTTAACACCGAAGTGCTGACAACTGGGCTGGTGATACCTTCGGGAACGAAACGTCCACCAGCAGTGGCATAGACCCAGTGGTGTAAATAGTTATCAAGATACCAGGATTATAATTTAATACGCCAGACGCGCGTTTCGTCTACATAAGACTCATCAGTGACGCTCAGATCAAAATAGTTGTAAAACCAACCAAGTACAGAGTTGAAGAGCATTGAGGACCCAAAATTCCAAAAAATGTGCTAAAAACGGCTAAGGTAATCTTTTCCTGGGATAAGAAAATCCTTAGTTTTTCGATTAACTTCAAAATTTTGTTACAGGAAATTTATAGAAATGACCACATAATTGATATTCATGTCAACATCGAAGTGCTGACTTCTGAGCTGGGGATACCCTCGGGGACGAAACGTCTACCAGCAGTGGCATCGACCCATTGTTGTAAATAGTTATGTAAATGTACTTCAGAAGAAAATGGGGGATAAATATACTTTGACAGTCACACATTGTTTAATATAATCAAGTACACTCAGGTTGTGATGTCAAGTTCTGTAGAAAGTTGAGTAGCGTTGAAAGCGACTAGATATAAAAAAAATATGGCAAACTGGATAATATAAAAAAGAAGATGTGGTATGATTGCCAATGAGACAACTGTCCACGAGAGACCAAAATGACACATACATTAACATTTATAGGTCACCGTACGGCCTTCCCCAATGAGCAAAGCCCATACCGCATAGTTAGCTATAAAAGGCCCCGATAAGACAATGTAAAACAATTCAAACGAGAAAACTAACGGCCTTATTTATATAAAAAAAAATGAACGAAAAACAAATATGTAACACATAAACAAACGACAACCACTGAATTACAGGCTCCTGACTTGGGACAGGCACATACTTAAATAATATGGCGGGGTTAAACATGTTAGCGGGATCCCAACCCTCCTCTCAACCTGGGACAGTGGTATGACAGTACAACATAAGAACGAACTATAAAAAACAGTTGAAATTGGCTTAACTCATCAGATGGACAAAAATACAAGTGGACATGGCCGGGTAAGGCAGTATGTGGCTTAGGTAGACAAACTTCTTTTTAAGATTATGAATAGTAAATTTAATACGAAAACATAAATAAATATACGCAGAAAAACACGTATAAATGTTGATACAACAATTGCAGTTACATAGTTTTTCTGAGAATAAACAGGAAACAATAATCATAGTTAAGTTAGCACTTTGAAGTCGGTTAGATCTATTTCTTTTTATTACTTTTTATATCCCTGTAAGTATTGTATTCATTGTTGTTCGTACCATCTCCATGCTTTCCAACTACCATTTGAATAACCTTTCGGTTGTTTGTCCTTTTTCTGGTTATCTAAAATGTTAAATAATATCAATACTAGATAAGTGACAGCTTATGTTTAATTAATCACTGTTTTATTTTGCTAAGAATGATCCATCTTTTTTGTACATTTTAGTATCATCTTGTGTCTATATTTGAATTGTACAGTGGATGCTAATATGGGAGACAGTCTTTTATCATTAATTTATAATGATTGTTTTGTTTATCCTTTTCTGTTTTACAAATTATAGTTAGTATCATTATAAAAAAGTATTAAAAGATATCTAAATTTAAGGTAAATTCTATATAAGGAAGAATTGTCAATGAAAAGCCAACAAATCAAAAACTCGGCTATAACCACCAACGTTATGATTTGAAAACAATTCTCATGTTCCTAATAAGGTTGGGATAAAATTGAGAATGGAAATGAAGAATGTGCCAAAGAGACAACAACCCGACCATAGAGCAGACAACAGCAGAAGGTCACCAACAGGTCTTCAATGCAACAAGAAATTCTCGCATCCGGAGGCGTACTTCAGCTGGCCCCTAAACAAATATATACTGGTTCAGTGATAATGAACACCATACTAAACTCCAAATTGTACACAAGAAACTAAAAGTTAAATAATACAAGACTAACAAAGGCCAGAGGATCCTGACTTGCGACAGGCGCAAAAATGCGGTGGGGTTAAACATGTTTGTGAGATCTCAACCCTCCACCCTATACCTCTAGCCAATGCAGAAAGTAAACGCATAACAATACGCACGTTAAAATTCAGTTCAAGAGAAGTCCGAGTCCGATGTCAGAAGATGTGACCAAAGAAAATAAACAAAATGACAATAATACATAAATAACATCAGACTACTAGCAATTAACTGACATGCCAGCTCCGGACCTCAATTAAACTGATTGAAAATTATGTCTTCATCATATGAATATCAGGCACAATCCTCCCCGTGAGGGGTTTAGTATCATACCATCATAACATATATGAGAAGAACATAAAGCGTGTCATGCCAACAACTGGTTTATTAATAATAAATGTGTTTAGTTCCGATGCAAAGACCCTATAAGTGAATCAATATTAACGTCAAAATATGCATTCTTTTAATGACCTGACAACAGTATCGTAACTATATCCCTTCTTAATAAGTCTATTTAAAGGTTTTGTTAGCTTCTGAGGTGAATACTGACATTTTTGTGCTTTATAAAGAATATTTCCATAAAATACTGGATGTGAAATACCTGAACGTATAAGAAGTCTGCATGTTGAGCTATATTTACGAATGATGTCCTTATACCTATGATAAAATTTAGTAAATGTTTTGACTAGTTTATGATATCGAAAACCCTGGTGTAATAATTTTTCTCTCGTTAAAATCTAAAACATTGTTACATACACGAGCGAATCGTACAAGTTGAGATATATAAACACCGTAAGATGGTGACAAGGGAAGGTCACCATCTAAAAATGGATAAATAACGATAGGAAATGAGAAATCATCTCTTTCATCATAAATTTTAGTATTAAGCTTTCCGTTAATGATATATCTATCAAGATCGAGGAAAGGGCAGTGGTCATTGTTAGTATTAGCTTTATTTAAAGTAAGTTCAACAGGATAAATTTCTTTAGCATACATACTGAAGTCGTCATTATTGAGAGCTAAAATTTCATCCAAATATCTAAAAGTATTATTAAATTTGTGTATCAGATGTTGTTTCGATGGGTCTTTGCTGATTTTTGTCATAAATTGTAACTCATAGCAATACAAAAACAGGTCCGCAATAAGTGGTGCACAGTTAGTCCCCATTGGAATTCCGATAACCTGACGATACACGGAATCTCCCAAAGCGAACAAAAATGTTATCTAGTAAAATTTCAAGGGCAGATGTTTGCCATCACTTGGCTATCTAAGAGTAGTAAACACTGGTTTAATTATTTATCGTTTGCACTGATCAACATTCGATTCACTGGTTGGAGGTTTACGGAACGTCGTGTTGGTTGATGATTAGTTATGCAAATAAAACTATTTGCTTTTTTCTAAGACATAAGAGAAATGAAAATAATAATTTAAAAAGTTTTTAATTGCCTTGAATATTCACATGACAACTATTGAATACTTTCCTAAATCTTAAAAGTATATCAATTTTCTACTTACTTTCTGATGGTTCTTGAAGTCTTTCCTGGTAGTCACTAGGTCTGAAACAAAATATATATGGTGATACCTTAAAATTTAAACGTTGATACTTTATTTATTTTCATTTGGTAAGTGGACAATTCAGAAAGGTCAAATAAAAAATGAATAGTATATTATCATTAAGGGCATCAGTTAATATGTTATGGAAATTGTTCGCACTCGTATTTTCGATCTATGGGTTTGACTGTCCTTTTGGTGTCTTTCGCCCATCTTTTATAAAGCTTATATAAGTTTACAATTATTATTTTAGAGGATGGTCGTAGGTAGCATCAATATTATATCGATGTGCTATAATCTTAAATCAATTTTTATAATGTTTAGACCAAGATAAAACGCCGAAATAATAGTCTAGTCTTAAAATAGAACAAGAACGTGCCGTTGGTCAACAAGTATCTCTTGCCACGCATGCAGAACTGATTATCGATATTTTCAATCGTGCATGTAAATCGATATCATATAATTATTGAAGTAATGTAAATTCCACGTCCAACTACTCAAACAACAGAAAAACAAAATGACATTAAGCTTATAAAAGCAGTATTAATTTATATAAAACAAAACAGGATTGATGCTGTACTTATGCGTTGGTTATCGTTAAAGAATTAAGCTTCAGCTTAATGTTTTTTATTAGGAAAATATAACAATTGTAACAGTGGTCTTTCATCGACCAAGATGTTAACCATTTTTTTTTAAAGTCAATATATCACTAAAATGGCTAGAATTTTAACAAGAATAATTACAATATAGAAATTCAAAGTAATTAAACATATCAATATTATGTAAGTTGAATGACTACTTGTTTAACTATTGTGTTTTTCAGAAAAGTATATACAACATTACATTGTCAAGTATAAATAATAGTTGGAGCTTCCTTTTAAATTGTAATTGGAATTGACGTTTTCAGGTCCTCGACCTGGATTCCATTTGTGCCAATGTTGCTCTGATATTAAAGGTTGAAATAAAGAAATCTTACATGAAACTTGTGGCAACATTAAAACACCTCACCACACAGCGATTGCACATGATTCATGAGCTTCAGTACAACAAATGGCTGGATAATAACGGATATTTAAACTTGAAGTCTAAAATAATATGACTAACCGTCCCCTCCATTCACAAGAACATCCATTTTTATAACACATGTAACAAGGCAACACCATAATTATAAGTCCAATAAGGCCAGCAACAATAACCCAAGCTGGGTTAGCAGGGTACTCCCAAAACGTAAGAGATCGGTCTGTTGTAGTTGTGGTGGTTGTTGTAGTTTGCGGTATAACGATGAAAACTGTTGCTGTCCCTTGAAGACTGCCAGTATCTGTTGCCTGAACAATAAAGCTCATACTTGATCCATAACCATAACTTGTTAACGAGTTTTTTAAGTACAGATCTCCATTTGCTTGAATTCCAAATGTTTCTGTCCTTAAAGACCTTTGATCGATGCTATAAATGAAATTTCCTGCAAAATATTATAAACAATAAACAAAATATCCGTATACATGGTGGTTCTTATCGCCTTTTCAATGTACTTTTTGTCAGAAAATAATGATGAATAAGTATCAACTGGTTCGTATAAACCAAACATGAGATGATCATTCCAACGATCATACTTTATTACTGAACGGCAATTATGTATAAATTCACGAAACAAGGATGGACATAATAGTCAATACAATTTGTAAGCGGATTTTATTTAAATCGTATCAAATCATTACTTGTACACAAAACTTACCAAATGTGCCGGCATCAGCATCAGTTGCTATCATGGAACCAAAAGCAGTGTTAGCTGGATAATTGATATCCAGATAATGTGTAAACAAATTGTTTGAAAATCTTGGAGTGTTATCATTTACATTGTTGACATTGATGGTTAAAGATGCACTATCGGTTAAAGCACCGTCAGACACTTTAATTGAACAGGTATAAGATGTTGCAGAGCCAGCAGTATCAACGTCAATGTCAGTAGCTAAGCTGATGAATCCAGTTGTTGGAGCTATCGAAAAGTATCCAATATTTGATGCACAGTTCATAGAAAACTTATGTGTATCACCAGTATCCTCATCCTGGTACAAGTAACCAGGGTCACCTAAAACAGTTCCAGCCTTTCGAATTGAAAGAAAATGAATTTTGAATACAAAATGTCTCATATTACAAAATGTCATCTCATCAAACGATAAACCTGTCGTTACTGTGTTATTGGGATTATTTTTTCTATGAATATGTTTTCAGATTACAAATATTTATAAAGTAAATATATTTTGAAATATGTATCTAACATTTTATTTTCTAACATCTTATCAAAATAAAACTTTCCTCTATTTGAAATAATTGTCAATAATAGAATAAATACTTCACTTTAAAGACTGCTTATCGTCGATAATATCATCATCTCATTAGTCATTTTGTTTGGTAGTGACATAGTTCAAAATATACATTTAAAAAACGAACCGATATTATCAAACAAAATTCATCAAAAGAACTAGGATTCAAACTCTTTCGATAACCTGAAGAATGTATTTTTGTGCCCCTTTTGATGAAATTGCTCCGTGACAAACTTATTTATACATCCATGGCTATCATCGCTTCAGCTATCATTGTGGATATAAAGTCAAAAAGTATTATCAACGAACAGAAGTGATTTAAGTGTTGTTGTTTTTGGGGGCTCCGAAATACTATCGATAGAGTGGTTATATACTTTTAAAATATCTTGTCAAGTATCTTAAATCTCGATTTTATTTTAAATACATACCGAACCTTCATCAACGCTAAGTGCATACGATGCTTTCGTAAACACAGGAGCCTCGTTTTGATTAGCAATGATGACTGTTAAGTTCTGAGATGCAGAGTCCTTTGTATCGGACACTGTTATTGTGAAAGTGAACGATGTTGATGATACAGCTTCATAATTGATATTTGTTGTGGCAGAAGTACTGATTAACCCAGCTTAAATAAAAACAACACATATATTAATTACAAAAAGCTATTAAAGAATTATAAAATGCATACTAACTGGTATTATGCATATTTAAAAAATAAACGAATGTATTGCACTGAAATGAAGATGTTTACCAATTTTGTGCAAAAGTTCCCATCTTTATTGATAAATTTAATAGATAGTTAAACTTATCAGCAGTAGCAATCAGGTATCACCCAAAATTGCTGAAAGTAGCACTTTAAACCAACAATCAATCATGAATAAATCAGGTCTACACAATCCATTCCCTCTCTCACCGTATACATGTAAATGATAAGTTAATTGCGATCAACACGATTGTTTGACATATATTTCCTGAACTTCAAACCTTTATTAATCTGTGTCTTTAGCACTAGGTATGGGTTCTTATAACTTCATGGTTGACTATCTTAATTAAGTTTAATCTTTTTGGAAGTACAGACAAAATACCATAATGCCCCTTCTATTCTATTCATATTTATTGATTGTTAAAAATATAAAACTTACTTGCAGAATCAATATCAAAGTACAAGACTCCATCAGACGGGGATGACGTCATAGAGTATATATGTGTATCATGACCGTCGTTGTCTTGAATGGATACTTGAAATATACTCAGACCGAGAACAGAATTTTCGGAAACCACTAAAGCAGAAGGAAGAGGTAGATTCTTTATAACGGGAACGTAATTTATATCTAAAATACAAACATTTAACAAATATAAAAATGTATAAGTATATTATTATCACATATCTATACTATTAAACAAGAAGACCTCATTTTGTGTGTCGCTTCTCTTCTTTCACCAATAAATTAATCATCATGCCTCTATGTCCTATAGTAACATGGCATAGTCGCATTTGTCATCCATTCATATGATTATTCAGATTGAGTTATTTTGGGAGAAAAACGAGAAAAAAATCGTGCGGAATATTATTCCGACATTGAACGAAATTTTAAGTCAGATTTGACTTCCGGTTTGCGTTTTCTTTATACTTTGAACATACATTAACTACGAATAAAGAGTATTTTCTATCTGATATCATTTTCAAGTTAACTATCCACGGCGGTCACACAGTTTATTAATTGATAGAGTCTGTATAATATATCAATGGCCGCTGGCCCGTAGATCGATTAGTGAAGTGAGAATTGAAAGTAAAAAACAAATACACTTTATTTATAGTAATGAATGTACATACTATACAGATAAGTGCTAAAATTATCCATGTGTTATTAAAATTAATAGAAACCAAAGGGGATTTTTTTGGGAAAAAAGGAGGAGCCGGGGCTAGAAAAACAACTGTCATGTCCCAATGAATGTACCTATGACTTTTGATACCTTTTCTGAAATTCATTAAATCTTTTACAAAAATTTATTGATTTCAATAAAAGAAGATGTGGTATGTTTGCCAAAGAGACAGCTCTCCACAAGAGACAAAAATGACACAGAAATTAACAACTATAGGTCACCGTACGGCCCTTAATAATGAGCAAAGCCCATACCCCATAGTCCGCTATAAAAGGCCCCGAAATGACAATGTAAAACAATTAAAACGAGAAAACTAACGGCCTTATCTATATGTACAAAACATGAACGAAAAACAAATATGCAATTTATAGTAATGAATGTATATAATATACATTTCAGCGCTAAAATTATCCATGTGTTATTAAAATCGATAGAAAATAAAAAAAAGGGGGAATTTTGGGGAAAAAAAAGGATGAGCCGGGCTAGCAAACAACTGTCCTGTCCCAAGGTACCTTTGACTTTTGATACCTTTTCTGAAATTCTCCAGTCATTAAATCTTTTACAAAATTTCATTGATTACAAGAAAAGATGTGATAGGATTGCCAAAGAGACAGTTCTCCACAAGAGACAAACATGACACAGAAATTAACAACTATAGGTCATCGTATGGCCTTCAACAATGAGCAAACCCCGAAATTACAGTGTAAAGCAATTTAAACGAGAAAACTAACGGCCTTATTTATGTTCAAAATATGAACGAAAAACAAATATGTAACACGTTAACAAACGACAACCACTATTTACAGGCTCCTGACTTGCATGTTCATGATATACTAAATATATGTTCACACTGTAATTAATAGAAAACAAAAACAAATAGGAATTTTTGAAATAAAGAAGGGATAAAAAAGATATTTTCCTGTCCCCAAGTACCTATTCCTATAATTCTCAAGTCATTAAATCTTCCTACAACACTTTACATACTTTCAACCACGCTCTGAATGCCCGCAATTTCGCGGGTGTGTTCTAGTATTGTTTAACTTCACAAAAATAAACAACCTATATGTTCTATATCTAATGTATTTTTGAGACAATAATAGATCTATTATGCCTGTTTTAAAGCTTTTTTCGAATTGTTTTGCAATTTAATCCATTAATCAATGTTGTTAAACTATCTCAATTGCCTAGATCTGAAAATCCACTGGTACCAATGTGATATCTATGTTTATCGGAATCGATAAATTTTTTAAACTCTGTTGTATTTTCTTCCTGAAAATACAACTCTTAATAAAAGTCTTATGATTTAACTCATACTAATATTACCTAAGACATGAACTGTCAGTGATCTAGGTCCTGTTGTTGACTTTCCATCAGTTACATAAACATATAAATCATAGGTTGGAACAAATTCACCTTCTATGGACCGCGTGAGAACTATTTCACCAGCTATGAAAGAAAAGGAAAGAACGTATATGCAGATGCATGATGTCTCTTTTTTAATGATGTTCAATAAATATTGTTTTGCTATAATATTATGCAGTTTGTTGTTTCTGTCGCGTCATTTGAGGCAAATGAAATGATAACTTCTTTTCAATTATTATCGTTTTCGGTGTATTTACTCTGTGTTAGAACGTAGCTTAAAAAAGAAGTGCAATACGAATATTCAACCACGACTCACTTGCTATGATTTTATGCATGTTGCACAAGTTAAATCTGTAAAATTATTTGAATGTATATGTTTTAAAATCAGATCAGATAAGGTTTTGGTATTTGCTTTCAGGTTAGTTAATGGTGGTCGCTTTTTGATTTTGTTTTATAATTGCCCGTTATGTTTGTCGTAGTTTTTATGTTTTTATTCATGTTCAATTTAATTAAAAACTAAACAGTACTATACACCAACTTATTTTCTTTATTTCGCATTTCACCCTTTTCTAGTGCTTTTCTCGGCTATTTAATTTCGCAATTTTCTAATTCACTTGGTGTAGTTTAAAAAGAAAAGATACAGGTCTTACATATTCGCAAATATCTATATTTGCGTTATTTTTTCTACTCGCAAAAGTCGCAAAAAAATAAACGCTTGCAAAAATGAGTTGGTTTACAGTACTTTGCAGACTGTCAAATTTTTCTGATGAGATAAATTGTAACAAATTTTCATACAATGGTATACTTCAAACGGGCAGTTGGTTGACGGTACACAAAACATTGAAAACTGGACTTGGTCATTTTCGGGGTCAGATATCTCAACATCGAAGACAATCTGTCCAATATAGGATGCGACACTCGACACTGTTGTTACATCTGTAAGTATAGGTGTGAAAATTAAGTTATTAAAAACGACATGATAGCCGCGTGGTTTCGGGTTTTTGGGTTTGCGTGTTCCTCAGTCTTTATGCTGTCTTTTGTGTACTGTTCTTGGTCTTTTTGAAGTTTTTTTGGCCCTGGCATTGCCCATTTGTTTTTCTTCTTATGAGCCTTGGTATTCTTTGCCTCACTTTACCAATGAAAGATAATATATTTTCTGTTTATTTAAACTGGTTAATTAAAAGTTTTACATAAGTATGATGTATGAAAAACCTAAAAGTTAGTTTTCTAAACAATGTAGGAGAAATTATTTTTCAACTAAAGCTTTATGCATTTTTTTGGAGAAAGAAATAAAGATACTACTTGAATATGAACAAAGTAAAGGAATACAAACATTATATATCTCTGTAACGCATTAGCCATTTTATAAGATATACATTAAATAATTGTTTACTTTGAAGATTCAAAAACACAGGTGGTTTGTTACGTAATACATTCATAAAAAAGACACCGGTATCTGTACGCCGACCATCAGAACACTGAATATCCAGTCTGTATGTTCTAACTACGTCATATTGGAGGCTAGGGTTTGATTGTAAAACTATGTCAAATTCTGCAAATAAAGATATTGGTAAGCAAATACATATTTAAGAATAGTTTAACATGAAAACATATATATACATGATATATGTAACAGCAAGCAATCAGATGATATTCCAATATTTTTTGAAAACATGTTGTGCTTTAAAAATTCGAACAAATCTATTTGAGTGCAAATGATTTATTTTTATGCCAGAACTAAATTTTCAGATAAAGATAAATACTTTTCAGTTTTCAGAGTACTATGTTACATAACATATATATGCTTGAATTTTAATCCCACCTGAAATCAGTTTGCAGAGGAATGTTCAAGAAGAATCAGCATTTCTTCAGTGGACGGACATTCATCAACATCAATTTATAAGAAATTAAAATTTATGCAATCCTATAGTTAAGTATATGCACATATATTACCTAGAAATTAAACTGTCCATAAACACAAACCGGTTCATCACTAAAGAGCAATAACTCATATAAGAAATCGTGTCACTGTCTTTAATTTTCGATTTTGTTTGCTATAGTTCCCTTGCATACTAAAGTTTTCACTATATTAGCCAATTTATTTGATTTTAATGCCATGTTTAATTTTAATCAATGATTTGTTTATGTCTGTTGATAAACCGCAAGGTAATTTATCAAATTCAGTCAAATTATTGTGTTAGACCTGGGTTAAACAAATGATATTCGATTCGATACTTAAATTAATTAGGATGTCACAACCCCGCGAATCAGAATTTAATGAAGAACTTATCAATTAATATAAGATAAATGAAAAGCAATTTAAGCAGAACACAATTTAATGTTGTTCGTTATTTCTGCGATCGATACATATTAATATAAGATGAATGAAAAGCAATTTCAGCAGTACACAATTTAATGTTGTTCTTTATCCCTGCGATAGGTACATATTAATATAAGATGAATGAAAAGCAATTTCAGCAGTACACAATTTAATGTTGTTCTTTATCCCTGCGATAGATACATATTAATATAAGGTGAAAGAAAGCAATTTCAGCAAAACAAAATGTAATGTTGTTCTTTATCCCTGCGATAGATACATATTAATATAAGGTGAATGAAAAGCAATTTCAGCAAAACAAACTGTAATGTTGTTCTTTATCCTTGCGATAGTTACGTATTAATATAAGATAAACGAAAAGCAATTTAAGCAGAACACTATTTAATGTTGCTCTTTATTCCTGCGATAGATAATATTGCAGATATATGTTCTGTGTCCATTTTTTATACATTTTTTGTACTTTTGGTTTCGGTACTTACCATTAAAGTTTGACGATGGCTTGATGAACATAATATTTGAATTTGGAGTAATTGCTGTTACATCACATGTCACAACAGTACTTTCTGGGTCTGTTACAGATAATGTGTAGAGTGTCGTCACGACAACAACATCCTCTTGCATATCTGTAGCTCTTGGTAGTCCGTTTATTGTTGGAGGCTAGAGATAATAATAAATGTATGTTATTATTATCAATTGACATCATTTTATGCATTTTGGAACGATAACTTATGATGATTTAAACGACTAAAGGCGCATTTCGGAATGAAAGGCAGTCGACATTAAAATTTGGGAAAACGTTGCGCTGCGATACGTTTTCCGTTTTCAGTATTATTAAGGTATGCTTATCTTTCTGAGCAAATCAAGAATTATAATATGTAATGAAATTACTGTGGGGGACCTTTGAAAGAAGAAAAATCGAACAGAAAAAACGGTCTTCAATACACTTAACCAAAATGTAATGTAGAGGACCAAGAACCCACGAATATTTCATTGATGAATTTATGTGAAGTGGACGGGTGAGCAGTTTCTGCTTAACAAGTGGCTATTCCATTATGATAACATATCGTAAAAAGGCGCTTATTTATAAACTGTGTAAAGGATTATTATTAAAAGAGACAATGACCTAAACATTTCTTACAAATTTATTCAACTTAACAATGACTACGGTCACACAATTTGTAGTTTGTATATTTGATGGCTTTATATTTGCTTACCGTTCCAGAAACCTGCGATAACCCCCTTTTTATACGACTTTGTTATCTTGATTGTATACTTGGTATATGTATCTTAAGCCTTATTTACAATTTTAAATCCTCATGACTTTCTAGAAATATGAAAATTAATAAATCAATTCCATTCAATAATGAAATGTTTAATTAAATACAAAACAGGTTATTAACTCGCCTCATTTCTTACAAGGTACACAGTGTATACGCCCGTTGTGACATCAAAGTTATCAGTGCATGATAAATCTAGGATATATGCATTCTGTGTGTCGTAATCCATGGATGCACCAGCTGACAGAAATATGCCATAATCTAAAGTATACATTACAAAATGTATATAGTAATATGTCATAAGAAAATCTAAAGTATAAAGATACAGTAAAATTTAAACTAAAATTGTTTTATTCGAACACCATTAAAGGCCTCTCAGTGACCTGTAGTTGTTTACATTCTCATACAATGTTCTTTGTTGTATAGTTGTCTCAGTCTTGCAGTCAATTATGGCCAATGAACAAACAATAATGTACAGACTTACTCGTGCTCCCAGATATAGTTTTAATTTCAAATGGAACTCCAGTGGAATCTAGCTGGCACGTAGTGGGTGTTGAGTCCGTTACGACAAGGGTATGCAACAATGTTTCTGCGGTTAAGTCTTCAGATATAGTTTTAGAACTGCTCGAAGCCAGACTTGTTATCACTGGTGGCTGTAAAATTAAAAAAAAATAAATTGTGACCTTGCAAATATTTAGATCCAAATATAATTACCGTTAATCTTGTGTTGTGATTTATTGGCAATTCAAAACTTTTCTTTTTTATCTAAACGTCTTATCCTTTTTGTAGAAAGGATAGAACGTGAAACTCCAAAATACATGAGAAAATGGCGTCAGGTAACCATGCAGGAATGACATAATCTACAAAATGCACGCAACTGCATTCATACAACTATCGCATCTTTTTATACACTTAACAATAATTATACTAATATGTTCTTGTTATTTCATACTTGCAATTAATATAAATAGCATATATTTACAAGCTTGCAATACAAATTGCTATCCACGAATGATAATGCTTTCACAGTTACAGATTTAGTCAAAGAATCATACACAGTCTGGGAAAAACAAGGTTTTGAGCAATGACAATATAAGTGTTTTACATCGATAAGATGTAGAAACATAAGATTTTATACTTGTGTGACAGTACTTATTGAATATGTTCAAGTGTGCAAAAAACAAATTCCATGAAATGTAAAAACCGCTAAAAAAGTACTCAAAGGTCGTATTAAATTAAAATTAACGGTACTAATTTCCTTGCACCAGATGCGCATTTTGACAATACATGTCTCTTCAGTGATGCTCGTGGCCAAAATATTTGATATCCAAAGCTAATATAAAAGATGAAGAGCTGTAATCCAAAAGGTCCAAAAAGTATAGCCAAATCTGTGAAAGGAATCAGAGCTTTGCATGAGGGAGATACATTCCTTAATTTATAATAATTTCTATCATTTTTGTAACAGCAAATTTTAATAACACAATAAATCCGTATTTTCATGCCAGTACCGAAGTACTGGCTACTGGGCTGGTGATATCCTCGAGGACTAATAGTCCACCAGCAGAGGCATCGACCCAGTGGTAGTAATAAAATTAACGGTACTAATTTCCTTGCACCAGATGCGCATTTCAACAATACATGTCTCTTCAGTGATGCTCGTGGCCAAAATATTTGAAATCAAAAGTATTATATTGATAACACTGAAGAATACATTTATTCAAAGTTGAAACTTCAAAGAGTTGCTTTGAATGGTATCTAAATTAAGGCACTTTATAAATAAAATACCCATAAAAATACGTTTTTTAAAAATATCAATAACAGATTTAACGTTACAGTAAGCAACTTAATCTGCATGAATAAGTATTTTAGTTATGTTTTACTACAAGGATAAATGGTACTGCAGTTATAACTAACAATCTGAAAAGAAGTGAGAGTAAACATACATGTGTTTTGCTTATATCCCAATCATTTAATAAATCATGCGGTAAATAATGGTATAGAATGATAACAACCAGCAAAGGTATTCAATATACTTACGTCGTTCTCTACTCGTACCGTCAGAGTACTAGATGATGACCTTGAACATGGATCTGTTACACTGAAAGTCATTGCATGGTCTCCAGGGGAAAGAGAAACGCCAGACCTTATTTTGACTTCCCCTATTAGTAACAAAAAGGTATTTAAATTAAATTTAAAATATATGTGTATAGGTACTTTCTTTTAAATGCATGAACTGCACATAGCTTTGATATCCTGTGATAAGATTTTTGCCTCTAAAATCTCAAACTTCATGCATGTTTGTTGAGGGCAAAATCAAGATGTACCAATCTCACACATTTGTCCAAAGTAAGTTGCATTTCAAGTGACTTCATTTAAAGCTTGTCTATACAATAATCTATGATATTTTATTTGGTATTTTAATACTATCCACGATATTAACATATATTTTGTATGTGATGAATTTATCCCATTACTTATAGTTTTGATACTTCGAAACGGGTGGCACATGTGGAGCAGGGTGTGCTTCCAGTTCCGTAGCACCCAAATCACCCAAACTTTTGACTGGGCGTCGTGTTGCTTAGTCTTTTGTTTTATATGTTAAGTCTTGTGTACCATTATTTGTCTGTTTGTCTTTTTCTTTTTAGCCATGGCGTGTCAGTTTATTTTCAATCTTTGACTTTGAATGTCATTCTGGCATCTTTCGTCCCTCTTTTTTTCG
Organism: Mytilus galloprovincialis; assembly: GCA_037788925.1. Classification (NCBI taxonomy): domain Eukaryota; kingdom Metazoa; phylum Mollusca; class Bivalvia; order Mytilida; family Mytilidae; genus Mytilus; species Mytilus galloprovincialis. Next base: position 68,104,963 of record CM075330.1, on the reverse strand, counting down.
ATCTTTTGTAATTTTTCGCCTACTTTCATCATTACCTTTTTGACATACAATGATGTTTGATTAGAATGATATCAAGTTAGAGATTGAGCAGAAAATATTTAGAATGTTTTTTACTTTATTTCAACACATGTTCTAAATAAGTATATGAAATACCCAGTTTTCAGCAAAATCACACCAAACGGTCCGCATTACAACAAAAGAATAAATTTCTTAGCCTTTTCTTTATTTTGTTAGGTAAGGACTTCTATCGCTGGACGTGCAAGCACCGCACCGAACCTTCCACTATTTCAAAATGTTTGATACTCATTTTAATTCAACTTTATATGAATTTTGGACTCAATTATTTGCGTGGCTATTTACGAAGCAAAATAAACGAAGATGTTATGGAAAGTAAAATCACAAAAATACCGAACTCCGAGGACAATTCAAAACGGAAAGTCTCTAATCAAATAGCAAAATTAAGAGCTTACACACATCAAACGAATGGATAACAACTGTCATATTTCTGAATTGGTACAAGCATTTTCATATGTAAAAAATGGTGGATTAAACCTGGTTTTAAAGGTTGATAAATCTATTATTTGTATGACAGTTGCATCAAATTTCATTATATTGACAAAGATATGAGAACAAAACAAACAGACTCAATAGGTAAAAATGTCACAAATAGGGGTAAAACAGCGACATGAACCCCACCAATAACTGGGGGTGATCTCATGTGCTCTAGAAGGGTAAGCAGATCCTGCTCCACATGTGGCACTTATCGTATTGCTCATAATATTAAAATGCCAAAAAAATAGTCTTATTCGGTAGGTCCCATTCCTGAAAAGTGAACAGGATCGTAGTTTATGACACAAGGAACATCCAATATCATATGTGAAACCGAAACAGGTAAAGACTTCAAGTTAACATTACCAATAAATTTCACCTGGTTTTGTAAAATTGACTTTGTATTATCTCATTTTCACACCTGCTGAAGTTATTGATTTACAGATATTTTGCATATTACAGTATGATACTCTTTAAAAAAAAATCATATATTAAGATTTCCTATATTTTCAATTTGGTAATTTCTTATGATAAATGACATATTGTTCAGTATTGTTTATTTGTGAATTCCAAGTCAAAGTATTAAACGAAAAGATATAGAAAAATAGAAAGAAAAAAAAAGATTTTCAAATCTAAAAATTAATATCTTTGATATTTTTGATAGTGATGCCTTACAAGTGGTAGAGTCGAGTTCAAAGAAGGTAGCAACAGAACCAGTGCTCACTGTGTGAGCCACAGTCAGTAGACCGGCATCTTCAGGATCGCTGTCACTCGCAGCGAGAGTAAAAATAACGGTCCCGGCAACCTCGTTGTTACTTATGGCAACAGTATCATCTAGGTTAGTGAAAGCTGGTATTTGACCTAAAAGAAAATCATAAGAATTCACGTTGACCTCAAGAGGACATTCAGGGTTTTGTTGTTGATTTAATGTTATTTCACATTTTCAATAGATACCAAGAATTCCAATTGGTTAGTATTGACGAATAAAACATATTTGAAATTTATATCCGCGATCTACAAATGTGTTACACATGTACCAGCATCGTAAATGGTTATTAATGTTTTAAAAAATATTTGTCTGGTTAGTAGTTTAAGGTATCGTGTATCTAGGAAAAAACTTATAGATTTTCTCTTTTTTTTCTTTAAAACATTTATTTGGTAATTTAAGTAAAATACAAAAGCGATTTTCAAACAAGAAAATTTAAATTTAAATGTATTTACCCTTATACTATACATTGTATGTCATAAATATCGTTATATTGTTCTAAGAGTTATTCTAAAAATATTAAAAACAAAATCTGTATCATGTGATATTGTACACTTATAATTGATTAAACATTGCATCTTCATGTACAATAATATTTGTTTTGAATATGTTAGTTGACCCTCCATTTTTCAGTTGCTTTTCTGGGATGTTTACACATTTAATTTACAATGAAGAGTTCGAAAAAATACATATTTATTTGAGTGTAATGTGTGTAATCTGTTATATTTTGAATGTTTTCATTCCATTTAGTTTTAAGTTATGGTGGTACCCAACACTTTCACTAAAAGTAATTTCGCTCAATTAATTTTCATAAAATGTTGTCCCCTTAACAAAAATACAAAAATTAAAAAAATTTGAAGCATCTGTTTTGTCAGAAAAAGTACACTGGTTATATAGCAGTTTGACAAACACCAAATCTGATCATTGAGAAGCTTAATATTCCTTTTACAACACAACGTGATTAAAACGTTTAGCTGACTTTACTGTAGTGTTAGGTACCACCTTAAGGAAAAAGTAAAATCACAAAAATACTGAACTCAGAGGAAAATCAATTCGGAAAGTCCATAATCACATGGCAAAATCAAATAACAAAACGCATCAAAAATGAATGGACAAGAACTGTCATATTCCTGACTTGGTACAGGCATTTTCAAATGTAGAAAATGGTGGATTGAACCTGGTTTTATAGCTAGCTAAACCTCTCACTTGTATGACAGTCGCATCAAATTCCATTATATTGTAACCGATGCGTGAACAAAACAAACAGACACAATAGGTAAAAATGTCAAAAATAGGGGTACAGCAGTCAACATTGTGTTATCATCTTAATCACTATAAAAACAACAAATGTAACGAAGAAGCACAAAAAGGCATACATCAAATTAACATCCTCATTTTGATTATATTATACGATTTTATTTGTCTATGTAAAATGCACCCATCAAGGAAGGAGGGTTTTGAGTACTGGTGAAAATTGCGCGTTTGAAATTCGCACAGGTAGACATGAAATAATTTTGTCGTTCAAAGTAACACCTTGGTTTTATTCAGTGATGCGTTTGTAAAAGTCAAGTTTCATAACTTTATTTAAAGCATTTACTTTAAACAGTTTGGAAGTATTTGTAGTCACCTAGAAACTTAGAATATTTTTATGTTTATGGTTGACACAAACGTATATATGATTTCAGTAGTTATTTCCTTTTACTTATGTCTACCTCCTTAAGCTTAACCTGTGATCAGCATCAATAGCTACTGTTTTTACAAAATTGCAACGACTTAAAATCACCTTCAAGTAATCATGCTTTGAATGAGCATAAACCATTTTTATTTTTTAAATAACCAGATTACGATTGGCAATGGCAAACAATCCATTCTAATGTGCATTATTATTATTAGTTTGACATTATGGTTATACTTTCTTTGGACTTTCCGAAATTCCGGTAAAATCAGTACTGACCAGGGATACAGGTTAACAACAAAAACATCAATTTCTCACCAATTAATGTTTTTAGATCAATCTCATTTGCAAACACACCATATCTTTTTTATATATTTTCTTTGACGAAAAGGCAAATATAACAAATAATAAAGGCTAAATATACTTGGAGTAATCCTCGCGTGAATGGCATGATCTCTTCTATTGCCACCCGTTGCTGTGTCCCAGTCAAAAGTTGTCTGGTCTGATGCAAAGTTAGCTGTTTTGTAGTCATCTCCATAATTACCATCATCATATGTTATGACAGATCCAGCATATTCATAACTAACGACAAAAAAAAAAAAAAAACATTGAAAAATTTGTTCCGTAATAATAAGTCAAACATGTATCACACAAAACACAAAATAGAAATGTTGAGATTTTTGTATGATCTTTCTCTCAACAAAAATGTGCAACTTATCATGCAATTGCTTCTCAAATAAGATGAGATTTGTTGTTGTTAATATCCGATAGCAACACTTGCTAATATATTATCGATATTAATGATAGAGTTGTGTCACATATTCCGTTCGTCTGCTCACCTGGTGGTGTTAAATGTAAGTGTGCCCATCGTATCAAATATAGAACGAATATATAGATGATTCAACCATATTTAACATTGTTTTTTTGCCTGGGAAATAAAATGCAAAGGGACAGCTACAAGAAGCTGTAGTATGAGTGCCGATGAGACAAAACTCCATCAAAGTCAAAATTTTAACTAGTAATCCTGTGTTATACCCCAGTCCCATAAGGCCACGATCGCACTACGATCTGTAAAAAAAATGAAAATTTTGATGATCGTAGTACGATCGTGTAGATCGCAGTAAGGTCGTATCACGGTCGTGGTGAGGTCTTCAAGATTGTGATGAGCGTGGTCAACTTTGAACATGTTCAAAACAATCGTGGTGCGGTCGTGGCGAAATCAGGTCGTAATAGAAGCGTAGTGAGAGAGCACTAAGATCGTAGTAAGATCGTGAAGGTCGCTGTATCATCGTAGCGAGAGCGTAACGACAGCGTGATTCTATTCGGAAAAACTGCGCTACGATCTCACAGCGACGTTATTACGACCTCACTACGACCATCACGTTCTCATCGCGACCCAACTACGCTCCCACTACGACTATACCACGCTGTTCGCGCCCATAGTACGATTCTAGCACGCCCTTGCCGTCCTCATCACGCTCCTCTTACGACCTGACTGCGTTCATACTACGACCATCATTCTCATTGTCATTTTCACATAAAATATATTAAATCTCTCCAGGTTTTGTTGGTTTGTATGTAATTAGAACTTCTTTTTCATTTTCTCTAATGGCTCAACCATGATTCTCGGATTTTTATATAGATTATACTGTTGGTTCTCCCATTTGAATGATTTTAAATTAGTAATTTTTGGTGCCCTTTGTAGCTTGCTGTTCGGTGTTGAAGCCCGTACCTGGGCCTATAAAGGCTTACTTTTATAGATTGTTTCTTGGATGGAGAGTTGTTTCATTGGCACTCATACCACATCTTCCTATATCTATTGACACATCTGTGTCATCTCTGCTATCGTTCACTGAAATATCGTCATTTGAGCTTTATGGACTAGCAATAGGTTGTAATTTAGGTTGGATTGTTTGGTCCGACATGATCATCTCTGCTTGATCAGGCCTTGAAGTCATAAAACTTTCGAGTCAGTTTTTTGTACTCAAAAATCAACCAATCAAAATACTGGATTTCATGTTTCGAGCATGATTTTTGTGCTCCGAGCACTGAGCAATTTTTTATCACTTTAACCCAAGGATTCGTTACTATCAGAGCTCCCTCTGGCTCTACATCAACATCTACTTCCACGCCCACGTGTTCTAGTAGATTTTGGTGGAATGACTGTATTGTTTCCGAGAAATCTACGTATTAATCAGAAATAGAAGGAATGGAACTGTATTGATATTGACGTTATTGCTGAGAACGTAGTAAGATCGCGGTATGGACGTAGTATAATCGTGGTAAGAACGTGCTATAATCGCAGTAGATATCGAAGCGTGGTAAGATCGTGTTGCAATCGGATGACTCGTGGAATGGTCGTAGTGAGAACGTGATGAGCGTAGAAAGATCTTGATAAGCGTAGTGAGGTCGCAGAATAAGCGCGGTGAGAACGTGGTATGATCGTAGTGGGATCGTTGTAGAAGCGTAATGAGGACGTAGTAGGATCGTGAAAGCAACGAAAATTTACATTTTCATGCCGCTCATACCGCGACCTCACCACGATCTGAATTTATTTTAGATCGCGGTGAGCGTGGTGCGATCGTGGTCTAGTGGGACTGGGGCTTTAGGATGCTAACACAAAAGTCGCCAAAACGGACCCCAAATCATTGTCCTGCGGTATCCATGATGCCTCAAAACGTATGTGTAAAGTTTCATTAAATTCAAAGGATTTGATATTATTCATATTTTTGCTGTTTCCATGGCTACGGCGGTCATTTTGGAAATTTTGAAGTCAAAAGTAATGTCTACATATGGTAGACAACGTTTGTTTCAAGTTTTATCAATTTTAAAGCATTTGACAGATTAAGGGGTCAGAAAGAGAATAATAAGAATAATAATAAGAAGAAATGGGACAAAAACAATAAGTCTCCAAAACTCCGTTTTGGCGACTTAAAAAGTAAACCTTTATAAATCACAGGTCTTGGTTTAAACCAAACAGCAAGCTATAGAGGGTCAGGGACATGACTGATTATATGCTATTCATTATTAGCAAGTGTTTAGTTCATTCTACAAAGGCATTTGTCGATGAATCTTTATCGAAATGCGTTTGTCATTAAATCATTCTATAGGACATGTTTTGTCAATGATTCATATAGACATTCTTTTGTCACTGATTTATTATGAACTTGCATTTGTCAATTATTCATTATATGTATGTCTTTATAAATGATTCATTAAAGACATGCGGTTGTCAATGATTCATTATAGGCATACGTTTGTCACTGATATATTGTGAACCTGCATTTGTCAATGATTCATTATAGACATGCGTTTGTCAATGACTCATAATAGCCAAGCGGTTTTCAATGATTTATTGTAAGCATGTGGCGTTTGTCAATGATTCATTAAAGACATGCGTTTTTCAATGATTCATTATAGCATGCGTTTGTCAGTGACTCGTTATAGGCATATGTTTTTTAATGTTTGTCAATGAATCATAATAGACATCTGTTTGCCAATGATTCATTTTAGACATGTATTTTTCAACGATTTATTTTAGGCATTTGTTTGTCCATGATTCATTATTTGCATGGTTGTGTTTGTAAATGATTTGTTACAGGGATGTGATTACTAATGAATCATTATAGGCATGTGTTTGTCAAAGATTCCTAGTAGACCTTGTTTTTCTCAATGACTAATTATAGACTTGCCTTTGTCAATGACTCATTATAGGCATGTCTTTGTCAATGATTCATTATAGACATGCGTTCGTTAATGATTGTTTTAGGCATACGTTTGTTAATGATTCGTTTTATGTATGAGGGTCTCAATGATTCTTTACAGGCATTTGTGTGTCTATGATTCGTTACAGGCATGTGTTTGTCAATGATTCGTAATAAGCCTGTATTTGTCAATAATTCATTCAAGGCATGTGTTTGTCGATGATTCATGCATGACATGTGTTTGTCAATGATTCATTCTAGGCATGTGTTTGTCATTGATTAACCCTAGGCAATGTGTTTTTCAATGATTCGCTCTAGGCATGTCTTTGTCAATGATTCGTTACAGTCATACGTGTGTAAATGATTCTTCATACGCATGCGATTGTCAAAGATTTTGATCATTTATAAAAACTAGATTTCTGACATTATATAGTATTATATGTTCTAATAACATTAATGTTTTGACATGGCCGGAAAATATACTATTTTAGTATAAAAAATATAATAGAAATAGAAAATGTGTTAACGATACATGTAAAAGAGCAGACAACTCAGCTCGACCACCAATAAGTTTTCTACACAACGAGAAAGCGGGTCTCGGCTGGTTCCTTAACATAAATGTGTATGTGTTCAGTGAAGATTCACGTTACAATAATTCCAAAACATACAATGGAACTTAAATTTTAAAAAAGGCCGACTTTTACAATAGACAGAAGCAAACAATACGATTAAATCATATTCCTCTGGATATATTCATTATAGAATACGAATGTTGCATGGACATTGTGTATAAGATTTACCAAATGAAATTGTCATTTATTAAATAAAAATGAGAATTGCATAATACAATATAAATAGAACTTTGTAAAAATTTCGCAAAACAAAAGAATAATTTGGAGTCGTTAATTTCCAAATCGTATCACAGGGAAGCGAAAAATAACTTTAAAAGGTTTACATACATACGTCTTATTCACAAACGCCACAGCAGTATGTAGTGGATATATGATATACAAATTCTAAAAACAAGCGATAAGTGAAATGCTTAAAAATGAGAATGGAAATGGGGAATGTGTCAAAAAGACAACAACCCGACAATAGAGTAGACAACAGACGAAGGTTACCAATAGGTCTTCAATCCAGCGAGAAATTCCCGCACCCGGAAACGTCCTTCATCTGGCCCCTAACAAAATATGTATACTAGTTCAGACTTCATACTGAACTCCAAATTATACACAAGAAACTAAAATTAAATCATACAAGACTAACAAAGGCCAGAGGCTCCTGACTTGGGACACGAGCTTAAAATGGGGTGGTGGGGTGGCTGTTTAAACATGTTTTTTTTAAATCTCAGCTCTCCCTCTATACCCCTACCAAATGTAGAAAAAACAAACGCACAACTATGTGTTTGTTTGTTATTCAAACCACTTACAAGCCTATATAGTCGTTATTAAAAGCACGAATTCTAGAGCCAGCTGTTACTGTCATAGTATTCTCATTCCTATCATCTAAAAAAATAAACAATGCTTTTAATTTCTTAAACATTTGCAAAGAAAGATATATAAATCGACAAAAAAATATATAAATCTAAAACTTCTTGAAAGATAACTTGTGTCCTATTATAGATTCTACAACTGTTTAGTGTTATTCCATATTTATCCACTTGAGTCAGTTCAATTACAGTTCACAATTTTAATCGTGAGGCTCACAAACCGTTTCAGATTTTCAAAATTTAACTACCCAGAGTGGATAAATATCCTATTGCACAAGATATATGGTGGTAGATATAATTCTCTGATGATTTTTTGACAAGCCAAGCTTTAACATCGGACAATTTAAAACTTTTTTCACACTACAGAATGTAACAAAATTTGAAAAAAAAGATTTCAAGGTGAAAGTGTAAGGATTTGTACATTATTGAAGAAATCATATATGTCCATAGCCATGGCAGAAATGTATATCCTTTTAATCTTTCAAATTTATCAATGACCTAACGAATAGCCAATTGAATTAACATTCCGCAAGATTCGTTTCACACTCCACGCAAAGTGATATGAGATATATCTCTTCGTGCAGCAAATAGATAACAGGAAACAACGTTTACCATGAGAGATATAAATTATCACTAGGTCAGGAAAAGGATAAATCGGGTAGGAATAAGAAAACATAATATACACTTTTAAGCGTTTCACATGTTTTTGAGATATTTGAACCGATTGTTGAGAGACACTGTATTCGTCCTACATTGAAAATTTAGATTCGAAGTTAAAATATTTGAAGATATTACAATTCAATTGTTTCATTATATATCTAATACGAAAATTCAACCTGCTATAATATATTTGCCAAAAGCATTTGTAAATTTTTTAAATTGCAAAAGCGTTATTTTTGAAAATGTGGTAAATATTCTAAATTTCAACAGAAACAATTTATACATTCTTACCATATGCCTCAAAAATATTTTCCCCACGCAGAGTCCATAATGATCCTGAATCGTACCACACTTGCACTTTCACATTTATAGGTGTAATTGCATTTCTACGTACATATATTTCCCAAACATATATGAGACCACAGCAATCGAACCTGTAATCGTTGTGAAAATTCAGAACTGCATTGACTAAAAAATAAATATAATAGTTATAAAAATAGTTTCTAAAGCAGTACTGTCTTTACATGAAATTGTGACAATTTGCTTCTGAGAGTAACTTTGAACCATTGAACATTGTATAAGTGTTTTACTATTTTCTCTTGCATTTTACGGTCTCGGTTGCAGAATGGTTTTAGAGGTTTATCTCCAGAATACTAGCCTGTCATCATTGAGGATGTGTGTTCGAATACTGCTTATGACAGGTGGGTTCGGCTCATACCTTAATTGAATTGTATTGTCATTTGTATTACCCAATCGTAAGGTTCTTTCAAGTCATACCACCTGAGCGATATAATCAAATGTTGAAATTGGCTTTACAACAATCAATTAACAATTATTCACCAATAATTCATGCATTTGTTTCTTATATAATCAACAATTGAACAGGAATAACAATAAGAATAAAGATACAGAGTTAACGACTATTCAACAAAGAGCGTGGAACAAGAAGGTGTACAATTTGTAGAGCCTTCAAAATCGATGAAAATTCGCACCGTATAGAAAACTATAAAAGCGTCATGTTTGTTAAAAGTCTTAAATGTATACAAAAGTGAAATAATTGAAATAATGAAATAATCATTCTATTTGTAAAAAAACGTTAATCAAGTATTGCATATATTCTTGTATGTTTTATTTTTTTTATTGATTTACCTGATCGGAAATGTGAACGTATGAACCTCACTTCGTTACTGAAAGGATTCTATCGATTGCAATATATACAGTCGAACTTTGTTGCGTCGAAGTTGAAATGACCTGATTAAAGTATTTGACTCATCCAAGGTCGAGTATGTCGTTATAAATGCGTAATGCATGTAATACGGTATGAGATTTCTGATAAAATGAGCAGTGTGCCTTTTTTGTTCGGTACTACACTTTATGATTGTGTTTTATGTTTAGCATGTTCAATCCCGCCACATTCTGTATGTGAATGCCTGTCCCAAGTCAGGAGCCTGTTATTCAGTGGTTGTCGTTTGTTGATGTGTTACATATTTGTTTTCGTTCATTTTTGTATATATAAGTGCACTTCTACTAAATCAAGAGTGTGAAATAACTCTCATGTTTCACTATATCTAAATGATTTTATGTCGACAGATTTGAAGATAAAGTTTTAATATAAATATCCAATAACCTTGACATTATCAATTTTCCATTGCAACCAAACGTGGTCAAAGTTAGATAAATCAAATCAGACAGACCTGTATACTTTACAATCAACAAAATATAGTTACATTTTTTAGTATACGAGAAACAAAGCCAACTCTGAAAACTTAATACTGACCGACAAACCACGAAAAGGAGGTTCAGCTCATTTACACCAAGAAGCGATAACACACACAAGACGTAGTTGCTGATTAATTGCTTATGTTTATAGGAAGGATCTCTCTACTGAAACTTAACATTGACCAATGAACCATGACAATGAGGTCTAGGACAGATGGTAGATGCCAGACAGACATATACAATGTAATGTACACTCATTCTATACACCTAATATCGTTGACTTGTTGCATATAGTATTACATTTGTACACATAACAACCTAACATTGACCAATACACAATACACATATGTTTAATGTCAGATCAATTTTAAACTTGCTAGACCAACATGTACACCTTATAATAATTTCAAACACCAAATATAATTGACCTACTGCTAACTATATCTGAGAAACGGAACTCTGATCACTTACCCATGAAGTGCAGTCGATTTCAAATTACTTTTCAGAATGAAGCAAAAGTTTGAAAATTTTCTTATTTCTTTGTCGTAGCGTATTGCCTTAAATTCCACCTCTACACCTTAGGTATTTCAGATATTTCTAATTACCTTTTTGAATTTAAGCATAATTATCCTTTATCTATTATCATAGAACGGTCGTAACCTACAGGATCAAATGAATGTACTCAGATATGTGGCTGTTATTCAAAGTGAAAGACCGCAATGTTTCAAGTGTCGAAGTTCATAAAAATAGAACTTAGATAGTTACCTGCATCTCCATCATAATCTTCGTCATCTTCATCCCGTGTACGCTGTTCCCCAATGATGTCATTGCTGGTACACTGACCTATCGATAAAAGTGTATAAAAATATGAAAAAAAAACTTATATGAGTTGAAAGAGCCTTTTGGATTAAACTTCAATAAAAACGTTCAAAGCCAAATTCCAAAAAAGTCAAGGATAAGTGAAAGACCCAACAACACTTAAAGAAAGATAATAAGATATTGATTGTTTTTGTAAGTGTTACTTATTGATCTTATACGTAACTGGACACGTAAAATTCAAAATGCATTAGAAAATAAGAAATACCGAGACTTATGAGACACAAAATTTATAATATAACACTTTCAAATCAATTTCTTTTGTTGTAGCTGTAGATTTATTTTTAAGAATGTATGCTTTTTTGTAAGATTGTGTCTTTTAAAATTGTAACACAGTGATGACTGCTGTACCCATATTTTGACTATTTTATTTATTATGTCTGTTTTGTTCACGCATTGTTGTAAAATAACGGAATTTGATGCGACTGTCATAAAAATGACAGGTTTAGCGCTATAAAACCAGATTCAATTCACCAATTTCTAAATTTGAAAATGCCTGTACCAAGTCAGTATATGACAGTTGTTGTCCATCGTTTTTGATGTGTTTTGTCATTTGATTTTGCCATGCGATTAGGGACTTTCCGATTGAATTTTCCTCAGAGTTCAGTATGTTTGTGATTTAACTTATTTTTTTACAACACTGTAAATTTTGACACTTTGAACTTATCGATATTGTTGCATGTCCAAATAGGATTATCAAAATTCGGGTAAAAAGTTCGCTCGCTCACGAAAGCTGACATACAATATTGTTAACCTTGACTCGTAAAGCACTTTATTGATAATACAACTGTATAACTGTTCAATTGTGGGTTTTTTATTTATAAAAAAATATATATTATGCTTTTTTTTTTCACAAATTTCATTGTTTTCACATGTATGGTCTGTATGGTCTGATATATTTATATTTTGGGCGTTATTTGTTAACGTACTAAAATAACCGTTCTTGTTCCAAACATAGCATCAGTATGATGACTTACAGAAAGTAATATTGGCGATTTCCAACCGTTATCTTTCTGCCAATGTGTCTAGTTATAAATGACGTAATGTGATAAAATCTATTCCAGTACGCTTAACAAAGGGATGAATATTCTAAACGGGATAATTTTCCTTAAACTGCTTAGACAAATGTGTTGAATGATGTTATCAGTAGGTTTCTTTAGTCAGGGTTGGATTATATACATTTAAATAATGACGGCTGTTTGAAAATGTCAAGCAGACACAACAACTGTGATTTTGAAGATGCAGGGATCATAAGCTGTAAATCACAATAGTATTTCCCTTATCAGTCTTTGTTAAATTCTTTAATTTTAATTCTCGATATATTTATGAATTGCTATCACTAAATAGCCCATATTTCAGTCAGTACTTGCATCTCATATATACCAGTGAACGTGAAATTAAGTACAATAGTGATAGTAGAAGGACATCTTCATACCCTGGTCTTTTCCAACGATGGACGGGATAATCTCAACTTCCGAATTATCAATTTCTCAATTTATCAGCAGTAGAATTTTAAAATGACGTCCTGTTTGTGATGTTCTGTGCGCTCGTTAAATGAAGATGTTACTTGTTATTTTGTGTATTACATGTCGTAACGACTATTATATTATATATTTGTGCGTTTATTTGTAGTTATTGGTCTTGTGTTTGTTTTGCGTTATATTTCTATCACGTAGAGATATCATTTTAGAGACATCTTTTCACGCTGCCTTATAAGCAGCAGGTTTACCCTGACATAAAACTGGCTTCAACCCAACATTTTCTTAAAATATCATGGAAAAGTCAAGAATATGGCAGTTGCTATCAAATTAACTCATCATAGATACCAGGATTTAAGTTTTATATCTACGCAATACTCGCGCTTCGTCTACAAAAGACCCACCAATGACGATTGGAGCAAAAATATTAAAAAGGTACGAAGTTGAAGAGCATTGAGGAGCAATAATTCCTAAAGTTTTGCCAAATACAGCTTAGGTAATTTATCCCTGAGGTTAAAAAGCTTTAAGTATTCTAAAAATTAAAAAGGTTTGTTTATATATTATATGTTATATTGGCGTTTGTTTTAATTGCATTTCAATGTTGCTGTTGTTCCGTTGTTTTTCTCTTATAGTGGGGTTTTTATTTTTAAGTAGCTTGTTTTCAATAAACAACAATTTTATTAAAATTAATCGAAAGGACATTTTAAGAAGGAAAATCTAAGACTAATGAGAAAGTCGCTTTATATTTTCCTTCATATCCTCAGTTATTATTCTCTTGTAAAATAATTTTGCATTAACTTAAAAATCCATTTTTTGTTTAATAGTTCATTTTCCTTCATATTTTCCCCCCATAAAAGTACATTTTAACTAGTACTAATAAACTTACATTATAAGCGCATACAATGCATTCAGTCCATTATAACGACGATTTAAATTATAATGCATGTCACTTCATCAAATAAGTTGTAATCTATTATTGAAATATTTGAGATCTATCGTAATTGACTGTGATAACAAAAGGTATACTGATATGAACTTTAATATTAACTTACTTTTATATCAGTCTAGTGTCAAACGATTTGATGTTGAAAACATTGATTGGAACTGTTTAATGATAAACATTATTATAAATCACAATGTCAATCAAATCGTAATGTTTTGATTACCATTTACGTTTTTAATATATTTTTTTTTTTCAACTTCAGATACTTTATTTCACTATAATAGTTGTTAACAAATCCTCTTAATGTTACAACAATGGCACTAAGGTTCTGCCCTGTATGGTTAATTACCAATAAAACCAGGGGATTTCATTGGCAAACTTTTTATAATTCTACATAGTATTGCGTGTTAGTTACAATTTACAGAGTAATAGCTGTCTACAACATGTGTGCATTACTTTACTAACAATGAAAAAGAAAACGGAACTTTGACCGTTTTTTGTTTAGCTTTTAGTTTCTGATTAATCGAAAGTGAGAGAGTTTTTAATATACATATATTTTGTCCCTTCAGAATTAAACAGTAAACATTTGTATTTTAAAATTTCAATTTATAGTTTGTGATAATTCAAAATGGCTTTTCTATAACATTTTAGCTTACAATATTTTATTGAAAAGAGTATAACAGGAACCGTACACATATGGTTAGGTATTCACATAAAAAGTGAGATATCATTTAAAGAAATTAGACATAATTTTAGTTATATTTGAAGCGTTTGTAAAAGTTTACTTTACTAAAGGTATCAGAAATACGTATCCCGAAATTGCGCATTAATCATGATTACCAGACAAAACAGCCGAATTATTGTATATGTAAAGGCGGAATCCCGCTTATTCTGGCAAATATCTGCGCTTTTGTCGGAAAAGAGTAAATCGACAATAATATTATATTTTATATATGTTTTATCCTATACTTTGCACCGTTTCATAAAATATTCTAGACTGTACGCTTTTGACATATTGATTAGAAGAGCCTTGCTTTCATGTCGTATAGCTCAGCCCGTCATTACTTTTATTCATCGATTCAATCATTTTTTTTTCAAATCTTTTATTGAAATCTTTGAGAATTTCTTTAATTGAGTGTGATAACAAAACACTTCCTATAATTTAAATGCTGTCTATAAACATATATTCACGTTTTTTTTCTGTTGTTGAAATCATCCTAGTGTCAAACGATTGGATAGAGAAAACTTTAGTTTTGATATCTTTACTTAAAGACATTTAAATACAGCACAATGACACTAACATCTCGTAATGGTTAGCTACTATTTTCGTTTGTACCGTACATTACGTTTGTACCGTATATTACGTTTGTACCGTATATTACGTTTGTACCGTATATTACGTTTGAACCGTATATTACGTTTGTACCGTATATTTTGTCTCTTTGTGCTTAAACAATGATTAATTTTGTTCATTACTATCCATTTATATTTGAGATCACAACAATTTTTTTTTACATTTTTGAAGACCATCGTCATATTTAAGACAACATAATGTTTAAAATTACTTTAGTACAAATGTATCTGAATTATCACGTGATAGCTGAAGAAAAGTATCTGAATAGTCAAAATTACGCATATCCCGAAAATGATCGTGCTTTTACAAGAAAATGTAAAACAACGCAAATGATAATAGTTATAATCAATGTATTACAGAATCATATACTAAGCCGACCTACTATAGATTAAATCGATGGGTGTAAACTGCAGGATAAAGATAACATATGGTCAATTTAAAATATTTTTGTAGTTGCAAAAAAAAAAAAAAAAAACAGTGTACAAATGAATTTTGTATTTGTCGCAATGAACATATATGGCATAATTTATTTACCGATAGAGATAAAAAAAAAAAAAAAAAGTCGTCATGCAATTTAGCTATTAGGTATACATGACTATTCTGGACTGTTGTGGACCCTTATATATAATGTGTGACTATCTGGGAAAGTTTATTATTTATGGAATCATAGGTTAACGTTGCTAATTACCAGAAAAAGATACTTTATAAGTTTCTGAGATTATGTTTGTAATATCTGCCAATGGATGTTCAACAGTTGTAAAAAAACAATGTATCTTCCGGATAAATGACTGTTGCAGACTCTTATCAAACATTTTAGACAAAGAACGAATATCTGGTTTAGGAAACAACCAATTAAATCCTATAGACGGGAGGGTGTGATTATTCGCTTTAAAATATTCTTCAACTTCAACTTTGATGAAAATATATTTTGATCATGGAATGGAAAAAAGTATATTTGGTACTTGCGTAGTACAAAATAAACAAATACCCCATCCCCAGTTAAATGGTAGGTCTCATATTGGCTTCAGAGATAAGCGATCCATTTAACATTTCGGCTATTAAATATATTAAAAAATTATACTCTCTGCATAAAGAAATAACAAATATAATACCTACCCAAGTTAAAGTTAGTATGATCATAACATGAAAGAATTATATCTTAAACATGTTAAAATACATTTTAGTAACCTAAAGTTAATATTAAAATTGATTTTGCTAAAGTGATAAATAAATAAATTTAATGTCCTGCTTTCCCTGTTAACGTTCTTAAAGCAGATATCCTGTCAAATATTTTTATCAAGATGACAGGAATATAACTCATCATTATTCTTCAATAAAATCAAATCATATGATCATATAAAGTCCCTCTATATTTTAATGCTATTTTGAAAAAGAAATCGATAATCACTCTAACTAATGACATAGTTATTATAATAAATCTATTAAAGTATTCTAAAATATTTAATAAGATTTTTTTTTTACATTAAAAAGAATACGGATTTATATCTTTGCTTACCATTAATTTTGTGTAAATAAACAAATATATAGATGAGAACGATACATGTAAAAATCATCATCATCCGTTTTTTCTCAATTTCTTAAATGTTCGTTCCTTTAAAATCTCAAATCATTCTAACTTTAGGTTCTTTCTTAACTCTGATAACATTACTTCATTCAACGTGCCTGAATCATGACAGGCATTCAGTTCATCGTGAAAAATCCTCGATCGGAAACGATTGTATGTATTAATGCATTTACATTTATTCGCTAATGATTGGTTTTGCGATTGAATAAAGTAAAATCACAAAAATACTGAACTTAGAGGAAAATCAATTCGGAAAGTCCATAATCACATGGCAGAATCAAATAACAAAACGCATCAAAAACGAATGGTCAAGAACTGTCATATTCCTGACTTGGTACATGCATTTTGAAATGTAGAAAATGGTAGATTAAACCTGGTTTTATAGCGCTAACCCTCTCACTTTGATGACAGTCTCATCAAATTCCGTTATATTTACATTGATGCTTTAACTAAACAGACACAATAAATAAAATAGTCAAAATATGGGTACATCAGTCATCATTGTATAACAATTTTAAAAGGAACAATTTAACAGAACACAAAAACATCGATCTACAAACACATTCATTGATTTGTGTGTCTGACGTCAGAAAATTTTATACGTCACATAGATTTGTCGTTCAATGTGCATACAAACAATTTTAAAATGTACATGGGCAATGTTAGCATATAGGGTTAAAAATCAAAAGTATGTAAGAATATATTTCAGAAATAGACCGAGATTGAAAATAGTCCAAAAGTTATATATAGAATTTATAAGAATCCACAAATAGTTAATTCCACTACGCGATTGAATGATTTTGACGTTCAGGATTCAACGTATTTTGTAATTCACAATAGAAATATATCATATTGACATAAAATAGAACAATATCATACTGACGGGATCTTTTAAAGTACAGAGTCACGCCGCTATAAGAGCCAAAGAAATACAAAAAGTCGCATATACAAAACACGTCACCAAAAAATGAAAGACAATACATCCGAGATGTATAAGTACCGAGCCACGTCAAACGGATATCACATAAAACCATTCATCAGTAAAAGTAATATTAATAATAGAACAATGACAAATGAAAGAACTATAAAACACGTTATTAAGATGGTAAACAACATCAGTACGCAGAATCTATACATCAAGACCATCGTGTATTATTTGTGAAGTTGATACGGAATATTTATCAACAAGGTCTTGGTACCTTCCGATGAACTTTTTTAGAAAAAGGACGAGACGTTCTGTGATATACCCCTGGTTCATCAACTTTCTACTCAGACACTGATGACGAATGCCGTCTCCCGCTATTGTAAACAGTTAGTTATAAACTATCATAATTGAACTCTCTGGGTTTTTGTGATTGGGCATGTCTTAAAATGGGAGGTGTGGCTAGCCATCAAACTAGGTTCAACCCACCATTTGTTTCTAAAAATGTCCTGTACCAAGTAAGGAATATGGCAGTTGTAATTTAATAATTCGTTTCTATGTATGATGGCGTTAAATTTTGTTGCACTTCAGTGTTCCTGTTGTTTCTTTGTTTTTTCTCAGTCGATGTTTTTCATTCGGTGTTAATTTGTAAACAGTTTTTTTTCTCCACAAAATCGTTTAATGACTTTTAAACAGCGGTATACAACTGTTGCCTTTGTGTTTTTTCTGTGTTTAAAAATGTGTATTTCAGCATGCTCATTCGTTTATGTACATGTAGTATAGCGAAAGAAAGTGACAACATATAAATTGAAAATGGCTGATTTTGCTTCAACATTTTACGTGGGTTAATCAGGAATTATGGAAAACTTCATCTTAAAGAAGGAAAAAAAGTATGGCTCAGATTGGGTTGTTTATAAATGCAAGAACGGTAGGCAAAATTAATTTTATTGAAAAATTGATGAATTTTTCGTCAGAAAAAGCAACTGCTAATATAATTTATTCTGAAAAAAATCTGTATCGGACCATTCAATACACTGCACCGTCTCGGCTTAAAAAAGATTAAGTAGCACGATAAACCGGATAATTAACGTTACACTACTTTATTTTGAGCTCCGTTAAGTGCAAAATAAGTATTTAGATTTCTTTTCACTTCATCTGACACCATCAGTGTTCTTTACACCCGTCATTCACGATCAACGATTACTACGTCGATCAAGTTAATACGAACATTTTTTATTTCTTTTCTATTCCAAACTTTCGTTCTCATGCACCTTAAGGATGTTATAAATTATTGAATTTAAATGAATAGATCAATTTTGCGGTTTTTAGATAACATCTTTGATAAATATTTAGAATTACCTGTCCTATTCATTACATTATTATCCACATCTTTATAATGAATACACGTTAAACTATCATGACTATACCATAATCGGATTCATTATTTTATAGCAATAAAAAACTGTTCCACAAACCAAACAATTCAATTTAACATTTCTTTTAAAATAAATATCAATTAAAAACCATTTCCTTGATATTGATTTGGTCCGTTCACAACTTGGTTGAAATCTTAAGTTCACAAATCAAACTATGAACGATTAAGTAGAGAAAAGGGACCATACTGCAATGTTTTGAATAAGTATATAAGAAGCTCAAAGGCAATACGTAAAGGTATATAACCTTTTTGATAATAGTTCTTCAACAAACAAATATAGAGTTAATTCCTACATTGATATGTATATCATTTCAAGTTTTTTTTTTTAAATTGAGAAATGAATGTTGTTGTTGCTTGAACGTAAAGTTTAAATGCAAATTGAATTATTTTCCTTAAACACCCACAGTAATGTTTTTCCTCGTGTCGCTTCCGGTTGTTTGTGTTCAGATCAGATCTTAATTACTGATATCTGTAGATTTGAATTTTGCTGCATTATTAAATTTCGGAGATAGCAGATCTTATTATTTCCAGGTTAGCAGACGAATGAAGACTACAAACCAAACATACTTTTGCAATACTAGATTTCAGAGATTTCGGAGATAGCAGAAACCATTATTTCCAGGTTAGCAGACGTATGAAGACTACAAACCAAACAGACTTTTGAATTGCTAGATTTCGGAGATTTCGGAGATAGCAGAAACCATTATTTTCAGGTTAGCAGACGAATGAAGACTACAAGCCAAACAGACTTTTCGCGGTTAAGCGCTGTTAGGGCCAGATGATATGAGTATGCCAAGCATTATCGTATAACGTATCTAAGTTTGTCTTCAATTTGAGTTATTTGAGGATAAGATTTGTTTTGTTTTGTTTTTGGTAATAGGTAAAATCACAAAAATACTGAACTCCGAATACCTCTAATGTGAGACATGTTCAATATTGCAAAGAGGGAAGATAAAAAGAAGGTAAAGTAATGTAATGATGGTAATACGAAGAAATTATTTTTTTAAAAATAAGACCTTTTTTTGACTTTCGAACTTTTATATTTGGGCGTCACTGGTAAGTCTTGTTTGGACGAGGCGCGTTTTTGACGTAATGAATTTTAAACCTGATGCCTTTTGTTATCTATTATTCATGTGTTTCTATGCCTAATTCGTTCTGCTATTTATTTATATTGTAGTCCTGTATTATTATGTTGTCATTTTAATGTTATATTTAACAATGCCATCAAAGTGCGAGGTTTGGCATGCCACAAAACCAGGTTCAACCCACCATTTGTTTCTTTAAAAATGTCCTGTAGCAAGTCAGGAAAATGGCCATTGTTATATCATAGTTCGTTTCTGTGTGTGTAACATTTTTACGTTGTGTTTCCGTTTATGTCGTTTGTTTTCTCCTATTTTTTAGTGTGAATTCACATTACTATAAGACGTGTCACGGTACTTTTCTATCCCAAATTCATGTATTTGGTTTTGATGTTATATTGGTTATTCTCATCGGATGTTGTCTAATGCTTAGTCCGTTGCTGTGTGTGTTACATTTTAATGTTGTGTCGTTGTTCTCCTCTAACATTTAATGCGGTTCCCTCAGTTTTAGTTTGTTACCCCGATTTTGTTTTTTGTCCATAGATTTATGAGTTTTGAACAGCGGTATACTATATCTATAATAAATATCAAGCATGTATCTCGAGCAAATTAAAAATTGTCAATTGTTTAATACATTTGTAAAACGCAACGTTCACAAAGTTCTCGCGCATCCAGTCAGACTGAATGATGACCTCGAACTATTAGACTATATATCGCGGCACAAAAAAAATCCCAGGTATTATCGAATATTTCTTAACCAAATATAGAAAGTTAACAAATTACGATTTTACGGTGTTTTTGTGTATTTTAAGAACAGCCTGTACCAAGTCAGGAATGTGACAGTTGTTGTCAATTCGTTTGATGTCTTTGAGCCTTTGATTTTGACATTTGATTAGGTACTGTTCGTTTTGAATTTCCCTCGGAGTTCAGTACTTTTTCCGGAATTTACTTCTTCTGTACATCTATAATATATACCCTATCGTACGGTTATAGTATAAGCACGTTCATTGATGTCAAATAGATTCTTTCAGTAAATATTTTAAACTTAACATGGACTGAAATTCCTTCCTAATTAGAATACCAATCTTTCAAAATAAGTTTGATTTGTTTTTCAAAAACCTGATCAATATCATATCATTGATGTTATAGTGGAAACTGTATTTCAAATTATCGCGTTTGAAGATATTGTTTTTCAAAGTACATCTACCTGCACTGATGAATCTTTTGTAGACGAAATACGCGTCTGGCGTTTGCAATGATGAGTTTATTTACCATGTGTTGGATATTTATTGCCATTTTTTTCTTCTTTAGACAGACAATATGTCCTCAACGAGAATCGACTTAGTCAATGCAGTTTTCGTTTTTAGTCTGTTATCCTTTTGTAGATTTTTATGGAAATGATCCGCCATTTTCATAATTATAAAAAGTGCCTCACTCTTCTTAAATACCCTTACACTTCCAGCTGATAGTGTGGTATTTTTTTTTATTTGGTAAACGTTTCATTTACAAGATAGATAAATTATTTTTTTTTGGCATATTTTTTTCTTATTTTTTCGAATAGTTGTCCACATAGAGAGCATGTACATTCATTTACATAATACTTGTTTGAGATCAGAAACATTATTTTACAACAAATTATCAGAATTTTCTGCCAATAATGTTTATTGAATAAAATGAAAACTTATTATATATACTAGTACATAAAAACAAATTCATAAATTATATATTCTTGGTTATCTCAAGACTGTCCAAATATGAAAAGATGATGTACAATCAATTTATTATAAAAAAAACATTTTAAGGGATAGTGTAGTAAATCTTTTTAGTGTATGAATGAGTAAAATGTTAAAATGATATTTAAATTTTCATAAATGAATATGCAATGCATGTTACATAAATATCCATGATATTTAGTTACACATGTAGTATGACAGTTTTTTTCGGTCCTAGTGGGTTATGTTACAATTTTACTTGCAACGTCCGATATTTATATATACATCGCGCCTGATATAACATTGGCCATTTCTTCGGGAGTTACTAACGTCGTCATTCATACAAAGTTACCAAAACAAAGTATATATTTTTAACAAATAATCATTAAATAATGAAACACTAGGTTATTGAAGGTGGCTTTTGTCAAAACATGATAATATTACATCTCACTTAGTACGCTCGGCATAACGGTATTGACATATATAATGTTTACCCTTGTTAAAATGATCATACAACATGATATTAATTTTTCTTTAAATTCATACAATTAACTTAAGACAGTGACTTAGCTACTGTGACAATTCAATGAATGCTTCAATTGTTTACCCTTCAAAAAAGAAAACATACTAGATATTAATAAATTGATATGAATTAAATTCTGCAACACAATTATAAAATTTTCAAAGAAATCTCTATTATAGGCTTTTCTTTTATAGAATTAATTAATATCAGTATTATTATTCTTTAAATGGTATAGTTATTATTATTATATCAAAAATTGTTAGTATCTGTCGTCCTAAATTCCTGATCAGATGAATTTATGTTAGAGCAAAAACAAAAAAATTCTAGATGTCATACTAACAAAATTATATCTTTACTCACCATTGGTTGTGTGTATATAAATAAATAAATATAGTGGAACGATAAATGTAAAAATTATCATGGTCCGGTTTTTGTCTTCTAAATTCGTTACTGTTCCTTGATTTAAAGTTAAATCCTTATGATTAAAAGTTCTTTCGTAACTCTGATAGCCTCATTTCCATTAAACATAACTGAATCGTGACAGACATTTAGTTCATCGAGAAAAATCCTCGTTGTGAAGCGATTAAAAATCTGAAAAAGCTTCAGCAAAAGAGAAATCATTATAAGTCTACAAAGTACTACAATGAAACCAAAAATCCGGGCAAACAGTTCCTCCCACCAAAATTGGGATGAAGTCAGGAAAAAGGGTAATTAATTGGCAAAAACGGGACTTATATATGGTATTACTTATAAATAGTATGGAACATAGCTATAGCGAAGAAGGGATACAAGATTTCTGGACTTTGATCATACATGTTTCTTGTATTTTTTGTATCGGCTAAAATAAACATGTTAAATAAAAGTTTCCAGTCATAGTACTTTCGGACGTATTGTTACATACCAGAACGTGGTCCAGCTGACAAATCCAGGAGATTACAAACTGTTTCTGCACACTAAAATCTTTGACAAACGGGATAATTTCAACTTCCCATTTCTCAGCAGTAACATAAACTCTATGCTCCGTCATATTGCTTTTACATATCTCAATTAATACGTTATTACCGTGCATGTTCACACTATAATAACTTCAAATACAGGAGTGTGCACCTTACGAAGAAACTGCTCCAACAGAGTTAAAAGGAGGAAAGATTAAAACTGACAAGCCGTTAATGTTATGGACACGATCACGAATTGGTTATTACATACGGTTTGTCTGTCTCTAAATTGTTGTTTTAGCGCTAATTGTTTTTGAATTGTAGCCGTTTTTTCTTAAAATGTCCTGTACCAAGTCAAAAACCATTGCAGTTGTTATCAAACATTTCGTTTCTATGTATGTTGGACATTTTTTTTTTGTTGCACTTCAGTTTTCCTGTTGCTCCTTTGTTTTCCTTTTACAGTTGATGTGTTTCCCTTGGATCTAGTCTGTAACCCGGATTTGTTTTCCCTCAAGCGATTAATGACTTTTGAACAACAGTACACTACTGTTGTCTTTATTTCTCATACGCATTTATGTACATTATCAACAATTTTGTCTTAACGGTTGTATTAGAAAACAAAATTAGACTACATTACATTTAGCATATGACCCAAGAAACATTCGATTATAATGTCGCTTTAAACACTTTTGATCTGTCTTGGTACAATGTACATGTAAATATTTTAAAAGGAAGAGAACAAATCATTGCGTTTAATTTCATAAACTCAAGAACAATAGGCAAAATAAAAAAAATCGAACTAATACATTTTATTTTATTCCTTGTAGCAACTCGTATTTTATAACATTTCGTTAAAAAATATAAATGGAAAATTAGATTTTTGATCAATCTTGTTCGAAACCATTTTAATACATGACCGTTTCTTGACTAAATACAAATAATTAAGACGATTAACCGAATCATTGACGTGGATTACATTTGATTTGAACTCAATCAAGGGAAAAACATATATGCAGATAATGATTTTCTTATTTATATAACGTCAAATTTCTTTGTACCCGTCATTTAAACATAATTGAAAACTACGTCAATCAACACAGGTGGTAAGGGGATGGTCGTAATTTTAAGTTACGACCATCTGAATATGGGAGACAACTCTAGGGATAAGTTTTTCTTTTCCGATTTTCGTGCAGTAAAAGGTTCATATGAGTTAAACCGTTTGTCTTATAATCACTTATTGTGAGTGCGTTGTTATTGAAACCAAATTTGACACATAAAATCATTCCAAATTTCGTAGATTAGTCAAACAAGAATTCGAGCATGAGGGTCGTAACATTATATTGTTATGGTCGTAATGTCAAATATAGTATTTTTGATGATGGTCGTAACCGACACAAATTGGTCGTAACTTTGAAAGATGACCGTAACTCAAGTGTTTAGACGAACTTTTTTCAAATTATTTTAAAAAGCACTGTGCACATAACCATGTTAAATAACTCGGTTGTTATATAAAGTTTACTAAAAACAATATTATTTAATTTGTTACTCTGATAATGGTATGCAAAAATTAAGTTAAAGAATTACTAAACATACATTTTTTATATATTCGGAACGACCATCATTTAGGAGTAACAGTGACAGCTAGTCACCTCGCATTAAGCCAAATTAAATGTTAGGGTTCAGTATTAATATATTTTTACTGTACGTTAAGGCATCAAATTGTTTAATACACGTGTATTCCTTCATATTTGCTTTTATAATTTTTTTTTATTTGAGACTTTTTATTACCTGCAGTCATGTCGGCAGATGAAATTATTGAACGTACAATTTTGAACAATTATCCTTAATTTTTAGTCAGCTATTGCAGTTTTTATAAACCATTGGCTTTCAAATATTCGGCTTTTGATCGTTTATGATTGATGAAAACCCACAAACGCGCTTCGGAGTCCTTGTGTTTTTAACCAGTTTTTTTTTTTATGACGATTTTGCGGTATATCGATATCATTGATATTTGTTTTAAGTATTTGTACGGAATAAAAACTTAATATATGATGTCGCAAATGAACTTTGTGTTAACCTAGAAAGTATGTATGCTGTTGGTATATATTTTACACTGCTAAACGCGTTGGATCAAATATTAGTAGTTTGTAGCCAGGATAAGTTTACAAGGTAGAACTAAATGTACTGCGGCAACTATCACATACATATGCACGTTGAAAATAATGTTTATGTTTATACTGTATGAATGTATTCAGATTTAAAAGAAAAGCACGCTGAGTTGAAGCATACAGTTCTACCTTTTAAATATTATCATGGCTACAAGCTATGTATGAATATTGTTTACTGAAATCCTTTTGCTGAAGTTAAAAAAAAAAAATACATGTACATTATCATCAGCATATAGTAAACAGTGTAAATTGTTAACCCCTTTAATATTTTTTAGAAAGAAGTTTAAGGATCCATACCATGAAGGAAACTTTGACTCGTGTAGTAGTTTTGACTCTAAATATGCTTCCTTTAGTAATGGAAAGATGATCCCAAATTTTCAAGCCTGTGCCAGTTTCTGATCATAGACTTTGCAATGTCAAAATGCAGAGGGAATGAATCTACCGATTCAGAAAGAGTAGCAAAATGTGTTGCTCGTTTGGTAACACCAAGTAAATGTTTACAAAATTTAATGTGGAGTCTTTCTAAAAGAAGTTTCGGATAAGCCTGATTTATAGTTGTAGTTATTAAGATCGGATGCATCGTTCCCTTTATGAATTGAGAATAAAAAAACCTGTGGTCCAGGGTTCAGCGTATTTTCAATAAGAAAGACAAAGATGTATAGCGGATATAGCAAGGTACCAATAGGCGTATTAAGAATTTTTTTATAACAACGGGTAATAATTATACATTAACATCGACATCTTATAATCTTATAATCAGCTTGACTACCAAATGGCAATACGACTTTTCAAAATCCAGGCTAAGAATAAGGCGTATGATCTTTAATGCGAGTACGGACCTTCGAATTCGCGGGTATGGTCTAGTCTTGATAACGACCCCCATAACATTATTTTGATTCCTTACTTATGATCTTCCGTCTTAAAGTATCAAATTAAATTGTAGATTTGTCTTTTAAATTTCACTTAGTAGGTATAATAGTTTTTAAATTTTATCTTTTCAATAGATGCAAATGCCCAATGAAAACAAATTAGGAAACTTTTATTTCATGTAATTTCAAATTTATTAAAAACGCTTTTTTTTATTCGTTACTAAAATGATCGTAATCAGAGCAGATCTGTGTTTCTTGTTTTAAAATGAATTCTCCACTTTTTAGAAATTTACATTGATAATGAATTTTACCGCTTATAACTACTTGCCTCTTGATTAATTTTATACATTATATTTTAAGCAACAGTGACTGGCCATTTCATTTAGTATTGTGTTTTTTTTTCTCGATTCGTTCCAATGTTCTTCCGTTTCGCACGTTACATGTACGCTTCTCTTCACCCCTTTTAGTTTTTATCATTTGGTGAAATCAACTTCACAAATATATCATATAAATATTCATATAATAAAATATACGTCTAAAACTTGTCTTCAGCTTATTCGGTCCTTTTTCATAAAAAGTTACGACCATCACAAAATTAAGTTACGACCATCCTGAACATTTTTGTTGTTTTAGTAACGACCAGCATGCTCGAATTATTGAATAACTATTTTACGAAAATTGGAATGTCTTTATGTATCAAATTTTGTTTCAATATCAACGCTCTGACGATTAGTATGAATGAGACTAGCAGTTTGGCTGAAATAAACCTTTTACAACACAAAAATCGGAAAAGAAAAAAATATCCCTAGAGTTTTCTCCCATTAACTTAAAGTTACGACCATCCGCTTACCCCCAGTGAATCAAGTTCATAAGCAAAACATTTTCATGTATTTTTTGGTAATATAAACTTTCGTACTCTTAAAGCTTACACCTTTATAAAATTACCATCCATTGATTTTGCATGAATGTAACGATTTTTCGGCCTTTATAATCAGCCATTCCATCCAGTACATCTATATTCTAGACTTAAGAATAATATACGTTTAGATTAGATATATTATAATATTCTTCAAATAAAGACCATTTAAACTCCTTTCAAACTAAAAATCTTTTTTTTTAATTTTTTTTGTCAATATTGAATTTGTTCGTTGACAAATTTTCAAACCCAAAAAGAAGAATTGTACCATAAAAATAGTAATGAAGTAATTCAAAGGCAATGCATAAATACACACTTAAGAGTTGACTTGATTAACTCAACAAATTTGATGTTGATTCAAATGACTCTATAATTTGGATGTTAAATGAAATACTCAAAACTTAGGAGGTTGAATCAAATTACCCAACAACTGGGATGTAGATTCAAATGACCCAGCTATTGGGATGTTGAATCAATTGCCCAACGATTGTGATGTTGAATTCAATGACTCCACACTGGAGTTTTTAATTCCAATGTCTTCAAATAGTCAAAGTTGAATCCAATGTCTCTATAATTAGAACGCTGAATCCAAGCAGTCCACACTTGAGAAGTTGTATACGATGACATTTGGGATTTGGGATGCTGATTCCCAATAGAGATGCACAATCCAATGACTTTACTACAGAGTTGTGCACTACAAAAACTCAACAATTTGGATTGAATCTAATTACTCAACACCTGAAATATTAAATCCAATGTCTTCCTACTTATGATGTTTTATCCAACGACTCTTAGACTATTATTTGGATATTTACGCCATTAACTCAATAACTGGGATGTTGAATCCTATGACTACACAATTGAGGTGTTAAAACAAGAGTATCCAAAATACCTTTTTTTATATTGATTCTAATTACGATCAGGATGATGAATCCAATTATTCTACAGTAGGAATATGGAATGTGTAATCCGATTTAACCAAGGATATTTAACCAAATGATTCTTTCTACTGATTTATCTCTTTAAGCCAGATCTAATGAAAATATTGTAAACACAATCTGGGATCACAAGCATTTAAATATAATATTATTTCGAAAATTACCAGACGCATTTTTAGGGCTCTGTTTTTAAGTTTAAGTTTGTGTGTTTGTTGCTAAATCTTAGACGGTCACTGCTACGTCAACGTCGTTCAAACATAATTTACTGTTTTTAGTGTTTGATCTGTTGATTAAATGCGCAAACACAAAATATAGGTGCATTTTTTTATTTATGAATTTTTTTACGATTAAACCGGATTATAAGTATGTGATAATTAGGCACATTGTCTATATTCTAGATCTCCTTATTATTTCAATTTGTTGTTTTTCATGTGTATACAAAATATTGTAAGGAACTGGTTTCATGTTCAACCATTATAAATGCTATATTGCTGACAAATAGCACCCGGTGAATCATTCATCACAACATTTTTTGTGTGTATTTTTTTAAC
This sequence comes from Mytilus galloprovincialis, assembly GCA_037788925.1. Lineage (NCBI taxonomy): Eukaryota > Metazoa > Mollusca > Bivalvia > Mytilida > Mytilidae > Mytilus > Mytilus galloprovincialis. The sequence goes on along the minus strand of CM075330.1, from coordinate 68,076,117 downwards.
ATTCTCTAAACAAAAATTCTAAGAGGAGTATAATTGAGCATGTGAGAAATGAATATGAACTCTATGTCATATATTGAACAAACTCATGACACTAACTGTTTGAAAACGTCAATTACCACTGATTGACGTCATACGCCCAAACAGATTGGGGTCTGTGAAAATTGTAACTACTTATTGTGTTAGATAGTTTGATTGATTTACTGATTGGTGTTTAATGCCTCTTTTAGTAACTTGTTCTATTTCGTGATTCTATTAGTGGAGGATGTCGGAATGCACAGAGAGAACCATCGACACCGAAAGGAGTACAGAAGTACAAAAGTAATGCATATATAAGGGGGGGGGGGGGGGGGTAGGAAGGGTTCTGAACCCGAAATCCCGGGCTTAAAAACATGAAATCTCGAGGTCCCAAATTTAAATAAATTTAAATTTCCGACATCCCGAAATTCGAAAAAGAATTCCCCAATCCCGAAATCCCGAGCTTAAAAGCACCCGATCCCAAAGTCCCGATAAAGGTCTATCCCCTCTCATATATGTGAATAAAAAATCAACTGGCTCACAGTTCGACTTGTATTAATACGGTAACGTTATGCCAAAAAAATTCTAATAAAACCGATTCTTACCTAAGTTTTTACCGGAAATGGTTGTTTGTTTGTTTGTTAATAACCGCAGTTACACAACCAAAACCAAACAAATCTATCGATAAACTGAATCAACACCGTGATATTTTAATGGTGAACCCAGCTAAGTGGGAAAAAACATGTATTCATATTTTTTCTTTTCATGTGATATCATCATACTTCTTTATACCTATTATTTAAAACCAATAAAACTGCCTCAATCAAGTAAAGAAAAAGATAATCTATCCTCTCGTCGTTATGATCAATATATATTTAAAATATACATGTAGTATTATATAATCCGTTATTATTTTCATAATAAAAATCAAACAAACGCATTAAAACTTCTTTCAAATTACAAATCAATTCAAAAAATATTCCTGTCAACATTGGTTTTAGTCTGCTGTCAAAGTATTTAGAGAACCAACTATTGTTACATGTACTTCAAAAAGATTTAACCATGAATATAAAATGGTAATGGAAAACATATAAGGAGCTCAAACTTAATACATATATACATGTACAGTCATACTCATTTAATATAACAAGTTTCCCCACTGAACCAATAAAGAATCACTATCTACATATTAATGTATTATATTTTACTTGTTTCAAATCATTTAGAATTTCAGGAAATTTAGAAACAAATATTTTTAAACAGAGTGATTGACAGTAAAATGCTTGCAAATAAGTTCCAGATGTTCAAGATGGACGTTCACGACCATACATGATGAAATATGTGTTGTTTTATCAAGACACCCGATCAATTAGTAATACAGCAGTATTTTGCAAAACCTTTTGAAACTTTTTGTCCTAAATGATCGTCAACTTCGTAATCTATTTGACCTTTTCAACTTTTTGAATGAGGGTAACTGGTGAGTCTTTTGTAGACGAAACACGAGTCTGGCATACACAATTTAAACCTGATATCTATGATGAGTTTATTATTCAATAATTTAATTTTTGATGTAACACATCTTCTGATTGGCTGACGTTATTTTGTTATCAGTCCATCGACATAAATTAGTCATGTGACCGTGACGTCATCAAAGTTTTTTCATGGTTTTCTACGGTTTAAAATGGAATTTAGAATAAAATTATAAGAAATTACTGTAATTTGTTTTCTGTCTATTCGAAATAACATAAAAATGTTACACGCGTTATTCAGTGTGCACCATATTTTTTATACGACCGCAAAAATTGAAAATATTTGGTCGTATATTGGTATCACGTTGGCGTCGTCGTCGTCGACCGTCGTCCGTCGTCCGTCGTCGGCGTCCAAAGACTTTTGGTTTTCGCACTATAACTTTAGTATAAGTGGTCCAAGGACACAGTAATCGTCCTTTGGTTTTCGGTTAGTCCCTAGTGTAAACAGTGTATAACCTTCATGTTTTATTATATACACTTTCCCAATTTATTTCTTGATACTAAATGCATGAAATATTAAGTAGGGGGATGTAATTACATGTTGAACAAATTTGGGTGCCGAATCTTTATGTTAAGTAGTGTTTTGGTCCAGTTCAAAAAGGTCAAATTTTATCACGTCTGACGCTGTCAAACTGAATTGTACACCCCCTTAACACAGAATTGTCAATATTTTGAGTTAGTCTTAGAGCTGGTAGAAGTTTCTATAATTTTGATATAATTTGTCTCACTGGCAGTACACTACACTGTAAAAATCTTTTTGAGAAAGAGCAGGTGTCATTTTTTTAATTTGAATTTATTGTCTAAAAGAAATGCACTACGAAATAACTGTGTTCTCGGGCCAAGTGAATAGAAATCTATGAAATTTAAACACAAGTTTTATGACCATAAAAGAAAGGTTAGGATTGATTTTGGAAGTTTGGGTCCCAACAGTTTGGGAATTAGGGGCCAAAAATGGCCCACAAAAGCACTTTCTTGGTTTTCGCACTATAACTTTACCTTAAGTAAATAAAAATCTATGAAATTTTGACACAAGGTTTATGACCACTAAAGGAAGGTTGGGAATGATTTTTTGAGTTTTGGTTTTAAGAGATTAGGAATGAGGGGCCAAAAAGGGGCCCGAATAAGCATTTTTCTTGGTAACACACCATAAAAGGAAGTTTGGGATTGATTTTGGGAGTTTTCGACCAAACAGTTTAGGAATAGGGGGCACTAGGGTCCAAAATTAAACTTTGTTTGAATTCATCAAAAATTGAATAATTGGGGTTCTTTGATATGCCGAGTCTAACTGTGTATGTAGATTCTTAATTTTTGATCCCATTTTCAAATTGGTCTACATCAAGGTCCAAAGGGTCCAAAATTAAACTAAGTTTGGTTTTAACAAAAATTGAATTCTTGGGGTTCTTTGATATGCTGAATCTAAACATGTACTTAGATTTTTGATTATTGGCTCAGTTTTCAAGTTGGTCCAAATTGGGGTCCAAAATTCAACTTTGTTTGATTTCAACAAAAATTTAATTCTTGGAGTTTTTTGATATGTTGAATTTAAACATGTACTTAAAATTTTTATTATGGGCCCAGTTTTCAAGTGTGTCCAAATCGTGGTCCAAAATTAAACTTTGTTTGGTAACAACAATTGAATCTTTAGGATTCTTTGATATGCTGAATCTAAACCTGTATTTAGATTTTTGATTATAGGCCCAGTTTTCAAGTTGGTCCAAATTGCAGTCCAAAATTAAACTTTGTTTTATTTCAACAAAAATTGTATATATGGGGTTCTTTAATATATGTCTAGTCTAACCATGTATTTAGATTTTTATACGACCGCAAAAATTGAAAATTTTTTGGTAGTATATTGGTATCACGTTGGCGTCGTCGTCGTCCGTCGTCGTCGTCGTCGTCGCCCGAAGACATTTGGTTTTCGCACTATAACTTTAGTATAAGTTATTAGAAAACTATGAAATTTAAACACAAGGTTAATGACCACAAAAGCAAGGTTAGGACTGATTTTGGGAATTTTGGTCCCAACAGTTTAGGAAAAAGGGGCCGAAAAGGGCCCAAATAGGGCCCAAATAAGCATTTTCTTGGTTTTCGCACTATAACTTTAGTTTAAGTTAATAGAAATCTATGAAATTTTGACACAAGGTTTGTGACCACAATAGGAAGGTTGGGATCGGTTTTGAGAGTTAAGGTCTCATAAGTTTGGGAATTAGGGGCCAAAAAAGGGTCTAAATAAGCATTATTCTTGGTTTTTGCACAATAACTTTAATATAAGTAAATAGAAATCAATGAAATTTAAACACAAGGTTTATGATCACTAAAGAAAGGTAAGGATTGATTTTGGGAGTTGCGGTCCCAACAGTTTAGGAATTAGGGGCCAAAAAGGGGCCAAAATTAAACTTTGTTTGATTTCATAAAACTTGAATAATTGGGGTTCTTTGATATACCGAATCTAACTGTGTATGTAGATTCTTAATTTTTGGTCCAGTTTTCAAATTGATCTACATTAAGGTCCAAGGGTCCAAAATTAAACTACGTTTGATTTTAACAAAAATTGAATCCTTGGGGTTCTTTGATATGCTGAATCTAAACATGTACTTAGATTTTTTATTATTGGCCCAGTTTTCAAGTTGGTCAAAATTGGGGTCCAAAATTAAACTTTGTTTGATATCATCAAAAATTGAATCCTTGGGATTCTTTGATATGCTGAATCTTAACATGTATTTAGATTTTTGATTATAGGCCCAGTTTTCAAGTTGGTCCAAATTGGAGTCCAAAATTCAACTTTGTTTGATTTCAACAAAAATTGTATATTTGGGGTTATTTGATATATGCTTAATCTAACCATGTATTTAGATTTTTGATGTTTGGGCTCGGTTATCAAATTGGTCCACATTGAGGTCTAAAGGGTCAAAAATTGAACTTTATTTGATTTCATCAAAAATTGAATTCTTAGGGTTCTTTGATATGCTGAATTTAACCATGTATTTTGATTTTGGATATTGGACCATAATAGGTAATGTTCAATTTAAAATTTAAAGTTTTTAAGTTTAAGTTCTGAGACCACATTCATTATGTGTCAGAAACCTTTGTTGTGTCAACTATTTAATCACAATCCATTTGTACCAAGCTTGAATGTGGTGTCCATACTTACCCCAATGTTCAGAGTTCGAACTCTGCGGTCGTATAAAGCTTCGCCCTGCGGAGCATCTGGTTATGTTATTTCTTCATAGACAGAAAAAACATTACAGTCATTCCTTAATTACAACAGTTTTTATCATTTTTATGAAGTTTTAAACGGTTTCATATTCTTCAAGAATATTAAATTTGACTTTTTTCGCATCCAATTTCAATTAAATATTTCAATTTCGCAATATAGATAAGTAAATGAGATAGGAGTTTATTTGCTTATAATATACTATTAGTCTTTATTATTGACTAAACCGTACTTTTGTGGTCTGACATATGTCATAAATCAGATTTGATTTAAAAAAAAAAAACTTTTTTAATACTAATGTCCGTTAACATTTAACGGTTTTACAAATAAAGAATCTTTTTTTATATCTAAATTTATACTCAAACATTTGAGAACAAAAAAAATGTATAAAAGCTTTGCGCGATACATGCAACTGAAATTGTTTCAATTGTACCTCTTTAAAATTCTGCATTCAATATACCTTTAACATACACGATGGACCATGACGAACATACGTAATATACAAATGGAGTAATATATAAACAGAATACTTTAACCATCACGCTAATGAATAAATTACGTGAATGATATGGTTGCCCCTTACATTTTATTTCTTCATAATATACCTTTTAAAAATAATTTACATTAATTCAAGTATAAGTTTTTTGTTTTTTTTTTTCTTAAAATGTCCTACAGCGGCAAACATCTTAGAAAAAGATGAAATGACCGATTTTTGCGAGAGAAAAAAAAATGTCAAAAATGTCAAATTTTGAAGTCATTGGCCTATCATTTACCATGTTTACTGACAAACTTAAAATATTTACACGTTATCATGTATTGTTCTTAATTTTCTTGTTAATATCGGAAATAAATAAATAATCGCCAGGATATAATTAAATTTAACAAGGAAATGAATAAATTGTGAAAGGTTTCTATGCTATTAATAAACAAGTAAGAAATATGATTCTTGTTTAAAATTTTCACCTTAAAATTCTTTGTAGAAACAGGTCAAGTATATCAAATCTTCTATACTTCCTCTTTGTGATAAAACGGATTCATACAAAGTTAAATGTAAACAAATATATCATTGGTGAGTATTCTTTAGATTTCTATTAACATATTGACAAGTGGTTGGACTTTAATGTACTTCAGAAGAAAAAGGGGTGATATATGTAATGTGACAGTCACACACTGTTTAATTTATCTTTAACTTTACACTGAAACCGTGTTGACCTAATTTCTTGATTGCAGAAATCTCTTTACGAAACACAAATAATATTAATGCAGGTATTCGCCGTATCATTTTTATATGACGTACGATTTAAAATAGTTCAATCGCTTAAGATAGAATCATTATTTGATAGTTTAAACCCACTGTACACTAGTTTTGCCATTGTTTTGCTCACCAACATCAGGATCCGAACCAATTGGTCATCACAGATTTAACAACCTTACAAACAAAAGTAAATTATTGTAAACGAAATCAATGTCTTTACTCCTATTCCATCTATATGTAAATAATCCGTTTAAATCTGGATAAAGATATTTAAGAAACATAATCCTATTTTATTTTCGACGTTAATACATCCTTTTCTCTGATGTTAATTACAATTTCATCTTTCAAATGGACCAAACGTGCGATTAAGGTACCGATTTTTTCTTCATTATCAAAATTATTATTATTTATACTATTTTCTAGAAGTATTCTCTAAAGGTATAATGTACAAGCAAATGACATCATTGATTAAAGAATCAAAGTCTGGATCTTGGTTAAAGATATTGATTATTTGGTTGATTGATTTATTTATGGTTATCTGATGTTCAGCAGTCAATATTACATTCACCACATGATATGTTTTCATTCGAAAGAAATATATAACAATACATGGAATATCTACTATTTTGCTTAAACTTAAACTGAACGTAGAATAAATGAATGCTTTTCATTTATACTCGAAATTAATAAAGGATAATGAAAATGAAGCCTATATATTCAATGCATCCGAATCGTTTTTCTGAACTTATACATTCATCAGGAATAAAAACAAGAAACACCCATCTCCCCCTTCACCCCCCCCCCCCCAAAAAAAAAAAGACAGCAAATTCGGTTTATGTACCCGAGTATAAATTATTATTGTACGACTTTGCCCCCCGCAGAGCTATAGAAAAACAGTACATTGTTTAACGGGTGTTACACGGACTCTTTTTAGTTGTTACACGGACTCTTTTAATGAATAGAATCACTCGTGTATGATCAGTGAGTTCATGGGCACTTTAACTTTCAATTAGATTTGAACTTTTTGGTTCACGGACATATTTCCTGTCTTTTTTTTAAAATAAAATATTTACGTTAGCATCAATGTTTTTTTTTTTTTTTTTTTTTTTTTTTTTTTTTTTAAACATTTCCAGTAAAATACTTTTCATATCAGTACTCTAAGGGATTCGACATTTATCTTCAAAAAAGGGGGGTATGTTTTTCTCCTAATAAAAAAATGTATTTTGATCCCAAATTTTAGGGTCAAGCAGATATCAAATTAATGATCTGCATGATTCCTGATTTTTCGAATACCGTATATATGATAGTGCTAATTTGAAAAAAAAAAAAATATATTGGGTGATGACCTTGTAAAGGAAAATAGTTAATATATTCAGAAAAGAACATACCGCCTCCCCCTTTTTATGGAGCTAAATAATCGGTCAATAAACGTATTTTCTTCAATACATGGACATGAATAGTAATTTTGGACAATGCTGGAAGTAAAGAAATGATGATATCGACGTTTATATTTCAATTTAAAAAGACAGGAAATATGTAAATAAAAAAAGAAAAAATCCCTATCAACTCACCAATGCACGATTGATCCTATAAATAAAAAAAAATGTTCGTGTAATACATGTCCAAATAAGCAGCAACTCTTGAAGAAAACCATTCAACTGATGTCCTCAATTTTGGACGGTAGGCTGCGATTGGATCATATAGAAACACATGTTTAAATAATCGCGATCAACACTTGCAGAGACAAGCATGATTTTTTTTAAGTATTTGTCTTTATATATACCATAACAAGACAAAATCCATTTTTTCATAACTTTTCTTTCACTAGTGAAGTAGAAATTCATTCTTTTGATACATTTATATTGTTATTGAATTTATATATACATGTAAGTTGAATTCAAATATATCAGAGGCGGATCCGTTCATATTAAACAAGGGGTTCCCAACCCATAAAAAAGGGGGTTCCAACTATATGTCCCCATTAAAATGCATTGATCGTCCAAAAAGGGGGGTTCCAACCCCCGGAACTCCCTCCCCCTCTGAATATTAATTCATGTATTTTGCAGCAAAGGTGCGATTTTTACGAATTTTTTAAAGAGGGAATGGGGGTTAAATAGAAGGGGGGGGGGGGGTGAAATGGCACATCCTGCATTTTTCATCAAAATAAAGATCACAGCCTGTTTATTTCAAATCAATTTAGGCCCCCCTCCCCGCTTTCCGTTTCACCAATAAAAATCAAACGTAAGCTTACTTACCACTAAAATATTTCTCTAATATTTTACTTTTTACGAAGTTGCAATTTTAAAAAGTCTCAAACGTGATAACATTCATCTTTTACTTGACATGGTTCTTTTTTCGTTGTCATTAGATTCATGATTTTTTTTTTCGGTTGAAGGGAAATGAAAAAAAAATGTGTTTCTACTATAACTTACATTTACTGTTTTGAGGCCATTTAAGTTTCTCAAATGTTCTGTCTTGCAAAATGCAATACTTCTTCCTTGAAACGTCGTACAAGCCAGATACAAATAAAAGTAACAAACAACAGGCCGGAAACAACCTGCCGTATATTTTTTCCTGCAGAAAAACTCCAGCAACGGTTGTTACCATCCTGTTTCTTTGTTACCTTTGTATTGTATCTATTACATGTTTGGGGACGACAAAGTTAGAAAACACATTACTAAAAGGATAAGTAAAAAACAAATCGAAGAAAAGCATGCAGATAATTTATTTTCTACCATGTCTATTATACAGTTTTTAGTATAAAAATTATTTACACAGAGAGGAGATATTTTGCTTGCCTTTTTTCATATACATACATTCATATTAGTAAACTCTGTTTACTGTTTAACGGTTTATCGGGAGGGAACATGACTGTGTTTCTATATCATGTACTTTACAAACATCCATATGTTCCCTAGGCTTTTTAATATAAAAGTGTTAATTTCTTTTTAAAGATTAGGATCAAAATAGATTTTAACACATTTTTTAGATATGGATTGATTTACCCGTAACCCTATTTTAAAATTTTGTTAAATCTTGTGACCAGGAAATTGATGATGAAATAAAAAATCTTTATCTATCTTTTGACATTTAAATAAAAGACTCGTGGTTTTATCAGGTCAGAATACGCTCATTGTGATTATTTTATTCGTACAATTTTTTTAGCTCTAATCCTGTTTTTGGTGATTGGCAATGTTTGGAACAACCTCGTTTGGAAAATGACATAGAAAGTTCCGAACTCTAAGATACAGAATTACATAAAATACTCGAAAGATTTCAAAACAAGGTAAGGCGTATATGATATGTTAGAATGCTACTTATATATTGAAAAGTGTACCTTATGGGATTCATTTTACTTAACCTTTAAAATAAGAAAATAAAAACTTTTCGAAAAACAATAGTACATTGATAATAACTGTCCTATACATTTTTCTAATTCAATTTTATCAGTATTAGTCGGCTCAAGACTCGGGTTTTTTACAGCCGACTATTCAGTTAGGTTTTTCTCTCTCATTGTTGAAGGACGTGTAGCTGTCTATCTATGCTTACCTCCACTTATTTGAACTTGTGTGGATAGTGGTCTCATTGGTAATCATGTCACATCTCCTTTTTGTTCATATCAAAGTGATTATTCCGTTGCTATAAATATCATGACTAATTAAAACTGTGCTATCGGTCGCAGTATTATATCTCTAATAAACATCAAGAATAATAAAAGCAGAAAACTACGCTGTGCAATGTCTATATCCAATACAGAAAATTGAAACAAATGAGAACTGTCAGTCTTTTTACATGTTAAACTATGATTCTTTACAAGTTAATCCTTTACTGAGAGACTTATGCGTCCAATTGGATTTGGTATACGAACTTTTTACGGTTTACATACTTGGGGTGTCTGTTACGAATGATTTCGACAACAGAGGATGGTTTTACATACACCATTGTGTAGATAAATCAATTTAGATTTATGGCATAGCAAGTTTTACTGGAGTTGAATACCGTGAAATCGAAACATAACGGAAGTTCGCAACCGGGTGACATTTTTCAAAAATGCGAGTTAAGTACATTGTGTTATATTTTATATAATATTGGGGAAAAAATCGGAGACTAGTGCCTATGATTTTCTTAATACATAAATCTAAAATAATTTTCTTTGTAACTCAGATAAAAATAAGAAACAAAGATGGTAGACAAAGCAACAATTATCACTCTTGCTGTTGTGATTCCATTGGTTGTTATTGTTGTTGTTGTCGTCATAGTGTATCTGTCAAGAAAATATATTAAGTTTTACAGGTGAGTAAACGTAATTGCTTTTTGTATCATCAGCGGATAAACAACTGTATTTTTAAGATGTGCAGTTTTTTTTCTTTTTAAAATCACATTTTAAAAGTTCATGTTTTGATTCTATAAAAAAAAAAACCCAATCACGACAAGTAGATTCGCTGCTGACAGCCACTTATGGCGAATCAAGACAACTCAAACTTAAACAGAATTGAGATTGACGGAACATCACAACAATCCACATAAACAATACTTATTCGGATAACTCGAACTGAAAAAGGCAAGAAATCTGAAGGAAAAATACTTATCATTCAAACCAACTTGATGTTACCTGGCAATCATGGCTTATCGACATGTATTGTAGTTTTACATCGGCAGCTGAAACCCCCACTCCATTCTTTGGAATTCGATATTCGGCTGGGTAAAACAAAAAAATAAAAATATTGTATTTTCTGCTATGGTAATAAAGTAGTGAAAGTAGAACACAAGATTTGATTTTTTCTGCGGACTATTTCTTCGAGAGCTAGCACGTTATGAATCAAATGAAGGACATCAACCCAGTATATATACAATGCCTGGTATATTGATATTAAATTGATATGATATCGCCTTGAATATGCTTGTAATATTTGCCACTGGATGCTGAGGATACGCCGATTAATCGTTCAATCAGACAATGTATATGTATATATTTTGTGTATTTAGCCCCGTATTAACTAATTTTTATTATGAAATCGTACATGGATATATTTTGTAACATTACTTCAAATTGAAAATAAGATAGAAATGTTATACGATCTACATGTGTAATTGACTCCTGACTAGTTGATAGTATACTGTAATAGTTTAATATTAAAGATTTATACTTCAAAAGATAACACAAATAGGATTTTATGTACTAAAATTTGTTATGATATTGTAATTATTATGTTTATTTATGTTGGCCTAATTTGTGTTGTATGGCCTGATAGTTGTTTACCAAATAATCTTATAACTGTGCAGTTTAGGAATCACTGGAACAATCACAGAATGATTGGAACTTTCTAGAATGATCCTTATAAAAGATGCGTAATTTAAACTTCTACGTTATTCCAGAAACTTCCGTTGTAACTTTCCAGGATTTTCCACAATGTTCCATTATAGAGTGTTCTAGAATTTTCCATGACAACACTATATATACAGACACTAAAGTTAAACTCTCATAATTAAACTTGGACATAGACATTGATAGACATTAGTATTCACAGCATTTGGATTGACACTTTTATTCTACAAACAACATCATACTGGATTGTGACATTAGTAGTGAACATAATATTCAAATTGGATTCCGAAAGATTAAGATTTCCGGATACAGATAAAGATAACAGATTGGACTCATATTTTGACAGTTAAGTTAACAGTAATATTTGTGTAATACCTTTTGTAAACTTTTGTATATTAAATATTGTTAAATTTTACTATTGATTTGTGTCTTTTGTTGGCTACAATTTAAAGGCGATTTCTGGCCGTAACAGAAATTGGGGGCTCGTCCGGGATACTGAACATATTTTATTCAAAATTTGTTTAATATTTTTATTATAACTAGCCAACAAAATTCTACAAAATGGCATTTGATGCTGATAAATTTTTGAAAACGCCAGACCTGGAGGGGTTTGATAATTTAAAGAAAGAGGAATTAGTGTTGCTTGCTAAACATCTGAAATTAGATTTTAAAGTATCTATGAGAAAACAAATTATAAAAAATTTGGTTATAGACAAATTAGTTGACGCAGAAATTTTAGGTGAAGAGGCTCTTGAACTTAAGGTCGAAAATATTGACGCCTTTAAATTAAAACAGCTTGAATTAGAACATGAACTCAAATTAAAAGAACTGGAGATAAGAAAAGAAGATGAATTTAAATTAAAAGAACTGGAAATGAAGGAGAGGGAGAAATTAAAAGAACTTGAAATGAGGGAAAGGCTAGAGATGGAGAAACTGAAAATTGAAATGGTCAAAGAAGAAAGCAACACTAAAGTTCACTCGAAATCAGATTATTTTGATGCAGCAAAAAACATACGTTTGGTTCCAAAATTTTGTGAAAAAACAGTTGATAAATATTTTCCACAGTTTGAGAAAATTGCTAACAATTTGAAATGGCCTATGCCGTATTGGACTACGATGCTGCAAAGTGTTTTTGAGGGGAAGGCCGCTGAAATATACTCCGCACTTCCATCAGAAAAAAGTTCTGATTATGACACGGTAAAACAGGAAGTTTTGAAAGCTTATGAGCTAGTACCAGAAGCATATAGACAGAAATTTAGATCTTATAAAAAGTTTGATTCGCAAACATATGTGGAATTTGCTCGGGAAAAAGAAGATCTATTTGACAAATGGCTTACGTCAAAGAAAACAGATAACAATTTTGATAACCTAAGACAATTGATATTATTAGAAGAGTTCAAACTATGTGTTCATTTAGACTTAAAAACACATTTAGACGACAAAACTGTTGAGTCGATACATGATGCAGCTGTCATTTCAGATAATTATACTCTTTCACATAAAAGAAGTTTCAAGGGTCAAAATGTCAATACTTCCAGTGGAAATTACAAAAATCAAAGCAATGAGCGTACTGATAGTAAGTCTGTTGCACAGAATAAGAGTCAGTCCAGTTATAATATGTCTAGTCCAAAATTTGATACTTTTGAGAAGAAGTCACTGACTTGTGCTTATTGTAAGAAGATTGGTCACCTGATGGCTGATTGTTTTAGACTCCAGAAGAAGAATGAACGAGATAATAAGCCGAAGACCAGTGCTTGTACGACACCTTATAATACCAGTACATTGGAATGCCCTGCGCGTCAGGCTTTTAAGTCCAGTTTTTGTGATTACATGGAGGAATACAAACCCTTTATGTCTGATGGGTTTGTTTCTATTGTTGATGATACCACTCTTCAGCCTATTAAGATTTTACGGGACACTGGAGCTTCTCAGACTTTATTGTTAGAAGGTGTGTTGCCTTTGTCCGAGAATACTTCTGTTGGTGCCTCCGTTTTGTTACAAGGTGTAGAGTTAGGTTGTATAGATGTTCCTCTCCATCGTATTTATCTGAAGTCAGATTTGATAACTGGACCAGTTGTTGTAGGTGTTCGTCCTAATCTCCCTGTTGAGGGTGTTACATTATTGCTAGGAAATGATCTAGCTAGGAACAAAGTGGTTGCTGAACCAATTGTTACCAGTGAACCGGTGGTGGATGTTAAATCACCTGAAGATGATGCTGAATTGTATCCAGCTTGTGTTGTTACTAGGGCGATGGCTAGAAAACAACAAAATCAGAATTTGCAAGAAGACAAGTTTGATTACATGGACCTTTCTGACACTTTTATAGCTGACATTGAAGGTCCTGGTAGCTCAGAAAAGGCCATTACAAGACCACCTAGTGTTAACAAGAATGTTATTATGCCATGGCCAGACGTTAACAGCCATTCATTAGACCGAAAGAATTTATCTGAAGAACAACATAAAGACCCTGAGGTTCTTCAGCTCAGCCAGAGAGCTCAACCACAGGAGGAAGCAGACAAAGTGGCCGAATGCTATTACCATCAGGACGGCATTTTAATGAGGAAGTGGAGGCCTCCTGATGCCACCCCAGAGGAGGAATGGAGAGTGCTATACCAAGTGGTGGTGCCTAAAGTTTATAGGCAAGAAATTATTGGTCTTGCCCATGACACCCCCTTGGCTGGGCACTTAGGTATAAGGAAGACTTGCCTAAAAATATTGCAACATTTCTACTGGCCCAGACTTAGAAATGATGTCGCAGAATACTGCAAATCATGCCATATATGCCAGGTTGTTGGTAAACCTAACCAGAAAATACCACCAGCACCACTTCTGCCTATTCCAGCCTTTGACGAACCTTTCAGCAGAGTTCTAATTGACTGTGTTGGACCTTTACCAAAGACCAAGACTGGAAATGCATATTTATTGACAATCATGTGTACATCTACCCGCTTTCCTGAAGCTATTCCGCTCAGAAATATCAAGACACCTACTATCGTCAAAGCTTTGATCAAATTTTTCACATTAGTAGGACTTCCTAAGTCTATACAGTCCGACCAGGGATCAAATTTCATGTCAGGTTTATTTCAGCAAGTCGTATACCAGTTAGGGATTGCTCAGTACAGATCAAGTGCTTATCATCCAGAATCTCAAGGTGCCTTAGAACGTTTTCATCAAACATTGAAGAACATGATTAGAACTTTTTGTCTTCAATTTGACAGAGACTGGGATGATGGAGTTCACTTTCTACTTTTTGCGGTTCGAGAGGCTGTTCAAGAATCCCTTGGATTTAGTCCCTTTGAGTTGGTATTTGGTCATACTGTAAGGGGACCGTTAAAATTGATTAAGGAAAAGTGGCTTACTGAACATACTGACTTGAATCTTTTAGACTATGTATCTAGATTTAAAGAAAAATTGTATACTGCTTGTCAAATTGCTCAGAAAAACTTAAAAAATGTACAGAACAAGATGAAAATATGGTATGATAAAGATGCCAGGGACAGATTTTTTGAGCCTGGTGATAAGGTACTTGTATTTCTGCCTGTCCCTGGACATCCTTTACAGGCTAAATATTGTGGTCCTTATACAATAGAGAATAAAATTAATGATTTGAATTATATTGTAAAAACTCCAGGTCGGCGCAAACAAAATAGAGTGTGTCATATTAATATGTTAAAACCATATTTTGAGCGTACTAATGTACTATGTGATAGTAAACCAGTTGCCACTTTAGGCATGGTTAACTTTGAGAACAATCATGACAAACCAGATGTAATTGAACCAACTTTTAGTTGTAAAACTATGGAAGAGACAGTTAGATTGAAAAATTCAGAAATTTTGTCAAATTTAGATTCAAAACTTGCACATCTGTCTTTTGATCGTAGAGAAGAAATAAAAACTTTGGTATTTTCTTTTAAAAATCTTTTTCCAGATGTGCCAAACAAAACCACTGCTGTTTGTCATGATGTTGATGTCGGAGATGCTTCTCCAATTAAGCAACATCCTTACAGGCTCAATCCACTCAAACTTGAAGTTATGAGAAAAGAAATTAAATATATGCTTGACAATGATATTATTGAGCCGAGTAACAGTGAATGGAGCTCTCCTTGTCTCCTTGTGCCAAAACCAGATAAAACTTTTCGTTTTGTGACTGATTTCAGAAAAGTAAATTCAGTCTCAAAATCTGATTCCTATCCGATTCCAAGGATAGATGATTGTATTGACAATATTGGTCAAGCAAAATTTGTGAGCAAATTTGATTTATTGAAAGGTTATTGGCAAGTTCCATTGACACAGAGAGCTCGTGAAATATCAGCTTTTGTTACACCAGATGGCTTATTTCAATATACTGTAATGCCATTTGGCATGAAAAGTGCTCCAGCTACATTTCAAAGAATGATCAATAATGTTATAAAAGATTTAGACTGTTGTTATGCTTATATTGATGATCTTATTGTATGTAGTGATAGCTGGGAACAGCATTTAACACATTTATATGATACTTTTGATAGATTGTCAAAATCAAATTTGACTGTTAATCTTGGTAAAAGTGAATTTTGTAAGGCCACTGTTGATTATTTAGGGCATACAGTTGGCCAAGGTCAAGTAAAACCTATTATGGCTAAAGTGGAAGCTATTTCCAAATTCCCACCTCCTACAAATAGAAAACAACTTATGAGATATTTAGGCATGATTGGATTTTACAGAAAATTTTGTTCAAATTTTGCTACTGTTGTTCAACCATTGACTCATCTTTTACGGAAAGATTCTAAATTTATCTGGAGCGGAAATTGTCAAAAAGCTTTTGAAAATAGCAAATCACTTTTAATTAATAGTCCAGTTCTGATTACTCCAGACTTTGAAAAACAATTTAAACTTGCCGTTGATGCAAGCGATGTAGGAATAGGAGCTGTTTTATATCAAGAGACAGATGATAATGTTGAAAAACCTATATCATATTTTTCTAAGAAATTGGATAAACATCAGAAAAATTATTCAACTATTGAAAAAGAGTGTTTTGCAATGTTGTCAGCACTTCAACATTTTGATGTATATTTGAATCCCACTGTATATCCTATTCTTGTTTATACTGATCATAATCCTCTCACCTTCATGCATAAAATGAGAAACAAGAATCAGAGGTTGACTAGGTGGAGTTTATTGTTACAGGAATATGATGTAATTGTAAAACATATTAAGGGTAAAGATAATGTAATAGCTGATGCTTTATCTAGAGCTTATTAAATCACTTTGTATATATTATGTATTTTTGTTCATATTATTCATGATAAGTTTTTGTTACACTAAAACTTCTTTTAAGGGGGGAGGTGTTATGATATTGTAATTATTATGTTTATTTATGTTGGCCTAATTTGTGTTGTATGGCCTGATAGTTGTTTACCAAATAATCTTATAACTGTGCAGTTTAGGAATCACTGGAACAATCACAGAATGATTGGAACTTTCTAGAATGATCCTTATAAAAGATGCGTAATTTAAACTTCTACGTTATTCCAGAAACTTCCGTTGTAACTTTCCAGGATTTTCCACAATGTTCCATTATAGAGTGTTCTAGAATTTTCCATGACAACACTATATATACAGACACTAAAGTTAAACTCTCATAATTAAACTTGGACATAGACATTGATAGACATTAGTATTCACAGCATTTGGATTGACACTTTTATTCTACAAACAACATCATACTGGATTGTGACATTAGTAGTGAACATAATATTCAAATTGGATTCCGAAAGATTAAGATTTCCGGATACAGATAAAGATAACAGATTGGACTCATATTTTGACAGTTAAGTTAACAGTAATATTTGTGTAATACCTTTTGTAAACTTTTGTATATTAAATATTGTTAAATTTTACTATTGATTTGTGTCTTTTGTTGGCTACAATTTAAAGGCGATTTCTGGCCGTAACAAATTGTATAAACCTTCTATAAGGAAAAATGTCAAGACTAGAAACAGATTCTAAATATCTGCTCCATAAACACCATGCTAGCATGCTGCAGAAAGGAACAGGTAATTGTCATTGATACTCAAATGTTTTTAACAGTAATCAATAGTATATATATAAGGATCCCGAGAGTACGAATCCGTATACGACTGCATGTAAATGCAAATCAGTTTGTCGGAATCCACAGTGAGCAACGTAAAACCGAAATGTTGAACCTCAGAGAATGTGTATGTAACCATGCACTTTCAACCATTGTGTATCTTTTAAACGAATCAATGCTTATCCGTTGTGTCTTCTATATAATACAAACGTTACATAATTAAGTTGTGAACTCATCTTATATTATGTTCAGTATTATATTTTACTTTAAAGGTTTCGGAAGAAAAAGAATTTCCAGGAAGTTAGCTTTAGAGATAATCCGGTAAGATATTTGATTATGTAAATGAAAAAGAAATTGTATCATATATAGATAATACTAGGAGTTTTTCGCTGCATTGAAGACCCATCGATGGCCTTCGACTGTTGTCTGCTCTTTGGTCGGGTTGTTGTCTTTTTGACACATTCCCCATTGCCATTCTCAATTTTATTGAATTAGCTATCAGCTTTTCTCAATTAAGGACGAACGTGATATATTTGGTATAGATAAACAGTGCTTTTTAAATTAACGACACATCGTCTAATTACAATCTTTCGTACATAACATGCATGAAATATTTGCCACGGGACGATAAGCAACCAACACTCAATAAATCACACTTGAACTGGGTTTTGAGTGTTATATGCTGATGACTTCTTGTGTGAGTTCCATTTGTGAATACCTAAGAAACAATGAAGTCTGGAAATGATATTCAGGTATTTACGATAGTGTGGGGGAGGGGAAGGATTAGGAAAACTGCTCTCGTAAAAATTAAAAACTTTTTGTCGTACGACTTCAAATCACAATTGATGGGCCTTATTTAAAAGAGTTATTGATTGCAAGGAATAAGATATTTTATTGTTTATCATGGTTTTAAACTTTCCATTTCTGTGTAGCGTGTAGCAACATTCAATCGTCCAGTGGTCTCAACATCCATCGGGTGTATGTCTAAGGTGTGACTTAGATCCAAATTCCGTAGTTAGTGGTTTGATGTAAATATCTTTTATACCAAAACAATTGCCTTTTATACATATGTCAAAGGCTAAAGTTTAATGTGACCATAGTTATGAATACATTCGACTACCGTTATGTTTGGTATAAAATGAACATGTATTAAAAAGATAAGGATATTTGGTATGGTTGCAAATGAGGCAATTCTCCACTAGAAGATACCAAATGAGGAAGACACGAGGACCTTAAGGTCACCGTACAGCTTTCATCAATGGCAAAAAATGCCATACCGCAGACAGGGGAATACATGTAACATGCCCCAAAATGACAAATATTTAACAAATCAAACCGAAAAACTAACATCCATTATATATGTACAAAAGAATAAACGGAGAAAATATATAACAAACATATACTAAGTAAACGACAACCACTGAATAACAGGCAACTGACTTGGGATAAGCAAAAACAAAATGTGGCTGTGTATAGATTGTTTGGTTATATTTTTACTTTCAATTTAAGTTAAAATAATCAGATTGTTGTGCAATAGATTTTATATTGCAACAATTATATATGTACAGGACTTTCAACAAACTAAGAAATAATTATCATACGTCTTACCCACTCTAAGACTTTCAATCACCTGGTAGACCAAAATATGCATGAACTATTTGCCACTGGACATCATGTAACCAGTAACTAATTAACCAATATTAACCTGGTGAAACAGCTTGAAGATTATCTTCTATCATCATTGACCAGATTGATGTGTTTACATTTAGGTATGTCCAGTGGCAAATATAACAGTTATATTTGCAGTACAAATTACGGCGTTAATTTTGAAATGTTGTAATGAAATTAAAAAGTAGTTTAAGAAATACAATACAGAATCCAGAAATGTTTAATTATATTTTCATCTAACATTTTACACTGTTTTCTTTGTCAGAAAAAATGTAATGGACGTCACCAGGGTGGTTAGATTTTTTCTCATTTTTTTTCACCAATATCAGATTATACCAGATTCTATGTTCACAAAACTTTTTTTAGTGAAGTTTTAGCATGTAGTCATTAAAATATTACAGTGATAACTATAACCAAAAAACAGTGTGCTTGTTTTATCCTACTATGATGAGTAGTTCAGACAATGGTCAAAACGTTTATAAATTTCTGAACAAATTATCATCTGTACAATAGATATAGGAAGATGTGGTGTGAGTGCCAATGAGACAACTCTCCATACAAATAACAATTTAAAAAGTAAACCATTATAGGTTAAAGTACGGCCTTCAACACGGAGCCTTAGCTCACACCGAACAACAAGCTATAAAGGGCCCCAAAATTACTAGTGTAAAACCATTCAATTTGTACACAACATATAAATGAACATGCATAGCGAAAGAAAGACAACTGCATCTACAATGTAGAAATTAAAATTAATCATAAAAATGACAGACACAAAATACAATTTAAAAATGAGCACCACTATATCTAACCAAAACGGGGGAGGGGTGTCAACAATATGGGAATCTCTGCAGTAACAACTAGTTTAAACTGTAAATGTCCTAGAGTCAACAGCTGGCAAGTTTTCTATTTAGCCTCTTCGACGATGTTTTGGAAATAAGCACCCAGACAACATGAGTATGTTGGCCCAACATTGGCACAAC
Source organism: Mytilus galloprovincialis (assembly GCA_037788925.1). NCBI lineage: Eukaryota > Metazoa > Mollusca > Bivalvia > Mytilida > Mytilidae > Mytilus > Mytilus galloprovincialis. Next base: position 68,056,057 of record CM075330.1, on the reverse strand, counting down.
GTATATCATTGCATTGGCCCATCGTTGTATTTTAACGTTGGCCCAACGTATAAGTGCAAAGTGGGCCTACGTTGGCCCAACATGATGGCTTCATGTTGGCCCAACGTTGTACGGTTATATGCAATACATAGAGCCAACGTTGGCCCATTGTATGAAAAACGAAATCCATGTTGGCACAACGTTGGACCAACGTAGAAATATCTTTTCTTATGTTGGCACTATGTTGGTCCAAGGTAGGTATTTCTCATTTTTATGTTGGCAATACGTTGGTCTATTGTTTCAACCAAATTACAATGGATGCTGCATGAGGAGCTGTATATGATAAATACCCCGGAGCGCATTTGATCTTTTTTTGTATTCCAAACTGCCAAAGTTTAAGGTAGCAGTTCTGTATTTTTGTATTACCCATTGTTGTTACTGTCCTTGTTTTTTTCATGAACTTTGCCTCTTTAATTTTATTTATTGTGTGACGCTAAGATATTTCTTTGGCAATGTTTGATGGATCGACCAGATAAACTCTGTGTCATTTGGTGTCTTGTAAAGAGTTGTCTCATTAGCAATCATACCACATCTTCTTTTTTCATATCAATTTCATTTATTTCTTTAACAGAAAAAATGACGTATGGCTTATGGTTAGGCGATCAAACAAATAGTTTTTTCGGAGATGTAATTTTAGTTGTATTGGTTCCAGATCCAGAATGAAAATTAAATAATTCAGAAGATGAAACTTTATTTATTTTAAATTTAATATCATTGGTCGTCACCACTATTAGTGTCCTCCTCTATTTGAACTTCAACAGTGTCATTATTATTTATAATTGTTATTCTTTTTTTCTCTTCTCTGTTTCTTGCCACCTTCTCTGTCAAGGCTTAAGCGCCGCCAATCTTTAGCTGCATCATCTATTTCCTTATCCGAAGACTCTTTACAGCTATGTTTTTTTTCTAACCGACTCTGTAATAAAGTTATAAGTAAACTTGAATTGCGTATTTGCCTAATGCATGCGTGCGTAATCTCCCTTCTAGATATGTAATATGAATTAATGTATATTCTAAATAGTTTAAACACTATTTAATACAAAATAAAATCTTAAATAACCATTTTGTTTTATATTGGTTATTTGTCTAATGGTCAGAAATCTTTAGTATTAGACGGATTTGTGGGTATAACAAACCCCTTATTACTATTATTTCAGAATTCGGTATCATGCTTTATATATTCGTAATATACATGATATATAAAGAATAATTTAGATGTGTATTAATGAACAGTTATATATTTGATATATAAAAACACTGTTACACATTCAAGTGTGTATATGATTAGGTTTCACAAATATATCGTATCTGTTTGCATGCGATTTAGAAATACAATAAAACTAACAAATTCATTTATATTTTAATGAAGTAGAAATCATTATACCACATTTTTGAAAAAATTACGGAATAAGGTACATCTTAAGACAATTTTATTCCATTAACTTCAGTAATGATCATACATGTTGTGGTTATAGATTTATATATTTTACCATTTGTTTGAAGATACTAATGTTCAGTGGCAAATATTTCATGATAATTAATAGGATTGAAATGATTTAAAATCTAGAAAATATTTCGCCCGAAACGTATAAACTTCAAGATCAGCATTATAAAATGATAGAAATTAATATATGTTTTGATTTTTAACAACATCCCTCAGATTAAAAAATCATATTGTATTTGTCATTCTGAATCGTATATATATATCAGATTTTTTAAAGTTACAACTTACATGTTACTATCTTTCTCTTTGAATCTCAGATGACATGATTTTCTCTTTTTGTTTTCTTCGTATCGCTGCTCTCTTACAAATACACAACAGGAAATAATCACAAAAGTGACCATCCCATTACATTCAGATTTCCTATAAACTTAATTACCATAGCAACTATCTTTGAAATTTGTCGAACATATGGTCAACCTTCTATCAGAATGGGCTTGATTAACAGACTGGCTGTATCAAATATCACTCTGCATATAATTGCTATTATTATGTTTCACAAAGTTTAATGAATAAAGTTATTATAAATAATGATTGCAATAAATTTTAATTTTTAACCAGGCAATCTATGTTTACGATATACATTTTTTTTTATTACAGTAATGATATTCCAGTATAAATTTTACCTGACTTATATATAGAGTATAATATATAATCACGCAACGTTGGGCCAGCATTGGCCCAACATAGAGTTGTAAATGTAATTTCAGTTGATAAACACTTTCGGTATAACATTAACTTTTCATAAAGCCTGCTGCAATCGAAATTATCCGCCTCCCAAGAGAAATAAAGCGTAAAATATTATATTATCAATTCTATTAACAAAATTTCATATCGGCCCTATGTTGCTACTAACATAATGCCAACATTTGCCCGATTATTTATAACCAACATGAGATAATAATATGAATTTACAACAACAGACCAACGTTGGGCCAATGTTGTGCAGCCGACACCAACGTGCTACCAATGTACCGACAATTTGCCAACGTTGGGCCAATGTTGTGCAGCCAACATAAACTTGCGACCAACGGACCGACAATTTGCCAACGTTGGGCCAATGTTGTGCAGCCAACATAAACTTGCGACCAACGGACCGACAATTTGCCAACGTTGGGCCAATGTTGTGAAGCCAACACCAACGGTCGACCAACGGGCCGACCATTTGCCAACGTTGGCCCACTGTTAGTCTGCTGACTGGGCAAGTCTAGATATAATTGGTACCCTTACAAAAGGCAGGATGTTATTGCATGTCAGTCATTAATGCCGGAACAGAGATAATCAGTTATGACTATATTTTAATACCAAAACCTAATGGTAGAATAAGATACAGAATACATTTTTATTTTATGAAACTTGCAACACTTTTGCAAATGTTTTACACTTTTTTCTTCAGAATATTTAGATTAGATGATTTATTTCCATTTATTTATTATAGGTAATGACTGGAAAACTACCCGATACACCTCGAAATTCTGCGATAGTCGATGTTGAGTTAGGCAACCACAATGATGGTTACGTAACCTCAAGCATGGAGGATGATGAAAACGAGACTTCTTTTACATGCAACATCCAACCAGAAACCCAATCAATGGGGATGCATATTGAACATGTTGTTTACGATACAATGACTGTTAACCAAGAAGAACAGTGTGCAAAAACTATTAACGGAAGTGAGAATGTTAACAAAAATGCTAACGATAGAACGGTTGAACAAGAATTTAATACCGATAAATCTAGTAGCGAAAGAGTGGCAGCGGAAGAAACCAAAGATGAAAAAACTATTTCTGATTATAAGAAAGACAAAGAATCTACTTCTAAGCAGCACACTGTTGACGATGAAGTGTCTTGTCAACAAGTTGATGCCAAACAAACTGTCAACGATGACGTCTGTGATGAACAAGATAATGTGGAAATAAGTGTAAGCAATGAAGACTTAGTGTCTTGTGAAAACGTTAATACTGAAATAGCTGTTAACGATGATGTATCTGGTCAACTAGTTAATTCTAAACGACCTGTTAACGATGATATGTCTGGTCAACAAGTTAATACCACAATAACTGTTAACACTGATGTGTCTTGTCAAAAAGGTAATTCTAAACAACCTGTTAACGATGATATGTCTGGTCAACAAGTTAATGCCACAATAACTGTTAACGCTGATGTGTCTGGTCAAGAAGGTAATTATAAACAACCTGTTAATGGTGATATGTCTGGTCAACAAATTGATTCTAAACAACATGTTAACGATGACGTGTCTACGCAACAGGTTATTGCTACACAACCTGTTAACGATGCTATGTCTGGTCAGCAAGGTAATTCTAAACCTGTTAACGATGAAGTGTCTGGTCAACAAGTCAATTCTAAACAATCTGTTGAAGATGACGTGTCTGCTAAACAAGTCAATTCAAAACAAGCTTTTAACGATGAAGTGTCTGTTCAACAAGATAAATTAGAGAAGACAGCTACCACTGAAGCCTCCGAGAATACTTCTAACATTAAACACACAGTGTCGAACAATATTCTGCTTAAAAGTGATCAAGGACAAATTTCTAGTAAGGACAACACAGCGCTATCACATGATCACAAGATGGACAAAACAATCGAGAAAGCCTTAGAAAATCAAGATAATGAAATAACTGATGAAAAATTATCAGCTTTAGAAAACGATGCAGTTGTGACTGCCCCAACGTACTATATTGATGATAAAGATATGCATGACATTCCGTTGTAGCAACGTGTTCATTGAAATTCATTAAAAGCATGAGTTTTGAAGAATATTAAAAAAAAAATGCCAGTAATATTTCAATCCCGATGAGGCACCATACACGTCTGCAGCAGTCTGAATATTTCTCATTATTACCTTTTCTCATATATAGACTATTAAAACTTATATTCAAATTTGTCTGCCATTATTTAAAGGCACGTGCTAGGTCCCGTAACATGTTAAATTATAAACGAAAACAATATACGACAAAATTTAAAAAAAAATTATTCCAGTCAAAGTATCTTTTCTTACGACCACTCTCAAAACATATGAAGGAAGTTACAAACAAAATGTTTTAAGCTAAAGGTACTAGTATAACTACTATCATAGGTCCAGTCAAGAAAGAGGGGCGAAAGATACCAGAGGGACATTTAAACTCCTCATTAATTGGAAATAAGCTGACAACGCCATGGCTAAAATGAAAAAGATAAACAGAAAAACAATAGTACACAAAACACAACATAGAAATCTGAAAACTAAGCAACACGAACCCCTCCAAAAACTTGGGGTGATCTCATGTGCTACAAAAGGATAATCAAATTCTGCTCAAAATATATGGCACCCGTCGTGATTTTCGTGTACAAACCTGGTAACAAGTCTTAGTCGGTAGGTCAAAGGCAAGTTGTTAGTGAAAACATTTCTGTTATATATTCAGTGCATCACCTGTCAATCAATCTTTTTACTCTGTAAACCAAGCGTATCATAAACCCCCAACTCCGATGATCATGTAACACTAAATGTTCATGAAAATGAAAACAAAACTTGATAAATTTTGTGATTTGAAGCCTTTTCTGGATCTCTCCTAAATCAACTGTATATTGGTAGGAACAAAATACGTTCTATTGGAGGATATCAACCCATCAACATTGACTTAAATACGAGCATACAGTATTATGAACGAGCAATGTCGTAATGTGGTGGCTCCAATATTATTGTTTTTCCTTTTATTGTTTTAGGGCGTTTGTTTTATTTTTTGATTTTTTTTCCGATTTTGGAATGCTGGAGCCTTTAATAGCTGGCTATAGGGTGTAGGTTTTGTACTTTGTTAAAAGGTCCGAATGTGACCTAAAGTTGCATGTTTTCATCTTCCTCCTGTGGTCTCTTGGGGATAGTTGTCTCATTTGCAATTATAACACACATGTTGGATTGTTTATCTTGGAATTAAATTAGGAGATAAGTGATAAATTTAATGTGAATGTACATTGTAATTATGCCCATATCTCTACATCTCCTTTTCTACTTCTTTGATATCCTCTCTCTTTCCTTAACTTCTCTTCCTCTTCTTTCTCCCTCACGTAATCACGCAATTTCTCTGCCAGGCCTCCTTAATTTTGTAACTCATTTCGACTTCCATTACTTTTCTCTATAGAATTTCCCTAATTATTTGATGTCTTATATCTCCGCTAAGTTTTCTCTCCAGGTCTATGAGTCTATAAATACTCTTTTTTTATTATTTCTAATGGAACCTCCTTCGAAAGAATTTTAAGTCACTTTTTTATTTTTCGACTGACCCGAAAATAATTTTAAGTATACAGTTGTTACAAACAATCCTCATAGATTGGATAATTTTGAGTGCATTTCGTTCGTGGCAAGTTATAATTAGGTATTTAAATTTGAACAAATCCAATTATAATAATTTAAAAAAAAAAAACATTATATAAACATAATCGTCAAATTTCTAATATGATATATATCGGTACAGATGATTCAGAAAATTACTATTCAAATAATCGAACAAAAATTACCGAAGACCTCCTTTTAAACAAGTTAACATTCGCTTTTTGTATGATATAATATATGTAGCTTTTTGCTTGCTGCATGTTTGCTTGTTTTAATCTATAACTTTATAGATTTCAGTGAAGACGTGTATTGGAATGTTGGATGATGAAAGGTAAGCGTACAAGTATCATTTTAACTTTTTTGGATTCGAGCGTCACTGATGAGTCTTTTGTAGATGAAACGCGCGTCTGACGTATATACTAAATTTAGTCCTGGTATGTATGATCAGTTTATTTACAACCACTTGGTCTATGCCACTCCTGGTGGAGATTTATTTCCCCGAGGGTATCACAAGCCCAGTAGTCAGCACTTTTTGTGCTGACATGAATTATCATTGATATGGTTATATTTATAAATTTAATTTTTGAATTTTTTGAAATACTAATATAAAAAAGAAGATATGGTATGATTGCCAATGAGACAACTATCCACAAAAGACCAAAATGACACAGACATTAACAACTATAGGTCACCGTACGGCCTTCAACAATGAGCAAAATTTGGCAAAACGTTTAGGAATTTTGGTTCTCTATGCTCTTCAACCTCGTACTTTATTTGGCCCTTTTAACTTTTTTGGATTCGAGCGTCACTGATGAGTCTTTTGTAGACGAAACGCGCGTCTGGGGTCAATCTAATTAAAAACCGATCTCTCATCGCTCCCGTTTTCTGATATGTCGCGTGGGAAGAAAACGGGAGCGACGAGAGATCGGTTTTTAATAAGCTCCCACGCGACATATCAGAAAACGGGAGCGATGAGAGATCGGTTTTTAATTAGATTGGTCTGGCGTATATACTAAATTTAGTCCTCGTATCTATGATGAGTTTATTTACAACAACTGGGTCGATGCCACTGCTGGTGGAGATTTATTTCCCCGAGGGTATCACAATCCCAGTAGTCAGCACTTTTTGTGCTGACATGAATTTTCATTGATATGGTTATATTTATAAATTTACTGTTTTTTAAATTTTTTTGAAATACTAAGGCTTTTCTACCTCAGACATAGATTACCTTAGATGTATTTGTCAAAACTTTTAGGAATTTTGGTTCTCTATGCTCTTCAACCTCGTACTTTATTTGGCCTTTTTAACTTTTTTGGATTCGAGCGTCACTGATGAGTCTTTTGTAGACGAAACGCGCGTCTGGCGTATATACTAAATTTAGTCCTGGTATCTATGGTGAGTTTATTTGATTGATTTATTATTTAATAGATAAACAATTCTTTTTGGCTGATTGGTAGTACTCGGGTACCAGAGACGAATTAAATGGGGTCAGTTTTGCCAGGGGACCCGTGGATCCTTCTGGAGCTTCAGAAATGATAAATGTATACTTGAACTTTTTACAAGTACAATCATGTATCGCTCCAAAAGTTGGCTTGCCAGGTGCTCCCCCTTTCATAGCACGAATTCACGGGTTCATTTGCGTAAGAATAACATGTCACACGCCTGGTAAACCATCTAATCTCAACCAAAATGTTGAGACGGAAAAAAGTATTCTGGCACTTCCTGTTGAGTCTTTCTGGTTCAAAATATCCAAAATAAACACAGGGTAGGTCGACTTTTCGTCAATTTACTGAAAATCAATGACTTTTTTGTAAAATAGGAGAATGTCATGCCATAGATAATTGAATTAGGATTTGTTTCGTGTATAACACGGACCAATATGATTTAAAATGACATTGGAATGACTTTTCTCCTACAGGTAAATGTGGCCAGTGCAGTCGGCTATTGACAAAATTACAGTGAAATCATTGATAAACTACGTATGTATCAGTAAATTAGTATTTTTCTAAAACCTTATAAACATAAAATTACAGTTTGCTCCTTTTCTTTACTAATATAATTTAATTAAGCTAAATATGTTATGAAGTAGATCATGTTGAGATTTTCTGGTATCGGTTGAGATATTCTGGAACAATGTTGAGATCTTCTGGTGATTGAAATTTTCAACTAGCTTAGTATCAATTATACATACAAATGTACAACCGCCAAAATTCATAAACTTGCCGTATATTGTTTGACATTTCAACTGTCATTTTAATCTTATCTTTTTCAACTGTCATTTTATTCGTGTCTGTATAGTTATGGCAGGCAGCTTCTAAAGAGACCTTTGGTTGTACTAAAGTGAATAGTTAATAGTGAATAGCTGTGTTTTTTCTGGCGCTGGAGATTAATAGTCTAGCGCTGAAGATTAATAGCCTAGCGCTGGAGATTAATAGTCTAGCGTTTGAGAAGCAGTTTTGCACAGAAGCTATAAAGTCAATAATGTTGTAATTCATATCTCCAGCGCTAAAATTTATTCCTACATCGCTTAACTTGACATTTGCAGTGCTGGGGGTTAACATCAGCACTTAACTTTAACTATACACAGCTACTTTTGCATAGGTACTGTTTCTAGCAATTTCACAAAGTAAAATGTCAGTGGGTCAGTTATTTTTCTATTACGTTTTTTTCTATGTTTATAATCAACATGAACAGGAGTAAAACTGCGCAGATTGTAGTATTGATGTTTTAATGAGTCATTAAAATACTCATTTTCTAACTAAATGCATATTCAGGACGAGTACATGAAATGAATGTTATATGAACATAAACCCTCCTTTGTACTAGATTGACACGCCGTGTGTGCTTTTGAAAATTAAATTGATATATACGTCCACTTGTATTTTTGTCCATCTGATGAATTAAGCATTTTCCAACTGATTTTTATAGTTCGTTCCTATGTTGTACTGTTATTCTACTGTCCAATGTTAGGGGAGGGTTGGAATCCCGCTAAAATGTTTAACCCCGCAATATTATGTATGTATGTGTCTGTACCAAGTTAAGAGCCTGTAATTCAGTGGTTGTCGTTTGTTTATGTGTTACATATTTGTTTTTCGTTCATTTTTTTTTACATAAATAAGGTCGTTAGTTTTCTCGTTACTATTGTCATTTCGGGGCCTTTTATAGCTGACTATGCAGTATGGGCTTTGCTCATTGTTGAAGGTCGTACGTTGACCTATAGTTGTTAATATCTGTGTCATTTTGGTCTCTTGTGAAGAGTTGTCTCATTGGCAATCATACTCTATTATATATATATTATTTATAGTATACAAGGTATTATCCCGCAGCTAAGATTTGTCACTCTTTAAGAACGCATGCACATCCGTAAAAAAACGGACGACTACCGGATGTACAACGGACACTTCATCCGTTGAATGTCCGTTAATTCAAAGTATTGAACATGCTCGAAATTCTCCACCTAACAGAAGGGCCATTGATGGATATTACGGATGTTGAACGGACATGAAACGAAAATTAACGGACGTCTTACGGACATGAACGGATTGTAAAAAGTAATCCGTTTGCGCTATCCGTTAAGGTGTAACATGCAATAAAATATTTGTTATCGTTAAAAAAAAAAAAAGGTGTAACATGTGCTTAAATCTCCGGTCACACCTTACCAGATAGCGCGAACGGACGCCGCACGGATAACTTTTTTTTTCAATTCGTTCGTTCCGTGAAACGAGTGTTGTTATCTGTTATAGACGTCCGTATATATCTGTTTCATTCCATTCAGTATCAACTTTTTCAGTCGACGTCCGGTTGGTCCGATGGAAAAATTTTAGCATGTTAAAAACCTTTGAACGGATGAAGTGTCCAGTAGGCGTCTGTTTTTTGTTTACAATACTCGTCCGTTCTGTGTTCGTTTTGTATCTGTTACTCGTCCGTTAAACATCCGTTGGAGGTGCGATAGACAGGTTCACTAACGATCTTTACCGGACATATAAAGGATAAAACGGATGTGAGACGGACATGAACAGAAGGATAACAGAAGGATAATTGACTATAAAACGGATACACACCAATTGAAAATCGCGTCAGGAAAAAACAATTATTGGTATGTTGGTTTTCTTTAGTATCATGCATATTTACGGCTTTTTATAACTGACTACATGTATGCGGTATGGGCTTTGATCATTAATGAAGGCCGTATGGTTACCTATAGTTGTTAATTTCTGTGTCATGTTGGTCTCATGTGGAGAGTTATCTCATTAGCAATCATACCACATCTTCTTTTTTATATGATCTTCTAAATCATGATCAGGCAAAGTTATTGGCTTTTTATTCTGATATTTGTTTTCTAATTCTTTTCAACCCCTACCATTTCTCGGCATACTACAAGTCCGTTTTATTTGTTCATTACATAACGGACATAAAATGAAAATTCACATTAAATATCTGCATTCCTGCATCAAATTTTGCTGACTTGATAGAAAGTCTGGACCTTTGGTTCTCTGTTTTTTACGATCCAAGATGGAGGAAGACACCCATACCACCTTAAAATCGTTTTGAGTTACTCTAAATTTCCTAGCTGTTAGTTCCCTTTTTTAATAAATGTCGGGCGGATATTGAGAATACCCTCGGCACACTAGACCATTATCGCACAACGCTCACGGCGATCTAAAATAAATTCAAATCGTGTTGAGGTCGTGGTATAAGTGGCATAAAATGTCACGGAAAATTCGTTATTTTCATGTTTTTTTTTCTGTTACAACGTCCTCATTACGATCGTACTAGAATCGACTTTTGTAAAGGATACGGTCTTGAACTGCTGAGCATAACCGTAGAATAGTCGTAGTGGTTGTATTAAGGGCATACGATACAGTTTTGAACCTGTATTTACAAGTTGATGAAAATTTGCATATAGGCTATTTTTTACCTCATTAAATCAAATATGCAATAAAAAAATATACCTTCATGTGCTACTTTTTGAGTAAAATGAGTTCGAAATTTTGTATATTTGCTAAAAATTCAGATTTGTGTCCGTATTTTCTTTTTCGAAAGAAAGACATAACTTTTTTGTTTTAAACGATAAACACAAATGTTTTTTTGTTAAATAATCGGTATTTTTTGTATTTTATAAGTATCATTAAAAAATATGCAATTTTTATTCAGAAATAACTCATATTTATCAAATATTCATGAATAGAGGAACAAACGTCATTTTTTGCTGCATGTTTATCAAAATTGTATCAGTATTTAATAGATTTTAACTTACCACAGACAGAAAACATATATATATCAGGTTAACCGCAAAAAGGTAAACTCGAATAGTACCGCTCACTGATAAAGTTTCGTTGTTCATTTTGGGAAATAACTTTATTTTTACAACAGAAATTACATTTAATTATTTAAATTAAACTTAAGCATAGCTATTTTAGCAGTTTTTGTCTTTATATAGTAATATTGCATGCCTTTAGGATTGCTAGTCGTAGTTAATTTGAACTTTGAAACCTCAGCGCCAATATTAGCAAATTTTAACAATAATATACTTTATGACACAAAGTTACCAGAAAGTCTCAACATTGTGACAGAAAGACTCAACCAGTACCTTTATATCTCAACCATTTAGAATTTTTCATTTTTCTGCTTAGAATAGGCTTGACAAAAAATATTTTTGCAATTTACAGACGTGGTTATCGTAAAGCATAAAAAAAAACACAAATAATTGACATATTTTCTTGCTAGGTCATTAATATCATAGCAGTTTTATCGGATTCAAAGAAAGTAAACATGATAATCCGTAGGAGAAAAGTGATTGTGACTTCAATTTCAGATATTTTGAACCAAACAGAGACATATTAGCTACAATTATCATTTATCTATGGAATGACATTCTCCTATTTACAAAAAAGTCATTGATTTTCAGTAAATTGACGAAAAGTCGACCTACCCTGTGTTTATTTTGGATATTTTGAACCAGAAAGACTCAACAGGAAGTGCCAGAATACTTTTTTCCGTCTCAACATTTTGGTTGAGATTAGATGGTTTACCAGGCGTGATGTTACCTGCGGATGTATGAAATATACCCACTTCAGTAAACAAACAAAAATCTTCTTTGAAATCGATCACCCTTTCTTCTAAAAAGACGTTTTCAGAAAATAACAATCAATAAAATCTAACAGCTGACCTACATTTAAACATTATATAATATATGTTGCTTACTATCAACTTTTCACACAATTCAGTTTAGATATGTTAGATGCAGATGATAAAGGTAAGTGTTTTAGCAAAAATCAACATTTAATTTGATAATTTATCACAATTAAGCATAACAATATTTATTTATTACAATTTATGTCGGATTTCTATACGTTGTCAAAAGTATTCGTCACCTGTATATTTTGGCTATATATTTCATAAAAAAAAAACAAAAAAAAATAGTTTGAGAGCATTTATGGTTTGAATTTTATCAACAAGGCTTTAAAATCCGTAGAATTATCGACAGTATGTTCGTTTATTTGGTTATAATAGTTTTGTATTATGGTGTTTTTGTTTTCTCTTGATGTGAACATATACAAGAATCTTTTTAATGTTCAATTTGGTTGAATATATAGCGAATATCTGATTAGAAAATAATATTTGTGTTTATCTTGTGAAAAAATAAAAATGACCCATAAAAAAAATATAACCAAATAAACAAATAAACCTATGGCAATGCTGCTTTTATTGGTATCAAGTTTCTTAAAATAAAGCTAAAATGAACCCAAAATATTTTTTGGAAAAAATGTAGGTTTGACAGTTTTTGTATACAATACATAACGAAAAATCTCAAGTGACGAATACTTATGGCCACACTCTGTATATGTATTTAAATTTATAAATAACATAATCAACTATAAAAGACAATTATTGCTGAGTATTATTTTTAATTTGATTTTGATTGGTAATACTGAATTGTTGTTGTAGTTCAAATAGTTTTTTTGTCAATAGTTTGGAATGCTTTTTTTGACTTTTTGTGAAGTTCTTGATACATGTACATGTATGTAGATCTTTTAATTTCATATAAACCAGACTTTGACATTCTTTCAGAAGTCCTGATACTCAAACTAAAGTAAAATGTTCTAGTAATAACACATAGTTGTTTATTGTATTTCATGTCCATGCAGTAGATTTTTGCAGGTTTTTTATATATAAAAAAGAAGATTTGGTATGATTGTCAATGAGACAATCTCTGTCCACAATAGACCAAAATGACACAGACATAAACAATTATAATTTGCTTTTAATACACTTTATATCGTAACTAATGAAGATGATGTCTAAAGTTGGTAAGGTTGTATTGTTAACCTCACCACATTTATAAAATGTATGACAATGTACCTATTCAAAGTCATTATATAATCTGTAATACAGTGGGTGTCGTCAACAACATTTGTTTTTGTAATAAAAGTCAGACGTTTTTTTAAACTGTGTATATTTTATTATTGGTTTTTGTCTGTGCGGTCATCATTCACGTTCATTAATGTCTCGGTAGGACGGCCGGAATTGTCTCTATAAAATTGTGTTTTTGTAGACTTTTCAATCATCTACGGGTCCTACAAAAAATGTTTTGAGTTGTTTTGTACCAGACGTGACTTGTAATCGTTTTAAAGTTGGAGGAAGTTTTGGTAGGGCGTGAGAAGAAATAAGACTCATTGTTTACTGAATAGTCTCAAATTCCCAAATTTCTGAACAGAATTTTGATTTAAATGCCGATTGATTGAAATATTATTGTATTTGATTCGATCCTTAATGGTCATACTCCGCCTACAATGTAATCTAGCAATTAAAAGGTAATCTGTGTGTAGGGAAGTCAACCATGTAAGCAAGTAAGACAATTCCGAAATAAACTAAAGATTTATAAATATTCATGGTCTGCATCACAATCACAATAGCACGGCTGGTAATCTACACACGCAGAACATTTGGTTCTGCAATGAAAACCGTGATTGGATTTTCCGGTTGTGCTTGAGTGGAGTAATTGTTACCGCTTCAAAAGGTATGTACATGTCTAAATCGCAATTTTTTTATTCAACTGATCAAAAGATTGAAAATCGGAGAATGCTATGCTGTGGTTAATACCTTAAGGAAGAGATACATGTATCATTTACTGTTGTACGTGGAGTTGAACTCCTACAAAATTAGTTGCCCCACGAGAAATTGCCTAAAAAATTGACATTTGAATTTTGAAATGGTTCCATTAACAGACCTACAAGTTCAATTTACTTTTTTTTCGGTCATTGGGTATAAATGTCGTTTTAGGCGACGTGTACCCTGTCCGGTGTTGATAGACGTCTTTATAACTCTTAAAACCTCATATTTTTCATTATTTCATGCGTGAGGGGATCGGTTCTGATTGAGGACATCGTGAATGCGTGAGGGGACGTGAAATCATATCTGTATATCCATGCTATGAGTCGTTGAAAGTTGCCTACAATTGGTTTAATTGTTTATGAAAAAACAAATTTGGAGCATAAAAACAATTATGAAATGAAATTTTGAATTAAATTGAGGGAAGATAGGTTTTTAATATGCTTTAAGAAGTATAAAAAGAAAAATAGTGTCAACCTTTTTAATTTTTGCTACAAATTAATTTTTAAAGTTAAAATTTTCCCTATCATCTCAGTATGTTTTTTTTACGAAAAGAGTTATCTCTCCTTGAATTGCTTATTTGTCAAAAAAATGATTGTCAAAACACATGTTTTGATATTTGTTTAAATATTCTACAATTACTGTCTTTTGATGAGGTAAATAGTTTTATTGACTTTTGAAAAACTGATTTTCACTGAGGCCAACGGCCGAATTGAATATTAGTTTTTCAAAAGTCAATTAAACCACATATTTACCGAGACAAAAGACAATAATTCTTGTATTCCATATTCCGAGAGAAATGAATGCAATGGCAATTATTTACCAAAACGAATTGTCCCCAAACATTTTTTTATTAAAATTATGGACGTAAAAGCACGCGACGTTTTATACGGTGAATATACCTTTTCCGTAAGTGAATATGCTTATTTAGTCAAAATCCCATTCAATGATTCATATAGAAAATCCCACTAAAATTTTACTGATGTGGAACAATTTGATTTATACAAAACAATCAACAAGTTTTCTGTATATAAATAAACAGTGTTATCAACAAATTGCAAATAAGTCTCCAAACTAGACCGATTATTTTTCTAAATCCGCAAATTAAGAGACTGGGATATTTGGAACTTATTGATAAGATTGTTTGTTCTTGTAACAAAAACTTGGTGATTTATCAATATTTCAAATTTCTATCACACAATTTAATGCATAAAAATTTTTTCATGAACAATTTAACTAAATTTAGCCAACTTTCAACGACTCATAGCTTGGACATAAAGATATGTTTTCACGTTCCCTAACGCATTCACGATGTCCTCAATCAGAACCGATCACCTCACGCATTAAATAATGAAAATATGAGGTTTATTGATTTGTTCAAACATCTATTAACACCTGACAGGGTACACGCAGCCAAAAACGACATTTATACCCATTGACAAAACAAAAGTAACTTTCAACTTGTCGGTTTGTTAATAGAACCATTTCAAAATTCAAAGTCACTTTTTAACTCACCTGGCCGAAAGGCCAAGTGAGCTTTTCTCATCACTTGGCGTCCGGCGTCCGTCGTCGTCCGTCGTCGTCGTCCGTCGTCGTCCTGCGTTAACTTTTACAAAAATCTTCTCCTCTGAAACTACTGGGCCAAATTTAACCAAACTTAGCCAAAATCATTAATGGGGTATCTAGTTTAAAAAATGTGTCCGGTGCCCCGCCCAACCAACCAAGATGGCCGCCATAGCTAAAAATAGAACATAGAGGTAAAATGCAGTTTTTGGCTTATAACTCAAAAACCAAAGCATTTAGAGCAAATCTGACGAGGTAAAATTGTTCATCAGGTCAAGATCTATCTGCCCTGAAATTTTCAGATGAATCAGACATTCCGTTGTTGGGTTGCTGCCCCTGAAATGGTAATTTTAAGGAAATTTTGCTGTTTTTGGTTATTATCTTGAATATTATTATAGATAGAGATAAACTGTAAACATCAATAATGTTCAGCAAAGTAAGATCTACAAATAAGTCAACATGACCAAAATGGTCAGTTGACCACTTAAGGAGTTATTGCTCTTTATAATCAATTTTTAACCATTTTTCGTAAATCTTAGTAATCTTTTAGAAAAATCTTCTCCTCTGAAACTACTGGGCCAAATTTAACCAAACTTGGCCATAATCATCATTGGGGTATTTAGTTTAAAAATTGTGTCCAGTGCCTCGCCCAACCAACCAAGATGGCCGCCATGGCTAAAAATAGAACATAGGGGTAAAATTCAGTTTTTGGCTTATAACTCAAAAACCAAAGCATTTAGGGCAAATCTGACCTGAGTAATATTGTTCATCAGGTCACGATCTATCTGCCCTGAAATTTTCAGATGAATCAGACATTCCGTTGTTGGGTTGCTGCCCCTGAAATGGTAATTTTAAGGAAATTTTGCTGTTTTTGGTTATTATTTTGAATATTATTATAGATAGAGATAAACTGTAAACAGCAATAATGTTCAGCAAAGTAAGATCTACAAATAAGTCAACATGACCAAAATGGTCAGTTGACCACTTAAGGAGTTATTGCCCTTTATAGTCAATTTTTAACCATTTTTCGTAAATCTTAGTTATCTTTTAGAAAAATTTTCTCCTCTGAAACTACTGGGCCAAATTTAACCAAACTTGGCCATAATCATCATTGGGGTGTCTAGTTTCAAAAATGTGTCCGGTAACTCGGCCAACAAACCAAGATGGCCGCCATGGCTAAAAATAGAACATGGGGGAAACTACTGGGCCAAACTTAACCAAACTTAGCCATAATCATCATTGGGGTATTTAGTTTTAAAAATGTGTCCGATGCCTCGCCCAACCAACCAAGATGGCCGCCATGGCTAAAATTAGAACATAGGGGTAAAATGCAGTTTTTGGCTTATAACTCAAAAACCAAAGCATTTAGAGCAAATCTGACTGAGGTAAAATTGTTCATCAGGCCCTGAAATTTGCAGATGAATCAGACATTCCGTTGTTGGGTTGCTGCCCCTGAAATGGTAATTTTAAGGAAATTTTGCTGTTTTTGGTTATTATCTTGAATATTATCATACATTTGTAGATAGAGATAAACTGTAAACAGCCATTATGTTCAGCAAAGTAAGATCTACAAATAAGTCAACATGACCAAAATGGTCAGTTGACCACTTAAGGAGTTATTGCCATTTATAGTCAATTTTTAATCATTTTTCGTAAATCTTAGTAATCTCTTAGAAAAATCTTCTCCTCTGAAACTACTGGGCCAAATTTAACCAAACTTGGCCATAATCATCATTGGGGTATTTAGTTAAAAAATTGTGTCCGGTAACTCGGCCAACGAACCAAGATGGCCGCCCTGGCTAAAAATAGAACATAGGGGTAAAATGCAGTTTTTGGCTTATAACTCAAAAACCAATAAATTAAGAGCAAATCTGACAGGTAGTAAAATTGTTGATCAGGTCACGATCTATCTGCCCTGGAATTTTCAGATGAATCGGATAATCGTTTATTAGGTTGCTGCCCCTGAATCGGTAATTTTGAGGAAATTTTGCGGTTTTTTTGTTATTATCTTGAATATTATTATAGATAGAGATAAACTGTAAACAGCAATAATGTACAGCAAAGTAAGAACTAAAAATAAGTCAGTATGACCAAAAAAGTAAATTGACCCCCTAAGGAGTTATTGCCCTTCATAGTCAATTTTTAACAATTTTCTTAAAATTTGAAGATTTTCAATAACATTTTCCACAGAAAGTACTGTTATAGATAGAGATAATTGTAAGCAGCAAGAATGTTTAGTAAAGTAAGATCTACAAACACATCACCATCACCAAAACACAATTTTGTCATGAATCCATCTGTGTCCATTGTTTAATATTCACATAGACTAAGGTGAGCGACACAGGCTCTTTAGAGCCTCTAGTTTAGGCAATGTCTCGTGGGGAAACTAATTTTGTAGGAGTACAACTCCACGTACAACAGTAAATGATACATGTATCTCTTCGTTTATGTATTCACCACAGCATAGCATTCTCCGATTTTCAATATTTTGATCAGATGAAAGTTGCTATTTAGAAATGTACATACCTTTTGAAGCGGTGACAATTACTCCACTCAAGCACAACCGAAAAATCCTCTCACGGTTTTCATTGCAGAACCAAATGTTCTGTGTGTGTAGATTACCAGCCGTGAATAGTCAAAACGTGAACGCTGTTGGGAGAAATCAAGACGATATTTTTATCGTACATATGCTTTTGTGCTTACAATTGCATATGGAAAAGAAGATGTGGTATGATTGCCAATGAGACAACTGTCCACAAGAGACCAAAATGACACAGACATAAACAACTATAAGGCATCGTACAGCCTTCAACAATGAGTAAATCCATACCGCCTAGTCAGCTATAAAAAGCCCCGATAAGACAATGCAAAACAATTCAAACGAGGAAACTAACGGCCTTATTTATATATAAAGAAAATGAACGAAAAACAAATATGTAACACATAAACACACGACAACCACTGAATTACAGGTTCCTGACTTGGGACAGGCAAGAACTTCAATAATGTGGCGAAGTTAAACATGTTAGCGGGATCCCAACCCTCCCCTAACCTGGGACAAAAGTATAACAGTACAACATAAGAACGAACTATATAATTGTATGCTTATTACAGTAGTTATCACTTTATAATTGTTTAAAACTTCGACACCGTTATCTTTTAATTTATAATATATTACAAGGTATGAGTTCAGATCTTGTTAAAACATGATTGGTGGCCTAAAGTTCTAACATCCCTTACCTTTGGTTTTTGTTGTCGAGTTGCCTCATTAGCAAATACATCACGTGCTCATCTTCCTATTTTTTGTTATATTTTTCTATGATATATGAATATTTTGTAGACTGTCGTATCTTTCATTGACATACTTAAGATAACTAAAGATTTGAACTTATTTCCTTTTACAGATAAAAATGTAGTTTTTTTGACGCCGGAAAAGACGTTTTACTTGATAATATCCATTTCATAACTTATCAATTTGAAAATGGCGGAATATGTTGCAATTGTACCAGGACTCTCAAATTTGAACTTGAATATTGCATTTGAAAACGATATGCAATCAATTGCAGATTCTATAGAAGGCTTGTACAAACGTCTAACTGAGGAACACACCATAGTTCATAATGTTTTAAAAAACATGATCGCCATTTTGAAAAGCAAGTCATCTCGTGGAAATATCGAATCAAGGGAATATCTAGAAAATATACTGAGTCGCGATCCTAGAAACTTAAATGCATTAGCAGATATAGAGCACCTCAGTCGTACTCTCCACAGAACTACAGAAGCAGATCAATATAAGTCAAGATTAGACAATATCATGCAAGGACAAACTGCTAATGATCTTCGCACAAAAGCAATATGCTTAATGGAACAAGGATATGCAATTTTGAATGAAGAATCTGCAAACATCGAACACATTTCTAAAAATAGGCTTTCTGAAAGCTATAGAATGTTATTATCAGAGCATAAAAAGGGAACCGGACGAAGGAAAGGTTATCTACAACGCTGTGTTTATCACAACAAACAAGCATTGAGCAATTTGCAATTGGCCATTGAATGTAAACGCCAAAGTGAGTTGCTCACTAGAAAAATAACAGCTCTTGAGAAATTTGAGCAGGCCAAAGGTTTGTTTGACGTTACAATTGAGAACAGTGTCTGGACTTTTTACATAGGTGTAGCACTCAATAGAAAATACGATTCTTTAAATGATTTAAGTTCTGAAGATGACAGAGATAGATTTCAAGAAAAGAAAGCCATCACCCTTAAAGCAACTGAAATATTTTGGAAAATAAGTACGAATAAAGTTACAACGAACAGAAATTTTATTATATACCAAGCAAGGTCATATGCACTTATTGGGCACATTCTTATCCGACGAAAGACATATTTTCCGACTTCTGATGATAAGTATAATTTTATCAGTGATCAGCTCTTTCAAGTTTTTATGAATAGTCCTATTTTAGCCTTCGAGAGGGCGCAAGAAATAATTAGAAGTGACTCATTTATTTTGAATCGTTATGGAAGAGCATTATGGAATTTATCAGAACAGTATCATGCACCAAAATATAAAAAAAATTTACTCCACCAAGCTCAACGGTTATTGTCAAGTTCTATAAATGAAACGTCGTTAAACTGGTTTGCGTATGACACCAGAATGGTAGTAAGAAAAAACCTCGGACAGGTGTATTTTGGATATGATAAACTGAAAGCAAGAACTTATTTTAAACTTGCTGTCGAGGATGGTTACCAATGCTTTATTTCGAAAGGAACACCTAAATCAATAAGCCAGCTTGTCGAAATTTGTCAATTTCTAGCAAAGTTTCCAGACATAAGGAAATATGGATTTAAATACGTTAAAGAAAATAAAAAAGGGTATCTACTCGATGCTCTAGATTACCTAAACTTTGGACTCCAACAGGGCGGTCCAACTAACTACTTTCTCTCATATCATATGGGAACCGTGTTGTATGACTTAGATGAGATAAAATCTGCCGTTGACTGGATGAAGCGAGCTGTTTCTTTATCTAATACGAAATCGAATATGGCACTGAAACTTGCTTGTCAATACATGTTAAAAAGATATATTAACGAGGCAGAGAAAAAAACCAATGTAGTTTATCTTTTAAAAGAGTTCGTGTTTACAATGATGAAAGGGAAGGAGAAATACGAAGAGATCCAAGATGTTTATAAATTTATTTTCAAACACGAGAAAGAGGCTTTTATGAGGGTAATTGCTGACATTTTCAAGATACCACACATATTAGACGGCCCCAGGGTAAAGTTGATTACAGAGTGCGTACAAACTTGTACTTCTATGTTGACGAATGATATAGAGAATTCAGACATTTTCAATGAATATATAAGAACAGTCCCAGACCTTAAACTTATGGACGATATTGAGCCACAGTTGAAAGAAAGGTCTCAATCAAATTCAGTTCCTGTTGGACCAGAAAACAACAGTTCATCAGAAGGATTTGTCTTCGACTTCTTTGTCTCACATAGTCATAAAGATGCTGACTGGGTCCTGAGTCGACTTGTAGCTGATTTAGAATCAGCTTTTACAGAGGACGATGTAGTCCTTAGGGGTAAGCATATTGTAAAGATACATTGAACGTACAGATATATATCGTATATGAGGTATTAAAAATTTGGTTCAGCTTCAAACACTTTACTGGCTAAGCTTACATTGATATTGAAAGACGTAGAGATATAAATACTTTAAAAAACATATCAGGATATAATAAGAGAGGTATATAAGAAATAGAAAATCCACGGTACGCCAGAAGGAGTACGGTATCGAACCATTGATAAAATGTGAAATAAGAGAAAACAAATGCAACATTGTTTAATGCAAAGCTTTATACATGAAGTAATTATCTTAACAAGCATTTGCAAGTGACAAAAAGCAAAGGAACATTTTTTTTAACATGGATTGTATAAATATCAGTTTTTTTCCACAATTGGTATTAAACATGATATATTGTCTTTCAGGTTGTATAGCAGATAGAGATTTTGAACCTGGAAAATTCATATTCGAAAATATTGAAAATTCTCTCAGGAAAAGTTCAAAGATCTTACTGGTCATAACCAATCATTTTGTTAGCAGCTACTGGTGTCAATTTGAAACCAATCAAGCATTAGTTGAATCAATGGAATCTAGAAAAGACTGTATCATTCCACTTTATCTGGAGGAGTGTGAGATTCCTCATAAACTGAAACATATAACATACGCTGATTTTACTAATGATGATGACTATATTTTTGAAATTATGAAACTTAAAAGAGCTCTTCTGCCCGAATAATCATTAACTTATACTTTTATTTATTTTTTCAGATTTAGGTAAGTGTAAAACATCAATATTGGGCATTATAATTCACACTAACACATATCTTGATAAGTAACTTGTCATCTTATTTGTATACAAACAGTGTTCATATGATTCAATATGGGAGAGGTATATCCATATAAGTCGTTGTATCAATCAAGATTCAAATACATAAACATAAGGGGGAAAATGCAGTAAAACCTTAAACATATATTTATGTATTTATGTAATGCTTTGTTGATTAAAAAAAAATAAATTCATACATTAGTTATTCCTGGAGTCAGTCCACAAAAAGAATATTGTATTTTGCTTTGCATTTGTTAGTGACCATATAATTCTATGTCATATTCTCAGAGGAATGAACTTGGCAAAATATTAGATTCATGATTGCGTTTCTCTGGTTGCTTCAAATCGAGACATAAAAACATTAGATGCTTAGGTATAGTTTGTAATGCATACAACAGAACAACTGAAATGTTGATTGTAGTAGTAATAAATTTACAAATAACAAAGAATATATGACTAGGATAATTTTTACTTTTAAAATCCAGTAGTTTTAATCCAGATGGTGTCCTGAAGTTGGAATCAATTATAAATGCGAAAACCTTGATACTCATTAGTTGGCTTGATAATACTGTTCAAAATATATTCTTCCATGATAACTGCGACTCAAACTATTTTATGGTTACTTCTAGTCAAATTATTTCTTATAAAAAAAAATACATACAAGGGGGACGAAAGATACCAGAGGGAGAGTCAAACTCATAGATAGAAAATAAACTTACAACGCTATGGCTAAAAAAAAAGACAAACAGATAAATGATAGTACAGAAAACATAAGAGGTAACACTATTTTTGAGCTCAAAATAGTTGATGCATTTAAGACATTTCAAAGTAATTGCTTACACTGTTGATATCCTGACTAAACCAACACTAAGTTTATGAGATATCATTTGGTTTTGTGTCTTACATTGATTTCTATTTACAAAACTACTTACTTCATCGATAGTGTTATATTTTAATCTTTTTTTTTAGATTAAAGACTATCTGTTAAAGACCAAAGATCATCAATTAAAGAAGCAATAAGTCACTGTACGGCATTTGACAATGATTAAAACCCTTAAAATGTAAGCTACTTGCATGGCAACAAGTTAAGGACATTACTCTAGAATGGGACGATTGGTGTGCGCTCTTACTCACCTTACATCGAATAATGGTTTAAGAGAAAAATAGCAAATTTTATTTGGAGAAACGTACATATTGTGTATCTCATCGGATCGACATAAAACATCCCCTCCAAAAAACATAAACCTATTTAGAAGCATATCA
The DNA here is from genome assembly GCA_037788925.1 of Mytilus galloprovincialis. Lineage (NCBI taxonomy): Eukaryota > Metazoa > Mollusca > Bivalvia > Mytilida > Mytilidae > Mytilus > Mytilus galloprovincialis. Next base: position 68,032,866 of record CM075330.1, on the reverse strand, counting down.
ATAATAGCTAATTTTATAGCTAAATGTGTCAATCTTATACACAATAAATATGCATAGCATGAGTACATATAATCATGACTCTTTGGGGGAAATCGTAATTTAGAGAGAAAAAAAACTTGTGCCATTTCACTATACAGAAATTTCCGAGTTCAGCGTACGTTAAGGATCGCTGTTCACCCATTTTCACATTTAGTAAGGTTGATGGTGGCGAAACCTTATAATAACAACCACCTTCACCAGAAACTAACGATAGCGAAATAAAGTTTATTTATATATATAGGTTTGTTTGTATTGTAAGATCGTGGTTTGTCTGACTGGACACTTTACATAATGATTACTCGGTTTAAATATCTACCAAAACGTATCGTTTATGGATACAAAGTAAACTTTGTCATTGTACATTTCAAATTTCATAATATTCACAATATATTCGTTAATTATGGAAAAAAGGTAATGTATATATTAATCTTAACTTATCGACTATTTATTAATTTCCTATTCAAAAACAAAAAAAAAAAAAGGCTAAAAACACAAATAATATTGTCAGGGTCAATAAAGGGGCATAATCAAGAATATAAATTGTTTTTACATATCATTGTTTTAGTTTTTTTTTTCGTTTTCGTTTTTAAATGTATGTCCTTTTATTTTAAGATTAACTGATTATTTATTAAGTACATTGTATCTTTTCATTGCAGAATAATGTAAAATATAATTTGTGATTAATAACTAGATATAGTTATTTTGTTTTTGTTGGAGGAAACGGAACTAAGTACGTAGCTGACAAAATCTTCATCATAGTTGAAACAACTGAGGTTACTTAAGAATTTTTACAAATTGCTGAAAAAGATATTAAAATATATATATATGATTTAAACTGAATTTTTACTGTTGCAAACAATTCAAATTTGGGTTTCTCTCTTTAAAAAGTGATTTCTGAACTTTAAATAGACTCGAATAATGTTAGGAAGTAATACCATTAACAACATGATATGTTACATTTGAACGAATAAGAATAATAAGAAAACGTATTGATATAATCAATATATAAACGCTACCATAATATAACAACAAAGGATATAGGGTATTCATCCAGGTCATAAAATCGGTACATGGTGGTTTTCAAAGCCTACACATTTAGTATTTAATTTGCTAATATTACATATCCGTGAACAAAAGTTGCATAAAAACAGTAATGCGTCGGCAAGCCCGTGCGAATACGCTCTTGAGTGAAAAATGCATTTCTAAATAATTCTTCAGGTGTAACCAGCGGCATTTCTCCTTAAATGTACATTTGTTACACACACAAATTGTTACTCTACTAGAAAAGAGGGACGAAAGATACCAAAGGGACAGTCAAACTCATAAATCTAAAACAAACTGACAACGCCATGGCTAAAAATGAAAAAAGACAAACAGAAAAAACAATAGTACACATGACACAACATAGAAAACTAAAGAATAAACAACACGAACCCCACCAAAAACTAGGGGTGATCTCAGGTGCTCCGGAAGGGTAAGCAGATCCTGCTCCACATGTGGCACCCGTCGTGTTGCTTATGTGATTACAAATCCGGTAAATAGTCTAATTCGGTAGGTCACATTCATGAAAGGGAAGGGGATTGTAGTTACGACGTAAGGAACATATCCGATATCATTGGTGAGACGGTTATTCCATAACGGTCAACCAACTCGTGATGGCGTCCGTAAAATTTACGAAGGGATGATTTCAACTTCACCATTTGGAACTCTTGGTTTAATAGCTTCCTTGTGAGCAGTAACCCTCTATCAAGAAAATCATGATAGGAAATGCAAGCACGGGAATATCGTATCAATTGGGAGATATATACCCCGTATGCAGGTGCTGCTGGAATGTTGCTACTTAGAAATGGAAAGTTCACAATTGGAAAGCTGAAATTATCTCTTTTGTCGTAAAGTTTTGTTTTCAACCGACCCTCATTGTCAATTTCTAGATGTAAGTCAAGATATGAAGCCGACTTAACTGTATCTGTAGTATCCTTTATCTCCAATTCGATGGGATAGATGCGTTCCACATAGTCACCAAATTTTGAATTGTTTAGTGAAAGTACGTCATCTATATAGCGGAAAGTAGAGTTAAAGGATATTGCTAACTTCTTATCTTTCTTCCTAAGAAGTTCCTGCATGAAGTCAGCCTCATAATAATAAAGAAACAAGTCGGCAAGTAGAAGGGCACAGTTTGTTCCCATTGGGATGCCGACAGTCTGTTGAAAAACACGTCCTCCGAACGTTACAAATATGTTGTCAATCAAGAAATCAAGCATCTTGATAATATCGGTTTCAGAGAATTTTTTGTTTGAATCAGAGTGATTTTTACAAAGTATGATTTTTCCCTCCCTAAGACAAGATACTTGTATCTACGTTGGCCATTCTTTTTTATGAAGCAAAGTAATACCAACTCTTTCAATTTGTCTTTTAGTTTGGAATGTGGATTGATTATATATCAACATATATAATCTAATGCTGCCGACATTTACTTAAAAAAGAATACCGAGTGTCGATACTAGATCATGCATACCTCTGTTTATTTTTGAATTAATGATTGACATTGAAAAATAAACGATAACGCTGACTATTGACGGTTCTGACCGTGTTGTCTATTATTTAGTTTGCAGTTCATAAAGTAATGTTTTTTTATCGGAAAAGTGATGACCAGAAAGTTCCAACCACAATCAAATAAGGAACACAAGGGAAGTTTACCATTCAACAGAATTGAATTTTATTGCATTTTGAAAAGACACAAACTACTTACTTCATCGATAGTTTTATAGTTTAATCTTTTTTGAGATTAAAGACTATCTGTAAAAGACCAAAGATCCTCAATTAAAGCAGCAATATGACACTGTACGGCATTTGACAATGATTAAAACCCTTAATATGTAAGCTACATGCATGACAACACATTTAGGACATTACTTTAGAATGGGACGGTTGGTGTGCGCTCTTACTCACCTTACATCAAATAATGGTTTAAGAGAAAAATAGCAAATTTTAATTGGATAAACGTACATATTGTGTATTTCATCGGATCGACATGAAACATCCCCTCAAAAAAACATAAACCTATTTAGAACCATATCAATAATAGCTAATTCTATAGCTAAATGTGTCAATCTTATACGCAATAAATATGCATAGCATGAGTACATATAATCATGAGTCTTCGGGGGAAATCGTAATTTAGAGAAAAAAAAACTTATGCCATTTCACTATACAGAAATTTCCGATTTCAGCGTACGTTAAGGAACGCTGTTCACCCATTTTCACATTAAGTAAGGTTGATGGTGGCGAAGCCTTATAATTACAACGGTTTACCACCTTCACCAGAAACTAACGATAGTGAAATAAAGTTTATTTTTATATATAGGTTTGTTTGTATTGTAAGATCGTAGTTTGTCTGACTGGACACTTTACATAATGATTACTTGGTTTAAATATCTACCAAAACGTATCGTTTATTGATACAAAGTAAACTTTGTCATTGTACATTTCCTATTTCATAATATTCACAATATATTCGTTAATTATGGAAAAAGGTAATGTATATATTAATCTTAACTTATCGACTATTTATTAATTTCCTATTCAAAAAAAAAAAAAAAAAAAGGCTAAAAACACAAATAATATTGTCAGGGTCAATAAAGGGGCATAATCAAGAATATAAATTGTTTTTACATATCATTGTTTTAGTTTTTTTTTCGTTTTCGTTTTTAAATGTATGTCCTTTTATTTTAAGATTAACTGATTACTTAGTTAGTACATTGTATCTTCTCATTGCAGAATAATGTAAAAGATAATTTATGATTAATAATTAGATATAGTTATTTTGTTTTTGTTGGAGGAAACGGAACTAAGTACGCAGCTGACAAAATTTTCATCATATTTGAAATAACTGAGGTTACTTAAGAATTTTTCCTAATTGTTGAAAAAGATATTGAAATATATATATATATGATTTAAACTGAATTTTTACTGTTGCAAACAAGTTAAATTTTGTTTTCTCTCTTTAAAAGGTGATTTCCGAACTTTAAATAGACTCGAATAGTGTTAGCAAATTATACCATTAACAATGTGATATGTTACATTTGAACGAATAAGAATAATAAGGAAACGTATTGATATAATCAATATATAAACGCCATAATATAACAACAAAGGATATAGGGTACTCATCAAGGTCATCGAGTCGGTACATGGTGATTTTCAAAGCCTACACATTTAGTATTTACTTTGCTAATATTACATGTCCGTGAACAAAAGTTGCATAAAATAGTAATGCGTCGGCCAGCCCTTACGAATACGCTCTTCAGTGAAAAATACATTTCCTAAATAACAACCACCTACATTTCTCCTTAAATTTACATTTATAAATTGTTACTCTACTAAATGCGTGAAAACAACTTTATGTTATGTCATTCATAAATGCCGAAAAATATCTCTACATTTAAATAAAAAGTATAATAACAAGTATTTTTCTTCCTTTTTATCTTGACAGTTTTGTCATAATGCACTGTCAAATCAGTCTCTGTATCTTTTTGCAAGTTTTATACACACACGACACAATCAAAGCATGTATATTTTCATACCTTATTGTTGTGTTGTCGTGTTACTGTATCATGATCATATAATAGCAAATACTGTGGGCAGTGAATACATTGCATTTTGTTCTTCTCACACCTCCCCCATTATTTTTTTCAGGTTTATCCATCAATAGGAGTAGGAGTGATTTGATTAGTTACAAAAGGGAAAAAAATAGTTTACGTGATGCTGTCAAACTGAATTCATACAAAACCCAATGATATTTTAATGCCTAAATATTAAGTCAGAGCTAATGAATTTTCAATAAATGTATTAGTTTGATCCCAAGAGTGGAACACTCCATTGTAAAGATTATTTGAAAATACGTCGTTGGAATCTTTAGTTTTGCTTTTATTGTTTGTTCAAATAACAATGCCCTCAATAATAAATATGTTCTTTGATCTATACAGGTACATACTGTTATTGGGAGGGATTTTTTTCTCTGAAAAAATTATATTATTTCACAGTACGCACATTTCCGATGTAAGTATATGTGAAGGATAACAGTTTACTTATAGCACATGCTAGGTAAGGTTGATGGTGACGAGGCCTTACATCGACTTGCACCGGAAACTACCGAGAGTGAAACAGAGTTTGATAATATACAATGATATCATCTAGGCTTGTTATGCTGATTAGCTGTTTTATATATTATCACAAATTTATCGTTTATTTGTACAAAGTAAAATATGTCGTTGTGAATTTTCAATTCCTTTGCATTTACATTGTAATTGTTGTTTCTAGTAAATCAAGGCATTGTTTAATATCCCAAGCTTGTGGATTATTTATGTTTTTTCGTCTTAAAACAGAAAGGAGGCTTAAAACACATCAACATTTTCATAGTAGATTAAGGGTCATAACCCTAAATGATTTTTTTTCCCATATGATATTGAATGGTGTATTTTTTCTCCATTTTACATGTTGATGTTTCCATTTTCTTTTGCATTCACGAAATTCTTAGTACATTTTATCACTTCATTGTACGAGAAATTTCATAGCCATATTTTTATTGTAACAGTTTATGATTAAGTAGAATATACTGTTTTTACACAAACTTTTCGAGACGAATCGCGCAAGATTGATTCTCTTGTCATTAAACAGGTTGATTCAATCAATATACAAAAAAATATTTTGGTTGTCTTGCTTTTGGTTTCTCTGAAACGATATTTTATTTCTAACAAGAATGTCCAGAATAACTATTCAAACCTTTAAGTCATTCTTTAATATAACAAATATCATACTAAGCTTATATTTATATTAAGAGGAATGGGAAATTAACATGCAGCTGATAAAAAGTTATCATAGTTGAAATAACTGAAGAAACTTCAAAACATTTACTAATCGTTCCAGGAAAAAAAATCTCAATTTATGATTAGGATTTAGTTTTTAAATTGCAATAGTTGCAGATTGTTTATCCCTCTTTAAACAGTGTTTTTCGATAAATAATTTTGCTCAATATTCCCTCATTGCACTACCATGCATAACATGATATATGATACAGTTTAGCAACAATTACATATATTACTTTCAATGAAGAGGCTGCTGTGGGGAATTTCAAAGCAACCACATTGTATATTTCCTTTGAGAAAATAAAACAGTCGTCTTTGTAGATAGGCCTGGAAGACGTCAAATAACAATCCGTCCTGCACGCTTGCACTTGTTCGAGATATATATGCTTCCAGACATTCGTATCGTGTTGAAATCACAATCAATACGCAAGGAAAATTAATTGATGCAATTTCTAGTGCTTTTTATCAAAAAGATGTTCATGCATGCCATATTTGATTTTCATAAATTGGTTTGGAATGAAGTATGCAAATAGTTGTCGTTAATAAATTACTTCATATTTGTCACGTCGGGGCCTTTAATAACTGACTTTACGATGTGGGTTTGGTTTTATTTTTCATGGTGGAAGGTCGTACGGCTGTCTATATTTGTAAACATCCCCCCCCCCTGTGTAAACATTTGCAATCATACCACATCTCTTTGTTTGTATTTCCATATACGAAGCAATAATGGCATGCATTTCTGTATAGATCTATTTTAATTTGCCATGTTGGGAAATAGGGGTATCTAATGTCGACAGTGTACTTCTTGCAAATGTTGTTTCATACAACTTCCAAATATATTTCTTAAAAGTTTGTATGCACATCCATTGAAAATAACAGACGATGAAATTAAACTGTAAATAATTAAGTTCATTACTTTAATAACATTAACGGTACCAATTTTTCTGCACCAGATGCGCATTTCGACAATACATGTCTCTTCAGTGATGCTCGTGGCCAAAATATGTAAAATCAAAAGCTTATATAAAAGATGAGAGAGCTATAATCCAAACGTTCCAAAAAGTATAGCCAAATCCGTGGAAGGAATCAAAGTTTTGCATGAGGGAGAAACATTCCTTAATTTATAATAATTTTTAATATTTTGTAACAGCAAATATAATAGCACAAAAAATCCGTATTTTCATGCCAGTACCGGAGTACTGGCTACGGGGCTGGTGATACCCTCGGTGACTAACAGTCCACCAGAAGAGGCATCGACCCAGTGGTAGTAATAACATTAACGGTACTAATTTTTCTAAACCAGATGCGCATTTCGACAATACATGTCTCTTCAGTGATGCTCGTGGCCAAAATATGTAAAATCCAAAGCTTATATAAAAGATGAGAGAGCTATAATCCAAAAGTTCCAAAAAGTATAGCCAAATCCGTGAAAGGAATCAGAGAAGTTTTAAAAGATAAAAAAAAATAGTATGTCTGTTGCTGACTTATTGAATCCAAGACCGCTGCATATTGACTTGTCTATACATTCCGTTAGTGCTGATGAGTATTTTGATATAAATTGTCCCAATAGTCTTCCGTCAGTGTAAAGATATTAATGAGAAATAACTAGTGAAATCTTTCAATTTGCTTTTATTCTTCACAAAAAATCTCTAAAAAATAGCTTTGCATTCGGACCTATACATTATTACAAAATTGATATTGAGGGGATTTTGTGTATAAAAAAATATTTGTATTTCACTGTACGGATATATCCGATGTAAGTGTATGTGAAGGGTTACAGTTCACCCATAGTCCATGCTAGGTAAGGTTGATGGTGACGAGGCCTTACGCCCACTTCCACCGGAAACTACCGATAGTGAAATAGAGATTGATACGTAATCAGATCACATTGTTTGCAATATAGATACGATGGTTTAAATATGTACAAAAAACGTATCGTTTATAGGTATACAGTAGGATTTGTCCTTATGCATTTCAAATTACGTTGTATTTACCTTGTATTTGGGTGTTTTTGTCAAAATAAACCACTGTTTATTACTTAAACTTGTCAATTATTTGACCTTTGTTCAATCTTAAAACACAAAGAAGATATAAAACACAGATCGCTTTTTCAGTTTAAATGAAGGAGCATAATCCAAAATTCAATAAAAAATCTGGGATAAAAAATGGCCGAAACACTTATCAACCATTCCTAAAGTAATCCTCAAGTCTCCTTTTAATCACCTACCAGATAAAATTGAAATGCTGAAGATAGAGTACGTCTAACTTATATATGGACCAGCTGTTGTCCGATGTTTCTCTCCCAATGTTCTTTGTATATGTTTTGTTATATTTTTTCATAGCAGTCAGGTGTTAATACGAAGAAGTTTACAAACTAACATCTAATATTAGCACTATAAACAGTACATTATTTATTTTATTATCCCACTTCAAACAATAAAGTTTAACTTATACAAAACGTATGCACTAGAGGCCAAGATAAAGTTTCTTTACTTAGCTATTTATATATATACTTTGACGTGACAATAACACATAATACCATTGAATCTAGAGGAATTGATGGTACCATCTGCAAACTTGTTTTCTAAGTTATTTATTTACTATCAATTTATCAATCAGTGGCCGATTTCTATATTTATTGGTGGTGGTGGCACCATGGAACAGTCTAGGCTGGAGCTATATATAGAATTATATTCAAAACAAAGTGGCTGTGGCCATTGATTGACCTTAAATTAGTGTGGCTGTGGCCATTGATTGACCTTAAATTATCCCAGATTAGGTGAACGTTTTTCTGTAACTACCACTGCTCACTACTTACGTATTATATAATTTAAACTGAGCGGGCACCAAAGGTTCTTAACGCCTTTAATAATAAAAGTAATTCGAAACATTAATCAGGAATAACGCGATGTTTTGATTTATATTATTGATATAAAAAATCAAAACATCGTGTTATTCCTGATTAGTTTTTCAAATTACTTTATTTAGGTGTTGAGAACCTTTGATGACCCACAGTTTTAGTGTCTTTAACAAGTAAATAGTGAGCAGTGATCGTTACCGACAAATGTTCACCTAATCTACCCCAGTCAATGGGATAATTTATGTCGTCAATTAATGGACACAGCCACACTGTTTTGAATATGAGTCTATGGTAAATGCAAAGTCCTTTTTTAAGTGCCACTCCTAACGTTGGACTTCTTAGTTGGTATCCTATCCTTTTAAAAATCCATAATTAGCACTAACTATATGTTCTCTCTTCTTCCATCCTACAGATGGGTGCGGTCCTAACCTTGACAAAAGTTAACTTAGAGTTAACTTGTTGACTGCTTTTTAAGTTAACTTGAGAATTTTTAAGCAGACCAGCAAGTTAACTTCGTCTACGGTGGACCAGACCTACGGTCCGCTTTTTTATGACTGCTGCAGACCTATCGACGGGTCTGTTCCAGACCAGACCTGTGGACAAGTCTGCTTTTGACCATTCCTGAGGACAGGTCTGCCCCAGACCAGACCTGTGGATAGGTCTGCTCCTGACCAGACCTGTGGACAGGTCTGCTTCTGACCAGACCTGTGGACAGGTCTGCTTCTGACCAGACCTGTGGACAAGTCTGCTATTGACCAGACCTGGGGACATGTCTGCTTATAAAATGTTATCGTTTTTGCGACTTTTCATATCAGACTTGAGCTTTATTAAAATATGTATAAACAACATTGGCATTGTTCTTCCCAAGAAGGCCTCTGATAGCAAATTTCTTTACTCGCTATACTCTACTAGACATTATTAATAACAACATAATTCTTTCTTTTTTTATTTTTATATATTCTTATAAACAATAGTCAATTACATAGAGCTATCATATTTTTTTAATTAGAAGGCGGATAGAAATTGGGGTTATCCAACGCATCGGAACAACATTCGTATATCATGGGATATCAACATCTTTGTCGACGTTACTTCGTTCCCCGTTTTTTACCTGTCCCTTCATAATTTTTACTTTACGCATTTTATACATGCATGGATATTTCATTGTTATTCTACTTATTTGGATTGGATTTACTATTCTTTTTCCGCAGAATATTCTAACGAAAATGTCCGGATATGTACGATGTGGTAAAACTACCAACAATCTCGTCAAATTCGTCAGATTTGTCGAGAGATTTGTGCACATGAATGAAATAGTTGTCACTTGACGTTTAACTACAAACAAAATCAATCAACCGACATAATAGATCAACAGTATACTATTACCAGAAGAGAACCTCAAATACATTTTTTTATTAAAAATCACCAATGAATTAAGACATGTCAGTGTTGGTACATGTACTTGGATGATGCGGCCTAATAGTTTCGTTTTACACACCCTAGTGAATGTTCAATATTATAAATACAGAGATGAAAGGCTGACATTCTCAATGTATGCGGAAAAAAAATTGCAGTAATTGTTTTCCTTATTGCTTACATTTGCCGTCCTACTAACATGTTCACAGGAGTTCCAGGAGAAGGCATAATTAGGCGCCATCCCAACAGCGGTTATTTATTTTATATATTGAATCCAGATATCAAAAATATGGCTGTTTACTATGCGGATATATATAGATTTTTAAATTAAAGTGCACATATGCAGGTCAGTTTTTGGTCGATGCAGTCAAATAATTTTGTTGTATATAAGTCAGCATGAGGTATCAAATCTACTGAAATTTTGTTACGTATCAATATTTTGAATAAAAGGAGGACATGCTGACATCCAAAATTAATGCGAACAAAAATTTGTTGTTATTATATTGCAATATTTCTATCTATTGTATTATATATTGAATCCTGGCATAAAAAAATGGCTTATTTACTATGCGGGTATACATGGTATACAGATTTACAAATTAAAGTGCACATATGGTCAGTTTTGGTCAATGCGGTCAAATCATTTTGTTGTACAAGTCAACATGAGGTATCAGAACTACTGAAATTTTGTTACATATCAATATTTTGAATAAAAGGAGGACATATGCTGGCACCCTAAATTTATGCAAACAAAAATTTGAAAAAAAATTGCTGATTTAGTATGCTGGTATATAGATTTATGAATAAAAGTGCTCACATGGTCAGTTTTGGTCAACACGGTCAAATAATTTTGTTGCACAAGTCAGCAAGAGGTATCAAAACTACAGAAATTTTGTGACGTATCAATATTTTGAATAAAAGGAGGACATATGCTGGCACCCTAAATTTATGCAAACAAAAAATTGTTGTTATTGTATAGCAATATTGTTGTCCATTGTAATATACATTGAATCCTGACATAACAAATATGGCTGATTTACTATGCTTGTATATAGATTTACAAATTAAAGTGCACATACGGTCAGTTTTAGTTGATGCAGTCAAATAATTTTGTTGTACAAGTCAACATGAGGTATCAAAACTACTGAAATTTTGTTACGTATCAAAATTTTGAATAAAAGGAGGACATGCTGGCACCCTAAATTTATGCGAACAAAAATTTGAAAAAATATGGCTGATTTACTATGCGGGTATATAGATTTATAAAAAAAAGTGCACACATGGTCAGTTTTGTTCAACACGGTCAAATTATTTTGTTGCACAAGTCAGCAAGAGGTATCAAAACTACTGAAATTTTGTTACGTATCAATATTTTGAATAAAAGGAGGACATATGCTGGCACCCTAAATTTATGCAAACAAAAAATTGTTGTTATTGTATAGCAATGTTGCTGTCCATTGTAATATACATTGAATCCTGACATAACAAATATGGCTGATTTACTATGCTGGTATATAGATTTACAAATTAAAGTGCACATATGGTCAGTTTTAGTTGATGCAGTCAAATAATTTTGCTGTACAAGTCAATATGAGGTATCAAAACTACTGAAATTTTGTTACATATCAATATTTTGAATTAAAGGAGGACATGCTGGCACCCTAAATTTATGCAAACACAAATTTGTTGTTATTGTATTGCAATATTGCTGTCCATTGTATTATACATTGAATCCTGACATAACAAATATGGCTGATTTACTATGCGGGTATATAGATTTACAAATTAAAGTGCACATATGGTCAGTTTAAGTTGATGCGGTCAAATAATTTTGCCGGACAAGTCAGCATGAGGTATCAAAACTACTGTAATTTTGTTACGTATCAAAATTTTGAATAAAAGGAGGACATATGCTGGCACCCTAAATTTATGCAAACAAAAATTTGAAAAAATTTGCTGATTTAGTATGCTGGTATATAGATTTATGAATAAAAGTGCTCACATGGTCAGTTTTGGTCAACACGGTCAAATAATTTTGTTGCACTAGTCAGCAAGAGGTATCAAAACTACTGAAATTTTATTACGTTTCAATATTTTGAATAAAAGGAGGACATATGCTGGCACCCTAAATTTATGCAAACAAAAAATTGTTGTTATTGTATAGCAATATTGTTGTTCATTGTAATATACATTGAATCCTGACATAACAAATATGGCTGATTTACTATGCTGGTATATAGATTTACAAATTAAAGTGCACATATGGTCAGTTTTAGTTGATGCAGTCAAATAATTTTGCTGTACAAGTCAATATGAGGTATCAAAACTACTGAAATTTTGTTACATATCAATATTTTGAATTAAAGGAGGACATGCTGGCACCCTAAATTTATGCAAACACAAATTTGTTGTTATTGTATTGCAATATTGCTGTCCATTGTATTATACATTGAATCCTGACATAACAAATATGACTGATTTACTATGCGGGTATATAGATTTACAAATTAAAGTGCACATATGGTCAGTTTAAGTTGATGCGGTCAAATAATTTTGCCGGACAAGTCAGCATGAGGTATCAAAACTACTGTAATTTTGTTACGTATGAAAATTTTGAATTAAAGGAGGACATATGCTGGCACCCTAAATTTATGCAAACAAAAATTTGAAAAAAAATTGCTGATTTAAGTATGCTGGTATATAGATTTATGAATAAAAGTGCTCACATGGTCAGTTTTGGTCAACACGGTCAAATAATTTTGTTGCACTAGTCAGCAAGAGGTATCAAAACTACTGAAATTTTATTACGTATCAATATTTTGAATAAAAGGAGGACATATGCTGGCACCCTAAATTTATGCGAACAAAAATTTGAAAAAATATGGCTGATTTACTATGCGGGTATATAGATTTATAAAAAAAAGTGCACACATGGTCAGTTTTGTTCAACAAGGTCAAATAATTTTGTTGCACAAGTCAGCAAGAGGTATCAAAACTACTGAAATTTTATTACATATCAATATTTTGAATAAAAGGAGGACATATGCTGGCAGCCTAAATTTATGCAAACAAAAAATTGTTGTTATTGTATAGCAATATTGCTGTCCATTGTAATATACATTGAATCCTGACATAACAAATATGGCTGATTTACTATGCTAGTATATAGATTTACAAATTAAAGTGCACATATGGTCAGTTTTAGTTGCTGCAGTCAAATAATTTTGTTGTTCAAGTTAGTATGAGGTATCAAAACTACTGAAATTTTGTTACGTATCAAAATTTTGAATAAAAGGAGGACATGCTGGCACCCTAAATTTATGCGAACAAAAATTTGTTGTTATTGTATAGCAATGTTGCTGTCCATTGTAATATACATTGAATCCTGACATAACAAATATGGCTGATTTACTATGCTGGTATATAGATTTACAAATTAAAGTGCACATATGGTCAGTTTTAGTTGATGCAGTCAAATAATTTTGCTGTACAAGTCAATATGAGGTATCAAAACTACTGAAATTTTGTTACATATCAATATTTTGAATTAAAGGAGGACATGCTGGCACCCTAAATTTATGCAAACACAAATTTGTTGTTATTGTATTGCAATATTGCTGTCCATTATATTATACAGTGAATCCTGACATAACAAATATGGCTGATTTACTATGCGGGTATATAGATTTACAAATTAAAGTGCACATATGGTCAGTTTAAGTTGATGCGGTCAAATAATTTTGCCGGACAAGTCAGCATGAGGTATCAAAACTACTGTAATTTTGTTACGTATCAAAATTTTGAATAAAAGGAGGACATATGCTGGCACCCTAAATTTATGCAAACAAAAATTTGAAAAAATTTGCTGATTTAGTATGCTGGTATATAGATTTATGAATAAAAGTGCTCACATGGTCAGTTTTGGTCAACACGGTCAAATAATTTTGTTGCACTAGTCAGCAAGAGGTATCAAAACTACTGAAATTTTATTACGTTTCAATATTTTGAATAAAAGGAGGACATATGCTGGCACCCTAAATTTATGCAAACAAAAAATTGTTGTTATTGTATAGCAATATTGTTGTTCATTGTAATATACATTGAATCCTGACATAACAAATATGGCTGATTTACTATGCTGGTATATAGATTTACAAATTAAAGTGCACATATGGTCAGTTTTAGTTGATGCAGTCAAATAATTTTGCTGTACAAGTCAATATGAGGTATCAAAACTACTGAAATTTTGTTACATATCAATATTTTGAATTAAAGGAGGACATGCTGGCACCCTAAATTTATGCAAACACAAATTTGTTGTTATTGTATTGCAATATTGCTGTCCATTGTATTATACATTGAATCCTGACATAACAAATATGACTGATTTACTATGCGGGTATATAGATTTACAAATTAAAGTGCACATATGGTCAGTTTAAGTTGATGCGGTCAAATAATTTTGCCGGACAAGTCAGCATGAGGTATCAAAACTACTGTAATTTTGTTACGTATGAAAATTTTGAATTAAAGGAGGACATATGCTGGCACCCTAAATTTATGCAAACAAAAATTTGAAAAAAAATTGCTGATTTAAGTATGCTGGTATATAGATTTATGAATAAAAGTGCTCACATGGTCAGTTTTGGTCAACACGGTCAAATAATTTTGTTGCACTAGTCAGCAAGAGGTATCAAAACTACTGAAATTTTATTACGTATCAATATTTTGAATAAAAGGAGGACATATGCTGGCACCCTAAATTTATGCGAACAAAAATTTGAAAAAATATGGCTGATTTACTATGCGGGTATATAGATTTATAAAAAAAAGTGCACACATGGTCAGTTTTGTTCAACAAGGTCAAATAATTTTGTTGCACAAGTCAGCAAGAGGTATCAAAACTACTGAAATTTTATTACATATCAATATTTTGAATAAAAGGAGGACATATGCTGGCAGCCTAAATTTATGCAAACAAAAAATTGTTGTTATTGTATAGCAATATTGCTGTCCATTGTAATATACATTGAATCCTGACATAACAAATATGGCTGATTTACTATGCTAGTATATAGATTTACAAATTAAAGTGCACATATGGTCAGTTTTAGTTGCTGCAGTCAAATAATTTTGTTGTTCAAGTTAGTATGAGGTATCAAAACTACTGAAATTTTGTTACGTATCAAAATTTTGAATAAAAGGAGGACATGCTGGCACCCTAAATTTATGCGAACAAAAATTTGAAAAAATATGGCTGATTTACTATGCGGGTATATAGATTTATAAAAAAAAGTGCACACATGGTCAGTTTTGTTCAACACGGTCAAATAATTTTGTTGCACAAGTCAGCAAGAGGTATCAAAACTACTGAAATTTTGTTACGTATCAATATTTTGAATAAAAGGAGGACATATGCTGGCACCCTAAATTTATGCAAACAAAAAATTGTTGTTATTGTATAGCAATGTTGCTGTCCATTGTAATATACATTGAATTCTGACATAACAAATATGGCTGATTTACTATGCTGGTATATAGATTTACAAATTAAAGTGCACATATGGTCAGTTTTAGTTGATGCAGTCAAATAATTTTGCTGTACAAGTCAATATGAGGTATCAAAACTACTGAAATTTTGTTACATATCAATATTTTGAATGAAAGGAGGACATGCTGGCACCCTAAATTTATGCAAACACAAATTTGTTGTTATTGTATTGCAATATTGCTGTCCATTGTATTATACATTGAATCCTGACATAACAAATATGGCTGATTTACTATGCGGGTATATAGATTTACAAATTAAAGTGCACATATGGTCAGTTTAAGTTGATGCGGTCAAATAATTTTGCCGGACAAGTCAGCATGAGGTATCAAAACTACTGTAATTTTGTTACGTATCAAAATTTTGAATAAAAGGAGGACATATGCTGGCACCCTAAATTTATGCAAACAAAAATTTGAAAAAATTTGCTGATTTAGTATGCTGGTATATAGATTTATGAATAAAAGTGCTCACATGGTCAGTTTTGGTCAACACGGTCAAATAATTTTGTTGCACTAGTCAGCAAGAGGTATCAAAACTACTGAAATTTTATTACGTTTCAATATTTTGAATAAAAGGAGGACATATGCTGGCACCCTAAATTTATGCAAACAAAAAATTGTTGTTATTGTATAGCAATATTGTTGTTCATTGTAATATACATTGAATCCTGACATAACAAATATGGCTGATTTACTATGCTGGTATATAGATTTACAAATTAAAGTGCACATATGGTCAGTTTTAGTTGATGCAGTCAAATAATTTTGCTGTACAAGTCAATATGAGGTATCAAAACTACTGAAATTTTGTTACATATCAATATTTTGAATTAAAGGAGGACATGCTGGCACCCTAAATTTATGCAAACACAAATTTGTTGTTATTGTATTGCAATATTGCTGTCCATTGTATTATACATTGAATCCTGACATAACAAATATGACTGATTTACTATGCGGGTATATAGATTTACAAATTAAAGTGCACATATGGTCAGTTTAAGTTGATGCGGTCAAATAATTTTGCCGGACAAGTCAGCATGAGGTATCAAAACTACTGTAATTTTGTTACGTATGAAAATTTTGAATTAAAGGAGGACATATGCTGGCACCCTAAATTTATGCAAACAAAAATTTGAAAAAAAATTGCTGATTTAAGTATGCTGGTATATAGATTTATGAATAAAAGTGCTCACATGGTCAGTTTTGGTCAACACGGTCAAATAATTTTGTTGCACTAGTCAGCAAGAGGTATCAAAACTACTGAAATTTTATTACGTATCAATATTTTGAATAAAAGGAGGACATATGCTGGCACCCTAAATTTATGCGAACAAAAATTTGAAAAAATATGGCTGATTTACTATGCGGGTATATAGATTTATAAAAAAAAGTGCACACATGGTCAGTTTTGTTCAACAAGGTCAAATAATTTTGTTGCACAAGTCAGCAAGAGGTATCAAAACTACTGAAATTTTATTACATATCAATATTTTGAATAAAAGGAGGACATATGCTGGCAGCCTAAATTTATGCAAACAAAAAATTGTTGTTATTGTATAGCAATATTGCTGTCCATTGTAATATACATTGAATCCTGACATAACAAATATGGCTGATTTACTATGCTAGTATATAGATTTACAAATTAAAGTGCACATATGGTCAGTTTTAGTTGCTGCAGTCAAATAATTTTGTTGTTCAAGTTAGTATGAGGTATCAAAACTACTGAAATTTTGTTACGTATCAAAATTTTGAATAAAAGGAGGACATGCTGGCACCCTAAATTTATGCGAACAAAAATTTGAAAAAATATGGCTGATTTACTATGCGGGTATATAGATTTATAAAAAAAAGTGCACACATGGTCAGTTTTGTTCAACACGGTCAAATAATTTTGTTGCACAAGTCAGCAAGAGGTATCAAAACTACTGAAATTTTGTTACGTATCAATATTTTGAATAAAAGGAGGACATATGCTGGCACCCTAAATTTATGCAAACAAAAAATTGTTGTTATTGTATAGCAATGTTGCTGTCCATTGTAATATACATTGAATTCTGACATAACAAATATGGCTGATTTACTATGCTGGTATATAGATTTACAAATTAAAGTGCACATATGGTCAGTTTTAGTTGATGCAGTCAAATAATTTTGCTGTACAAGTCAATATGAGGTATCAAAACTACTGAAATTTTGTTACATATCAATATTTTGAATGAAAGGAGGACATGCTGGCACCCTAAATTTATGCAAACACAAATTTGTTGTTATTGTATTGCAATATTGCTGTCCATTGTATTATACATTGAATCCTGACATAACAAATATGGCTGATTTACTATGCGGGTATATAGATTTACAAATTAAAGTGCACATATGGTCAGTTTAAGTTGATGCGGTCAAATAATTTTGCCGGACAAGTCAGCATGAGGTATCAAAACTACTGTAATTTTGTTACGTATCAAAATTTTGAATAAAAGGAGGACATATGCTGGCACCCTAAATTTATGCAAACAAAAATTTGAAAAAATTTGCTGATTTAGTATGCTGGTATATAGATTTATGAATAAAAGTGCTCACATGGTCAGTTTTGGTCAACACGGTCAAATAATTTTGTTGCACTAGTCAGCAAGAGGTATCAAAACTACTGAAATTTTATTACGTTTCAATATTTTGAATAAAAGGAGGACATATGCTGGCACCCTAAATTTATGCAAACAAAAAATTGTTGTTATTGTATAGCAATATTGTTGTTCATTGTAATATACATTGAATCCTGACATAACAAATATGGCTGATTTACTATGCTGGTATATAGATTTACAAATTAAAGTGCACATATGGTCAGTTTTAGTTGATGCAGTCAAATAATTTTGCTGTACAAGTCAATATGAGGTATCAAAACTACTGAAATTTTGTTACATATCAATATTTTGAATTAAAGGAGGACATGCTGGCACCCTAAATTTATGCAAACACAAATTTGTTGTTATTGTATTGCAATATTGCTGTCCATTGTATTATACATTGAATCCTGACATAACAAATATGACTGATTTACTATGCGGGTATATAGATTTACAAATTAAAGTGCACATATGGTCAGTTTAAGTTGATGCGGTCAAATAATTTTGCCGGACAAGTCAGCATGAGGTATCAAAACTACTGTAATTTTGTTACGTATGAAAATTTTGAATTAAAGGAGGACATATGCTGGCACCCTAAATTTATGCAAACAAAAATTTGAAAAAAAATTGCTGATTTAAGTATGCTGGTATATAGATTTATGAATAAAAGTGCTCACATGGTCAGTTTTGGTCAACACGGTCAAATAATTTTGTTGCACTAGTCAGCAAGAGGTATCAAAACTACTGAAATTTTATTACGTATCAATATTTTGAATAAAAGGAGGACATATGCTGGCACCCTAAATTTATGCGAACAAAAATTTGAAAAAATATGGCTGATTTACTATGCGGGTATATAGATTTATAAAAAAAAGTGCACACATGGTCAGTTTTGTTCAACAAGGTCAAATAATTTTGTTGCACAAGTCAGCAAGAGGTATCAAAACTACTGAAATTTTATTACATATCAATATTTTGAATAAAAGGAGGACATATGCTGGCAGCCTAAATTTATGCAAACAAAAAATTGTTGTTATTGTATAGCAATATTGCTGTCCATTGTAATATACATTGAATCCTGACATAACAAATATGGCTGATTTACTATGCTAGTATATAGATTTACAAATTAAAGTGCACATATGGTCAGTTTTAGTTGCTGCAGTCAAATAATTTTGTTGTCCAAGTTAGTATGAGGTATCAAAACTACTGAAATTTTGTTACGTATCAAAATTTTGAATAAAAGGAGGACATGCTGGCACCCTAAATTTATGCGAACAAAAATTTGAAAAAATATGGCTGATTTACTATGCGGGTATATAGATTTATAAAGAAAAGTGCACACATGGTCAGTTTTGGTCAACGCGGTCAAATAATTTTGTTGTACAAGTCAGCATGAAGTATCAAAACGTAACTACATTTTTTATGCATCAATATTTTGAATAAAAGGAGGACATGCTGGCACCCTAAATTTATGCGAACAAAACTTTGTAGTCATGTGTTAAAATGATGCTTTCCTCTAAAATACGTCCTTTCATAGATATACATATAAATAAAGTGCAAATATGGTTGAATTTGATAGGTATTGGAATATATATTCAGTGCCCGTTATCATTGTAACCAAGGTCGTTTTTTAATTTATAGATTGGCAGATCACAGATAAATTTGTGTTTCAAGCAACGTTTTATGCGAACTTTATTTTCAAATATTTGTATTAAATCCTGTTTATATAACGGAAGTATTAGTTTTACTTTATTTTTCGATGTTTATACTACGAAACAAAGATATTAAAAAATATTTTTTAAAAATCGATGTAGAGCGGTCCTGGTTACAAGTTAACTTAGTGTTGAGCAGACCAGTCAAAAGTTAACTTGGGAACAGGTCTGGTTTCGATCCGATTTGTCAAAGCAAAAGTTAACTTATGTTAACTTTGTGGCAGGACTGGTCTCGAAGTTAACTTATGTTAACTTTATGGCAGGACTGGTTTCGAAGTTAACTTATGTTAACTTTACGGCAGGACTGGTTCGAAGTTAACTTATATCAATAGCGGACCTGTTTCGAAGTTAACTTTTTGGCAGACATAAAAACAGTCCTAGGACCAAGTCCGCTTTTCAAGTTAACTAGATTTTGGTCCTAGGACTGGTCAGAGCAGTCCTAAATTTGGTCACAGGTTAACTTTGACCAGTCCAAATGACTGGTTATCAAGTTAACTTGCTGTACAGGTTAGGACTGCACCCATCTGTATTTGTACATGTTACATAACATTCAGTTTTTTCTCATGTTTGTGAAGAACATAATCATACCCTATATGTGGAATATTTTCTTTATCTCTTTAACATACGACAAAAACCACATCATTACAATTGTATATAACAATGCATAATTGCTTTCATCAACTTCATTTGAACTGTGATGATAGTTGTCTCCCTGGTAATCATACCACAATTCATGCTTTGTTTATTTTGTATGTGCTTGCTCGAGGTCAGGAAACTGTAGATTAGTGGTTTTGGTTGTGTGCTGTCTATCCCACTGGTGTAATGATTATTTGAGTAGTTTTTTTTAATCACGTCAAGGGGTAAAATGTCATGTGTAATCAGTAGTGCATTTAAAAAATATTAGTTTGGTTTGTAAAAGAGATAACCTGTTCAAGGTAATACTTCTGAAAAAAAAAATACCTTCGAGCAATAGTGTTTTATATTCCGGTTCGACCGGTTCATTTGGCTTATTGTCTTTCGATGAGTTGGATGAACCCGCTAGTTGGTTTGAACCAACTTTTAACTGTTCAAACTTTTACTTACGATGCTCGTCTACGCAACGCAGCATTTTGATACATTAAAAGAAAACAGACTTTTTAAGACTTTCCGCATCATGGGAACTGAAACTGTCCTTTTCTTTTTATTCTATTCCTTGCACTGATAAAATTTAGTCGGACTGATTTACGTCTGTATCTATTCCATGAGCAATCAAACTTGTCATTGTGGCATCAAGTACTTTTCTGGTGTTAACATTTGTTTTAGAAAGTTCATGCCAGAGATCTCAATTACTCTCATAGTATTCCAGAAATAATATAATAAACAAAATGAACAGTGTATTCCTCTCCTTTTTTGTGTACGCACATCCATGACGAATCGTTGACTCTAGACAAAAATCTAGTAAATGAGCATCTACGTCCTTGAATTCTGTTATACGCTCTTTTATGACACGTGTTTGTCTCCTCGACACATAACCATTTAATATTGCCACACTTTATCCGCCAACCTCGTGTTAGATTCCTGATCTTTAGTTAGGGCTTTTATCTCTAATTCAGAAACGAAAAAAGCAAAACTTAACTTCTCGTCACAGCTTTAGCGGTATCAGAAGTTTTCAAATTCCAATATATCATATTGCATGCAACAAACATGTCCAAAATAATCTATGTCCGAATATAATTCAGATGTTCTCAAAGTCTTAATTAACGTCATTATATTTACTCCCTTTAACGCCTCTGGTTCATTTTTCATATTTTCGCAAATCTGCAAAAGAGCGATTTCACTAATTTCATTATATAAATCGTTAAGATGGGGTATATCAACTTTTGTTGGCATGCCATCTATGTTTTACCTTTGGACAGTAGTATGCCGGAAATCTTTCCCCTATCAAGGCTTTATCTTAAAACGTGCAGATATTTCGATCAATGACAAATGCAAATACATAATGAATATGAATATGACACAAACATGTTACTCTACCATTTAGAACTTGTAAATCATTTAAATGACAAGGTGTGGGCACATTCTTCTCTAATGCGCATGCAAAAACTAACATCAAACTGAACTCTGAGGAAAACTTCAAAAAGTGAAGTTCTCGAGTTAATATAACTATGGTTAGATATAATGCTTATTCGAGACTGTAAAACACGGTTGTTCTTTGTTAAGAATTGATATTCAAAAAATTTCAAGCCGAATTGTTTGGTATTGGATTATACTGAACAATATCAGGACTATTTTTTTTTAAAACTCACACCAAACACTGTGTTGATTTTTTTGTAAGCAAGACACCCATTCAGTGCATGATTCTTTGGTCTTAAACAAATGTACCAATATGAAATAAATATATGCACTTTGACTTTGTAGAAGAATGGGAAAAATACAATTTCGTGCAACTACAAAAACTTACTCTTGTGAAGAGAGAAGTTTCTCGCATCACATTTATGATTGACCTTATCTTTAAAACTAGTACATGGATGTTATTATTGTTCTACGTTTTCAGATCCATTGTGTATATGGAAATAAGTAAACGGTCTTCTTAAAAGCATGTTATAATGATTCTGATGAGCGAACATCTATTATTCATATGTTTGTATATATATTTAAAAACGCAAAACAAATGAGTAACACAAACAGTGTAATTAACCGATATATTTATTATATAATCACACTGAAGTGGTATGTATATTATACATCAACTTCAAGTGGTGTAAGTATGATACTTAATGCAGAAAATCCAATTTAGTTTGATAAAAAAGGTAAAGGAATCATTTTGAACCAATTAAAGCATGCATTTATACCAAACTTATTCCTTAATGCACGTTTATTAAAGATGTATATACATGTATTCTACAATTCGAAAGCGTATAATTGACAATCAGAAAATTCAATCGATTAATTTTTATCGAAAACTTTGGCTGCTGATCAATTTCTTGTGTTTACTACCAACGTTAACCGATCGTGGCCTTGGCCTTGATAATCAATTAACGCCTAATCATGGATCAAATGAAAATAAGTGAGATGACATAATATTAACTATTGTCTATACATTCCCCAACTTTTGTCATACTAGTTGTTAAATGATTTTGAGTGTTATTTTTCATTCAGAATTAGTTAATATTGTCTACCTACTCCGTTTGTTTACACTCATCCTTTGCAGTTGTCGAACCCCTAATTGAAGGTATTATGGTGACGGTAACTGCATATGGAAAAACAATCCGCGATTTGAACTACGTATTAAGAGCTGAGCAGAGTGATACAGACAATGAGATGACCAATAGGATACTCTAGTCGTACATTGCACAGTTATAAAGAAACGTTGGAATTTTGTTGAAGCGTAGAAGTATTTTGTGACATTGAAATTCATATATCTATGCCATTGGCAAGCAGGAAATGCGATAAGGCTAACGTTTTTGCAGTTTAGATGCTGCCTTGCTACATGTTTGAAATAGTGCGATAATTTATGATATTTGTACTTTAGTTCTATCATTTATTGATATGATACAATTGTGATTATTGCTGAATGGTAATAACCATACATTGAAGATCCATTATAATTTAAGATTGACATAAAAGCAATCTAAATAATACATTTCAAAGAAATTCACCGTTTCATCTAATGGGAATACGGTAGAAAAAAGTCCTCAGTATACATTATCGATTTTACAAGATACATCTGTTAGTAAAATGCATTTAATGTCATATCATTTAGAGCTTCTTTGAAGACATTAAAAGCAAAAGAAAATGAAAGACATCTGAAATACTTTAAACAGGGATTATGTTTTCATACAACAAATTTAACTAAACTTATTCTGCATTTCAAATTGATTCATTAAATCGATTTGAAATAAGACAATGTGCAGCCGAACATCACGAGATCCGAAATACTGATGTTTTAATAACACAGAACGTGCCATGTAAAATGTTGCTTCAATTCTGTTTGATTATTCCATTCGTTCTTACTTTTCAGGAATACCGAAAGTCCCAAGTTATTTGTCCTTATGGAAACAATATATACAGAAATGAGTTAACTCCGAGTCTTTTACAGTGTGCTGTAAATTGTGCTGTGGATGTCAGTCTCTGTAGTAGATTTCTTTATAAGGACAAGCAGTGCCTGTTACACACGGACAAACCTGCGGTATCGTCGACATATATACAGACTTCGGAAACTTGGAGTTTGTTCTTCACCAAACATAAAGGTTTGCTTATATATATTCATGTATCGCTACAAATGTTTGTTTCAAATACCTTCTAACATGCGCCTGAAATAGAAATAAAACATAATTGAATACACTGAAATTTTCAGTTAGAAAAAAAAAGGATCGCTGTCAAGTAGAACGTCAACTCGGTTCTTATTTCTAAAATGTGGTACCCATTGAACACTTATAGCTTTAAGCAAGACGTTAATTCTTTCTGTTGGAATGGTTCATGTTTTGGTTTTCCGTGGCCTATTACTACCTACCCTGTATACGCTATGATTTTTTTATAATTATTGTCACCTATTTTTGTCCACATCCTTGTTTTTTTTAATCGTTTTGGTATACAAGTCTATCATGACAGTATAACCACGTCTTAATATTTTTAAATTTTGACAGATGATAGCGGATATTTAGTTTTGATGTTTTAGCTTCAAACCAGTCACCTTTTCCAGAATGAAACATTACGCAGCAGACCTATTCCCGGGATATATTGTACTTATATGAGGAATACGACATGTGAAGCAGGATCTGTCTACCCTTGAGATCACTCCTAGTTTACACTTTGGTTCGTGTCGCTATGTATTCATTTTTTTCTGAAAAAGTTGGTCACCGAGGGATAGGTGTGTCTGGATAAGAAACCTCGTCGGCAGTGTTTAACTAACTTCCAACCAATGCTACATGTAAACCATATATATATTTGTTAAGATTGCATAACAAATAAAAAAAGAACAGATAATGTTTATTAAACCATAATTAATAAATATGAAAAAAAAACTTGTTAGTTGAAACCCTACTAGCTAGTAACCTTACTTTGACTATATTCGTTCAAACTTTGAAAAGTGAGGTTTTTGTCAAATGTCAAATATTCTGCTGTGCATATTACCGTTAAATGCATGTGCTAATATGGATCAGCAGGGCTATGTTGACCGTTTCGTGTATTCTGATACAAAAAAACATCATACCCCTTGTATGCAGTTGTCAATTTAGACGGGTATAATATGGATGACATTTTGGGTCATACGTTGGATTTGGTAGAAGAGGTTCCAACTATATGGCACAATTAAAATACATTGATTGTTAAAATAGGGTGGTATTTTTATTTCGGGGTGTAGAAGCAGGGATTTTCAGAAACCCCGCTCGTCAAACCCTATGGTCGAAACCCGTTGCTACTCGTAACAATCGATCCATACAACTTACACTTGCTTCATAAATAGAAAATAAGAAGTATAACAATAGACTTGGCGTCTTGGGGTGTAAATATTGTGATTAGTGTTTCTATTGTTTTTCTGTGTTTTCTTTTTCAGCCACGGCGTTGTCACTTTATTTTCGACTTGTGAGTTTGAATTTTCCTTTCGTATTTTTCACCTCTCTTTTATTTGTATTGATAGGGTGTAGGATCATGAGTTTTCATGAATGCTGATTTATAGCTTTATTTTTTTTAGTTATGTTTAATTAAAATCTAAATCAATGTTAGTAACGAAAAAATATTATTTAGAGGTGTTTCTGCTGTGTAATTTCAGCAATATGTTGTTTCATTTCTTTTTTGGTTAAAAAAAGGCAACAGTAGTATACCGCTGTTCCAAATTCACAAATCGATTGAGAAAAAACAAATTCTGGTTACAAACTAAAACTGGGGGAAACACATCAAATACAAGAAGAGAACAACGACACAACGAACTTCAAGATAACAAATTCTGTTTTCCTGACTTGGTACAGGACATTTTTCAGATAAATAGTGGGTTGAACCTGGTTTTGGGGCTAGCCAAACCTCGCGCGTTAATGGCAATGTTAAATATAACACTACATGACAGGACTACAGTACAAATAAATGCAAGACATTAAGAACAGAGACATACACAAATAAACATTACAATAAGACATTGAATGGTTCAATGTGGTAATCAACATCGAAACAAATTCTGGAAAATATACTAGCTACAAAAAGAAGCCATATTTAAAAAAAATATATATTCATATTGTTATTTTAGTTTGTATTTGATAGAACAATAACATAAAACATACAAATTAAATGAAGATAACAGATCACAATTTATTTTTTTTTTGAATGCGCAGACTGTTTGAAGATGTTGTTGTCAAAACCAAAATTTAAAGAGTTTATAGCGTGCATGTTACATGTTGCGTTGATAACAGCACTCAATCCTCGACCCATTTATCCAGCTAAACGCTGAATAAATGCTTTTGGAATGTTATCCCACCTTCAACAAGGCTTGAAGCTGGTTGACCGACTGCGGTGGCTGATGACGTCTGCGAACACTTTGTCAAATTCATCCAATAAATGTTCAATGGGTGATAGATTTGTCGATAATGCTGGCCATAAAAGAATGGCAATGTTATTCTGCCACAAATGTTGTGTGCATACATTTGCCACGTGGAACCTATCATGGGGCTGTTGAAAAATATGCCAATTTCCATGCCTTGCTATAAATGGACGGACAATTGGAGAGAAAATGTCATCATGGTAATGAACTTCAGTTAGACTTCCTTAAAGTGAGTGCGTCAACAATGCATGGTTTTTGTCAAAGCAAATACTCCATGATCACACATGAGTCTGCATAACGTTCATTTTGGCATATGTTAACCCTCATTCTGCAATCATTTCTATGTTACCGATATCTTGACTCGTCGCTCAAAATAACGTGTTTCAACCTAACACGGATCCATTACAAACTTGCATTTGCCCAACGTAGGCGAACAATTCGACTGCGTTGTGTAAAAAAGGCACCTTCTACATACTTGTTTGGACCATTCACACTGCTCAATCACGCTTATTTGGTGTTGGCGAGGCATAATAAAACGGCTTTTAAATTTAACCTTCAACCGACTTTACTTGATAGTTAACCACACTCATAAAATTTAAAACCCGTTTTGGCAGACTTAAGTGGAGGTCCGCTTAAAATTCAAAAATACTTAAAAATGACGTGATTTTCCGGGAAAACAAATGAAAATTGCAGTAAAATACAGACTTATGATTGTTTTCGAACATAAAATACATGGCCATACATGATTTTGGTAATAAAAATCTTGAATGTAAAGATTGGTTAGCGTTGGTTTTGAAAGTTAGTATATATGTGATAGTAAAATATGTATAGCGCAATCAGATCGACTAAAGTATGGGCGTTCCAAGGTGAGAGATTATTTCACTATAATAAGTTAACATTAAAAAAATTATAAATTTACACTAAACGATTTTTTTTTAATTTGTAGTATAGTTTTACATTTACCGATTACCTTTTGGATCAACTTGAGTTATGTTGAAAAACCTAAATGACATCAATTTAAAGACATCATGACATGAGTTGCCTGCTGTAAAGATGGTTCTGAATCACTGTGTTTTTTGTCTTTTAATTTTTTGGTTTATAACTGTTAACTTATGTTTCTAACAATCGAGTGTTTATTGAGCAACACGACTGGTGTCATTATTGTACAAATGTATCAAGGACTCACTTCTTATATTAATCGTTTTCGTGTCATGTTTCTTTTCGTCTTTTTTTTATTTACAAATGGTATAAAACTTTTTCTTCTTTTTTATGTACTTTTTATATATAAACAAAACGAACTTAGCTTTGCTGAAAACAGACCACTACGATTATTTCGGAAAGGGGGTAAATTAATATGTTTTTTTTTAGAAAAAGTAGTAATTACATCTTTATCAATTTCAGAATGTGACCTTCCTGGATATGATTATGATATTTCTTCTAGAACTTGCTTAAAGTTTAATTCTACACAGCTAAACTGGTATGATGCCAGACAACACTGTATTGATGAAGGCGGAGATCTAATAACGGTTGAGACAGTAGAAAAATTGTATTTTCACAACACAAGTTTGAATAATTGTAAGTCGTAATTTTACCAAGTAATACACATCTATAAGTAATATACACATAAGAGTCGGAGAACATTTTGAACTTTGAAAGCAAAAAGAAAGAGTAGATAGTTTTGTTATCAAACGAAATCATTGTGAGAGCTAGTGAATGGGATGAATTAAAACTTTATTTTCTTTATCATTTTCATTTGTTTTACATGTCTTGCATTCCAAGTTGTTGTCTTTGTTTTTAAATATAATTAGAATTGACACTGTTTTAAGGTAATCACAAGCAGATAAAGCGATGGCTTTATTAATTTTGCTTTATCTATAGCTGACTTGAGTGACAAGTAGTTCGTTCAATATACATTTACGGCACATGATTATCAATTTAATCGTACAAAATAGGAAAGACTGTTCCAGTATGTACACTTTTCCTACTATTGAACTGGTAAATGCAGATATTATTGCGATGTTTTTATTATTGCAATAAATGAGAACTTTTTTCTGTGAATTAAACAGCATTTTCTCAATATCGCAAAGATTAAAATCGTATTTTAGTCTAAAATGATAAAGTAAATGCTCGCAGTAATTTCTGAATTAACAGTAGTGAATCTATTTTTCCTTCTACGTTGTTTATACGGACATAAAATAATGGCCAATCTAAGCATTTTAAACTATTATAATAGCTAAACTATTTGATGGATTTATCTAAATTCAGGTTCTACGTCACAGTTTTATTGGATCGGACTGATAAATGGTACATGGACGTCAGGAGAGTTATTTCAGGATATCTATGGTTTGGGACCTACCGATATCCGTATTATACCGACTTTTCCTAGAATCTGTGGCCGACTCAGGTTCTCTCCAGGGACTGCTAATCTGATGTATGATACAAACTGTAATTACGTAAAAGAATTTGTGTGTGAGCTTAACATTTTTATTTGACTTTCTATAAATCTTAAAACATATATTAGATAATCCTTTCATTTTTTGCATGAATAGAAGCGTTATGCGTTTTCAAATTATCTAATAATGTCTATCAAATTGAAAGTTATTCCATAACATATTGGGTTTTGTTTTTGTTGCCATGATGACAAAATGATAATTATCTAGCTAAAGCCGCGGTCACACCTTATCGGATAGCACGAACGGACGACTAACGGATGAAAATAAAAGTTGTCCGTTGACAAAATTGTTATCTGTTTGGAGTCTATTGATATACTGACCAAATAAAACGGACGAGTAACGAATGCATACCAGACACGCACCGGATATGCCACGTACGAAAAACGGAAACGTAACTGACAGAACAGATGTCGAACGTACACCCAACGGACGAGTACTGCATAAAACGGACATCTTACGGAAGCGTAAAAATTGAAGGGGCAATTATTATACATGTAAATTGCATAAATATTCGAAATGTTTCTGTGTAACTGGTTTTGGTTTGTTCTTCAAAATGCCGCCAAAGGACAGTTTCTGGCCCTTACTCTAAGATCGATTATGAATAATGAGAATTCATGAATCTTAAAAAATCTATTTGGCATTTCTGAAGCGAAATTTTGTATTGGCATTTATCCGTTCATCATCCGTTTTATCCGTTAAACGTCCGTTTCACATTCGTTCAATATCCGTTTTTTTTTCGTTAGACGTCCGTTAGAAGTCCGTTGGTGAATTTATTTGCAAGACCTCCAACAGATGTATAAAGCCTCGGTCACACCTTAACGGATAGCTCGAACGGATGCCTAACGAAAAACTTTTTCAATCCGTTCATATCCGTTAGACGTCTGTCCATATCCGTTGCATTTCCGTTTAGCGTACGTTTTATCCGTCGACGTCCGTTTTTTCCGGTTGAAAATTTTGAGCATGTTCAAAACTTTAAACGGACATCCAACGGATGAAATCCGTTGAACATCCGGTAGTCGTCCGTTTTGTACGGTACTCGTCTGTTTCGTTTCCGTTTTGTATTCGTTACGTGTCTGTTATACATCCGTTGGAGGTCTGGCATATCAATTTACTAACGGACTTCTAACGGACGTCTAACGAATAAAACAGATGTTGAATGAATGTGATATGGAATTATACCGGACGTATAATGGATAAAAACGGACGATGAACGGATCTGAAACGGATAAATGTAAAAAATATAACGTCAGAAATGCCAATTAGAATTTTTAGGGTTCATGAATTCTTATTATTCATAATCGATCTTAGAGTTAGGGCACGTCTTCAAAATCAAACAGCTCTTATTCAGGCCAGATACTGCCCTTCGGTGGCATTTTGAAGAACAAACCATAACAAGTTACATACTAACATTTTTAATATTAATGCGATTTACATGTATTATTATTGTCGCCTTTAATTTTTCGTATATCTTGGTCATCCGTATTATCCGGTACGCTTCCGTTAGGTGTCAGTCTTATTCGGTACTCGTCCGTTGGACGTACGTTCGATATCCGTTCTGTCCGGTACCTTTCCGTTTCTCGTACGTTGCATATCCGTTGTGTGTCTGTTATGCATCCGTTATGCGTCCGTTTTATTCGGTCAGTACATCAACAGACTCCCAACGGATAACAATTTTGTCAACGGACAACTTTCATTTTCATCCGTTAAGCGTCCGTTCGTGCTATCCGGTAAGGTGTGACCGAGGCTTAACGGATACAAAACTGAAACGAAACAGATGAGTACCGTACAAAACTGACCCCTACCGGACATTCAACGGACATTTTATCCGTTGGACGTCCGTTTAAAGTTTTGAACATGCTCAAAATTGTCCACTGGACAAAACAAACGTCGACGGATTAAACGTATGCTAAATAAACGGACATGCAACGGATATGAACGGACGTCTAACGGATAAGAACGGACGTATAACTGACATTAACGGAATGAAAAAAGTTATCCGTTAGGCATCCGTTCGAGATATCTGTTAAGGTGTGACCGAGGCTTAAGGTGTTAAATTTCACAGAGACAACGCCAGTATATCAAATAACATCTCATCAACGTTTCACAGGGTCAAATAAGAAATTTTACTGTAAATAGAAAAGAAATATGATGTTGTGTACTATTGCACTAAAATGTATGTACACTAAAAGATCTTTAGATTGTAGTTAGTATCAATGTCTGAATTCATATGACCCTTTTTTCAAACTAAAAAGTTATGATCAGTTATCCCAAAGAAAAAGGTTTATTACGGGAAAAGTGTTGTTAATATTTGAAAGAGAGGTTTCCTAGAACAAATTGCAAAACACGCAATATACATGTAACAGTGTTTGCATAGACACTTATCAAATTAAGCATGTTTGGAGGGATGGAAGATCCAGTTCTTCATCTGTTATTGACATTCCACGTAAACTTATTGTTCATGGTTTCGTTAGTGTTGTGAATTGACAATACTCCATTCTGTTATCTGTCAGTTGATGAACTGTGATAAACAAATAAAACGAAAGGTTTTGGGCTTTAATTTCAGAGCTGAAAAATAAATCTTGTCAAAATGCTACATGTATCTGTAAACATGAAACAGTTTATTAAATCAATTGAATATAATTAATTTCTTTCTAAACATTCATTCTCCACATGAAAATAAAACTTTCAATTCAATAATGACTGTCTAGGGTATTTGTTTATTTGATTAAACAATTACGAAACAAAAAATCAGTGGTAACTGTAATGATTCTTTCAGTGTATAATGGATTATCATCTGAAATTTTTCCGTTATCACATAATAAATGTTGTGGTTTATCAGGATCATACCAGGTTCTAAGACATTTCACCATTAGTTATTTGTTTGTTCTGTCTTGAACAAAAAGTTAAAATGATTTAGATTTTATTGAAATATTTATATATATTTGTCAGTGTACACTTTATTTTGTTGTTTCATGCTGTTTATAAATTTCCGGGTTTTTTTTTGTTGGGTGCCATGCATGTGCAATGATTTAATGCCTTTTTACGTCCTCAAAAATGTGTGTAAAAGCCGACAAAGGTCGGTGCATTAACATATAGGGAAATCGGTACTATTTATTCTGCCATAGGCGACAATACTAACATTTTCTAATTTTACCACTTTTTATAATAAAAACCTGGATAAAACAGTTATGTGTGGTGTTAGTACTTTATTACTCTATTTTAAGAATTGAAACCAAATAGTATCATGACCAATTTCAAACGGAGCTTGTTTATGTTATCCATGCCCACCGTCATTTTGCACCAAATTTATAAAATTTTGAAAGTCTTTTCGAATAATTCGCTAGAAAATATTTCAATAGGTTTTTAAATTTTTATTGTAGATATAAACACTGCAGTTATTCATAGATAAATAAAAAAAATATATTGTACCCTTACATCCAATCACGGCGCTCCTAAGTTGACTTCCTTACCTGTCTTGGGTACACAAAAGGCCAACCTAATGCTGGGAAAATGTAATAGTACCGTTTTCCCTATAATAATACGACTAATACACAAAAATTCAACATCGACAACACATGATACTTCCTTATGTCGAAAAAAATCCATATCTAACACTTTTTTTTGCAAGCCCTTCTAAATTTTGATGGCTAAATACAAACTAACTATTTCTTCAGTAAATTCCCAAATACAACACACCAGGTATAATGGAATTAAAAAGAACGAGAAAGAAAAATGTTATCAATCAGACGAACAGGAGACTGTTACAAAGATAAATTCAAGCATGAATACACAGATCAGTGCATTGGGAAAGCACTGTTTCGTTCATTATTTGGAACATTAAACAGTCACGTAGTTTCCTTTAAAAGAAAAGGCTACAAACATCCAGAAAGTTTTTAAAAAATACAATCCTATTACAAAACAAATAATTGTTCTGAAAAAGGAGAATAAGATCATGGACAAGAAAAAAGTGAACATAACTATTAATAATGAGGACGGTATCCAGCTTGGTACAAAAACAAGTTACAAAACATAGATTTAAAATACATACAAAGAGAAATAAATGACCAAGACATGCTGTTAGCTGATATTTAAATAGAAGAGACTAATTCCCTTTACTAGGTGCTTAGATGGTTTTATCCTACAACTAGTAGAGAACTGACAGATACCCTATTATTCAGTTAGAAAGTGTAAATAATAAGAGAAGAAGAAGAGATTATTTATGTATTTATGTTTATCTTTTCATTCTACAACAAAAACACAAACGTTTGAACCAGAGCCTAAAATTATCTCCTGTTTTTAAATTACATTCTTATAGTGTACGATTGCATATATACGAATACATATATAATACAAACATATGATTATATAAATATAGATATATACTCAACATACGAATCCACTAATGCAAACCGCAAGAGTGAGTCTTCTTCTTACCAGCAATCGGGAAAACAACTACAGTTCCCAATCATAACTACCAAACAATACGTCTAACCTAACGTAATGTGTAAAATTACTTAAATATATGTAAACAGAATGTAAACGTTAATAGAATAATAAACTCATCATAGATACCAGGATCAAAATTTTATAATTACGCCAAACACGCGTTTCGTCTAAAAATGACTCATCAGTGACGCTCGAAACAAAAAATATTTAAAAGGCCAAAAAGAGTACAAAGTTGAAGAACATACTACATAAACGAAACTTCAGAAGATTTTTTTTATGATTGATACCATATATACAGTTAGGTCTGGTCTATGTCATTTCTAGCATCCAAAACTTCACATTGCGGATTGCTTTAAAATTTCAAATTGTGAACTGTTCATTTCAATGTAGCAACAATCTTGAATCAACTCCAAATTTTGGTTTATATATTTCCAAAATAATACGATATTCCAGAACTTGATTTCCTAGATATGGGGTTGCTTCCAAGATTTCAAAGTGTTTAAGTTGAAGTCATCTCTGAGACAGTTTTACATTTTAAGCACGGTATTACCTTTGATGACTATTTACAGGCGTCATCATACGTTTATTGATTGTTATACTATATATGTTTCACAGAGATCCTCAGAGGATCACACACAAAGACCCAGAAATATTTTATTCAGATGATGGCAAAATATGACCTTGAGTAAACAATTATACTACATAAATTATTAGAATTGAGGATTTGAAGTAGATAGGAAATAATTATGGATATATTACTTTGACGTAAATAGCATTCCATATAAAAGATTACGATAAATAAACTATTCTTTTTGTAAATAAAAGTCATTAAAATTCAAGAACAATGAAAAAACCAGAATCAACAATAATCAGTCGCGTTACACTCAGATAACCTATGATACTGACAACAAAACATGTCTTGCATATTACAACCATTGACCAACGTTTCTCATTACTGAGACGGTTATTATTCAGATGCTCTTAATTAAGTATAATCTGCTATTGGTTTACTATAAAAATAAAAGACATTAAATTCTTAGATATTTTTTTCTTTTCTTAACATTCAAATTAAATTCTTAGATAACTTTTCCTTTTGTTAAGACTGAAATTAAATTCTTATATAACTTAAATGAATTTCTTAGTACAATTTATGAATAAAAAATCAAATAAATATAGAAGAGAATTATTCTAATTACACGTGTACATAAGACATCATGTTTGAAACCCCTCCAATTAAGTTTCTACTCAGATTATGTAATTTTTAAATCGAAATTAAACAGGTCAATAAATAATTTGTTCTACTTAGGCAAACAACGAAAAAATTATGACTTGATACAGGACGTTTTCAGAAACAATTTGTGGGTTGAACCAGGTTTTGTGGCTAGCCAAACATCCAGATCAGTCTATGGAAGAAGCCAATCGATAACACTTTTTCTTATATCACATAGCGATATTGTCTAATATCAATTGTAAATATGCAGAAATTCAATGCGAAAAATGTTGTTTTCGGGCAACCAAAAACAATAAAGTATTAACTTTAAAACTTTTTGTTCATATATAAACAACAATTGAGTCTAAATATACATTCAGAACTTAGTAAGAATCAACCGTGTATGTCCGTGTAAAATTTGAAGTGCGGTGCTTTTCTTATATACATAAATAAACAAATGCTATTAGCTCTAATATCAATACGATAGTTTTAAAATATCATAGCGGTGTTTTTGTTATATCAATATTAGTACTTTTTAGTATTAATAATTTACTGCTGTACCCATATTTTGACAATTTTACCTATGATGTCTGTTTTGTTCACGCATCGTTGTAAATATATGACAGAGTTTGATGAGACTGTCATACACGTGAGAGATTAAGCGCTATAACACCAGGTTCAATCCACCATTTTCAAAATTTGAAAATGCCAGTACCGATGGGGTTTAATAAACAATGTCGTAATCAAATAGGTAATATTCATAAGTATATATTCATTGTTATTTGGAGCTGTATTGGATTGGAATGTTGAATGTTTTTTTTTCTTTTAAGTAATGATATTTTTTGTCTATTTTCGATATAACCCATGTGGATAGGCTATAGCAGTGTGAACTCAAGGACGGATCCAGCCGTTTTCAAAAAGGGGTTCCACTCTTAGGATAAAAGGGGGTACAACCATATGTCCCCATTCAGATGCATTGATCGACCAAAAACAAAGGGGCTTCCAACCCCCGGACTCCGCCCCTGGATCCCGCCATTGGACCTATATTATAATCTGATAGGTCGGTAGACTATTTACAACCGCATTTAAAATCCGCCATTGCATCATCACTTCAAATAAAATTAGTCGATTAAACCATGTGATTGGAAACAATAGACTGAACAGGTTGTTAACA
The DNA here is from genome assembly GCA_037788925.1 of Mytilus galloprovincialis. Taxonomy (NCBI): domain Eukaryota; kingdom Metazoa; phylum Mollusca; class Bivalvia; order Mytilida; family Mytilidae; genus Mytilus; species Mytilus galloprovincialis. The sequence goes on along the minus strand of CM075330.1, from coordinate 67,996,995 downwards.
CTTTCAACTATCAATAGGGTCAAGCAACATTTTCGAAATGATAAGTTCGTGTAAGCGTTAATTTTGTTACAGATACGAAATTTTAGTGATATTGATCCTCAAACATTAAGCCGGTCATGAACTAAGTTTGTGAATTTTGTTTGCGGCTTTCTTGACACGCATTGTGACGTGTCATCGTATTCATTTTATATTAGAAAACTATAACAGTTATATTAGAAAATTATCGCATTCATAAATTTTGATATTAAAAAAACATCGCATTGATATAATAAAAAATAGCAGTATCTTTGACTTATAGGTGATATTGGCTTAGCAAACAATTGAATTCATCTCAATTGCATTCCACTGAACTTGCTACATGATATTTATTGAATGTGTACATCTACAAATGATAAATCGTGCATTTATGTTTCATTTATTCAACAGTTCAATTTTCTCGTTTAAATACACCTTACTTGTTATTACATAAAATAATTCATGGAAATTATACAGCAGACGTATGTCGTGTTAAATGTCACCCTGTTTTAAGAAAATTGTCATTACTTTACACCGAGAAATCTGCCTTTCTTCGTACAAATGCTAACATTCGTCTGAAATTTCCCACAATGCAACTCGTTGATATCAGACAATATCGCTCGTTGATATAAGAAAAGTTTTTATCGATTCACTTCTTCCATAGACTGCAGATTAGATGGCATGTATTAAGCTTGTTAAGCATAGTTTGAAAAGTGTTGACTACTGGGCTGGTGATATCGTCGGGGACGAAACGTCCACCAGTAGTGGCATCGACCCAGTAGTGTAAATAGTTATCAAAGGTACCAGGATTATAACTTAGTACGCGAGACTCGCGTTTCGTCTTCATAAGACTCATCAGTCACGCTCATATCAAACCATGTATAAGGCCAAACAAGTACAAAGTTGAAGGGCATTGAGGATCCGAAATTCCAAAAAGTTATGCCAAATACGTACGACAATAGATAATGTCTATTTAATCATTGTATGAACAATGTTAAAGTGTCCATTCTTATTGACGTTCACGTAAATATCAAGATTTAAATTTCATAAACAAAATATGATATTTGTCTAAATATGTCCGATAAAAAGTGCAATAAATGCATTTCTATTAGAATATTTACTTATTCATATAAACTAACAAATTTTACATAGGATTAGTCATAGCATATTGAATAGTTCTTAATGATTTTGTTTTCATAACAAAATATCTGTATCAAACAAAATTAATAACAAAGGAATTCAAAAAGGCGAAATATACCAACGAGATTACAAATCTCATTAAGTTAATGGACATTGACAATTCCAAAATTAAAAACAAACCGACAAAAATAGTCAATAGTGTTTCTTGTGAACATTGTAGAAAAAAAAATATGTTGTATTAAAAATACAAGAAAACAATCTTTAATTTACACATGTTAAAAGGGATGGAAAAAAACGAGTTCCATTTAAGAAGGTAAAGATATTTAAGTGCGGTTAACATATAACAATTTAAGACATTCGAATGAATTTCTTTCCGGTCTTGATATGAAGGTGTTGCACTTAATAATCAATATGAGACGTATCGAAATAATGATTCAGTCATTGATATGTGTAAAAAGGACTGTAAATATAGAAACTATGTGACCATTTATGCACCCGCATTTTTTTTTGGAGCTTGATTCATCAAGACCAATTGATTTGCATAGCCACATTCTTTATCTTTAAACATTTATCGTTTCGCAAATTTGCCTAATTTTTTTAATTATATCACTTACGTTCTTACTGATTAAGAGGCAGCTTACCATATAAATACAGACGTTACATTTATTTTGAGTTGATTAAAAAGAGTTGTTGTGGTATCATTGCGTAAAAGAAGTGGTGAGAATTTTGAAAAATTGCTTGTTCATAGAGCCAAACATGTATTATAAAATCTTCAATCTATTCAACAAGACTGTTTCAACTGTTTTGCGTACACAATACGAATGTTTTAGTTTGTAACCCCGATTTGTTCTCAATCGATTTATGACTTTCGAAGTTCGAACATCAGTATACTACTGTTGCCTTTATTTAGTTCGAAAACAATTATCAATGGAATAAATATGCATTGTAAATGATAGAGCACAAATAATTTCAATGAAAGCTGCAAGTAACAGATTCAAAATTTCATCTCTAAAAGGACTTTCAAATCAATCTGTGAAGCGGTCCATATTTGTCATGCAGCACTTGACAAAATTTCCAGCTATGAGAACCTTCGAGTCTGAGTACGTTGCAATAAATCAGAAATGTCACTTACTCGACGCTCTTTGTATTTGAATAACGACTTTGTTTTTCTGTATAATGGGTGCAGTTCTTTACAATTTGAAACATTATAGACAGTGTACAAAATAGCTAGAAAATCATGATTGGTCTAGCCAAAAACTGTGTTGACATTTATTTGTATCAGTTTCAAGCTCATTAGACATTACTGGAATTGATGTATGGTCTTCAAAAGTATATGCAATTAATGTATAGTTCTACTTTTACTTGCCGTTGATTATAATTACAATACATATTCAGACTTTCAGAACGAAAAAGACTATATGGATAAGATTATAAAATTAAATTAAAAAAGTACTTTTAATCTGGATAATAATTGACAACTGAATTTGACGTTACAGCATTTTGCGATCATATGACTTGGATCTATTAGATATGCAGGATTGGTTATAAATAAACTTATAAGTCTTAGATTGAATTGTTTCTACCTTCATATATAAAGAAACGCTAATATAGTTGAAAAATACATTTTTGAAATGTTCACATGAAAGATATCTTTCTTAATCATAACGTATAAACAATCACACACATACAAGCTTGGATAGATTTGCATAATAAATTAAAAAATGTTAACAAAATTTCGTGTGAAAAAAATCTGGTTTAAGTGAGTTTGTTGGATGTTATTCGTTGGTTCATATTTCAATTATTAGTTTTGATATTTATCGTGTTTGCGTATATCTGAATCAGCACATCAGACCATTTCGAATTCTGACCATAAAACTCCGTAATAGATTTATCAGCCGGAATCATCTGCGTCGTCCCAATATTTAACATAATGACTATACACATGTGAATGATGAAATAAACGTGAAGGACACAGAAATCCGACAAAAGGAAAATTAAGCAAATACACTTAGATGTCAATGTATGGTCTTCAAAAATATATGCAATTAACTTCTGCTCATTTCATGCATAAAAGTGCTTCTTAAATTAAGAAATATTTAGTGATTGAATTCAACAATGTATGCTCAAGATGCAATAAAGTTTGTCCGAAGTAATTACAGCAAGTATCTCCTTTGCCTCAACAGTAATTTGATCCTTTAACCCGTCGACTGGTACGTTTTATATCACGAGTATCTAATTTTCAGCACAACGGTTCTGCAAAACTTGTTTTATTGAACTCCTCCTTCCAATCAATTTCGTTATCACATTAGGTTTATCACTGAATATGAACAAACAGAAAACAACTGTAAACCTATGTGCACTTTCACTGAAAATATGCTTATTGGACAAGTTTGATTAATCCGTCTAGACAATTTATTGTCTGAACTTTTGTTCGACCATATACATGTGCATGTATTTATTTAATGTATTCATATTATTCTCGTACTAAACAGTGGCGGATTTGGGGGCAGAGGACCCGCCTCCCCCCTTTTCCGGGAAAAATTTGGTTGCTTATATAGGGAATCACTGAAGCATCACTGGAGCGGGTCCCCTCTTAGGCAGTCAGTTGGCCCCCACTTATGAAAATGTCTGGATCCGCCACTGTTGAATACTATCATGGTGTAAATCGCTTAACCCATTTCAGAGGTATTTTCTACAAGTATCATGTTAAGTGTATATTCTTCTATAAATATGATAACCGTACATATTTAGTTTTGAAATTCTGTATTCGTACTTCCCAAAGACTGAGTAGAATTAAATCGATGTTTGCTTGTTAAAGCCTATACCAAGTCAGGAATATGACAGTTGTTGTACATTTGTTTTTGATGTGTCCTGTCATTTGATTTTGCCATGTGATTAGGTACTTTTCAATTTGATTTTCCTCTGAGTTCAGTATTTTTGTGATTTTACTGTTTAGTTCTATATTACATTTTTGTAAGAATTATATCAGAAACAGAAAAGTTACAATTTACATCCAGCCATCATGCTGTCAACTAGTTGATTATGAATTATTTTTCTTTAAGCAACATGTCAAAGAAAATTGTCGCAATCATGTGACTTCTCCTTTTAAATAAAAGTACTGTATATTCTGTGTTTGCTGTACCTGTATAATTGTATGTCATAAATACAATTTCATCTGCCAGTTTTAAAACGAAACGTCACGTTACAGCATTTTCAAAAACTACAAACACCAAATAACGTCCAACGAAGTTAATATAGTCAATGACAAAAGTTTGGGTGCACGAGTAGACTCATTGTATGCGTCTTCACTATTAAATTATACTTTTTTCATGGTAGGCCTTGTACATTTAGACGTGTCATATTAACTTTTCACTAGCACTTGTTTAGACCTTTATTTGTTACCAGGTATACTTCAAGCTTTCAACCATTCTCTTCAATGGCATTCTAAAAGGTTTTGATGGTTGATTGTTTGACAAAAAAATCAAACAAACAAAAGAATCAAAAAATCGCTCGAAATTCTAAACTTAGGTGTTTTGAATAATGAATATATGGAATAGAATAGAATAGAATAGAATAGAATAGAATAGAATAGAATAGAATAGAATAGAATCGAATAGAATAGAATAGAATAGAATAGAATAGAATAGAATAGAATATCTTTTATTTCCATAAGAGGTACCCTCAAGGGGCATAGTGCATATACATATACGACAATATTTTATATATGTCTTGGTTTTGCATGCATGTGTATTTAATTCATTTAATTAATTACACTCAAATTAGAATCTATCTGGCTGCACAGTATAATTTCAAAAATTTCGAGGTTTAGAATAGAAACAACTAGAAAGACATTGCCTTACAAATATAACCACAAGAAGTTTATCGAACTAAGTTGAATAACACGTGTGTTGCTTTTGAAAGATTCATTAATCGCGCTTTAACTACACGATAGTCCACAATACACATTTTCCCTTGACCAATAATTAACTATTCAAAAGATGTGAATATACACAAACAAATACTAGTAATTAGAAACCTAATAATACCATTGATATAAGAACAGCAAATCTAGATTTTCGATGGTTTAACTCCGGAAGATGCATATTCCATTTTATGAAGTTATTGTGCTCCTCCCTGTAAAACTGTTTGATTATCTATTTGTAAGATTTTTAAAAATAATTTTCCTTCACACAATTAAGTACATTAACATAGTTGTCGATACTAATTTTTATTTTTAATAAGGTCATCTTTCTATCCTTTTCATAATGTATCATGTATGTTAAGAAATGCGACTTGTAAAAATATTACAGAAATACCTATTGCTTATCAAGTTAAGCCTATACCCAAATATACGTTCTAACGGAGACTTCACCACCGAAAACAACAAGAGACATACATCAAAAAGATATATTATTACAAGGTAATCACATGCTGAGTTATGGAATATCTAAGTGAAAGACACAAGGCACCCGGTTTAAGTATATTAGTTTGAAGGTGTTGCACTTTTACTAGACACCCGGCTCAGTTGTGTGACATACCCTATAATATATAAATATATCTTTTGTGATATTGACATATCGTCGGGGTATTGATTATTCCCCGTATAGTGAGGGATATTATGTCCCATTCTTAATGTTTACTAAGGCGTTTAAATATCTATTGAATTTTACAGTAAAGTAAAAGTTCGATGAAAAATTTTTATTAATTCTCCATTTTTGCAACATGCAATTCAATCATCTACAATGTAAAATCGGCGATGGTATGCTGATGAGTGTTTTCAAATTATTGTAGAGTCTTTTCAATTTGAAACCAGCGAAAACTGTTTAAAATACAGTTTTTGTTTAAATCAGATGAACATGGGACATAACCAGGATATGTTAAATTGGACTTTCAATTACAAAAAGCAAAACACCAAATGTTTAACTCTATCGTAAGTTAAAATCCAAAAATACACTAAATCAATATAAACAAGAATCTAAAATTGTATTTCATTGAGTATAAGAATTAAAGTCATTCTATGCAATCAAGACATTTCCATCTAATAAAGTATAATAAAAAAACTGAACTCAAAGGCATATTCAGACAGGGGTAGTCCGAAAAGATGAAAAAAATACATTCTATCAATCAACGCAACAAGTGAAAACAACTGCCATATTCCGGGTATTTAAACCTGCTGTTATAGCTTACTGAACCTCATACTTGTATGACAGTTGTTTATGATTCCGTTATGCTGACAAATCTGGCTGCGCACCCCAAAATAACATTATAGATTAATGTGCCAATAACTTTTATCCAGTAACCGAAATATATGTAAACATATAGAGCAACGTTAAAATTCCTACGAACAAAACCGCACGAAGACAAATATCGAAGAAACTTAAGTTTAATTAAACAACAAAAAATCAGCATTTTGCATCTTTAACTCAGGACCAGCTTGTATTCAAGCAAAACACTCAACATTGGTTAAAATTGTCATTTAAGAGAAATAAATTCATAAACGAGTCAGTACAAGAATTTGACAATTACACTTACTGGTATATCTTGTCATGCTGATCATTTTTGATTTTCAAGTTTCTATTAATCTTCTTGGTTTTTTTTAATATATTAGGCAAGTACGCAAGAAATTATAAATAATGGTTCTTAACTGGCGATCACTCTAAGAAGGAGTCGTCTGACGAATTCGTAAATGTTGATTTATTTGTTCATCTTGCAATTTTGCTTTTAAAAGTTTTTCTTTGTTATAGTTTTCTAAATAATAGGTACATGTTTTAAATATGGTATAGAAAGTCGTCACGACAGATATCGTGTAAATTGTAAAATTTAAAAGGATTGACTATTGTAAAGAACTGTATCATCACTTGTTCTTCATTCGACCGGAAGTAAATTCCTGTCCTAAGTGTGGGGTACAGCGCGTATAAAATCGCAGTCAAATCCAGTGAGTACAGTAATACTACACCCAAAACAAGGTGTAGAAATAGTGGTACGCTCATTGCGCATTGAGGACTCTTATAATAACCATTTTTGGCGTTTGAGGGTGGCCTGTTACAATATTTAATTTATGTTTCTGTTCCTATCATATATATTATCATTTTCCAATATCAATTAACCCGTTTCGTCGACATAAATTTATTGCATTCACCTGTTGTATCTGTAAAATAATAGTCAAATTGTTCACGTTCTGAACATGCTTGCATAAATAGACGTTATAAACCCAATTAATTTTATTTCAGAAAAAAATACACTAGTGAAAGAATTTAGCAGATGTTATCTAAAAGTTAGTTTCTATGTATGTTGCATTTTCGTTTTTTGTTGCTACAGTGTTGTTTTTGTTTCGGGATGTCTTTTCTTCGGTTTTACTTTATAACCTGGATTTGTTTTCTTTCAATCGATTTATAATATTGAAAAGAGTTATACTAAGAACTTTGTATTTATTTGGCTTTTTTAACTATTTTGATCTGAGCGTCACTGATGAGTCTTATGTAGACGAAACGCGCGTCTGGCGTATAAAATTATAATCCTGGTACTTTTGATAACTATTTACACCACTGGGTCGATGCCACTGCTGGTGGACGTTTCGTCCCCGAAGGTATCACCAGCCCAGTAGTCAGCACTTCGGTTTTGACATGAATATCAATTATATGGTCATTTTTATTAATTTTCTTTTTACAAAACTTTGAATTTTTCGAAAAACTAAGGATTTTCTTACCCCAGGAGTAGATTACCTTAGCCGTATTTGGCACAACTTTTTGGAATTTTGGGTCCTCAATGCTCTTCAACTTTGTATTTATTTGGCTTATTTAACTATTTTGATCTGAGCATCACTGATGAGTCTTATGTAGACGAAACGCGCGTCTGGCGTATAAAATTATAATCCTGGTACTTTTGATAACTATTTACACCACTGGGTCAATGCCACTGCTGGTGGACGTTTCGTCTCCGAGGGTATCACCAGCCCAGTAGTCAGCACTTCGGTGTTGACATGAAAATCAATTATATGGTCATTTTTATTAATTTTCTTTTTACAAAACTTTGAATTTTTCGAAAAACTAAGGATTTTCTTACCCCAGGAGTAGATTACCTTAGCCGTATTTGGCAAATATCAAAGCGACATATTGCGAAACAAATGTTTATCGCAAGAACAAAATTAGGCAGAAGAAAAAAAACAAAAAATAATCAGAAGAAAAACAATAGGTCTTTCCACAGAAAAGTGGAAAGACCTAATAAACAAACGAAATACAGTAAGGTCTTTCCATTAAGAAAGGAAAGACCTTAATTAATACATGATATACATACTCAATTATTGTATAGATACATGACAATAGATTATATAGAACCTTTTATCAGTTAATTACTGTTGTTGTCGGAAAAACGATTTCCGTAAAGTACTATTTCGAAAATAGACATATATAATACTTACAAAATAAGTTTAGCAATTTATAGGCAGACTTCAGACGAACATTTCAAAAGGTAAGATTAGTATTAAAACTAATATCATAATGGTACATACATTTGTGGTTGGCCATTGATTTGAATTGGGACAAAGATGTTTTGTAACATGAATATAGTTAGAGCTAAAAAAAAAAAAAAAAAAGAAATTGCATAGATTTTGTATGAAAATGAATATGATGCATCAAAACATGAAGGTATTAATCGTATGCAATAGTGCAAAATAATCTGCTATTGCGTCGCAAGAGAAATAAGCATATGTAGCAAAATATGAAAATGTAAAGTCAATCCTTAAACAATTGGTTTTAAAAGATGAAGATATAAAGGGGCTAATTCAACATCTACCAATTTTTTGAATATGACATGGAATGTTTTAATTTTATACAATTATATTATGGTGGATAATGTTGTAGATATATTTTGATCTGAGCATACCTGATGAGTCTTATTTAGACGACACGCACGTCTGTCGTATCAAATTATAAGACTGGTACCTTTGATAACTATTTTAAAACTGTTTCTTTTATCAACATTTGCATTTTTTATGGTATTTTTTTTAAAAACAGTTTAAGCTTTACTTTATTTAATCAGAAACAATATTATATTGAAATGATAACGTTGTTAATATACACGTTTTGTAAAAATATTTATACACAAATTATTAAATAGAATGCTTTTCTGTCTAAGTATGTTTTCTATTCTTATTGAAAATGGCGGTTGTTATCAAAACATCTGTTTCTCTGTATATTGGCATTTTGATTTTTCATCAGTTTAGACTAAGTGTGTAAGATATTCTGTTGGTTTTTTTCTTATAGTTGATGTGAATCCCTCAGTTAAGGGTTGTGACTAAGATTGTTTGTAACTTAACTGATGTATGACTGCAGAACAGCGATATTCTACTGTTGCCTTTTTTAAAGCTACTTACAAAATATGAGATAAATGACTATTGTTAGTAGTGGTAATGTTAAGAAATTGTGACAAAATGCTCCAAATTCATTAGGAGTATAGCATAATACAAAGATAGCCAATGGTACTGACTATCGTTGATTTACGGTAATTTAAGGAAGCTGGCTTGTCATGTTTTAGATTTTTTGTCAGATTTTCGGAATCCTCTGGTTTTATCCATTTGAATGCCTTGAAAAAATTTGCCCGGTGACCCCCATTTTTCTTTTTGTAAATCTTTTACATGTATAATGATAAGCCATCTGTAAAAGTCTTATAAAATTTTAAATACTTTTTAACAGTTTTTGAGAACTTCAACTTGTCAATGATAAAGCTATGAAAAGTCAAAAGAGAATATTTTCCCGCCAAAATTTCAATGGCTAATATCTCGAAAACAAGCACGGTGACCAATATATTTTTTTTGCTCTTTGGATTCCTTTATTAATCTCCTATCTATATAAACTGGTGTTTTGAAAAGTTAATTACTTTGAAACTGAGAAGCGAACTCACTTAATTTTTCTGTTGTGTCTTTGATCTATTCCATGCGATAAACCAAATACAAAACTTACTTGGTTCATGGTAAACCTTCTGTTTGTTGTATAATTTCAACATTTTTATCAATTGACATTTATTATTGTTGGAACTATGATTTTTTGTATAATGATATTTTGAAAGTAGACATAAAATTATTACAGTTAAATGAATAAAATACTAACCGTAAAGTCATATTTGCTTTTCAAAATATAACAATTCAAAATTTGAAAACGTATAGTTGTATAGAGGTTGCATATGTGCAACCACCATGAAACTCGGTTTGATTATTAAATGCCACAAATAATTAATTTAAGTGTATCTATGGTTTCCATCTTCATGCCTTAGATATCATGTACTGTGTAATGACGCTATGTTTGACTGGACGAATTATATATAAAGAATGTATTTTCAACCTGGTATCACCACCACTGCTGGTGATCCGATGGATAATATATGTCGTAGAGTCGTTACTGGTTCAGATGTACTTATAATATTTCTGTGACTGCAGCTTACATTAATTTATAGGATCCTTTGATATAGATAATTCAGCTGATCTGAAACAAGTCCGTCTTCATGCCTTATATATCATGTTCTGTCTGTGCACACTAAAAAAAAAATTACTTAGTAATTTTTCTTTACTCATTTTGAGTAATTCTATTACTTACATATTTACTAACTATTACTTACAATTACTTACTTTTACTTAGTTTTACTAAATATTCTGAAGGAATTAATTGAAATTACTTAATTTATTTTTTTACTTGATTTAAGTAATCCAAATAGTTTTTAGTAAAAAATTATTACTTGAATTTAGTAAAACTATTTCAAAAATTACTTAGTCATTTATTTTTACTTAAATGCAGTAAATGATTTACTAAAATTACTTCTGATTACTTAAAAAAAAAAATACTTCTCATTACTAGGTAGGATTAGATAAATTACTTAAAATGATTACTATATAATTTTACTCTATATATTTACAACTTTTACAACTTCTATTATATATAATGATAAATGCTTTCTATGAAGTTTGACTCCATAATTTAACAATTTCAACAATATGTGGGTTTAAGTCTGAAAATTGCATAATTTTGGATAACAATATTCTTTAAAGAGGCAATTATTCCAACTTGGAAATATTTTTAATTATATGGAATTTACATAATTTCCTTGAAAATTTTCATAAATTTCATGTATATTCTGTATTCTAATGTTCAGTGTGGCACCTAACACTTTCTATTTCAAAGTAGATAACACATTTTCAATAGAATGTACTGTGTTGCGCACAACACTATCTATACAAAATACATTGTATGGAAAGTATTATGCAATGCTTAAAAATAATAATGCAGAATAAACATGGAATTTTAAGCACAAGAAATCATGCAAATTACATAATTAAAAATAATTCCAAATTGAAAAAATAGCCTGTTTTTAGATAATACTTCGAAATGCTTAAAACATTGGATCGGAATTACTTAGTATTACTTAGAATTACTAGTCATTACTTAACCTTTTTTCATTTCAAAATATCCTCAAATTATTATTATTAATTTTTAATATAATTTTATAATGTCAAATAACATGATTAATTTTACTAAAATTAAAAATTAACTATTATTAATGTACAAAATTTTATGATATTTCCTGTATTTTTAATAAGCAATTTTTGATTTGAGACTGAAAAAAAAAATCGGCCAATCAGAATTAAGGTTTCATTTGACTTTGGTAAGCTATTTTTGAAAATTGGCTGGAGCTCATTCAGTTTTGAATTTGAACAAAAGTTTACAGAGTTTATTGAAATACTTACACGAGTTACACACATGAATGGAAAGGAGAACCTTACAAAAAGGACACTTTGTGGGTTTTCATGTTTCTGGCTACTCTTTGTGTACTTATTTAATTAAATGAAAATATAACACAAAGAGTTGCTGGGGAGGTTGCCCATAATAACTTACAACAAACAAGAGAAATTATGGATTATAACAAAGGATATAGTATATGTTTATTCTTTAAAAAGGTATGTTACTATTTCAAATTATATGCATTTATAATAAAACCATGTAGAATTTTTATTTCAATCTATAAATATATTATAAATTAGTGCCTATAAATAGCAACACATGACATACAAATATATGGGAGTGTTGATTAATCAGAACAGAGAGTATTTACTCTTAGATTGTTCTTGAATAAATATTTCATTGATAAGTTTTTGTTTTCTTGAACTCGTGTACTTTAAGCAGATTACTTTAAATTGTAATTACTTGAATTATTATTTTGAATAACTAAGATTTTTATCAAGAATTACTTAAAATTATTACTAACAATTACTTAAAATTATTACTAAGAATTACTTAAAATTATTACTGAGAATTACTTAAAATTATTACAATGAATTACTTAAAATTATTACTAAGGACTACTTACAATTATTACTTAGAATTACAAAGAGTTATTACTAAGGATTACTAGAAATTATTACTAATGATTACTTGAAATTATCACTTAGAATTACTTGTAATTACTTATTATTTTGCTGAGTATTACTTAAGATTATTACTAAGGATTACTTGAAATAGCTTGGATTATTACTGTTAATTACTTACAATTACTTGTTATATTACTAGTATTTGCTTGTAATAAATACTTGAAATTACTTAAAATATTACTTAGAATTACTTATGTTGATTATTTTGTTTACTGGATTGGATTACTTAGAATTACTTGAAAAGTAAATTACTTGTATTTACTTGAAATTACTTAACATCACCAATAATTACTAACGATGATCAATAATTTTGACAAATTCAATTACTTGAATCAAGTAATTGAATTACTTTTCTTTGGTTATTCCAAGTAATTTATTTTTTAGAGTGTGTAACGACGCGTTTTTCAAAAAGATAAAAAATTAAAACATGAAAACTTATAGATGTATAGAGGTTGCATCTGTACAACCACCATGAAAATGAAATCGATTTGATTATTAAATGCCATAAATAATTAAGTTAAGGGTATCTATGTTTCCATCGTCATGCCTTATATAGCATTTACTGTGTTATGACGCTGTGTTTGACTGGACGAATTATATACAAAGAATGTATTTTCAACCTGGTATCACCACCACTGCTGGTGATCCGATGGATAATATATGTTGTAGAGTCGTTACTGGTTCAGATGTACTTATAATATTTCTGTGACTGCAGCTTACATTAATTTGTAGAATCCTTTGCAATAGATAATTCAGCTGATCTGTAACACGTCCGTCTTCATGCCTTATATATCATGTTCTGTCTGTGTAACTACGCGACGTTGTATTTAAAGGAACACGGAAATGTAATACCCGGCCACTGAAAGCTTTTGAAGAACCAAGGTGGTTGAGTGGTCTAGCGCGTTGTACACAGTACATGGCGATTTGGCGCTACAATATCTAAGTAGCATGAATTCAAATCCCGGCGAGGTTAGAATAAATATTTGCGAAAGCAAATTTACAGATCTATTATCGTTGGACTGATTTTTAGACGAATTATATATACAGAATGTATTTTCAACCTTGTATCACCATCACTGCTGGTTACCCGATGAATAAATCTGTTGTAGAGTCGGTACTGGTTTTTTTTTATTTACACTTTTAATTTTTATCTGTATTGATGAGAATGGTTTTTTTTATCCAGCTTTGAATATTTTGAATTTAGCCCTGAATTTATTTCTTTTGGTGTTAAAAGGGAGGTAGATCATTTGGCCGGCGTCACACATTGGCGTATAGACCGGCATGCACCAAACGTACAGAGAAAATTGACAAAGTCGGTATACGTTAGTTGTACGCCAGAGGAACGCTAACCAATCGTCAAACGCGCGTTGCATAAGTATGAAGTACGTTGAAATACAAAGGTATATGCTTGGTGAACGCTACAACTCGAGGACATTTTTACGCAGCATAAAAAGTTTCATCCTGCTGAAGCGTGTGTCTAGCGTATACCTGTACGCTACACAACGTGATACCAAAGCGATTAGCGCGTTGAAAACGGTACAGATACAGAGACATGTTTAGGGCACGTTGAATACGCTTCAAGATCGTTCGACTTTATCTACGACGTATTCGGGTTTGTTTGTAACAAACACCCCATAATAGAACATCCAAGATACGACCGGGACACGTCTCAAATACGTTCAAGAGTTTCTTCATACGTAGCGTGCATTCCATCTATGTTAGATACACACCAGGCATACGCCAACATACGTTACTTGAACGCCCGATATACGCTTAAAGCTCGTTGTGCACCCGATACAGATATGATTTACAGGTTTCATGCATCCAAAATTACTAGCGTATTAGCAGCGGTCATACTTTTTTACCACGCCTGGCGTACGTTGGAGCTATACGCTGATGTGTGACGCCGGTATTAGGCCGTGGTTTCTTCTTCTCATTCACATCTTTATTCTTAATAGTGTGTATTGCAGAAAAATATATCGAAATCAAGTTCGAATTTAAAATCAAATATATTTGCTTTGTAAATAAAATATTATAAAACATGTTTAGAAAACACAAAAAAACTCTATTCGGCTTTCAGTTTATTCTTATTGACATTCTTGTATACAGGCATGGGGTAATCGTAATCAGTAATTGTGATCAGCTGTAATCGATTACATTTGGCAGTGTAATCATATGTAATCAGTAATCATGTCATTTCTGATTACAAGTAATCATAATGTAATCGATTACATTGCAAAAAACAGGTGTAATCAAGATTACTTTTCGATTACTTTAAGATTACATTCATATGATTACTTGCTGATTACAAATCTTGAATATATATGAAAATAGTTTTTGATAGACAAGATGAAAATAAGAAAATGTAAAGCTTGGATGAAAAATCATGAAACTAGTATTCACAATGATGGGACCTTGTTTCATGTGATAAATTGTATCATCTATATAAAAAAATTATATAACCAAGTGTTTTTGTTAACAGTTTACTAAAGGAAATTGCCTCTCCAATATTTTATTGTGCAATTGAGCTCTTATGATAAAAGAATATGCCTTGAAAGCATTTTTTTCCTCGATAGAAAATTCTGATATTAACTCCAATTTCATATAAGTTTACCCAATACTTTAACATAACTACATTGAAATTAAAATAAAATTAAATATATGAGCCCACTTAATTCAAAATGGAAGTTAAAACCAGATTTCCTTTATTGACAATCATCAGTATAAACTATTACATGTACAGTGTAAACATATGGCACAATATTACACACAATATGCATAGTAAACAATACATGTAGGTGACGTCAGAAGTTTAATCAATACAAAATATCTTTTATTACAATAAACTGTTGAGAAATGTATATACTTTCCTAAGTTACAAAGCTGTTTTGTGTTTTCACCTGACAATAATTCTATTAATTATTAATTAGATAAAGTATTAAAAATTTTCAAACAAATAATGACAATCAACCATTTCTAACTTTATTGATATGGTTATTAAGACAATAAAATTTTAATACCCAAGCTCACCCATTGTTTGTAAAAAAAAAATGGAAGTAGTGATTAACACCTGTAAAAACATTCATGGATGGGTCAATTATGTCCCAACAGACAATAAAACTATACTTAATTAATTTTTCCTTATTTGTTCAGCTTTTTTGTTAATTAGGCAGTTGGTTAATAAGTTAAAAAAATTATATCTTTTACATAGAGAAAGGACATGTACACTTGTCTATAGCTATTTCTACCAGATTACACATGTTCTGAGCACATGTTACACTGTACTTGTCTATTAATTCTTTTTTAAAAGTATGTTTTTAACAAATCAAGGCTTTTAAAGAAATCACCAAAGTAAGCTTTTTTTGTGAGGATAAAAAGTTATAAAAAAAACTTTGTTATTGCAATATACAATGTAATCATAAGTAATCTAAAGTAATCATGATTACTTTAAAGAAAAGTAATCTAATGTAATCGATTACATATGAAAAAGGGTGTAATTGTAATGTAATCGCTTACATTTTATTAGCAAAGTAATTGTAATTTAATCGATTACATTTTAAAGTAATCGACCCCATCCCTGCTTGTATTATCAGTACCAATTTCTATTATCATATACATAACAGCACATTTTTAGATATTTGTGTTAAGTAAATGTCCGATTAATGAGGCAAATAATTTTATTTCTTATCAAGTATAGTTATTTATTCATACAATCATACAGGTTTTGATTAATATATATATATAGATTTTTAAATAAATTTAAGTATATTTGAGTCTCAAACTGAAATTAACTGACATTTACATATTTGCATCTTATTTTCTTTAATGTATTTCATTAGCTTGTTATTAATTTTTGCTTCCGAAAAAATCAACTATAAATATATATATATATATATAATTCTATAACCACAACGACTATTAGTGATAATTCTACTGAATATTCTATTTTATGTAAATATCGTTGTCAATTTAAAAAAAAATGTGATGTGCCCAATACCTCTGTTTTGACAATTATGGTATCCATAACTACTGGGTTTTATAAATTGTTTAGCCAACGTTGATTCATTGTTGGTATTTTAACACAATGTTAATTCAACGTTGAAACAATGTACTAATTTCAACGTTAAAATGTCAACGTTGAATCAATGTTGAATACTTGTTGATCAATGTATAAACCTAAAATCAACAAACATTCAACGTTGATTCAAGAAAGTATGCCTGCAGGGAAGGACGTGGATGTTATTATTTTTCTACTTTTTAAGATCCATTATGTATATGCTATTAATTTAAACGGTCTTCTTAAAAGCTTCTTATATTGAATCAGAGGAGCGAGCATGCATTATTCATATGATTCTGCATATTTTAAAACCCAGAACAAATGAGTTAATTTAATGATATATATATAATATCTAAGCAAACTTAAATGGTACATGTAGACAGTTTCTTTATTAACGTCAACTGGTGTGAACTGTAATGCTTAGTTCAGAAGAAACCATTTATCTGGTAATATAATATTGAGGAAATTATTTTTAACAAATGAATGCATGCATGTATACTAAAATACGTTCTCTATGCACGTTTTTAATATTTTCTACAATTCCAAAGCGTATAATCGACAATAAGGTGTTCAATCGATGATTTTTTATCGAAAACTCTGGCTGCTGATTAATTTGCTGTTTTTAGTGCGGACGTTAACCGACCGTGGCCTTTATAATCAATTAACACAAAATCATGGAGCACATGAACAATTATACCGTGTTCACACTATGAAATCTAAACCGGGTCGAACCCAGGTTAGTTAATCCGAATTAATTACACCGGTTCACACTTGAAAAAGAATTACCCCACTTTGGGTTTTTCCCTTCAACAAAAATAGACACGCATGCGCAACATCTTGTAAACAGCGTCTGTGACAACAAACGAAATGGAAACCGCCACGGTACTGTTCTTCTTTCTTTTGTCACTGATACGGAAGAATCGGCGGAAGATTACAAATTTAAAGCGAAAAAATAGGTTTGCTAGGTTGAGAAGAATGAGGATGTATTTGATGGCAAGAAACAACTTATTACTGATGAATAGACGCTCAAATTTACAACCGGCAGAAAGGAGGAAATGGAGCAAACCCCGTTCACGGAATTGGTGGGACTGTATAGTTCCAGGTTTTACTGATGAAGAATGGATCCAAAACTTCAGAATCAACAAAGAAACATTTGATTTTTTAAAAGAAAATTTACATGATACGTTAGTTAAATATGATACTCCGTTTAGAAAAGCTTTGACAGTGGACTTCAAAATTGCAAGTACCCTATGGAAGTTGGCAACAAATTGTGAATACAGGACTGTTGCTCATTTGTTTGGGATTGCTAGAAGTACGGCTTGTTCTGTCTTCCATGATGTGGTTACAAGCATTAATGAGACATTAGCACCACGATTCATTAGAAACCCAACCACAGAAAAGTTTAAAGATATTATTGACGGATTTCAAAACAAATGGGGATTTCCAAACACTATAGGTAAGTTTATGAAATATGTACACTAAATTGTATATCTAGCAAGAAACACGTATATAGGTCTCTGATATAACCAAATTTTACAACATTTGCGAAGATTTTTGTGACCAACCTAACATTGTATATTCTCCTTACCATACACCAGAGACATATATACACATGTGTATTATATATGTCTCTGCATACACTAATCAGTTTTCGACAACAGAAATGTAACACAGATATACTTTTTCAAGAGCCCTGATATAAAAAAAAAAAATATGAGACAGCGCAAAAAAATATACAGAAATTCTCTAACAAAGAAACACACATTTATGAAAAATGAGATTACACTTTGTGTAGTCTAATTCAGAAAATCTGATGGAACACTTTGTGTAAAGTCTAATTCAGAATATCTGATTAATTAAGTTTGTTCTTTTTTTTATTTCAGGGGCCATAGATGGCACACACATTCCAATTCTGGCTCCTAAAGAAGTACCAGCTGACTATCACAACAGAAAGGGCTTTTATTCAATTATTTTACAGGCAGTTGTTGACTCCTCATATAAGTTTTGGAATATAAATGTTGGCTGGGCAGGTCGTGTTCACGACGCACGAGTTTTTGCAAATTCATCCATATATGCACAATTTCAGGGAGGCAATGTTGTTGGAAAGGAACTAGACAAAAGATTCAATAACACAACAATTACTCCGTTTATTATTGGGGATGCTGCATACCCATTAATGCCATGGTTAATAAAACCTTTCAGGGACAATGGAGCATTAAGTGCAGAAAAGAGATATTTTAATTATAAGTTGTCAAGGGCAAGGATGGTGGTGGAGAATGCATTTGGCAGATTGAAAGGAAGATGGAGATGTTTAATGAAAAGAAATGATTTATCTACACTTTTTGTACCTGATGTTGCAGAGTGCTGTTGTACATTGCATAATATATGTGAAACTTTTTTGAATGAATTCCCTGAAGAATGGCTAGAACAAGAGGAAATGAATAATGCCCCAAATGATTGCCAGGCAGCAACACAAACTGGAGAGCGAGTCAGGGATACATTAATTAACTACCTTTTACAAGAAAGGGAACAGTAGTTCAAATATAAAATGATCTACAGTATTAAATTATTATTATTAGTTTAATTCTTTTTGTGATGACATCCTGCTTGTTATTAAAACATATCAGTAATTTACAGTAAAGTATGATTGCTAATGAGACTGAATGAGTATGCCATTAACTAAGATGAAC
Source organism: Mytilus galloprovincialis (assembly GCA_037788925.1). NCBI lineage: Eukaryota > Metazoa > Mollusca > Bivalvia > Mytilida > Mytilidae > Mytilus > Mytilus galloprovincialis. The sequence continues at coordinate 67,977,680 of CM075330.1, read as the reverse complement.
AATGTAACCAACTACAGTTCAATATATATGAACTTCAACAATGAGAAAATCTTGCACTGTAAATTAAGCAGTGTATCCTCTGAAATGCTTTAAATTGGTCAATAATTAGCTTACTATGTATTGAAAGCCAAGATTCTGCATTCAAGGATGTAGTAACCTTAAAATGCTAGGCGACTGTCAAGTGAGAGATTTAGCTACCTCTAAAACCAGGTCTAATCCACAATTTCTTTAACTAAGAAAATGCCTGTAACAATTCAGGAATATGACAGTTGTTTTCCATTCATTATATGTGATTGAGCTTATCGATAAGCCATTTGATTACAGACTTTCCTTTAGAATTTCCCCTTGAGTTTGTTTTTTGTGTAATTTTACTTTTTGCTGACATCAATGACGTTTGGTCTTAAATGGAGAGTTGTTTCATTGGTAATCGTACAAAATTTTCCTATTTTTATATATATTTTTAGCATAATTGAATATGCTGAAATTTATTGCCGGCTTTCCTGGGGAAAAAATAATTTCAACAAGTCCAAAGACCATCTCTGAAAACAATCATCAGACCAGAACACAATTCACATCTGAAATTTGTCATGGTTTAACTATAAGCCAAATTTCAAGTCAATATCTTTAAGCAAAAAAAAAGTGGAAAACAAATTATTTGAGTGGATTTTCCAAGTTCAAGCATAACTCTGCAAAAATTTATCAGACTGGAACAAAAAGTAGAACTTGATCTGTAACTTGTCATGGTTATACTATATACCAAATATCAAACCAATATCTTGAAGCATGACAAAAAAAATATGGAAAGCTGATTTACATGACAGACCAACAGACAGAGTGCAAACATAAAGTCCCCTTCAATTTTCTTGGTAGGGGACTAATAAAAACTAAATGATATGCTATACTGAAGCTTCAAATTAAGCTACAATAGTTCATCCATATACAAGATATGATAATATTGTTATCAATTTTAAAATATTAAGATTTATAGGATAAACATCCCTATTTTTCTGCATTCTGTGAATGAAGTGAGAAATACAGATTCTTTTTTTTTTTGTTCAGTCTACAGAGATGACGGCATTGTTTCTGTATTCACATTTAACACTTATCAAGCAAACCTGATACTGAAAATTTAACTTTACAAATGAACAAAGAAAAATTATTTCAAGGTAAGATGATACAAGATAGACATGTACATCTTACAATCATTTCACAGACCAAATATAGAATACCTATTCATTATAGTAATGTATCTAAGAAAGAGACTGAACAAGAAAAATTGAACATTGACAAACGAACCATGAAAATGAGAATAAAGTCAGATGATTCATGTACACCTTAGAACAACAGTTCCTGGTATTTCCAAACACCAAATATAATTGACAGCTGCTTATTGTATCTGAGATAAAACTGCACATACCAAATATAGTTATCCTATTTGTTAAAGAAAAAGAGAAATTAATATTATAACAAAGAATCTTAACTTTCTTTTAAAGAAATCGCTGAACCATGAAAATTAGGTCAAGGACAATAGCCATATGACCCAAGGAAAAGTCATAACATCAGATATCTATATGCAAAGTATAAAGCATCATATCTTTTACCTTTTGAAATATTAAGATTTAAGGTCAAGGGCAAATAAACTTGTCATCTAAGAGGTTGCAGGGGAGACAGCATTAATAAAGAGGAAAAAACGATAAGTTTTTATTAGGACATATCCTTCTATTTTCAATTTTTACACAGAAATTTAAAGGAACAACAATATTTCTTTTCACAAACATAAATAAATGTTCTTTCATCTAGATCTTAAAATTTAAAGTTAAAATTAAAATATATTGATTGAAAAAAAAACATAAACTTGGTATAAATTAAAATTAACAGCTAAAAACAGTCTTCATTATTTAGCATCCTCAAGAAGCTCTTACTGCATGATGCTTCATGATTAACATTTGAGGTTGGTCTGTGGTATGTTGATGATGTTGATGATGTTGATGCAGAATGTAATGGTGAAGCCTGGAATGTTGAATCCTGGAATGATGAAGAAGGGAATGACGATACTGATGATGCATGACCTGATGTAATTTGGGATGATGGCTGTCCTTTAATAATTGTAGCAAACATAGAAAATAGTTTCAGCTCATGTTCCTTGTCCTCTTTTCTCATTCTCTCCTCTCGAGCCTTTTCTTCCTTCCATCTCTTTGATTCATTGGATAAAAACTCATTTTGCTGTTCTTTTAACATAGCCATAAGGCTCTCATCACTTTTTCTGATTTTCCCAGAGGCTATAAAATTATAAATGTTACTATTAAAAATCAAATTGAGAATTTCATATTTTAGAACTAATCCATGAATTTAATAGCATATTGAAAATTTTCTGCATGTTACCAAAACAACAGGCAATTGCGAACATGTATGTTTTTCTTTCACAAATTTAATATTTTTTAAGTATTTTTAATTCTTTAATTAAAAAGATGGCACACGCTGAAATGTCTCGCCTGTTTTACTAACCATGATTGATTTTATGTTGATAGTCCTAAAGATAAAAGTTTTACTACAAGTATCACATAAACTTAAAATTATCAATCATCCATGAAAATGAGGTCCTGGTCAGATAAACCAGGCCAGACAGACATGTACACCTTACAATCATTCCATACACCAAATATAGCTGACCTTATTGCTTATAGTATTAGAAGAACAGACCAAAACACAAAAACTTAACATTGACCAATGAACCATGAAAATGAGGTCAAGGATAAATGACACCTGCCAGACAGACATGTACACCTTACAATCATTCCATACACCAAATATAGTTGACCTTATTGCTTATAGTATTAGAAAAACAGACCAAAACACAAAAACTTAACATTGACCAATGAACCATGAAAATGAGGTCAAGGATAAATGACACCTGCCAGACAGACATGTACACCTTACAATCATTCCATACACCAAATATTGTTGACCTATTACATACGGTATAAGAAAAACAGACCAAAACACAAAAACTTAACTATAACCACTGATCCATGAAAATGAGGTCAAGGTCAGATGACACCTGCCAGTTGAACATGTACACCTACAGTCCTTCCATACACCAAATATACTAGACCTATTGCTTATAGTATCTGAGATATGGACTTGACCACCAAAACTTAACCTTGTTCACTGATCCATGAAATGAGGTTGAGGTCAAGTGAAAACTGTCTGACGGGCATTATGACCTTGCAAGGTAGGCACATACCAAATATAGTTATCCTATTACTTAAAATAAGAGAGAATTTAACATTACAAAAAACCTTAACTTTTTTTTCAAGTAGTCACTGAACCATGAAAATGAAATCAAGGACATTGGACATGTGACTGACGGAAACTTCGTAACATGAGTCATCCATTTACAAAGAATGAAGCATCCAGGTCTTCCACCTTCTAAAATATAAAGCTTTTAAAAAGTTAGCTAACGCCGCCGCCACCGTCGGATCACTACACCTATGTCAAGCTTTCTGAGACAAAAGTCGCAGGCTCGACAATAAAAAAAATCAACATGAAATTCAAGAAATAACATTTGACAATGAACCATAACAATGATGTCAAGGTCACTATCTTGCTATATGTGTGTTTATTCAGCTTTTAAAATAACATTTGTATCAGATTTTGGATTTTACAATTATTTGGTCTCAAGCATTTTAATGATGAGATCTAATTTGCACATCTCCAGTAGCACTGAGGTTATGTTTATGTTATAAGTCATACCACATTTTCTTATTTTCTTAAAAAAAAATACATTTTTTTGTGTACTGGAACCTGTTTCTGAGTCTAAATATGAGTCTTTTCATTTCTTGTTTTCAACTATATAAATGGTACTATCAATGGTAAACTACATGGACTAAGCATACATTGACCTATAATGGTTTACTTTTATAAATTGTTATTTGGATGGAGAGTTGTCTCATTGGCACTCATACCACATTTTCCTATATGTATATTCATTGTATGTAATAGTATAAAAAGGGCCTGTTTGCTTTATACTTACTTCCCTGTTTTTTTCTACATTCAGGGTCATTCTGGTCTTTTCTCTTTCTTTCATCTGTTTTCTGAAATAAAAAGTAACCGTTCAATCTACTTGTAGGTAAACTGTTTTTTATTGGATGCCTCTTGCTTTTTTACCTATATATTTAAAATTTGTTTTTTTATTAATTGGTTTGTAGAAATGGTTATTTGTTTTCTGGTCTAAATTGCTGTACAATGGTCATTTCATAACCCTTTTTTCCCCATTTTAATGGTTTTACACTAGTAATTTTGGGGCCTTTATAGCTTGTTCGGTGTGAGCCAAGGCTCTGAGTTAAATGCCGTACATTGACCTATAATGGTTTACTTTTATAAATTATTTTTTGGATGGAGAGTTAACCCATTGGCACTCATACCGCATCTTCCTGTATATATCTATTTGGTCTTGGATTGATAGTTGTCCAATTGGCAATCTTACCACATTTTTTTAATACATACGAGTATATTTATATGTACAATGTATAAAAAAATCATGATTATAGCCAATGCTAAATGAACAAGAATACAAGGTGATGAATCATATAATTATGATTCAGTACAATACAAAATGTAATATGGCTTATGCAGGATTAAAACATGTAAAAGTGTACACTACAACCAAAAAACAGCAAAATTATGAACAAATTAGTTATTGGTTATCTGAAATATTCAATCTTTATTCAAGATTTTACTATTTTTTTGTGGTGTTGACATTTTCATACTTGCATATGATATCTATTATAAACACATACAATTCAGTTCACTTGAAAAAGGCAGAAATACATATATATCATAAATTATTGGGAAAGGAATCATGGGGACAGTTACTCCTTGATCACTTTGACGTTTGTTAAGCATAAATATATGATTATAGAATTTTCCACCATTGCAAGTACATTACATGTATGTAATAAAAGTGAAACTTTCATTGAATAGGTTTTTTTAAACAAATCATAAGTTTTGGAGATTTTTCTAGAAGGGAATGTCTTGTTAAGCATGAAATTTAGATCAAGTATTACTAAATCAATTAACATGATCAATATACCTTTCTTTCTGCTCTTGATATGTGAGTCATCTGTGGTAAAGAGGCGTCTTTCTCAATCTGGGACTACAAATATAAATAAATGTTATAGTAACCCTGAGAAGTTTTATCATGTTTATAGCATCCTTTTTTTTATATGATTTGCATATTATACTGATAAATATTGAGTGAATTTATGCAAACCTTTATTCATTTTCATTTCTTAACAACATAAGCAGAAAAATGTATGTTGTAGCTTTTTTATGCTAGTGTTGACCTGTCAAATGGTCACCCCATATTCATATGCCTGTATATAACTGATTAGAGACACCCATTTTATTTTGTAAACCAGTTCAGCCATACACAATTCAGAGTTCTTGAAACTGTTTTTGTACTTGACATTTGGACTGCCACTATATTCTCAAATCTGGTCAGCTAAAGCACACTTCTATAAGCATAACTTTTAACAATTTTTTAAAGAAATTATCAGACATTTTGGCTGACATTTACACAAAAAGTGTTAAACATTTCAAATCAACCACACTGAATGTTTTAAATATCTCTGAACATTTCTTGACTTAAACCTTTATGTTCATGATGATATGTCCTTAAAGCTATACAGCTGAATTATTGAAAAGTAAGCTAGCATGCATGTAATGATGTAGATTAATGTAAAGAAAAATGCAAAAATCATAGCCAAAATGTGGTGTATTGTCTATTGATCACTGTGTGGTATATTGATTCGTGTTTCTGGTCCATATCAAACATAAAGATTTCTATGGACATATTTGATTGGTGTACTTATCCTGTATTGAAGTTTGACTCGGTTGTATCAGGAACATAGATATACTGTTCCCAGGTTGTATAATGCTAAATACTAAAAGATGTTAAAAAACTGAAATCGGTTGTAGAAAAAGGTAGAGGAAATGTAACTTCTTTTCTTCGTATAAGCTTCCTATTATAAGGAACACCCCTTAACGGGTAATATTAAAAATATTAAAAAAGGGGGAAGAATCAGGGATAAAATATATTACATCAAGGTAAAATCCAATGGTGGTGCGCTATACATAGACAGTGAATTGTAGAAAAAGAAAAAACCGAATCATAGCATATAAAATATAAAATTATGTACATAAAAATGATAAACCGATCTACAGAAGTCATATAACTCAAATAATTAGTCAATCATTTTACCAGCAACTAGCTTTCTTAAGAGCTTTATAACAATGAATATTTGTTACAAAACATAGTGATCTATATGTACAGTAACATTCATGATAATTTATAAAAGTTTATCTACTATTTCACTTTTTCATTGTCTATGTTTCAGTATCCATATCTTAATGATAACTGTCAGCCGTCTAACTTTTTCAGTAGAGATATTCTTTTGTAATGAAGCTTGAAACAAAAGTGTCTGGTAAACGTTTCTAGCTTAAGAATGAACTCTTCTTTGAATCCAAGTTGTTTCATATATTTTGAACAGTCCAATACGAGTTGCGTAACTGCTAGTTTATTGTTAAATAGCAGTTCCCATGTTCCAGGAGGAGAGTTTTCAGTCACAAGTTGTTTAATGGGTGTGAAGTATTCTTTTCTCTCATTGCATAGAACAGGACACTGTGTAAGAACATGCAAGATATCCTCTATTTCCCTGTGGCATAGCAGGCATGTGGGGTCAATCGTATATTGGCTGAACTTGTGTTTGTCGGCTTGCACCATGTAAGTCCCTGTCAGCATTCTTACTTTAGTCGAGGCTTTTCGGATCTCTATCAGATTCTGCTCTACTGAGTCCCATACAGGATGAGTTGAGTTTGCATTGCCAAAGTTGAGGTTTAAGAATTTTAAAGATGACATTTGGTGAGCTTCCTCTTTGAGTCTGAGGGTCCAGAAGGATGAGATTTCTGTTTTTACTAATTTCTTCCAGGATAGTTTTGATGGAATTGGAATGTTTTTGTCAAAGATATCCGGTAGATTATATTTTGCTAGTAATAAGGCAGTTTGAAAGAAGAAGCTATTGTTGTTGTCAAAGTTCACTGCAATTTGTCTGTTGATGATTTCTTTTATTTTATTGTTGGAGCAGGTTGTAAGGGAATGTAAAAATGTAAATTTTCTCTTGTGAATTTCTGCTTCTACAGGGAGAACTCCGAGAAGTAAGTATACCGCAGGTTTTGCTGTTCCTGTGGCAAGAGCTTGTATTGCACGCAGTGTACCAATATGGAACCTCTCCAGAATCTGAATCTGAGTTTTTGTTAAAGAAAGGATTTCAAGACCATATAGAAGTCTTGGTAGCACATATGTCCTATATATTGTGTAGGAGATTTTAGGGCTTAATCCATTTGTACCATGCAGTCCTGAATTCATAAGGGCATATTTTGTTCTTCGAGCAGATTTTACACGGTCTTCTATATTTACTTCATTTTCTTTTTTGCTTGATCTTTTTAGGCCTAAATGAGTAGTTTCATTTGAGAGTTCAATTACATTATCTGATAAGTTCCAGGTGTTTGTTCTGAGATTCTTTGCAGATCCATAGCAGATGACTTAAGATTTTGTTGGGTGGATATTGTAATGATGTTGATTTGCATATCTTCCAATGGTGTTTAGCATTATTTGTAGTTCTGCTCGATCAGAGCTGATCAGGGCGATGTCGTCAGCACAGGTAGGCGTTCCACAGTATATATCTCCCAGACTGAATCCTGTTGCATTTTTCTCTAATTCTACAAGGAGATCCTCTACAAATATTTTATACAGATGAGTTGACAATATTCCACCCTGCCTAACTCCTTGGAGTATATTAAAACTGTCACTAAGTTCTCCTTGCCATTTGACTTTGGAAGTAAGGCCAGAGTATAGATCTTTGATGACAAACCATAGATCTGGGTGTATATTCCTATCTAGCGTTTTGTCATGGAGTATCAGATGCTGGACTACATCAAAGGCAGATTGGACATCAACAGTAGCCAGATAGAGAGTGTTGTTTTTCCGTTCACATTTGCATTCTGATATAATGAGACTAGCTATTAGAGGACATAGCCCTTCTGTAAATCCAAATTGTAGATCAGTGTTAGGAGTAATACTGAGTTTGCCAAGGATACAGAGTTCATGGAGTTTAGATATTACAGGGGTTACAGTGATTCCTCTACAGCTGGAGACTAGGCATTGATTTTTTTCCTTTTTAAGTACTGGAGTTAGAATTCCGGACTTGAATTCAATTGGGACAGTTCTGTTAATGAGTATGTTATTAAATATCTTTGTAAGCGTCGGTGTGACTGTTTCTTTAGCAAGTTTTAGATGTTCTGCACATAGTCCGTACTCATCAGGTGATTTGCCACTGTTTAGATTGTCTATAGCTTTGGAGACGTCATCTTCTTTGTATGGTTCTATTGTTGTTTGTTGGTTGTATAGAACTTCTTCCACGAGATGCTGCCTTATTTGGCATAGTTCCAGATATGAGTTATCAAATTTTGATTCTTTTGGGATACTAAGATCTTCATAGTATTTTGCGAATGCCTTTCTCTGTATAGCAGGATTAAATTCTAATTCACCCTCTATATCTATACCAGTTGAATTTGTTCTAGGTTTAGATCTATTCCTGTTTATTAATTTGTAGAATAAGTCTGTGGATGGATTATCCATAATTTGCTGATATAAATTCAATCTATCTTCAGCATGTTCCTTTCTTTGCTGACTGCGGAGATTTTTCTTTTCTGCTTTTAGTTGTTTCCTGAATGAATGGTCTGCTTGTTTGCCTTCGGATTTCCATTTTGAGTATAGTTGCTTGCAATTTTTTAGATGTTTTTTTACTCTAGGTGAAGCCTTCCATTTTGGACCTTTCAGTTTGATGGGTTTGGTTGGTACTGCTTTGTTTGAGGCTGTAAGTAAGGCTTTTGTGATATTTTGGATACTGCTGGATTGGTTTTGCGTCAATTGCAGCTTTGAGATTTCAGTCTGAACAGATTCTATATATTGAGGGAGATCGGTCTGGTCCCATTGAAGTTTATGAACTGTTTGAATTTCTTTATAGGCTTTGGTTACACCAGTTGGTATGGTCATGTTAGTTATTACTGATACTGGCACATGAGCAGAAACATTTGAGGGTGAATTATTCCATATTGTATACTTTTTAAACAGATTTTCTTTAGATGAGAAGATATAATCTATTTGGGAACTTGATTGTCCTGAATGGTGAAAGAACGTTTGTCTGTCAGATTTATCTTTATCAGCAGTAAGGTTAAGTTCTAAAATGAATTCCTTTAATAATTGATCATGCTTATTATTTCTGGTTTGTAGAATTGTCCCGTTCAGATCCCCGCAAAGTATAATAGCGTGAGTATTCAGATATTTTGTTGCTATGTTGTGAATGAGGTCGAGACATTCTCCATATTCGTAGGACGAGTCTTTGTCCATAGTTGGCATATAGACGTTTATCAGACAAACGTCAACGTCTGATGAAATCAGAATAGCTATCACCCTCTCATTTCCATCAGGAAGCTTTTGAATTTGACTGTTCCATTGTTTTGGCCATAAGATAGATACTCCTGCACGACCTCTAGGACGTTTGAAGCCTGATAACGGTTCGTTTGTGTCATGGCATCTAGTATGATTATCGTGGTCAGGGAGAATTGAGTGTAGTATATTTGCTTGGCAATCCCAGAGAAAATGTTCTTGCAGGCATACAATGTGTGAATCTTGAGATAGGAGCTGGAGAAAAGATGTATTTGATCTCACTCCCTCTATATTACAGGTTGTTATTCTGATATTCTCTCTGTTAGGAGTAGTTCCTCCTGAAGAAGCTGATCTGGGGGCTGTTCGTTGAGGCTCATCTCCTGAAAAAAGTGGTTCTTTTCCTCTGCTGTGATGTTATCATCTTTGGGCGGGAAAGATAAGTGTCCCATTTGTTGGCGTTTGTCAGATACCTCAGTCCTGTGAATAGACCCTTTGTTGTTCCGAGCCGTTGTACAGTTTGTGCGATGAACTGGCTTCTCTGAGGTAGAGGAAGACATAACATGACGAGTCTGATTGTGCACGATTGGGTGAGAGGAGTGTATAATCGGTGTTGCAGCACTGTCTTGGTCTGACGATATGTCTCCAGGTAGTTGGGAGCATTGTCCTGCGAGTTTTTGGTTCAATTGGTCATAATTGAGTACATTATGGATCTTACTTTGAACAACTTTTGGATGTTGTTGAGCAGATGCAGTAGCTGTAGTCATGATGTTAGGAGGAGTTCGTTGCTGTTGGTGGTATGCTTGTGGAGGATGGTTGCTCCTTAATACAGGGTTACCCATATTGGTTGTCCTATTCAGGAAAGTTTGACTATGAAAGGCGTTAGGATGACTTCTGTACCCTTGAGTAATATCTGGGATTGTTCGAGCCTGAGTATGTACACCTGTAAACAATTGAGGTGGTTGTCCATGATGAGGTATATATGCTTGATTGAAGTGATTGTAATGATATGGAACAGAGGTATGGTGATGCTGGTTATGGACCGGATATGATGAATAAGGTTGGTTGTGCTGAATATTGACCGGATGAGGTACAAAATGTTGATGCACTTGGTTTTGTCCATGGAATGGTATATATGGATTTTGAGCATAATATGGTGGAGATGGATAAGAAGGTGGATTCTGTTGTAGAGGTCTCACCTGTAAAGAGAGCTGATTGATAAGTGAAGAGTTGATAATCATGTTTTGTACCATTTGACTTTCCAAGAGCTTGAGTCTTGTTTCTAATAGGTCTTCCCTGTGACTGAAATGGACAGTTCTTTTTGGACAGCATGTTTCTTGTTGAGGTTGTTGTTCTCTGAGTTGTGATCTAGGTGGTATATTAAGATCTCCGTCTCTATTTTGTGTATTTACTTCTGTTCTGCCATAGTCCTTGAAAGTTTGCAGTACATTCCGGAGTTGTTTAACCTCATTTTCCAAATTTATAATTCTTGTTTTCTGAATGGTATTAATATGTTGTTCAGAGTCATATGGTTTAGCTTTTGGTTGCCTCTTGTGGTCTTGTTTCCCTTTCGTTCGATTGGTTGGATCAAGGGTTCTTTGTTTAGGTGCATCTGTCAAAGGAGTAGTATCGAGCACAGCTGTAGCTTGTAGATATTTTGATTGATCAATTACTTTTGGTATGTTTGGGGAATTTATGATGGTGATTCCATTTTGAGCTTGTTGGTTTTCTAATTCATAGAAAATTTGCTTTGGAGTTGTATTATCTTCATTCTCCTCCTCAATTTGTTGATCTGTGTAAGAACGAGGGAGCTCACGGTCAGCTGATGTTATTCCTTCACTAGGATTATCATTTCTTTCATCTAGGATATTGGTTTGTTCTGAATACAATAAGTCGTCATTGCACTGCTGGCAGTGAAAGTCAGAACCCTCATAATGTTTCAAATCGTCTTCTTTGATGTTTGAGCACACGTAATGATACCAATTGTCACAGGAATCACAGGCTATGCCTTCGTTTTCTACTGGTTTCTCGCATTTAGGACATATAACTTGTCTGTTTTTATCCTCTGTCTGGGTACTAGATATGTCAGTGGCATCCAAGATGGAAGGTATTGAGGTGGTTTTTCCTCTACTCTCCATATTACTTTTTACTGTTGTAGGTTGCAATGACATTGGTAGCGGGTTGTTCTTTCCATCCTGAAGTATGACTGTTGAAGAACAATCCTTTAAATTTGTGAGTTGTGACTGGATAGTGTTGTTACAGATGTTTAGTTCTTTAAATTTACTTTGGATTTCAGAGCAAAGACTGTCAAAGATCTCATTGATAAAGATATCAACTCTATTTCCATTAAATGTCATTTTGTTTGTTGTGTGGAAAAGGTTGATAGTAAATTTGAGCAGGTTTCCTGGTTGGTTATTGTTCTTTCTGTTATAAACTTTGTAACAGGAGTCAATCTTGAGATTAGATAGTTCCACACCATGTTGCTCGAGTACAGTATAGTTGGCAGAGATATCCCTCGATTGTAGTAATGTTAAGATTCTAGATTTTGCGAGTTCATATGCTGCTGTACTAAATTCTACTACAAAGTTTTTACCAGCTTTCATCTCAAAAGTTAAGTGTTGGTAGTTGCATTTCGCAGTTTTGGTCTCCAGAGCCTTATCTCGATTGATAGTATAGTTTCTATTACTCTTCATTGTCTGGTTAACTTGCTGTAAATTGCCTGTTGATAGAGCCCTTTTGTATGTTCTTGTCTCCATTGATCTATCCATGTTGTTTATCTGCTTCCTTACGAAATTTACTGAATGTTAGAATAAACCTGGATTGAAAGAGTATCCAAAGAAAAAATAAAAATCACTAGCGTCTCACCTGGCACCACCACAATTCACCCTGCTATTGTTGAACGATCTGTGTATATATAGTGTTTGGTATAGCGCGGAAAAACCACACTGACCAATAAGGGTATACTCTCAAGCGGAAAACTGGCAGTATAGTGTAGCGCGGAAAAACCACACTGACTAAGGCTGCGAGTAGACTGAAGCCCCACTGAACCGGTATAGCGCGGAAAAACCACACTGACCAATCAGAGGGGTGAAGGAGTAATTGGTAATAACCTGGTGAACTATGTTTGTGCCAGATAGATGACCAGAGCTGATGATTTGATATTAATATATGTACTACTGGATATCAGTAAGCAATATTATAAATATAAATAAGAAGACAAAATACGGAAACAGTAAAAATACAAAGTGAGTTTTATATATAAAATCTCCTTGCAGATATTAAGTTTTGATTATTAAATGTAGACCAGATTACAGATCTAAAATTAAGTGAAGATGTCAAGAAGGTTACAATGTACTTCTTTTATATTTATTATCTACTTAATAAAAATGAGGAAAAACTTTTACAAGTAAATGAAAGCTTTTTCTAGTTCTAAAATTTGGATATAACTAAAATTAATAGTGAATATAAATACACTGCACCAGATTAAAGGACAACCAAGACGACAATTAAAAGGATAAGCAATATCAAGATACAAATACTTTAAGGTTAGAATGTACTTCTCTTATATTTATTATGTACTTAATAAAAATGAAAGACTTATGAAGTAAAATGAGAGCTGTCTCTGGTTCTAAAATTTGGATATACCTAAAAATAATAGTGGAGATAAAATACAATGCGGAAAATTAAAAGGCAGCTAAGATGACAGTTAAAATGACAAACAATATGAAAATACAAAGAAAAATATTTTTTTTTTTTTATAAGAATACAAATATAAAAATTGGTATAACCTCACAAGAAAGTTATAACACCGACACTGCAGATGTATTGTAGCCAGATATTGTAATTAAAATCTAAAAGAACACTATATGGCAGATTATAGCATGTAATATATTGCAACAAGAACCTATTGAATAAAATCTAAAAATGAAAAGAAGTCGACTATAGTTTATATATGTATTGTTTTATATCTATCTATACAGTATTGAGTTAGCTTTTAACTAGTCCAGCAATCACGGAAGATTTGCACTACAAGTTTCTTTAACCAGACTTTGGCCAGAACAGGGTCAGGGTGTATTCCGTCTGGATAGAGAGCGACGTTGAAGTATTTTCGTTGTTTCTTTCCCTTGTGGTTTGCTGTTTTACAATTTGAGGTTCTATACAAGTCGTAGGAGAAATCTGGGGAGTGTGTGCCAAGAGAGGAATTGATGGTTTTGACTTCTTTGTTTAATAAAATAACTTGCTGTTCCAGTAAATGATCTTGTTCCAGAAATGTTGAAGGGTTTTTGTGTTTTTGTTTTGAGTTCCAGTTGACAATCGAATAAAATGGCGTTTCCAGAAAGGTGAGTTTACAATTTGGGTATTTAGCAAATAATTGAATTATATCTTTGTATGTTGTTGTAACTTGATCTACTGTTTCTTGTGATTTTGAAGATGATAGGCAGATGTATCTCGTACTGCGATCAAATGACGTGAGATTGCAAGTGCCAACCCAAATGTACAGCCAAATATCTCCAATAAGTTGTATTTTTGTTTCCAGATTTGTTTTTAGCCAGTCAATAGCCTCATGTACTTTCCTACCTCTCTTGCACCACCAAATGATGTTACTTTGGTCTTTGTGAATGAACTGTTGTTGAAGTCTGACGCCTTTACTATCTGCCAGAATAACAGGTCTAAGAGTCCTTTTTCCTGTAGGTCCCTCAATATTTGTATTACCAAACTTGGTTAATTTTATCAAAGACATAAACCCTACAATACAGATAATACAAAAAGAGAAGAAAAAGATTTTAAATGATTCAAAAATGTACTAATATGTGCCTGACTGAGAAATGCACAGGATAATATGTAACCTATAGTCGGTGTAGCGCGGGAAAACCACACTGACCAACTGAGGTATTAAACAAAGACTGAAAAAAAAAAAAAAGGAATTATACAGTGGTAATTAAATTAAATTTCTTTTAACAAGTTGTCAAAAATGAGTGGCTACACACCTGTACTATTAGACTACTACAACTTAATTCAAAAGAAAACACAGTTTCTCTTTATTCAATACAAAGTACAATGGCAGACAAAAGTAACAGATGAGAGTGGATAAATTCTTATCCTTAGGCTTTACTTTTAAGTGTCAAGTTAAAAATGCCGGTATTACTATATCCGGGAATGACACCACCACTGGATTTTTTAAATTTTTTTATTTTTTTTATTACCCCTCAATAAATTTAATAAATTTACCAGTAGAAATGTAAATCCTGTCTTAACCACTTTGATTAAGTGAGGGAAAAAAAATGAGAAAAAAGAAACAAAGACAAAATGTCTTTCCCTTATCAATCAAAGATGGCTACTTGCCGGGAAAATGTGAACTAACTATCTCGATTTGTCAGAGTTCTCGAGTTTAACAGGGATTTAAAATTGTGTATAATACAAAGGGACTAGATGTGAACGTGTAGGGATGATTGTGCTATACAAAGGTTTTGAAAACCAAGTGATAATGCAGAAATGTTGAAAATTTTCAGCTGAGCTCAAACAGTGCGTCCGTCTTCTTGGCCTCACTTTCAAATCTTTCTAACATGTAAAAGTAAGAATGAAATCGGTGATGAAAGGAACAAATTCGACTTAGATGCGGATAGTGTAATTTCCATCATACTGATCTATTATACTGAGCATTTCTTATAAAAACAACTGTGACTAAGCTAAACTCATTTATTCGCTATATATTTGTTCTGAACAAACGCACGAATACTGTACGCTTCCTTAATTAATTTTCGGTGTGTTACATGCAGATTAATGGGAATAAAATATCAGTGGAATATACTACATGTACAACCTTATCATTGTTTTATAATACTTACGTCTGCAATCAGTTTAACGGTTGCTGGTACCATTGTCACGGAACATGCAGAAGAACTGCTAGTGGATGGCTGTTGAAAAATGTCCATATCTCCATCTTCATCTTCTGGCTCACTGCATTCAACAGAAGAGTTTTTTCTAGAGCTGTGGTTTTCCGAAGAGTCCTTAACTTTCGGTGGGGTTACTGCCGGGCGCCCTCCTAAAATGTCCTCAAGTTCGTCATAATATCTACAAGTTGTTCTGCCATTTCCACTCAATTTGTTGCTGTTCTTTGCATTAAAGTAATTTCTTTTAAGAGTTTTAATTCTCTGTCTACATTCCGGTGCCGTACGAAGATACCCCAAGCCACCCATTGTTCTTATAATTGAAGAAAATACATGGGTGTTTCTTGTTGAATTGTCCAATTCTGATTGAATTTTCCCTTCTCCCCACGTTGAAAGTAAAGCCTTCGTCTCCTGGTCACTCCAGGTTAGACCTCTCTTTTTTGAAGAATTTTGTTCGGCATCCATGTCTATACTCTGTATTGGCAATGACAGACGGCAGAAAACGTCACGTAACGCTATGGCAACAACCCCACATTAACTCCACTTTGCGTTCACACTAGAATGTGGGGTAACTAATCCGGGTTCGCCCCACATTAACTCCACCTCAGATGAGGGGTAATTTTAACCTGGGTTCGCCCCAGTTTAACGTGTTCACACTATTGGAATTTAATCCGGATTAATTTATTCGGGTCGAACCCGGTTTAAAAATGCATAGTGTGAACGGGGTATAAGTGAGATGATAGAACAATGTTTAATTTTCTTATTCATATTTTCTATGCATTCCCATTTGTCTTTGTCATAACAGTTGTTAAATGATTTCGAGTATATTTTTTTTCATTCAGAAGGAGTCATTATTCTCTGCCTTTCGCGTTTTATTTTTTATTTTCTTTTAACACGATTTTCCCTCGCACTCGTGCTGTGCAGTTGTCGAAGCTCTAACTGAAGGTATCATGGTGAAGGTAACTGCAAATGGAAAAACAATCGGCGATTTAAAGTACGGGAAGACAGTATTTCAAAAGCACTACTTTTCTAAAGCCCTAGATAAAAAACAAAAGATTTTCTTTTAATATAAGGTCCATGTACACTTGTTTAAAAGTAAAACGTAGCCACTCAAGTATTTAAAACATATTAATTTTTTAAGGACCATATGATTTTTAAATTACTGCATAGACATGTACAGCTTGTTTCATTACATATTGATTGACATAGTTACACTAGAAGTGCAAATTTTCAAATGAGGATGCATACTTGATAAAATCAAGTGGGACACAATAATATTCTGCATTCGTCCGTAAACGCGCCCGTCTATCAGTAACCCTTAGTGAAGACACCTCCTCTGAAACCGTTTGCTGATTATTCATATTTCGTCGAGCTGGTGATATCTGCTGTTTTCAGTTTTCAGTACTTTTTGTTCCTATTATCATCAGGTTATCTACATATATTATAAAATATCAGCTGCGAGGAACAATGTGAAGCTTTTTGTCCAGGGAGTGGAGCCAACGAGATAAAAAAAAAAAGGTCTTCATATTGTGTCGTTTTGTTTAATATGTTTTTCTCAACCACTTATTATGTAATTGTTTGGTTAATACACCAAAAACAAAGTCGATGACTATGTGATATTTTGTATCATTAAAACAAAAATGTATGTATCAACAACATATAGTTTTAAAGAAAAATCTATGTATTTGAAATAAAAGAATGAATATTTTAAGATCGTTTTTCGCCGATTTCATGTGCTTTCTAAACAACTGTTCACCTATTTTTGAGAGAATTCAATCACTAATATTTTAGATGATTAAAGAGATAAATGCTTTATATTTTCGATTTTCAGTTAAAGTTCAATGAGCCAAAGTTGTGTGCCAAATTTTACTAAAATCTGTGACAAAGCCCATTTACTCTTCCTTGACCTTAAATGGTAAACATTTTTTTTCAAAGTCAGCTGATGTGAAATATAATGCTTACATGTAATTCAGATGAAAGCATTTCTCTTGTAATAAAATATTTAGGAAATTTTTGAACCAATACATGCATGCAAAGATATTGAACTACATGTAAGTTCTCTATGTACGTTATATATATAGAATGAAATTCAAAACAGTGTGGCTGTGGCCATTGATTGACACATTAAATTCATCCATTGACTGGGACAATTTACGTGAACGTTTGTCTGTAACGACCACTGTTCACGACGTACCTACGATAGACATTTAAACTGTGGGGTCACCAAAGGTTTCTTAACGCCTTTAATTATAAAATAATTCGAAAAATTAATCAGGAATAACCTTTATGTTTTGATTTATATAATTGATATAAATCAAAACATCGTGTTATTTCTGATTAATTTTTCGAATTATTTTATTAAGGTGTTGAGAACCTTTGGTGACCCCATAGTTTAAGTGTCTTTAAAAATTGCATAGTGAGCAGTGGTCGTTACATACAAACGTTCACCTAAATTGTCCCAGTCAATGGATGAATTTAATGTGTCAATCAATGGCCACAGCCACACTGTTTTGAATTTCATTCTATTTATATTTTTTTACAAATTCGTAGCGCATAATTAACTATAAAATGTTTCAATCCATGCTTTTTAATCGAGAACTTTGGCTGCTAATGATTTTTTTACTTTTTAGTACTAACATTAACTGACCGTGGCCTTGATAAACAATTAACACAGAATCCTGGAGCACGTGAAAAATAAGTGAGATGATAGAGCAACATATACATTTTTTATACATATTTTCTATGAATTCTCATTATCCTATTTAATTTTGTCATAACAGTTTTAAATAATTTGGAGTATTTATTTTTTTCGTTCAGAGTTATTGATATTGTTTACTTTCCACGTTTTTTTTTTATCGCGATTTTCCCTCGCACTCGTGCTGTAAAGTTGTCAAAGCTTTAACCAGAGGTGTCATAGTGAAGGTAACTGCATTTGGAAGACAATTGGCGATTTAACGTACGGGAAGATAATATTTCAAAAGCCCTTCTTGTCTGAAGCCTAAGATAAAATAAAAAGATTTTCTTTTAATATAAGGTCCATGTACACTTGTTTAAAAGTAAAACGTAGCCACTCAAGTATTTAAAAAATATTCATTTTTTACGGATCATATGACTTTTAAACACTGCATAGACATATATACAGCTTTTTATTTCTATAGCTTGTTCCGTTACATATTGTTCGACAACGTTACACTAGAAGTGCAAATTTTCAAATGAGGATGCATACTTGATAAAATCTAGCAGTATGGACAAATTAGTCACACCGCGACGGTGGGACATACTAATAGTCTGCATTCGTCCGTAAACGCGCTCTACTATCAGTATCCTTTAGTGAACAAACCTCCTCTGGAACTGTTAACTGATTATTCATATTTCTTCGAGCTGGTGATATCTGATGTTTTCAGTTTGCAGTCTATTTTTGTACCGATTATCTACATATTGATATTGTAAAATATCAACTGCAAGTCACAATATAACCTTATTGTTGAGTGAGCGATGTAAACGAGTCCAAAATGGAATCATATTTTGTCGAACATATTTTACAATATAAATATGCAGACAACCAGATACAATGTAATCATGTTAGCTTGCGTATTTTACATGTTTTCTTTGTTTCACCAGCAAACCGTAAGATGACTTGATAAGTTTGGGTAAAACTTATCAACGTCGGTTAACTCGTTATAAATTCGGCGATATGTCCAGGTCAAAGTTATTAAGGCCGGTTAAACATATTTGACGTCACAAAGCCGTGATATGCAATTTTATTAAGGGCTGAGCAGAGTTATACAGACAAAGGGACGACCGAGAAGATACTGTTAAATTGCACTGTAATAAAGAAACGTGGGAATTTCGTTGAAGCGTAGTAGTATTTTGTGAAATTAAAAATTTATATATCTTTGCCGTTTTGAAGCGCCTTTCCCTTTTTTTATTTGATGCCGGCGTCACACATTGGCGTATAGACCGACGTGCATCAGACGTACATAGAAAATTGTCCGTATACGTTAGGTGCACGTCAGAGGAACGCAAAACAATCGTTAGACTAGTGTTGCATAAGTTTGAAGTACGTCGAAATGCAAAGGAATACGCTTGGTGAACGCTATAACTCTAGAAAATTTGTATGCAGCATAAAAGATTTCATCTAGCTCTAGCGTTTGTCAGGCGTTTACCAGTTCACTACACGCACGTAATACATACGCTACAAGCACGTTGGAAAACGCTACAGATAAGTTTGAGACACGTTTAAGGCACGTTGAATACGCCTCAAGATCGTTCGACTTTTACTTGGACTTTTACTTGGACGTATGCGGGGCGTGTTTGTAACAGAGCTCCTTGAACGTATAAAACACACCCGTGGCGTATAAAAAACGTGTTTTAAGATTCAACGAAACTTGCTCTGGCATTTATATTGGCATATATGTCCGTGAATTTACAAGACAATGTCTATCCAGAAGTAGTACAAGGTACAACAATGTAGCACTCAACAGTTACAAAATAAAATTAAAATTGAACCACCAAATGTTTAATCATCCTCTCTTCCTAGCTTTCTGATACATTAACCAAACTGTTTGTGTCATACATGTGCACATGTATGTAATCAATATCCATAGATTTTCAAAATTTAAGATGGGAAAAATAATTCTTTGTTTGTGTATCCATGGCAACATTCTGCATTTATGCACCATTAAACATAGCAAAAAAAGGCATAAAAATGTCACAAATTCCTGCAAAAATTGGTTTAAACTAGAAGTTCAATGCCCTTGTGTGATACCTTTTCTGAAACTGTAAACATTTAACTACCAAATGATCAAATAAAAATTACGTCTTTCGCCTCTTTTTGTCGTACAATCAAATCACAAAGTTCGTGCGACAAAAAGTTGGAAAGAAACTTTACAATAATTGCCGGACCGATGTCTTGAATGGCTTTAAAAATACGGACTGTCGTATAGAAAACAGCACATAATACATAAATAACACAATCTTGATGTTCATATAAACGCACTATGAAGGCTATATCAATCCTCAGCTATCAAAAAATCAATTGTATTGTACACTAGCACTCATATTTGAAAAATCGGCAGGATCCCACCTATCTGTGGAGTGCTACCCAAACACCCTACAATTACATGTCCCAGACACGCCGAAAGCACGAATAATCGTCCCAGGTACGACAGGGACGCGTCTCAAACACGTTCAAGGAACATTTTTCCATCGTAGCTTCCATTTCATCTACGTTAGACAAATGCTAGACATACGCAAACATACGTTACTTGAACGCCCAATAAATGCTTATATACACGTTCAAAGATCGTTATGCACACGATACAGATGTGATTGACAAGTTGAATGCGTCCAAAATTACTAGCGTATTGGCAACGTACATTTGTTTTTGACCACGTCCGCCGTTCGTCGGTGATATACGCTGATGTGTGACGCCGGTATTAGATGCTGAGTGACTCTATGAAGTAGTTCGATAATAATTTATGGTATTTGCACTTTAGTTCTATCCTTTATTGATATGATATATTCATGATACTTGCCAAATAATAATAACCATAAATTGAAAATCCATTTATAAATTAAGATTCACGTATAGCAATCTTACGGAAGCCGATAAGGGCCATTAAAAAAAAAAATTATGTCGTAATTACGACATAGCATGTCGTAATTTCGACATAACATGTCGTTATTACGACATCGCTATATCGTAATTTCGACATAACATAACGACATCGCTATGTCGTAATTTCGACATATCATTACGTATTAACGACATCACTATGTCGTTGTAACGACATAGCTATGACGTAATAAAGACATCGCTATATATAAAAGAATATGTATTATGATTGCCAAGAGACTAAATGACACAGAAATTAACAACAATAGGTCATCATAATGCCCCCAATAATTAGAAAAGCCCCCGCATAGTCAGCTATAAAAGAGGGGGAAAGATACCAGAGGTAAAGTCCCCGAAATGCTGTTATTAATTAATAATAAGCTCCCTTGGTAAAACTCCAAATTTTATATTTAATGTATTTCTGTATCCTTGGGGGACTTTGTATATAAAGGACACAATCAAATACGTACAAAATAGATTAGTTGTTATATTTTACTCTCAATAATAAAATTCCGTCTGCCACCCGCAGTAACAAGAAAAAGAGAGAGCTAATATCAGTCCGGATACGGAATAACCCTTTCCGATTCCGGAGTGATACAGATACCAGACTGTGAACTAGCA
The DNA here is from genome assembly GCA_037788925.1 of Mytilus galloprovincialis. Lineage (NCBI taxonomy): Eukaryota > Metazoa > Mollusca > Bivalvia > Mytilida > Mytilidae > Mytilus > Mytilus galloprovincialis. The sequence continues at coordinate 67,956,049 of CM075330.1, read as the reverse complement.
ACCATTATTTATAACGAAATATGTATATATAACATCCCCGCCCCGAAAGAAAGAAATTTTTGAAATTTCTAAACGGTTGCTAGTTTCACAGACGGAATACAATATTGTTATAATCAACATACATATATTCATATAATTAAGCAATATCAAAACAACTAATTAAACAACTCAAACCTAAAACTTTCTCAAACATTCGCCACTGCACCCAAACATTCATGTGTAACTATCATATAGAGTCAATTAGAAAATATTGCAAATAATGCACCAAATATAAAGTATAGTGTAATAGAGATACAGTATTTAAATATTCCATCGATTAAATAATAAATATTACGATTTCTCGTAAAAATCGCAACAAAATCGGAAGTCTTGGGCGCAAGGTTTTGCAGAATTCTTGGATCGCTTAGTGACTAGTACAATAGGACTTGTAATTAATAAATCTTCTGTTTCACTCACAGGAGCAATAATACCTTGTTTTAATAAATTGTCAAGATGTTCTCTCAAAATTTCCCTCTTAAAAGGGGGAGGCGATATGGCTTTTGGTGTTTGCCAACGGCGTCCTGTTTTAGTAAAATCTTATGTTCCACAACACGAGTAAAGCCTAAATTTGGGTTATCTTCCGTGACGAAAAGATCTAAATTGTCATGCAACAAACACGCTAGTTAATCTGATTCAGTTTCTTGCAAATTTTCGGGTAAGGTAAACAGGGACTTCACTTTTGAATAGTCGGGTTTCGAACAAGTAAATTTTGAATGAGGTGAGTCAATAGTTTCGGAAACGTCTACATGCTGTACTTCCGGTATAGTATCTGAAAATGATGCACATTCATATTCGTTATTTAGTACACTAAATTCTGCTATTGTACGGCCTTTCGGAATAACGACATTCTCACTTGTTGGATTTAAAAGTTTAACCGGAACTTTCCTATTGTACGGTACGGTAACAACAGCTTTAGCTACAAGTAAACCTTTACTACACGAAAACTTGCTTTTGGAGCACACACCTTGTAGTCCCAATGTAATGTAATTTGGAACCCTAGCCCAAACAATAGTTTCTGTATTTGGTTCAAGGCTAAGTCGCTTTTGAGTTTGAACATTTGCGGTATTCAATTGACAAGACATTTTGCTAAAATCTAACACAACATTGTTTTTCATCAAATAATCCGTCCCTAGAATAAATGGATGTGAAGTTACTGGGAGAATATATACATCAATATCAATTTCCCCTCGTGTCTCTATGTACATTTTAATTTTGGCCGTTCCCGTTACTTTAATTGTGTCATTATTGGCTAGCCTAATTTCGGAACAATCCAACTGTTCAAATGATAATTTTTGCTTGTCGGAAACAGAATCAAATACAGATTTTGACATGATATTTATTGAATTGCCAGAGTCAACTAATGCAGCCACTTTCAACTGATCGAAAAAAACATTTATGTACAAAAATTGATGCTTCTTTTGTGAGCTGAAGTCTATGAAGGCATTTTCATAATCTATCCCGGACGACCGTGCCTGTCTCCCGGGTTCTGTCGGTTTCCCGAATCAAACTGTGCGCAGAAATTCGCTGTATGCCCCTCCTGCTGGCATAACTGACATTTTGCAGTCGACGAACTTTGACCCATACCGTTCCAATAATATTCACGCTGTCGGTGACCTCTACCTTGACATTTGAAACACGGTCCGGAAAAATTATTGCGGTCATTGTTGACTTGACGGTCATTCGCTGGATAATTATAATTGCGGTAAGGTGTATTTTGTCGGTTATTTGTAGCTTGTGGTTTATTCTGCACATTCATGCTTGATAACAGAGACGTTAATGTCTGTATCTGATCCTTCATTTCGGATATTTCAGATGAAGCCTCTGTAGTAGCCTCCGGAAAACTTTTGTCGGATTTCATTTCCTTTTGCGTTTTTACAAGCTCGCGTAACTCCTGAATTTGTTGTTGCAAATCGCGCACTTCAGTATTTTGACCAGCGGCAGTTCTTCTATTATCATGAAATTTGTTTTTGAACAATCCCGCGGCATTAACAGACTCGTCATGTTTCCTATAACCATAGGCTTCTGCCATTTTTGCGGAAGCGAGGGCATTTTGCATGTCTTGAGGCATCCCTGCGCGGACAAAAAATGACATTTGCTCTGGTAAGCCACTGATGAATTTTGAGAGCATTTCGTGTTCCGGCTTGGCGAGTAATTTACCCTTTTCATAAATTAAACAATAAAAATCCTCCACGCTTTGACCAGACGACAGAGACAAGTTCTGGAAAATTTCACTATGCATAAGTGCGTTAGCCCCATGCCCACAGAAATTTACATATTTCTCCTTAAAAAGAATTCGGACACTTTTCCAGTCGGATTTGCTTTCATCGCTTAATGAGTTGTACCATGTTAAAGCCGGACCTTTGATGTGTAAATGAAAAGCAGCTAGCATGCGCTTGTCAGTCAGGTTAAATTCAGATAAACCATGCAATGTGGAGAAAGATTCAAATTCAGTCAAAAACGTATGTCCATTATCTTGAGGATATCCGTGAAACTTAGAGCACGTAGCCAAATTTTCCATTTTATTAGTAAATGTGTGTGGAAGCCACACGCCGACACTAGGTTCTGGTTGAAATGATATTTGTGTAGGGGGGAGTTCTTCTTGAATAGAATAAGGTTCAGAAAACGGAAGTTTAACTGTTGGTCTAACTGCTGTTGAATGAGTTATTGGCGCATGTAATGAATCATGTGGTGGAGTTTGTAAAGAAAACAGTTCAGTTAAAGCTTGAGCCTTCAAAAATGAGTCGTTTAAAAAAAAATTGTGACACCGATTCATTTTGTTTCGAGTCTGGTCTATTTTCAATTGATTCTTCCATAAATAAAGACGATTTGGTTGGTATCTTATATCATACTAGTAAATCGAGTTATAATATTATAATTTGGCAAGACAGTTCTCACCGAAAATATATTTGGATGAACATGGCAAGACTGTTCTCACCAAGCATGTAAAATCTACACCCATACATTCACTTTATTTATAGATCAAGGACCAAACTTCTCTTTATTTACAATTTTATTATTAACACATAGTATATATATGTTACAGGCATTTTCTAAATTTAGGCATTTTGTAAAATGACTGAAATTTTTAGGCATTTTCTAAAATGCCTGGATGATTTAGGCATTTTACAAATTGAAATTGAAAAAATTGTAAGGCATTTTACAAAATGCCTAAAAGACTAAAACTGAATGGAATGTACTCAAAATTTAACGACTAGAAATATCGGGGCCTATTATAGCTGACTATGCGGTATGGGCTTTGCTCATTGTTGAAGGCCGCACCGTGACTTATAGTTGTTAATGTCTGTGTCATTTTGGTCTTTTGTGGATAGTTGTCTCATTGGCAATCATACCACATCTTTTTTTTATATTAGTAGCAGAAAAAAAGACAGAAAAACAAAAAGGCTCAATGTTTTGTCAATGAATTGGTGCATGCTAAATTTCAAGTGGCAAATATTTCATTCATATTCAATAGGCATATGAGGCATCTTAATGAGAGTTGTCTCATTGGCAATCATACCACATCTTCTTATTTATAATTAATGTTATTAGAAGTTGTCAACTCCAATTTTTATATGTGATCATGTACTTTTTTACTTGACCATTTGTTAAAATGAGTGCATCATATTTTTATTTTCAATATTTTGCAAGATGAGCAATTCATAGGAGCCTATAGATTTTCTTATTAACGCTTGTTATGAAAACTTTAAAATAAGTTGCAGCTCAACACAAGAAATGCACCTACCTTTGCATATGATAATAATCCGACGAATGTCCTTTTAATCCAATCTTAATTTTGTTCAAAATAGTTTCATATTTTTCTCTGTTCCATATACATGTTATACTTTTCTGATTAGAATCAGAATTTTCAATTAATTGGTTTGTAAATCTTTGTTCTGGTGTAAGAACAACATACCCTTCTGCCATGATGAAAAAAAGATCATTAATGAAATACAGAGTGAATAATTACTCAAAGTTGTTGCTATATGGAGTGTCTAATTATAGATACTAAAACTAGTAAAACATAAAAACTTAACCTGCAGGCTAGATTTGTAAAGAATAATCTTAAATTTATTTTAATCAATACTTTTTTGTAGGTTTACAATATATTTCTATCATCTAATTCATGTATTGAATATTTACATAATTAGCCTGAAACAGACCAGGCATTTTGTGTAATTTTCATTAAAAATTTCAGGCATTTTACAAAATGACTAGGGTTTTTTAGGCATTTTACAAAATGCCTGTCAACTTTAGGCATTTTACAAAATGCCCAAAAATTCAGTCATTTTACAAAATGCCTAAATTTAGAAAATGCCTGTAACATATACACAAAAAAAAAATAATTATGCACAGTCGGTCACCATTCGTCGACAAATCCTCAACAGCCAAAGTCTAGCAAGAGCTGGAATAGGATGAATACCATCATTATAAAATGTTGTAAATCGGAAAGAGTATCTAGCATGATTATTCCTAGCTTTTCTCGTATTTTCAATATCAAGTGAAAATTTTGGCGATTCTTTCCTATATATGAGATTTGTTTCTCTTACAAAGGTATTAACGACTCCTATTTGCTCATTCAACTTTTTGTCATCCTCTTTATATTTAGGATCTTCACAACCTTTGTATTTGTTGTTTTCAAAAATTGAATACGGGGGTAGCTCTAATAATACAAGTTCTACGGTAGGAAAACCTCTAACAAAAGCATAAATTTCTCTGAATTTTGTGATCAGCTCATTTGCAGACGAATTATCTGTTGATTTTAATTGTATTAGACCACCGTCTTTTACAGTCAAATTACATGTACCCAGCCATAAATACAGTACAATACGAGGATGACGATGCAACTCAATTTCAAGGTTCTCTTGCAAAAATCTAAATTGTTTTTCTACAGTAGCACCTCCTTCAAACCACCAGACAATATCCCTTTCAACGCCTCGGATAACCTCGTCACGGAGATATCTGGCCTTGCTGTCAGATAAAACAATAGGGGTTTTACGTAGTCTGATATTAGTGTCCAAGGCGTTTGTGTTATACTCAATCTGACTCCGTAATCTGCTTAGAGTCATACCAACAGACAAATATATTGAAAAGTTGTTTTTTTGTTTTTTTTTTTCTTGTTTTTTTTTTCAGTACCACTTGTCACGGAACAAAAAATGTACAGATCACAGCACTGTAATTTACACTAGTTTAAGGGACCTCCACCATTCTGTATCCTTGGGGGACTTTGTATATAAAGGACACAATCAAATACGTACAAAATAGATTAGTTGTTATATTTTACTCTCAATAATAAAATTCCGTCTGCCACCCGCAGTAACAAGAAAAAGAGAGAGCTAATATCAGTCCGGATACGGAATAACCCTTTCCGATTCCGGAGTGATACAGATACCAGACTGTGAACTAGCAACCATTATTTATAACGAAATATGTATATATAACAGTATTTCATTGTTAAATAATTTACATGAAGCTTAATAAGTATATATTTGTTAATTGCATAGCTTTTGCTATTTGAATTCATTGGTTAAAGATATTTAATTATATTGTAAAGTTTAATGTTTGCATCGTCGCAAAATCTGTGGTTACCTTCTTTGGATACCTTCAGTGAGAAACTTATATATTTTATAGATCCCATCTAAGTTCTGTAAGTTAACGGCCGGTGTACAGCCACACAAGGTTGATAGAATAATATGTGGTATTATCCACCAAAGCAAGCTAAGCTTCCCATCTCTCAATATATAAGCGTAAACTACATGGCTTCTTGTAATAACGGTAAAATGAAATATTCATTGCTCTATTTCTACTTTCAAACGTTGGGCACGATGTTCCTACGACCCCTAGGATTTAAAACAGAATCTTCGAAATTTCATCCGCAAAACAAAATAAAAATAAAAATGTTAGAAAACACGAACCAATATCAAAACAAATTCAATATATGTTTTTACAGCTCTTGATCATATACTAAGTAATATCTAGTATATTTGAGGATTAAAATAAGAAAGCCATGTGAAAAAAAACAGATGTGGCCAACGTTACATTTATGAAAAACTGTTTTAACTCTTATGTATAGTGATCCTATTTCTTATTCTCTGATCTTGATTCTTGGTAGGAACAACGACATGTGTCGGTTCTTTGTTGCGTTAAAGCCGTTATTTTGCCAAATTTCATTTGAATCGGTGGCTGCATATAATATTAATTTAAGCTGGAATAAGAAAAATGTCCAACGACGTTTTTCGTTAACTCAACGACTGAAAGTGAATTTTATAAGTAGATATAGCCGAAAATGAATAAAAAGAGTAAGACAATAATAATATCTAACAAAAGTACAAATATTTGCCTAATGTGAGTTCAAATATTGCTGATTCAATAAAATCTTCTCTACACGGTCGTTTTGCAAACGGTAGCCATTTTGTCCAAGTTGGTATTTCATTTTTCAAAGCAGTTAACGCGTATTTTGTATAATTGATCAAAACAAAAGTTAGATACACGAAGAGTAAAAAATGCCAAGATTCTTTTTTTATTAACTACATATTTGGTTCTTAAAGGAATAAAATGCTTCCACACATTACAAAACTGTAGCCAATTTGTCCAAACGTCTGAAAACGTCTAAAATCCCAAAGACGCTAACTTCCGACGTTACATGTGCTAAAGTTTCAATTAAATGTTCATGATAATTAAAACAAATCGTGTTATGAAATTTGGAAAAAGAGGTTGATGATTGCTGCCGAAAAAAAAGAATAGTGCATGTTGCTATAGACTCCGCCCGGGGACATAGGTTCGACACAGGTTAAATTTTGCAATTTTTATTAATCGTTTATAGCTTTTAACGATTTATTTAAAAGAATTGGGAAATGGGGAAAACATCCCATTACATGAACTTCGTCCAACTTTTGCAAAGACAAATTGAAGACACCAAGACAGTCCTCTAAATGTAAAATGCGAATTGAAATTTATGTTACGGAAGTACTCCGAAATAGACCATTTAAAGTCGTCACTTCAGTAAGGTGCAATCACCAATATTAAAAGACTTAATACCAGTTCACGGAATGTTTTACGATTTGTCCTGATATTTATGTTATAACTGTCGTGCTGAAAGTAATTCCTGTAATAGCGAAGCCGGAACTTTTCGTCAATATAAACTTGTGCATGAAATGGAGGTTATTGAAAGACGAGTCCCAAACAGCGACGAAAACCGTTTCATCGAATTACTAAAAACCCGCGATTATATTTGCCGTTTTCGCGGACGATCCAGGAGTAGATTACTATATTTTAAAATGTATATCAGAAGTTAAACACTATAGATGACTTGGGAAATAATTCTCAAGCCAAGGTTCAAGTAATTGAAGGGGTGTATTTCGACAACTTATTTGCCAGGGAAAATACAATTCTATTCAAATTTAACCAAGGGTAAAAATGTTCGTTTACTTGCAGAGTGTCAGATATATTTGTATTGGGGTTGAATTAAGATATAGAAATTTTACAATGACAGATGATATGCACCTTGAAAGTTAAACATCCTATGATAAAAAAAATTATGGAAAACCGTATACATGTACTTCCGTCCCATCTTTCCTTCCTACATTATTTGCGACAGTACTGCATTTTTAGTTGAAACTAGAACACAACCGTGATATCGCGGGTCCGTGACTGAATTAAAGTATATAACTATGCGTAAGCCTTATTTTAGTATAGGTATTGTCATCTGATAAAGTCATGCCGATTATAAGATGCACAGTTTTCTCTGCTTTCAAACACTTTTTGTTTGAACCCGTCGACCTGGAACATTTTGGTAATATTAATTATTTGGAAAACAAAAGGGCCTGGAATGGATAATTTTTTTTATAAACAGCATTGTCCCATATTAGTTATAAATAACCGCTGTTTTACGTCATGCCGGCTAACAAATTGAAAACTGTACCTATACGCCTTATTTTAAGTCCAGATTTTTAGTATTCGTATTGTCATCTTAGAAAGTCATACTGGTTAAAATACTACAATAGGAAACACTGTGACAATGATTGAATTTAGTAGTGTCAACTCTGTGATTATGACCCGTGTATTATAGCAAAATCCTAAATACACCGGTTTGGTGGTGCGCCTGTCAGATTCGGAACGTACAGATAAGGTAAAAGGTAACAGGTGAATATACTATTGGTATCGGTATCGGACTCGACCCGGAACTTCTTAATTATTGGCAATATTAATTACGTGGAAAACAAATGGGCCTGGAGTGGTGTAATTTTTAATCAACACCATTGTACTATATTAGTTATATATAAACTTGAATTCTTTGATTCGTCGTTTTTATGTGATGACGGCTGACAAATTGGACCTCGTTATTTTAGTATTATAGATTACTTAAAGGGTAAACATTATTAAATCGATTTCCACAACTCGAGAGAATTTTTCATAAAATGACATCACAAAACGAACAGAACCAGAATCAACCAACAATATAAATCAAAGAGCTGATAGCTCTGAGGTGGAAGAAGATGAATAAAAGGTAACTTGAATTACCATAAAAGCAGCCCTACTAACCGAGCCTGCTTTGTTTCATTATCATTATGATGTATTTTTTTTTTCTTCAAACAAGAATGTTTCATAAGTACATGGATTTCCCATCCGTACAATCGTTTTCTATGTTCAGCGGACTGTGAAAATTAGGTAAAATCTTTAATTTGGCAGTAAAATTAGAAAAATCATATCATAACGAACACATGTGTACTAAGTTTCAAGTTGATTGGATTTCAACTTCACCAAAAACTACCTAGACCATAAACTTTAACCTGAAGCAGGACGGACGGACAGACCAGAAAATATAATGCCCATAAATGGGGCAAAAAAATAGTAAGACTTGTTACATACCCGCCAACCTTTGAAAGTTCCCATGGGGGTTTTTAGTGCGCGACAACAATTTTAAAGGTTACAACTTTTAGCGAAGTATTTTGCACGATCTGGATTGTCTAGAAAAAGTGTCATATTTGTATGATGAACTTACATGCCTTTTTCTTAAGTCTGTTTGCATGATTCTAGTTATTAAATCGGTAGTAAAGATGAACATGTAGCTAGCAGACCAGGGTTTATTTTCTTGTGTAAGAATATTAGATGCTTGTTGAAATTTCCAATTTTGAATTATGCACAAAGATGGACCTTTAACAGGTTGGGAACAACACTCCAAATGAGGGGTAACCCTCATTGGAAGAACATTACAACCCACTGTAAAAAATGAGCAACTTTATATTCATATTATTTGATGAAACTTTCCCCCAAGAACTATGCATCTCAAGTATTAAACAGCCAAAACATGTCAAAAGAATTTTGTGATGTTTCTAAACTTATATCTTCTTTATTAATTTGACCCCTCATTTAGAAGTTGTTCCAAATATAATGAATTTTCCCACTTTTGAGTTAAAAATCAAAAAAAAAAAAAAGAAAAAGAATAGTACATTGTCCTTTAAATGATTTAATTAAATACAAAAATAAAATATGTTACAACAAGTATTATGTCAATAAATTAGTGAAAAAAATACTATTTATTATCTTTATGGTAATTTTTGCTGGCACTCTGGCATGGCAGAAAAAAAATCAAAGATATGAAACTTTGAGAGAACTAAAATAACTTATAAAAAATAACAAAACAATTGTTTTATGATGTGACATTTTATATGATATATATATTCTATGATATTATATTCTCTTCATGTGAATTGAAATTTTAATTTTATCTTCATTATATATGTTTATGTGTTATGATTTCAGAATGTATTGTGTATTGTTGTTATTATGTCCCGTCAGGGGCCCTTAATTGGAAAATAAAGAACTTTGAACTTTGGTAGTACTGCATCATTGAATTTATTAATCAGCCATGCTTTTATCCTTAAGCTGTGTAAGAACCTGCTTGCAGATGAAAATTCACATGCCATCTTCACGATTTTCAACTACACTACCAATAATTTACCTATACTTTTTTGGTACATTTCTACCCTCGTGCATATCAGTACTGTTAGGAAAGACTGAAAACTTATAATGTTATACTTTCAATGAAATCAGTACTGATTTTGTCAGTACTGTTTCAGTACTGATTTTGACAGTACTGTTTTAGTACTGATTTTGACAGTACTGTTTCAGTACTGATTTTGACAGTACTGTTTCAGTACTGATTTTATCAGTACTGTTTCAGTACTGATTTTGACAGTACTGTTTCAGTACTGATTTTGTCAGTACTGTTTCAGTACTGATTTTGACAGTACTGTTTCAGTACTGTTTCAGCACTGATTTTGTCAGTACTGTTTCAGTACTGATGTTGACAGTACTATTTCGGTACTGTTATTTTCAGTACTGTTTCAGTAGATTTGGTGTTGTTAATCTTTTTAACTTGAATGTGTATTGTTTCAAAAAATATTTGGAACTGAAAACTTTTAAACTCGGTAAGTATAGTATGCTATATAATAATTTGTGGCATATTTTGTATCTTTTGTAGATATCTCTGATTAAGTGTTTATCATTAGAGAAGTTTTTACAATGTGCATCTCAGTACAATTGGTATCCAAATATAGGTTTGATAATTCTGTGACAATATTATCATTATCCTTTTTTAGCTGGTTACGTTTTTCTCTATATCACCCTGCTGCGCAGATTTTTTTAGCGACGTGAACATGACCAAGGAAAATTATCAAGCTTACTCTCGTCTATCGAAATACTATTGAAGCGAAGGAGAAAACAACAGAATTGAAGCAAGATAAGCAGTTTATCGGATTTTACCCATTAGGAGCACCTGAATTCACTCCCGGTTTTTAATGGAGTCCGTGTTGTCTTTTATGTATTTTTCAAAGTGTTGTTGTAAATGCCCTTTTGTTTTGTGATTCTTTGCTTACTTCTTGATTTTGGTTGTGACTGTCTTTCAGTGTTTATAAAAATAATACGCATTAGGAGCACCTAAATTCACTCCCGGTTTTTAATGGAGTTCGTGTTGTTTTTATATATGTAATTTTCAATGTGTTGTTGTAAATGCCCTTTCGTTTTGTGATTCTTTGCTTACTTCTTGATTTTGATTGTGACTATCTTTCAGTGTTTATAAAAAAAATACGCACTCGACATCAGGAAGATTCACACTGTGACTCGAGGCTGATATTTTACAGTATCAATTGTATAATAGCGCATAATTTATAAATATATCAAACAAGATTAGAATCTTCAATACTGTTCATTTTTTGGTATTTTGCTATTGCTTAAAATATGTTGTAATTAATGCAGTTATATGTTACTATGTTAGGCAATGCATTATAATCAACACAAAACAATCTCTCGATTACCTTATTTTTAATCATAACTGGAATTTCTTTTATTTATCATAACCATTTTTTAATATATAATAAAACATTCAATGTCATACCAACATGTGAAGTTTGTGGCAAAAATCTCTGTGATTTTTACGCCCCTTGGTTATTTTATGACCCTTTAAAGCTCATAAATAAAACAATCAAAGTAACAATTAATTTTGCATGTATCATGTTTCATTGCTCTCCCCCTATGCCATCTTTTCTTTGGAATGCTTTGTTGTATGTCAGTTTCCTGGCTCTTTTCCTCAATTCAGTCCCGGATATGATGTGTCTTTTTACATGTACAGTGGTAATTCAAGAGGACACTTTAGTTCTAATATGAGCTCATTATAAGCATCCACCTTTAATGTTTTGGTACTTGTACGAAACTCAGGATTCAATGGTTCATGATCAAATGTTGGTTTTTTTTTTCTGATGAGTGCCATATTGTCTAGATACATCATATTGTTTATAGGTCTTCAATTTTCACATCGAACATTCCCATGTCTGCTTCTGTCTCCATTGCTGTTAATCGTTCTGAGGAAAGAAAATGTAATGAATTTATAAATAATAAAATTGAGAATGGATATGTGGAATGTGTCAAAGAGACAACAACCCGACCAAATAAAAAACAACAGCAGAAGGTCACCAACAGGTCTAGGCTACAATAAATTATCTTATGTTAAAACTTTCCTCATTTCTGTGTTATGTAAAAATAAAAGAATGCACAATTATGGATGGGAATGGTGTGAAAATCAAAATTTACTTATTACTTTATATACTACCATAAGTCCAGTAATCACTAATGGACTGGACTTCTGATACTACATGTATATATAATATTTTAATCAATCAAAGTTGAAATTTGTTTCTGAATAAAAAAAAAGAGGAAAATATGATAATTTAATTCATCATCATCAAATATTGGTGTTTGCCAGTGGCAAGTATTTCATACACGTGTAGCTTTAACCATCGGTCTATTTATGTGCTCTTTATAATAAGATCCGTGAAACAACGACGAAAGACATTAAAATATATACTAACTACTTTATACAAAAGTACATGTAATGTTTAATAGATTGAAGTGGAAATTTAATTTAATTGAAAATTTATCGTACATAGTCATATATGTAGCACCTAGCCAGAGATGTAATACATCTATCTATGGTAGCACACAGAAACGTGTCCGATTCCTCAAAAACGCGTCAATAATTTGATAAACATGTCAAATTGAACTGGCGAAACCACTTCTGCGGGACGCCGGTCGAGCAGTACCCTCATAGACATACATTTTGTAAAAAGACATTTATAGGCATCACCGGATAATATTAAAACAATAGAATTTACTTTCTATTTATAAACGATGATTTAAACTTTACAAAACTTATTAAATGCAATGTTAATGGGTTTTTTTCTAAATACGCATGACATATTTGCCACTGGACATTAAGTAATCAATAGTTAATTATGTGTTGTAAACTTAGCCTGCAGTTATGCTTGTTATGAATTACATTTGCTGAACAAACTAATGTTTATCAATGACATACAGTAAACGTGGTCAAGCACCGGGAATAAAATACAATATAAAATGTACATGATGTATTAGTTTTCTAAATTGTGAAGTACCTCTGTCTGAACTTTATAATAATAATAATCATATTGATAAAGAAAATCATAAATTAAAGCGCTTCAAATAAAAATAACTTTTTATTGTGCATTTTTTTTTTAAACCAGACCTTTACTCTGTGTCTGCAAGCAGAAGAAAGCGTGCACAGTGTAGCATACCTTGGACATTTGTCTGTACGGATTACTAAACCTTTCCTCCAGATTTTTTTTGGGCACCTGCTTCGACTTTTTTTTCTAATCATTTACAATCCAACCGAACAATACGGGTTCTATCGTATCCCACACCATTAATATTGAATTGCGTTTTTACTTTACAGAGTATCATTGGGGGTATATGAATTTTGAAATATTCTGGCGTTTTTAACCGGACACATTCTTAAATTATCGGACACGTTTTTGAGATTGTAACAATACAAAAGAGGTTATTGTCTTAAGTCAGGAGTTTGGTATTCTGTAGTTGGTTTTCAAGTTTGAATGGTTTTACACTAGTCACTTTTGGGGCCCTTTACACCTTGCTGTTCGGTGAGAGCTCATGCAGGCACGGTGTTGAAGACCGTACTTTGACCTATAATGGTTTACTTCTACAAATTACGACTTATATGAACAGGAGACTTTTCTCATTGGCAGTTATACCACATCTTCTTATATATTAATACCACTCTGAGCCACCCAACCCATCCACCCCAATTACTCGTTTGTGAGGGCTGCCTAGAGTCAGAGGTGGATTTAGGGGGGGGGGGCTGGAGACCCGCCCCCCCCCCTTTTTGGAAAAAAATTGGTTGCTTATATAGGGGAATCATTGAAGCGTAACTGGAGCCGGCCCCCTCTTAGGTCAGTCACTGGCCCCCAACTTATGTAAATTTCTGGATCCGCCACTGAGAGTGGTTACACCGGGCCAAAAATGCATCGGACTGAAACAACATACTGGTTGTGTACACTGACAATCAAATTAAAATTAAAATAATGTATAAAATATTGTAAAAAATAATTTTTAATTTGAGTGCATTTACGTAACAATAACACAATGTAACCGTAGACATAAATATCATTGTTACACTCGTAAGTATTCTATGTAGTTCCTTAGTCAACCCTAGGTCTGCATTCCGGCGATATAGCCTAAACTTCATTGTAACAATAACTTTTTTACGACTGTTACATTTCAATGTAACCATAGCCAGTACCAAAATAAAATAGAAATTCAAATATTTCACAGACATCTTTATTTACAATATAAAAATAGGAAGACTGTTGAATGATTTTCAGTGGCGGATTCAGAGGGGGGCATTTTTTGTAAAAAGATTAATCAGACTAGACTTCGTGAACTTTGCCATTTCCCGAGTATTTAATTTTTATACGACAATTCTTTACTTATAAAGACATTTTTCGCTGGCCGGTATTTACTGATTGTCAAAGTCATGTGATTTGCTATGGTGGAGTTGACCAGTGCGTTGAAAAAACGGCACTCGGTCATTTTGAAATTCAAATTACAGTAATACACATTGCTTAGGCTGAGGTTGTCATGACAATCAGGAAACCTTCAAAGCGACACAGGATTGAACAAGAACGTATTGACTTCTATTTCATTATTCCACTAAACAGAAAGTAATGGTAAATACTCTATAGACTATTACACTCTCATGAAAAAAAAGTTCCACAATACTATTTACCTACGAAAACATGTTTAACAAATTGAATAATGATCCCCAGTCAGTATAAGCTCTAGAAAGATTTCAAGTCTCAGGTACGAACCATTTGATTTGAGGAGGCAGTCTGAGATATTTGAGAGAGAAAAAAAATGACTGATTCTTGCCTTAATCAAAAATTTTGGCCGTATCAGGATTGAAAACAATAGTCTTGTCCACTTTTTTGCTATTAAAAGCTAAAATTTCCAACAAAAATATTTAGCATGAAATGAACATGATGAATAAAAACGGGCGTATTTTTTTGTGGCCGGGGTTTGCATGTCTGACTGGAATGTCTGTTTTGCCGGACTTATATATATTGAATAATTTTTTCAAGACCAGACTGCATGCAACCTGCCTACTAGGTGTGACTTTTATGTCTCCATTTGTTGACCGTCATTCATAACTTCGTTGTCATTTCAGACACGTTCGTAGTCTTTGTTGGAATTGGAACCCCTCACTTCGGTTCCCTAAGTTATGTTGGGTGAAACATATCAATCAAACATTTTGATAAAAACTGCTTGTTTGTCTTTTTTAACTCGTGTCGGTCGTATTGTAAATTTCATCTAATTTCCATGTCTATTTTTTACTGACAAGTCCTACATCAAATATATCAGTACATAGCTTTGGATCAATACTATCATTTTATGATAGACAATTAATAGGGAGAATACAGCATAAAAAATGTCCAACCCTTACACTTTACAGCAACTATAAAATATGCATGCCCCAAGCCAGAAACCGTTTAAATAGTGCATATAACACTTATTTTATGTTTTTTTTAGCCCAAAAAAGGTCCCAAAAAAATTCAGACTCGCTCCGCTCGGCAAAATTTAATATCTTCGCCCCCCCTTTCAAAAATCCGGGATCCGCCCCTGATTTTTACCACATCAAATGCACAATGAGCAAACCCATATATCGCATTGCCCAGATCGCATAGTATGCTAAAAAAATATTTAAAAAAACCAGAAGTAACGGAAATGTTGTTGTTAAATCATTTCAAACGAGATTACTCCCCTATATATAAAAATATACATACATGCAGCAACAACTGAACAGCAACAAACACAGCAGTCAATGTGGCGAGATGAAATAATTTTGTAGGCACCTAGGATTTATATATATTAAAATGTTTCCCAAATTAAATGAAGCATTGGGCCCTATAAAAAAAAAATCCTGTCAAAATAGGAAACACATTTTTAAAAGGGGGTTCCAAATCTGGAGATAGGGTTTCCAAGTAGATTTCCCTTTTCAAATTTATGCATTTATCGTTAAAAAGGGGTCCAACCTTCGGACCCCTCCCCCTTCTTACGCCGAGGGGTGTACCGCACCTCCCTTTATCCAATCATAAGTTTAGAAAGTCAGGCTGATCATTTCACAAATATCAATTTGACAAATATTAATACTATAATCTATTTAATAAGGTTTGGCAAAGAAGTAATAATAATATGTATATCCAAAACAACCCGCGATTTTATACCTATTTTAACATTTACAGAAAGTTCTGTAACCAGAGGCGGATCCACCCATTGTTTTAAAAGAGGGTTCCAAACACAGGCACTTGTTTCTATCCATACGAAGGTCGACTATCCATAGTCGACCTTCGTATGGATAGAAACTAGTCCTATAACATATGACTTCGCATTCTTATTCAATTTTTAACGTTTTTATACTGATATTTCCAAATATTTTTTTTGGCACATTGATAGTAAAAAGAAAATATCAGAACAGCAAATAGAAATAGTAAATAATGCCCCCGAGGTCATATGTAAAGTTATAGGACTATATAGGATAGAAACAAGTGCCTGTGGTTCCAAACACTCTGGATAAAAGGAAAAAGGGGGGTTCCAACTCAGTCCCCTAAAGATTTCATAATTATAGCGAAAAAATGGGGGAAATAAAATATTTTAAGTAGTATTATATAGAATAATGCATTGAACGTCCAAAATAATTTGGTGTTCCCACCCCCGGAACCCCAGGGGTCCCCCACTGTGTAACGCGTATTCTGCTTTTTTAACTAACGTAATATGTTTTGAATTAGCTATATGCTACACTTTTCTCAGTTTTAAAATATTCAATGTACTACTATACCTTAATCTACCTTCAATCCCATTGTGGTATTCAATCCAGAAGAAGTTTGAACTGTTGAACTGTTGAAATGTCAGTGCGAGTGCAAAAATAACTTTTGTAAACAATGAATGACGTCATGTGTAAATCCAATCACATAAACGTTTTACAAAAGGCAATTGTATGTTCCATATTGACGCGCTTTTGTGATGACGATAATAACATCAACGGCAAAATTTGAGACAACAGTAGATCAGCCGGGAAGGATAGGATACAGAAATACAGCAGAGAAAATATCGGTTTACCAGCCACTTGCAGAAATTCTTAAAGTTACAGAAAGAGACGATTGTTACGACAAGTCAGAGATGGCGGATCCTTTTCGAATCATCTACGGATTGCTATTGTTCATGTATGTTTTACAAGTCAAATGTAGGCTATGTCTTCTTCCATCACAAGTTCATTCGATTTACATATATACATATATATATTTGTTTATAAAAAAAGGTGCCGTATTATTGCCAACGACACAACAACAACAGCAACAACATATATTTTATTTGCCAATCATGGCACCCAAAATGAGCGGAATAATCACAACTCTCCACAGTAGATCAGATGAACAGAAATTAACAAATATAGGTCACCATACGGCCATCAATAATGAGCAAAGCCAAATCGCATAGTCAGCTAAAAAAGGCAACAAAATGACAAATGTCAACGAATTCAAACAAGAAAACTAACGTTCTTATTCATGTACAAAAATGAACGAATAATGAATATATGTAACACACCAACAAACAACAACCACTGAATTACATGCTCCTGACTTCGGACAGAAACATATATACAGAATGTGGTGAGGTTAAACATGCTAGGGTCTTCCCCCTAAACCTGGAACAGAGTTGTAACAGTACTACATAACAACAAACTATAAAATTCAGTTGAAAAAGGCTTATTTAACTTTAAATAACAGATGAATGCAAATAGAAATACATCTCAGTAACAAAAACATAATGGACTGGACGTTACCGTTACTCAACAAAAAAAGTCACTAAATACAGATCTAAGAGTACTTGCAGTTACTGACAGCTAGTTCAAAGCCACTAACAACTAATAACAAAAGTCATGCATCTAACTTCAAAGACTTAGTTCATAGTTTTTTTTATACTTCTGTTGATTATATTTAATCTTAGTTTTTTCCTTCTGTTAAAAAGAGATTAAATAACAGACGCAATGTTCAACAAATTTGTTTAAAGATGGCAAATTTGTGTTACATTCGTTTAATTTATAATAATACACACAAACTAAAGAGACAGAAAGACAAAGTTTGTCTCCAACGACAAGCAAGAATAAACCAAGAAACAGAAAACAGACAATTTTTCAATGTCCTATTTGGCTGGCTTTCATATTATTCCCATTGTTGTTATAAAGTAGACAGAAGCAATGAAGAATCGATAATAGTGTGGTGCTTGAATATGAAGAAAAGAGAATAACAGGCAAAATTAATGATAAAAAGTGAAAAATGATATAGAATATTACAGAATACAGAAATGAAGAAACCACTTCCAGACCAGACCCTTTTATAAGTTGCACATTTTTTTTTTTTTTTTTTTGCCTTTTAAATCTTTCTTTGGACACCATATTGGTCCGACACCCCAATAGCATGACGCCCTATTAGTCCGATGACCCATTGGACCGACACACGAATACTAGTAATCCGACACATAATTATTGAGCAATACTTTGTATGAATAATATTTATATTTTAAGAGGATAATCCCCATAGTTTAAAATGATCCTACTGAGATTCCTCAAAATAATAACATATTAGAGTACATGTATTAAAAATTTGCTTTATGTCCAGTGGCAAATATTACATGTTCAAATCAATTGTTAAATAAGTTCAATAGGTAAGTCCTGTAAAAGATGTCATCTGGGGTGAAAGAAGGTCAATGAAACTTGGACTGCCACTGGACAACGAAAGCATATTGAAGGTGGACAGGAATTTGCCCTGCTGCATATTCAGACAAAAGGCCACCGACGGCCTCTCAAAGAGTTGTTGCAATAGTTATTAACCTGCAGAGATCATGACACTCTCTTTCTATACATGCTATATGAGGCATCCGATTAAAGGTGACCAATCTTACATTTGTTGAAAATTAAACATCCCGCACAATTTTACTACCAATGGTTTTACTGTTTTTACTGTATCACATAAACATTATCCGTTGTGATGACTGACTTGCACTTCTGGTGACATTTTCTTAGTGAGAATGTGTTCACATATGGAACATATCTTGTCCTTATGTCCCACGTAAGTGTCATCAATAACTCCTGAACCACTTTACAGAATTTTGTAAATCATCGATACAAACTTTATCTCATGATGTTTTTCAAAGGACAATTTACAAAGTGTTACGTCCATAATTAATACCATAACATGCATGTTGGGAAAAACAACTTTTTATAAATGCATGCACAGTATTTGATGCAGTATGATCTATTGTTATAGGTATCTAAAAATGGATCCCACCAGAACACAAAGACTAAGTCTATGAGGAAAATAAAGTTTTAGATCAACGACTAAAAATTGTCATGAACAGATAAAATATGAGATAGAGATAGAACTGGTATGAAAGGTGACAGTAGAACATTGAAATAATTTGAAAGGTAGGTATATATATAGTTTTACACTCAATTATGATTTTTTTAAAGTAAGTATTTGCAGTTATTCCTATTATTTTATTTCAATATCATGAAATGTTGTAGTGTGTTCATATGACAACAAACCAACAACGAGCAAGTTCAAAATAATAAAGAGTAGAAATACAATTCTTCAACAATTGAAATATATCATTAAAGTTAACAAAGAAGTCTACGGGAAGTACATATCCGTACACACAACTTCTCATTTAACTGTTTCACAGATTGCATTGATATTGTGCTCGAATAATCAGATTATATTAATACATATGTGATTTGTTGCCGATCCAAAGATGTCAGAGTGTTACAGCAGGACATAGTTGAACTTAGGAACCTAAAGGAAATATAAACAAAGATCTCCTTCTCTGTAACCGAATAACAGATTTAAAAGATAGTAATTTATTATAATGAGAATTTCCACTGGTACTAATAATGAAAAAATTCACAAAAAGAATACTTTTGTTTAATTTTTAAACTATTGCATATGTATAAAATGATAAAAAGTTGTAGGATTGTCACTAAGACAACTATCCACCAAATTTGAGACGATGTGAATGTGAACAATAATATACAACTCTGCAGACTTCAACAATGAGAAAACCCATACCGTATTGTCGGCTACAAAAGACCATGACATAAACAATATATGAAACAATTTAATTCAGAAAAATTAACGACCTAATTTATAACAAAACAAATTAAAAATGTTAAAAGTGCAGCCCGTATTGAAAACATGGATATTTGCCATGAACCCAGACTTGGGACGCTAAAATTCTTCTCCAAATCGTATAAGATCAGGCCCTGAAGTCATACAAAATTTTCTCAGTGCCCGGAGAAAAAAAAATCGTGGTCAAAAATTGAAATCCAGCATTTTGATTGGTTGATTTGTTGATTTTGGAGTTTGCGTAAACAACTGACTGGAAAGTTTAATGACTTCAAGGCCAGTTTTCAAGTAGGTAAATCAAACATTGTTCCATTTGTTTTCTTTCATTTTTCTCCCTGTATAATATAAACCTTGTATAATTAACGTTAGCAATGCATGTACACTGATTCACATAATGTCATGGTTGACCTATGTTTAATCTTATTATTGGACTAAAACAAAATGATAAATGTTATAATCCACTTTTTCCTTTCCAGAAACAAGTTGGCAAAGATATATATCACATGCATAGGAAGAGTAATGGAAAATAACATTGAAGCAGAATTATGAAACAGTTATTAAAAAAAAACATTAATTGAGAGAAAGAAAAACACATTTTTTTACTTTTTAATGCTGTTCATTCTTAAGATTACTGTTTATTGTATTTCGATGGCAGTTATTGCAGTTGATAAGAAGATAGAACAAAAATTTGAGTTCTTCAGCTTGTTTTATTCAGTCAATAAAAATTAATTTTGAAAAGCAAACAATATATGTTCAAAAATCAAAAAGGTTAATTATGTACCAAATGACCTCCGTCAGACATTAATCAGTCTGTTGGAAATCTTTCTTTAAATTTTTATGCTTATTTTACAAAATGTACCTTTGTTTGTATGTCTGTAAGATTCAAATCAATCAGAGATTTCTGAGGAACTACAAACCAAGAGTTTCTGAAAGTCATGATCAGTCCTCATGTGAACATGCTATACTGAGTAATGTAGTTCTCACCCTTTCAACTCCCCGTTAACGGGATGCCTAAATATTGTAGCACTAAATTTCATATACTAGTATTCTTTTCGTAAAATACGCTCTGCAGTTTTATAGGAAAGAGTACAAGAGTTATGCATACATGTATTTAAGTTACTATTCACAATACACTCATTACAAGTGAATGAAATTGCAGCATGATTAATGTATACAAAAAAAAAAAGAAATCTGTCAATAAATGTATTTAACCATTAAAAATCTTTCATTGAGCATATGATTGGAAATTTATTTATGAGAAGTTAGACTAAAAAAAGTGGTCGTATTCTGAATATTCGCTCAGCTCACAGTAAAAGGAGAAAAACATACACTGTTCAGTCTGAAGGTACCTGTTCATTTAGGGGGACATGTCTTATAGCAGATTCTCTCCTTGTGGTGAACTAGCATGTTAAAAAGGAGCTCAGTGCATTATTGGTCTAGTTCTGTACAAAATATGTTAATTACATTGTATTTATATCTGAGTATCATGTCCTCTTCCTGCACTTAACTTGCCACTGGATCACATAACATCAATCCATCCACCCATCTTCTCAAAAGTAATATATCGAGTTCCAATGTTCAATATGTTCTGATTTGACTCAAGCAAGATATAAATACATGTAATATGGTATTGTCAAATAGAAGTATTAATAAGTTACTGTATTAAAAACATAAACCTTGTAGACCACACAAGATGCAATTCGGACAATAAATATGACATAAAGCCAGAATATTTAAAAAAAAAAAGCTAAAGTAACTGTCGAACAGCTGGATCTAAAGCTGAACCACTTCAGGACAACAAAAATCAGAGAAATAAAAAAAAAACATAACGAAAACATTAACATGTCACGATAAAGAAAATGAATGGAAATGGGGTAAGTGTCAAAGAGAACAATTAACCCACCCCAAATATACAAAACAACTAGGCATCACTATAAAGATACAGTCTGATTTAAAAAGTGTTATAATGAAACAGTACTGAAGAAATTAGTAACGAAACACTACTTACGAAATCAGTACTGAATCATTACTGACGAAATCAGTACTGTCAAAATCAGTACTGAAACAGTACTGTCAACATCAGTACTGAAACAGTACTGACAAAATCAGTACTGAAACAGTACTGTCAAAATCAGTACTAAAACAGTACTGTCAAAATCAGTACTGAAACAGTACTGTCAAATTCAGTACTGAAACAGTACTGACAAAATCAGTACTAAAACAGTACTGTCAAAATCAGTACTAAAACAGTACTGTCAAAATCAGTACTAAAACAGTACTGTCAAAATCAGTACTGAAACAGTACTGACAAAATCAGTACTGATTTCATTGAAAGTATAACATTATAAGTTTTCAGTCTTTCCTTACAGTACTGATATGCACGAGGGTAGAAATGTACCAAAAAAGTATAGGTAAATTATTGGTAGTGTAGATGAAAACAACTCAAGTTCAAAATCTAGCATGTTAGAATAATATTCAGAGAAAACGTTTTTGATTAGCTTATTAATTGATCATGAGAAACACAGAATTTGATTGGCTGAACATGATTGTCTTTGGAACAAAATAAGGAACAGATGATTTTCACTAAATCGTGTTTTAGAGTTTTTTTTAACGATACCCTTAATATTAATATTTTTAAATAAATGCAAAGACGTATTATAAAACGTGCTTGATAAGAGTAAAGAGAATGATCACAGGGCGAACGTTCTATACGGGCGAAAGAACTCAGGACGAACAGACCAAGGACAAACATGTAAACAGGGCGAGTTGTGCCGATACCAAATTCACGCATGCGTACTACAAATATCTACAGTAAAAACATCCGGTTACAAGTAAACAAATAACGTTGATGTAGATGAGATGAAATCTAATAATTTACATAAATAAAAGGGTTCATATTTACGATAGTAATTGTTTTTCAATCCTAATTTACAAATTAAATGATTCAGATGCTTAATCATGATTATTGTGTAAAAATCGGTGACAGGAATCAGAAGTTGTTATGAAATTGTAATACACAGAAACGAATGCGGCATACGGAGGTTCAATGATTTTAAAGTCGGCACAATAGGCCTTCAGAAGACTTGAAGTCTTCTTCCACCAAAAACCGAATAAAAATTGCAAAAATTAATCGAAGTCCAAAACCCTCTTCGACGCCGCATTAATTTAAGTGTAACGTCGTGTTGAAGGAACATCGTGCCCAACGTTTGAATGTAGAAATAGAGCCATCAATACTTCAAGTCACCCTTATTACAAGAAGCCATGTAGTTTGCGCTTATTTAAAGGGAGATGGAATGCTTGGCTTGCAGTGTTGGTCCTCATATAATTCCACATTTTATTCTTCCATCAATAGGAAATGGCTGGCTGTACAGCCCTGTCTGTAACGTTTTATACTAAAATGGGATCAATAAAATGTATAAGTTTCTCACTAAAGGTATCCAAAGAAGGTAACCAAAGATTTTGCGACGATGCAAATATTAAACTTTACAATATAAATGAAAATCTTTAACCAATGAATTCAATAGCAAAAGCTATGCAATTAACAAATATATACTTATTAAGCTCCATGTAAATTATTTAACAATGAAATACATTAAATATGAAATTTGGAGTTTTACCAAGGGAGCTAATAATTAATTAATAAAACTGTCTGCCACACAGTATTTCGGGGACTCTCCCTCTGGTATCTTTCCTCCCTCTTTTATAGCTGACTATGCGGGGGCTTTTCTAATTATTGGGGGCATTATGATGACCTATAGTTGTTAATTTCTGTGTCGCTTAGTCTCTTGGCAATCATAATACATATTCTTTTATATATAGCGATGTCGTTATTACGACATAGTTATGTCGTTATAACGACAAAGTGATGTCGTTATTACGACATGATATTTCGAAATTACGACATGATATGTCGAAATTACGACATAACGATGTCGTTTTAACGACATGCTATGTCGAAATTACGACATAGCGATGTCGTAATAACGACATAGCGATGTCGTAATAACGACATGTTATGTCGAAATTACGACATGCTATGTCGTAATTACGACATAATTTTTTTTTGAATGGCCCTTATAGGCTTCCGTACATCTAAATAATACATTTAACAGAAATTCACTTTTTCATCTCATAGGAATACGATAAAAAAAAATAACAAAGTCCCCAGGTTACATTATCTGATTTTACAAGATATACCTTTATGGAAAATGCATTTCATGTCTTATCATTTAGTACATCTTTGAAGACATTCAATGCATGCAAAAGAAAATGAAAAACATCTGAAGGACTTTAATCAGGGATTCTGTATTAAAGAATACATGATATAATTTCAATTTCAATATGATTCAGGAAATCGATTCGATACAATATAATGTGCAGCCAAACAACACAAGATCTGAAATACTTAGATCTTAATAACACAGAACGTACGATGTAAGATGTTGCTTCTATTCTGTTTGATTATTCCATACGTTCTCACTTTTCAGGAATACCGAAAATCGCAGGTTCTTTGTCCTTATAGAAACAACATATACAGAAATGTGTTAACTCAGAGTCTAGTACAGTGTGGTATGGTTTGTGCTACTGATGTCGGACTCTGTAGCAGATTTATATATAAGGACAAACAGTGCCTGTTACACACGGACAAACCTGCGGTATCGTCGACAATTATGCAGACTACATACAACTGGAGTTTGTTTTTCACCAAACATAAAGGTTTGTTTATGTATGTTCATGTATCGCTATATATACATGTTTGTTTCAAAAACATTATTAATATTGGCCTGAAATAAATTTTGTTTTATCCCTATTATCCTTGAATAATAAAAATCCTTCAGTTCGGAAAAAAAAATATATTGCTGTCAAATAGTACGTTGGTTTGTATTTGTAATATTTGTTTCCCGTTTAACACTATTAGCTTTAATCATGCCGTTAATTCTCTCTGTTGAACAGTTTCACTATTTTATTGTTATCCGGGGCCTGTTATGGCTTCTACTGTATACGCTATGGGCTTTTCGTATTGCTGTTACCTATTTTTATTCACTTCTTGTTTTTTGGGTTTTTTTGGTGGATGGGTGTATCATGGCAAGCGTACCACATCTCAATATTTTCATAGTTAATAATTAAAAAAAAGGCGATCGTAAACATTTATAATAAAAATGTAGAAAATTGAATCTTAGACAAAATAATTCCTGTTCTATTTTTCACCTCATCTCAATAATTTTGTTTTATGTACTAAGAAAATGAAAGTGTGTGCTGTTTTCTGTTTCTTTGCATTTAAAAAAATAAAGCCAGCCGATATCATTGCTTGGACAGTTTTTTGCATGGTATGGAAGGGGATCGCTGTTACATTTCTATGCATTTTGATTCTTTTTTAACTATTGATCAATATCATATTTTTTTGGTTTTTATAATATCATTCTTTTATTTCTTTAAAATATATAAGTATTTCTCACTTTAATTACAAATTACATTTAATGAATGGCTATTATCTATTTTGATTTTATTGAACCATAAAAATAATTTTTGACTCTTCACATTGAATAATCCGCGAAGCGGATTATGTAAAATGTGAAGAGTCCAAAATTAGTTTTATGGTTCAATAAAATCAAAATAAATTATTGCCATTCATTATAAATAAATTTCTATCAAAAATAAGGCTCAAAGAACTTTTTATATCATTTATATTAACAATAACAACGTACACACATGTTGGCGTATGAATACACAACGTCAGAGTGGGCGTGTCGCCATCAAAGTTGACAGCATTGAAAATAAAACTAATAATTTTAACCAATCAGAAGACAGTAAAAACACCAAATTTATTTATATACATGTATAGTAGTATTGAAATCTTAAAATAGATCCACGTGTTTGCCGCCTTCACATTCACGGATTTCTCTTACGTGAAGTGCTTACGGATCGCACAAATTTACGAATCCTTACCATTTGGCCACTTTTACAACCGATTTAAGAGTTGTTACGAAATATCACGAGCTATTTACGGTTTATTAAGGATGAGTTATTACGATGTATCAACGGCAAAAATTCCCCGGTTTACCAGCGGTTTACGATATCTTCAGATTATTACGTTATTCTCGGAAAAACCAAATCGTAGACAATCCTGAGAAGAAATTTGACATGTCAAGAAATTAGCATCTCCTTTTACTGAACCTTAAGAGTGTCTTCGAGTTGTTGCGAGTTGTGACGAGTTGTTGACGGATAACAGTGAGTTATTAACAAATGCTTGCAATTGACTACGAGTTCACGATTCGTAATGACTCGTAAGAATGATCTGTGTATGTGAAGAGGGCATTACAGATTTCACGTAAATTCAGTAAATAACGAGCTTTTATTAAGTATTTCTAAAGTCATATGAAACGAGTAATTCATGTATATATATTTATTTTTCTGCCATGACTCATTTTCCCTACCATCACTCATTTTCCTACCATCACTTGTTTCCTGTAACTCACGCGTCCCTTCTGGACTCTTACAGTTTTAAGGAATTTATTCCCCCTCCCAAACATCAATATTGAAAAAATTTACCAGCGTATTTATTTTTGATAATTTTTATAGCGATCAAGATTATTATTTCAGTTTGACTACCACATGTCAAGATAAGATTAATTTTACATCTTATTGATGAAGGATATTAAGTTATCCGAAATATTTAACATTTGTTCATGATTTTATTATTTTTAGGTGATGTTGTACCCTTTTTGACTTGTTATATATTATATTTTATACTGTATCATAATTATATGATCCATCACCCCGTAATATTTATCGTTGGCTATTATTCAGTTATTTACTAATCCAAGTCCTCTATACAAGATTTTTCACATTAATTACGAATTCATATCCTATAATCGACAAATTATCATTCAGTGTAAACTTTGCCTGGAAATCAACGTTCGTGTTTTATTGCCGAAGCACGTTTGTAGTAAGTAAAATGATAGACATGCAATAGTGCAATGTTTTTCTTAATTTAATTTTAATTTTCTATTTGTTTCGACAAATTAGAGTACGGGGAGACAATAACTCATTAGCAGTACATTTCTTAAGGTTATAATAAGAGAAAGGATTTTCTTTTAAAAGAAAGTCAATGTACACGTGATCTCTACATAGCCATTCAAGTTTATAAAATATATTCAACTTTTTTCTTTAAATTTGAAGTATCATATGATTTTGAAAGAGAGGCGTAAGAGAAACGTCGAAATTGAAGTTTCGTTGTATCTGTAGATATAATAAATAGAGAGCGACTACTCTCGTACATGTAGACAAATAAAACGAATGTTATTTTTACATGGAGATTTAATCATACTACGCTACGCAAAAATAAATCCCAGAAAAAAAAAACCGTCGTCAATCCGTCTTTCAAACAGGATGCAAGAAATTTTAGCAAATAAAATCTAACACTGCTAGTAGATATTTTACCGTCAATATCTCGCAATATTACCGAATTATTCTCTAATTATAACTTTAGCAATAGCTTATTAAAAAAATAGATGTGATAGTATTGCTAACGAGACTATCCACCAGATTTCTTGTGAAGTTGTAGTACGCAATTATAGGCCACCATACGGTCTGCAACCAATGAGAAAATCCCATACGGTATAGTCGGAAATAAAAAGCTCTGACATGAAAAATGTGAAACAATTAATACAAGAAAACTATTGGCCTAATTTACGAAAAACAAATATGACAGACATGAACCAGCGACAACCACTGTACAACAGGTTCCTGACTTCGGACAGTCACAAACAAAATGTGGCGGGTGTAAACATGTCTATAAGCGCTCAATATCTACCCTCCACACACCCCTTACCTTGGAAAGTGTTGAAATAGCACATAATAAGAACAAAATGTAAATTATTAGAAAGAACACATCAAACGCATTTAGGGTAAAGACGTAATAAACAGTCTTCGAAACATATGACCTTGTGCAATGTCAAAGTATAAGTTAAAGAGTTTGTCCTGCTTTGTTTCATAAAAAAGGTTGCCAACGTAGGTACAAGTATCTTGTCTTAGGTAGGGACAAAACCTACTTTGTTAAAAACAACTCTGATTCAAACAAACAATTCTCTGAAACTGACATTATCAAGATGCTTAATTTCTTGATTGACATCATATTTGTTACGTTTGGAAGACGTTTTCAAACAAACAAACGGTATTCCCATGGGAACAAACTGTGTCCCTCTTCTTGCCGACTTGTTCCTTTATTCACATGAGGCTGACTTCATATAGGAACTTCTTAGGAAGAAAGAAAAGAAATTGGCAGTATCCTTTAACTTTACTTTCCGCTATATAGATGATCTTCTCTAACTAAATAATTCAAAATGTGGTGACTATGTTGAACGAATCTGTCCCATCGAACTTGAGATAAAGGATACAACAGATACAGTTAAGTCTGCCTCATATCTTGACTTACATCTAGAAGTTAACAATGAGGGTCAGTTGAACGACAAAAGAGATGGTTTCAGCTTCCCAATTATGAACTTTCCATTTATATGTAGCAACATTCCAGCAGCGCCTGCATACGGAGTATATATCTCCTATTAAACCAAGAGTTCCAAGTGGTAGCGGATATGTTCGTAATGTCCTTACTTCAACCCCGTCCCCTTTTCCCGAATATGACCAACTGAATTAGACTTATTTCATTTTGTACTAACATGAGCAACACGACGGGTGCTACATGTGGAGCAGGATCTGCTTACCCTCTCGGGGCACCTGAGATCACCCCAGTTTTTGGTGGGGTTCGTGTTGCTCAGTATTTATTTTTCTATATTGTGATTTGTGTACTTTTGTTTGTCTGTTGGTTTTTTTTTTTTAGCCATGGCGTTATCAGTTTATTTTCGACTTGTGAGTTGGAATGTTCCTCTGGTATCATTCGCCTCTCTTTTAATTGTACCGACAGGATGTAGAATCACGAGTTCTCATAAGTGCACATCTATAGCGTTATAAAAGTTATGTTTAAATTTTTCAAAATCAAAATCAATGTTAGCCACAATAAAACAACAGTTTTCTACTGTGTTGTACCTTGAGCAATAATTTATGTTTTCATTTACGTTTGGTTAAATGTGTTAATACATATCGAAACAAACCCAGGAAAATATATGCGTCAGAAAATGTATACCGCAATCAGATGGACAAACGTATTGGAATTCCAAGGTGCGAGAGTTTTCTTTAATAAAATAAGGTAACATTAAAAAGTTTCTAAATTTACACAAAACGATTTTTTTGCAGGTTGTAGTATAAAAGTTTTACATTTACTGATTATCTTTTTGATCTGCATGATATTATGTTGAAGACACCTAAATGACATTTAATGGAAGACATCATGACATGAGTTGGTGGTTGTAAAGATGGTTTTGAGTCACAGATAACAACATTTTTGTTACAGTCCTGTCTTTTCATTTTTTTTCGTTTATGACTGTCAACTTAATTAAATTACAATCATTATGTTCTTTTAAAATAAATAGGAATTACACGAAATCTTTATGAAAATATTTTTCAGAATGTAACCTTCCTGGATATGATTATGATGATTCTTCTAGTACTTGCTTAAAGTTTAATTCCATACAGCGAAATTGGTATGATGCAAGACAATACTGTATTGATGAAGGCGGAGATCTTGTAACTGTAGACACAGTAGAAAAATTGTATTTTCACAACACAAGTTTGAATAATTGTAAGTCGTTATTTTACCAAATATCACACTCTATAAAGAATATACACATACGAGTCGGGAACATTTCGAACTTTGAAAGCAATAAGAAAGCATAGATAGTTTTGTTATCAATCCAATCTGCTGAATTCATTGCGGGAGCTGGTAAATTGGATGAATTGAAATTTTATTTTCTTTTATCATTTTCATTTGTTTTACATTCAAAGTTGTTGTCTTTGTTTATAAGTATCATAAGAATTGACACCGTTTTTGATGGTAATCACAAGCCGATAAAGTGTTTACTTTGTTTAATTTTACTTGTCGTTAATATCAGATTTGAGTTACAAGTAGACTGACCATGTTTGTATATATACGTGTAACGCACATGTTTATCAATTCATGTGTACGAATTAGGGAAGACGATTCCAGGATCATAATAATGTACAATTTGCGAAATAAAATACCACATATTTTGGTTGTTTTCTACTATCATGATGCTATCTAATTTTCCGTATACGTTGTTTCTATGAATTTAACATGATGGACAATCTTATCCTTTCAAACTTTTAGTAGCCAAACTAATAAATAGATTTATCTAAATTCAGGTTCCACGAAGCAGTTTTATTGGATCGGCCTGATCAATGGTACGTGGACGTCAGGGGAGTCATTTCAGGATATCTATGGTCTACAACCTGCCGATATCCGTATTAGAGTACTTTTTCCTGACAGATGGTGTGGCCGACTTAAGTTCACACCAGGGACTATTCTGATGTATGATACACACTGTGATTTCTTGAAAGAATTTGTGTGTGAGCTTAACATTTCCATTTAACTTTCTATAAATAAGAAAATATTTATATAAACATTTCATATTTTGCCTATATAGATACGTTATTCGTTTTCAAATTATTTTTTAAATTGAAAGTTATTCCAGAACATATGCATGCTATTGTTTTTTGTTTGCTTTGATGACAAAACGTATGTAACTGAGGTGTTAACTTTCATAGAGACAATGCTAGTGCATCAAACAACATCTCATCAAAGTTTCACTAAGTCCAATAAATAAACTCATCATAAGCATTTTTACTGTAAATAGAAATGAAATCAGATGTTGTATACTATTGCACGAGTAGGAAGAACTAACTCCGGGTGCGGGATTTTCTCGCTGCGTTGAAGACCCATTTGTGGACTTCGGCTGTTATCTGCTCTTTGGTCGGATTGTTGTCTCTTTGACATAATCCCCATTTCCATTCTCAATTTTATGTACTCTAAAAGATCTTTGGATTATGTTTAGTATCAACGTCTGGTTCCCTTTGTTCCTTGGTTTTGAACTAATCAATTATTCTACAGCCCGGAGTTCTATTGCGGAAAAAATATGTTGTTGATAATTGGAAAAAGGTTTCCTAGAACATTTGCAGACCACGCGATATAACAGTGTTTGAAAGCACACTTATTAAATTAAGCATGTTTAGAGGGATGGAAGATCCAGTACCTCATCTGTTTTTGAAATTCCATATGAACTTAAAACAGACGTATGCTTGTTCACGATTTCGTATGTGTCAATACTTCATTCCCTATTCTCGCAATTGATGCGCTGTGATAAACAAATAAAACGATATTGTTTTGGACTTTGTCTGCGGAGGTAATAACATACCTGTCAAAATGCTATATTTGTACATGCAACGTTTGAAATAATAAAAATGAAGTTGATATTTAATTGCAATGTTTTGTTATCTTCTTCCTAAACATTCAATTATTATTTTGTGGAACGGGTTTTCTTAACTTTGAAATACTTACAGTTACATGATGACTATTAGTGTATTTGTGTATTAGAACAATGTAAAAGATACGAAGTCAGTTATAACTGTAATAAGTCTTCCATTGTGTAACGGAATATAAGAAGAAATTGTTCCGTAAATCCCATACATTATAAACAACACAATAAACAAAAACAAAGTGTACACTGACAAATATATAATAATATTTCAATAAAATCAAACCATTTTTGCATTTTATTGAAGACAGAAAAAAACCGAATAGTCTTGATGAAATTTCCAGAGCCTTCCATTATCCTGGTATGCCCCGATATTTATTGTCTTGGTTTTTTTGGCTGACACGCTTCCGCTGGTAATGAAATTATGTAAAAATTGACAAAAGCCGATAAGTAGTATCCTTTACGTATAATCATACGATAAATACACAAAACATAAATGTCAACATCAGCAACACATGGTACAGCCTTACATCGAAAAAAAAAAAGATCTAACATTTTTCCACATATTGGCAGTTGACAGTTTGGCGGGTAAATACAACAGTATTGTCCTTTAGGTAAACTCTTAAAAAACAAAACAAACCGGGAATAGTTAAATCCACTGTACGAGAAAGAAAAACTTACCAATCAGAGGAGCAGGAGAAAGTTACAAAGATACATTGAAGAGCGGTCAATCAGACCCTCCAGTATCGGTATAAAGTACTCATATTTTTAACAGACAGCAAAGGTTTCTGCTTTAGAGACGCATGTAAACCGAATAACTTTCCAATCGAATCTTGGTGTATCGATGGTGAGAAAAAACAAGCAAAATGGTTGATTTACTGGAAGATTGTATTGAGAGGCAAGACAAGAGTTTCAGAGAGTATTATTAAAAGTAAACAAATTTTCATCAGCTGAATATACAATTTATTGACTGCCCTGTCCTATCAATTTCCATATTGAATAAAAGAAAAACTACAAACATCCAGAAAATTTTAAAACACAGGACGGTTTTCTTACAAAACAAATCACTGTTCTTAAAAAAACATTTGAAAAAAAAAGGAGAAGAAGGTCTTGGACAAGACGAACCGGGAACTTACCATAAATAATAAAGACAGTGTCCATCCTGGTCCACAACTACCGGCAAGTTAGCGATTACAAAACATATACTCCTAGATGCATATCAAGAGAGCTATTAAGAAGTAAATGAACAAGACATACTGGTAGTCGATATTGAAATAGAGGAGACGAATTCTCTATCAGCTTAGATGGGCTTATTCTATCACTATTAGAGAACTGACAGCTACCCACTCATTCAATGAGAAAGTATAAATAATCAGAAGACAACTACCATACATTGAACACGCTTAATCGAACCTCACACAGTAGTTGGGAATAAAGTACTGGGTAAACTTCTACATGCAGGACTCATACGGCCAAAGCACAAAAAGGGCGAAAAAACCCAAACGGGAGGGATTGTGCTTTATTTTCATATGATGAAGACATAATCTTTCAATCAGTTTAATTGAGGTCTGGAGCTAGCATGTCAATAACTGCTAGTAGTCCTTTGTTAATTTATGTATCATTGTCATATTGCTTAGTTTCTTTTGTTACCTATTCTGACATCGGACATCTTTTAAACTGAGTTTTACTGAACGTATGGCTGTGTGTTTGTTTTTCTACATTGGCTAGAGGTATAGGAGGAGGGTTGAGATCTCACAAAACATGTTTAACCCCGTCGCATTTTTGCGCCTGTCCCAAATCAGGAGCCTCTGGTCTTTGTTAGTCTTGTATGAATTTTAATTTAATTCATTTATAGGTTTTGGAGTTTAGTATGACGTCCATTATCACTGAACTAATACACATTTTTGTTTAGGGGCCAGCTGAAGCACGCCTCCGGGTGCGGGATTTTCTCCTTTGTTGAAGACCCATTGGAGGCATTTGGCTGTTTTCTGCTCTATGGTCGGGTTGTTGTCTCTTTACCACATTCCCCATTTCAATTCTCAATTTTAAGTAGTAGAGCTTATGTGGGTTTGTCATCAATCCACTACAATACCACACAAGTTTGAACTGTAGCCTAAAGGTATATCCTGTAAGGTAGATTTTTATTAGATCCTTACATTGTACGAATGCATATTTACGAATAAATATATAAAACAAACATATAATTACTAGAAAAATAATGATATATAATCAACATATGAAAACCACTCATGGCTACCACCAGAAGAAGTATTCGTCTAACCATCAATCTGAAAATCAGTTCAGTAAATCAAGAAACACATGATGAGAAAGAGAAAGAAAATTTGAAGAACCCTGCTAAAGGAAAGGAGAACATTATATTTGCTGGCTGTTGTAGAGAGGAACCAATCAAAATTGTAAGTACTGTGAAAGAAATCACCTGGGTTGCATGTGATCTGTGCAATAAGTTGTGGCTCCGCATGTGCACTTTGTATCACAAAACAACCACATATAGTGCAAACAGCTGAGCTGCGCACCGTCAAACAAGTAGTGATACCAGAACAGACCAGAAAATAGATGAATTATTAGATATCACAAAAAACAATAGCACAAGGTTATCTGTAAAGTAATAAAAAAAAAGCAGAACACAGAAGGAAAATTGCCAAATGCATTTAGAGAAAAGAAAGATACAGATAAATTAATAATTATGAAAAAATAGAGCAGCCAAACATAGTTACAGACAGCACAACAATCAGAAATGTATTAATAAAAATCAAAGCTCTTGAAGATCAAATAGAAAAGACAAGTCATATAGTCTACCAAAAGGCGGAATAGATATCCAACTGTCAGACGAGAATACTAAAGACAGATTCATTAAGTCGTGGCCAATAAACACATCAGTATTTGGTAAAAAGTGGGTAACACACAAATCAAGATCAATGTACCAGGGAACATACACCTGTTGAATAAACAATATACATGTACCTGTAAATATATCAGAAAACCATTCACTGGATCTGTCATTACTCTACAAAATTAAAAAAGTGAAAAGAAAACAATATAGAAACACAGTAGTTTAAGTAATCTTAGCTGACCACGTTGTGGTGGTAAAAAAAAAAGTATCGTTTCTAAAGGAGATTGTCGCCCCCGGTTCAATAATATAATAAAATTTCAAGCAAAACAACCGGTTCAATTGATGTGGTGTTATAACTTCAACAAATTTAGACACATAAGGAAGCACTTCGAATTCCTACGTTTAACAACCTACTCAAACTTTGAGAAAGCAAAATGCAAGACAAGAGACTGTAAAAACACCCCGTGTTGCGTAAACTGTGGTGACATACACCAGGCAACATCAACATAGTAGGTGGATGTTAAAAGTCAACAAGAATGCAACCCTGCGACAGAAATATTCAATAGAACGTACATAAAGACCGTACGTTGACCTCTAGTTACTAACTTCTACGTTCTTTGGTCTCGAGGTGTCTCATTGGTAATAACACATTTTTCTTGTTTTTTATATACGATATGAAACCTGCTTAATATAGTTTGGTTTAAACGTGCGACAAAAGGTACCAAAGGGACATTCAAACTCATAAGTCGAAAATAAACTGTCAACGCCATTACAAAAAAAAGACAAGCAACAACATACACAACACAACATAGAAAAACTAAAGACTGAACAACACGAATCCCACCATAAATCGGGGGATCTCATATGCAATGGATGGGTAAGTAGATCCTGCTCCGGATCAGGCACCCGTCGTGTCCTATTTTAGTACAAAACAAGTGATATGTTTAATTCGGTAGGTCAAATTCGGGGAAAAAGAGGACGATATTGTGGTAACGGCGATAGGAACATATCTGTTGTCATCTGTGAAACAGATATTCCATGACGGTCAACAAATTTGTGATAGCGTCCGTTTAAAATGTCGGAGGAAAATTTCAACTTCATCACATGGAACTCTTGGCCTAATAGCTTCCTAGTGAGCATCAATACTCTTTCAATTAAATCATTATAGGGAACGCAAGCCCTGGGATATCGTATCAACTGGGAAATAATTACTTGATATGCAGGTGCTGCTGGAATGTTGCTGCATTGAAATGGAAAGTACCATGATTCAGCATACATTATTGACAATTTGATTAGATAATAATTATATAAATGTATTTCAGAGACGTTAATGTTTTTATACAGCTTGACTTCAGTTGAATTGCACATGTCAGGGGCATATCAAAGATGGCTTTATGCAATCTGTTAAATTAAACGTTACAATTATTCTAATTCTCAACAATTGGAGAAGAACAAATCATTACCTATACATGTATATATGAATACATGTTCCCATTGATCATTCACCTTGGTCATATATTGTTTAATGAAATATACCACAAAGAGATAATAACATTTTCAATTATCAACATTTGCTGCAGGATCTTTGTATTGACAACTTCAAGTGTAAACAATATGGTTGCACCTTCATGTGCTAGTACTTCAGGGGTGGTGTTAATCTAATACTGATACTAAAACCTATGTAGATCTTTCAGAGTACATATAATCTAAATGTATTGCATATTGCAACAAAATAAAGACGTTTGACTTCTCTACCCTTAAAACTTGTATTCCCCATTTTAAACTGAAAGATATATTGAAAGAACTAGTGCTACTGTGTTTCATTTATAAAAAAAACTGGCCAACTG
This sequence comes from Mytilus galloprovincialis, assembly GCA_037788925.1. Classification (NCBI taxonomy): domain Eukaryota; kingdom Metazoa; phylum Mollusca; class Bivalvia; order Mytilida; family Mytilidae; genus Mytilus; species Mytilus galloprovincialis. Next base: position 67,919,868 of record CM075330.1, on the reverse strand, counting down.
ATTTTCAACTAAAAATTGGCTTTTTACCCATGTGAACTAAAAAAAAAAAGCAGAAGTCAAATGTAATTTCAAAACGAGGAAGTCCAGTAAAAACTGACAAAATCAAACATTATCAATCAATGGAACGAGTTAAAAACAACTGACATATTCTTGACTTCATTTTCCGATGAAAAAGGTGGGTTGAACCTGGTTTTATAGCTAGCTAAACCTGTAACTTGTATGACAGTTGTGATCCTCTTCTCGCCAACCTATTACTTTATCATTTGAGGCAAACTCCATACAGGAGCTTCTCACGACGAATAAAAAGAAATAAACATTATTCTGTAACTTTGTGTGTAGCTATAAACATGATGTTGCCTCACTCAATAAATCGAAGATTGGTGACCATATTGAACGCATCTATTCCATCGAACTTGAAATGAATGATACCACATATACAATAAAGTCTGCCTCATATAACTAACATCTAAACCTCGACCTTGAATGTTGCTGTAGAACAAAATTTAAGACAAAAGGAATGATTTCAAATTTCAAATTGTGAACTTTTAATTAGCAACATTTTAACAGCACCTTCATATGGAGTATATGTTTCCCAGTTGATACGATTTTCCAGAACCTGCTTTTTCTGTTATGATTTCCTTGATGTAGGGTCGCTGCTTTCCGAGAAGCTTTTTAACCAAGGGTTCTAAGTGTTAAAGTTGAAGTCATCCCTTCGAAAAATAAACGGACGTCATCGTAAGTTGGTTGATTGTTATATTATATCTTTGTCACAGAGGATCACAAAAAACATAGAAATAATTGTTTAAAAGACGATGGCAAAATATATATATGTGACCTTGAAGAAAGAACGGTATTATATAATTATTAGAATTAAGGATCTAAAATAGGGAATAATCATGAATAGAATTCTGACGTTAATAACATTCAATATAAATGATTACGGTAAATAAACTCTTTTTTGTTTCAACAAAAGTCATTAAATTTAAAGAACATTGAAAGAACCAGAATCAACAATAATCAGTCGTGTTACACTTAGATAACCTATGATAGTGATAACAAAACATGTCTTGCATATAACACCATTGACTGACGCTAGTCGTTACTGTGACGGTTACAATTCAGTCGCTTTTAATTAAGTATCTGCTATTGGTTTATTGCAAGAAAAAAAAAGATTTAATTTTTAGATAACTTTTTCTTTTGTTAACATTCAAATTGAATTCTTAGATATAACTTTAATGAAATTCTTAGAACAATAAATGAATTAAAAATCAAATACTTCTAGAAGAGACGTACGCGAAATTACACGTGTACATAAGAAATAACGTTGGAAACCATTCCAATCAAAGTGTCCACTCAGATTATATAAGTTAATTATAACAGGCCAACCAACAATTTGTTTTACTAAGGCAAACAACGAACAAATGTTGAACGACGCATTAATGTAAAAATGTTAACTCCCGACTTTATATTTGTTTTGTAAATTATATATCCTGTAGATATATAGAATTCCCATAGATATCGCCAAAAATTAACAATTTGATTGTAAATTGCTCGTTTTTTAAACCGCTGTCCAACGAAATTCCTATAAAACGGATTCAAATATATTTTACCTACCGAATCTTGATAAAATTTATAGAGCTTCAAAGAATTCATTGCCTAGTTTTTGCGATATGTTGATATTCGATTCGTTAGTTTACCGATTTGACGGATAGTAACTCATTAATTATTTAGATATGCTGTTTATTATGCTGTGATTGTATGAGATGAGCCCGGTTTTTGTTGGGTTCGTGTTGCTCAAACTAGTTTTTTTTTTTATAGTTTTTAGTCAACTGTTGTTCTTCTTTTATTCAGTTTTGTATCGGGTTTTCTTCAGCCTATGATTTTTGAGTGTCCCTTTTAATAATCTTTTTACTATTATTACTAATATTAAAATATAGTAAAAATATTACTTTTACTATTTAGTCTATTTTTGGTGATATCCATTTGACGTGGCTCTGTACTTATACATCCCGTCATTCTGTTATTGTGTTATGGTAAATTTTGTATTCTGGACTTTCATTTTTGCTAATGTGCTTTGTCTATATGCCTTTTTGTGTTTCTTTTTTACATATTTGTTTGTTTTTATAGTGATTAAGATTATAACACAATAATGACTGCTGTACCCATATTTTTGACATTTTTACCTATTACGGTATGTCTGTTTGTTTTGTTCACACATCGTTGGAAACTTTATGCGACTGTTATACAAGTGAGAGGTTTAGCTAGCTATAAAACCAGGTTTGATTCACCATTTTCTACATAAGAAAATGCCTGTACCAAGTCAGGAATATGAGAGTTGTTATCCATTCGTTCGATGTGTTTGAGCTTTTGATTTTGCCATTTGATTACGGACTTTCCATTTTGAATTTTCCTCGGAAGTCAGTATTTTTGTTTTTTTACTTTTGTCTCTTTTTTGCAACTTCCAAGTTATAACTTTTACATACCTTTACGATTGAAGGAATATTTTCTAACACTTGCAAGGTCTTGTATACATACAACATAATATTAGAATAAGGGTCAACAGATTAAATTATAATATGTTTAATTTGATAAAACACATACAAAACTTATTTGTTATATTGTATACCACGGGTAGTAACGTGGTTATATCGAGGAGCGTTTAGTACAGTAATTTTGTCATAGTTTGGTTCAGATGGTCATGGTTTGGTTAGATTACTTCTCAGAACGATTGCCTCAGTTATTTTCAAATAACCAAATAAAAAGCAAATAATAAGTTTGAATTTATATTGTAAGTCAAACGATCTACATTGGAATTGTTGCTTTAAAGAAATTAGCGCAGGATAAGCAAAACATCGAAATTGATATGGTTTGGTTCAGTGATTGACATGGTTTAATTAAGTGTCTAGAAATTCGTCATGGTTTTGATCAAATTTGTTATGGTTTAGATCCAAATAGATACATATTTGTTTCACTTTAATATTGTCAGTTTGTTTTAAGGCGCTTGTAAAAAAGCGAAGTTGCAAGATTTACTAATTGACTAAAAAGAAAATTAACCTTTTTAACCAAATTTGGTGCGAATAATTATAGACAAACCGTACATTATACATGTTTACTTTTCGTGTGTTTCCTAAATTGTGATTTATATAGCCACAATTCTTTTGAACTTGCATTCGGTAAGATAAATTACAAAACTAGAAAGCGTTGCTTTTGTTTCACCAAGAATCTTTTCTCCGTATGTCAATAATGGACTCTGTCGGGGATTTACAGATACAGTGAACGGCATCACTAGTCAAATGGTTCAAAACGTCTATTTAAAGTTGTAAAACATAGCAGCTAGTCATTTTTTGTTAATACTTTTTACATGTTTCCAAGCAAACTATACATCTGTTTATTTTTATTTTTAGCTAGATTATGTCTATGATGAATAAAAGGAGATGTGGGGTTTCTACACTAATGATACAGTAACCCAACAACAAAACTAACCAAACAATATTGAGAGGGCACAAAAGACAGCTGTCTATACAATATGTCAATATTTTAATCGCCCCGAAGTTTATAAAGTTGTTAATAAATTCAACACAGACAATCAAAATGGTTAAGGACAAACATAAGGCTAAGGTACACAAGTCCCCGTTAGAACTGAACAATGTCGAACTTGAACTAAATCATGACACTACTGAACCAAACCATTACATTGAATTGTCAGTAATCTTTAATTATGTGCAAAAGTAGCTATTTTTTCGGAAAAATTGACGGCAATTGTATATTATAACGAAATATGGGATGTAACAGACAGTAAACAAATATTTTTTTGTGGTTGGTAAATGAGAAAACAACATTTAATTTTTTACATACGCAAGCATTATTCAGTGTCAAATCATTAACTATATGATTCAATTTCGAACTTTATAACATATAATCTATAAACAAAGATAATTACCAGCTTAAAATTCATGTTCAGAAGTTACTTTAGCTAAAAATCAGAATGTTTATATTTTGTCATTGTTTTTCATAAAAAAAAAAAACACTTAACAGAATCATGTCCAACTGAACCAAACTATATCAAAAATCACTGTAATAAACACTCCTCGATATGACGACGTTACTACTTGTGTATACCTCTTGTTTGTTATATAATTACATGACAGTAGACTTTGCAAAGTATTTATAAATCTAGGTTAGTCTATGAAAATGTATAAACTATGAAATTTAGAGCGAGGGGCTTGCCCCGAGCACTTAATTTCAAAGTATATACCTTTTCATAGACTATCCAATTTGGCACATATTTATAATTCGAGTAATCTTTTAAATGGTCTATTGATAGTTTATATTACTAGACTCCAGAATGAAATGATGGTAGCTATTGGTGTAAGTATGTATATTGATACAAAGCGATGTTTTACAACGTATTTACATGGTAAGATGACATACCAGATTGACCATAAGCAGGCATTTACAAATAAATTGCAGTGGAAGTTTTCATGTTTTAACAACATTTTTTTCAATTTCTCAGTAAAACTACAGTTATAATAAAATTTTATGAATATTTTTGAAAAATAAAGATATATGTGCCCATATAGATAGTCTAGCGAATATGCATTAAAAAGCAACTATCAATAAATGAAATATTATAGATTTTGTGTTTTGTGTTGTTTGGGTGGTTTTTTTTCAAAGTAAAACAAAAACGATTTATCAAAATATACTGGTACATTCTTTTCAGACATTACCACATTTTTTCAATTTATGATGAAATGAACCAATTTCCTTAACTTCTCTTGAACTGAATTTTAATGTGCGTATTGTTATGCGTTTACTTTTCTACATTGGCTAGAGGTATAGGGGGAGGGTTGAGATCTCATAAACATGTTTAACCTCGCCGCAATTTTGCGCCTGTCCCAAGTCAGGAGCCTCTGGCCTTAGTATGATTTTTTAGTTTCTTGTGTATAATTCGGAGTTTAGTATGACGTCCATTATCGCTGTACTAGTATACATATTTTTAAGGGACCAGCTGAAGGACACCTACGGCTACGGGAGTTTCTTGCTACATTGAAGACCCATTGGTGGCCTTCGGCTGTTGTTTGCTCTATGGTCGGGTTGTTGTCGCTTTGACACATTCCCCATTACCTTTCTCAATTTTATCAATTTCCTTAAAACAGTTACAAAAAAAAAAAATCATCATCAAATCGCAAGTTGCCTTAATTTCCTTTCAAAGTTCAAGTTCAAAAGCTTTATTTATTAACGAAAGTCAGTATACAGAAAACATAAGCTCAATTGAGCTTTTATATCGTCATCACAAGGTTTCATAGTACACAGTTTTTGTGTACATTGTAACTGCACGGATGATTAATATTCCACAATTATAATTAAGGTTTTAAGGATCTTTATTTTTACTGCATGAAATAAACTTGGAATTGTCAAAATTATTTTTTAAATCCAAAGATTTTAATAGCAGAATATTTAAAAGTCAATGTAAAATCTAGTTAGATTTTTTTTTTAATCAACTGATTCCAAATAGCCAGTGGTAATTTTTGTTCTTATACCTTGATTACAATACAATTACATCTTACCCTTGTGGTCAGTCATGCAAAGTTATTTGGTACACGGAAAAAGTATGTACTATGAAAATTGGAAGGCAAATTCAAGCAATTTGATTGGACGAGAAATGTAAATATGTGCTTAATGAATGTTTATCATTGTTATAAATGTGATTTTAGTAAAAGAACATTTCGAAAGTAGACACATTTAATTATTTTAAAAAGTTTAGTGATTAATATATTAACTACAAACGTACATTTCAAAAGGTAAAATTAATGTTTAAGATGTAAGCTGTATTGAGCTTACATCTATACATATATGGCGTTCATTATCACTGAACTAGTATATATTTGTTTAGGGGCCAGCTGAAGGACGCCTCCGGGTGCGGGAATTTTTCGTTACATTGAAGACCTGTTGGTGACCTTCTGCTGTTGTTTTTTCTATGGTCGGGTTGTTGTCTCTTTGATACATTCCCCATTTCTATTCTCAATTTTATCATATAAATACAAGAGAGTTAATTGGTGCACGCACCAAATTTTTGGGCCGGAAACATTAAGTTTTTTTTGGTGTATAAAAAGTGCAAAGTGTTATATATAAACAATCTGTATATTGATATGACTTTAATCCTTAATTTCCATAACTGTTCGAGAATCGAATATCCTTGAAGTGCAGTTTATGAACTGGAATATCATCTAATTCATTTTCAAGACTTGATTTTGAAACTCGTGACTATCAAAGTTGCATCTACTAACAACATATTTGTATTCCTCATCTCATATATAGACTTAAACGCAGCCTTTCATCTCATTTACTCATCCATGAATTTTATGTCAAGATGACATAGTTTTAAGAACCCTAGATTCTAACTATATCGGACGCATCTACTGACAAAATATTATTTCTCTACGAGTTGTATCTCAGATATGGACTCTAACGTAAACTTTAAGCAGTCTATCATTTGTGGAATTTAGATCAGGATAACATTAATTTTATCAGGACCCCTTGATTATCAAGACGCATCTATGAACAAAATCTCAAAAAAGAAGAAAAAAAAACGCAAACTTTAAAAGATCAATTCCCATGTTCCGACGACTAGTTGTTGTAAGAACTTGGTACCTTGTTTACATTTCTAAAAATAACCTGGTTTGGGAAATCCCCAAATACGGGTCACGCATTCTGTGCATAATAAAACAATGAACATTCATTGTTATAAATATTTGACATCTTCTTATATAAAAATTAATAAAAAAAAAGTATTTATTTCAATAACCTAAAATCTTTAATTTTCATATACCGCAGAAAATAAAAATATAGATCCGCAGAAACTCATGTAACAATCTCAAACCCATATCATATAATGGACCGGCTTAGTGCCGGCCCATAATCAATTATCAAAAATGTATAATGACATTTAAAGTTTAACTGTAATGAGCTTTCAAGTTTGTTAGAATGAGAGAAGATTTGGTTATTTAATCCGTCGTCTTCAAATATTTCTGATTTTGGCCCGTAATTTACTGTCTTGGTGTTAAACTGGTTGTGTGAATTTTTCAGAATTGTTTCCCATTGTGTTTATTTCTGAAAACAGTTCAAGTTCAACTTGATATTTATAAAAAGTATTATAACGTATTTAAATCATTTAACTGGTAAAACATATTAACAAAAATATTCAACAAAATCAACCTAATTCGATTTTAAGTCTCCATTCTTATTGACGTACACATATAATGAGTTCCAATTTTTATACACAAAAAAGACATTTGCAAAAGACTCGTTTAACTGGTTTGCGTACGCAACACGAATGAGAGTTCGAAGACAACAAGCACTGAAATATATATGTTTTGAATATTATAGAACAAATATGAATTGAAGCCGCAAGTGACGGATACAAAATTTGCTGTTTTAAAGAGACATGCAAATCAATCTGCGAAGCGGTCGATATTTGTCAGCATTTGTACATATGGGTCTCAGCACGTTGCAATACATTAGAAGTGTCACTTACTAGACGCTCTTGACTATTTGAATTACGGCATTCAACAGTCTAGACCAACGAACTGTTACCTGATCTATACAATGAGTGCAGTTTATTATGATTTAAATAGATTGAAATCTGCTATAGATTGGATGAAAAGAGCCGTGTCATTCTCACATAATATTATGTCGCTTAATTTTAATTGTCTATACATGTTACAGAAACTTCGATAATGCAAAGATACAAATATACAATATCTTATTAGTTATTTCATTTATACATTTGGGAAAGGGCAACAGAAATTTGGAAAAAAAAATATTTGTATGAAGATTTCTGTTAAGATATAGCAAAGATTATTTCATAACTCTTCTAGGGGATACTATAAGGTTTTCGTTCTTGATAACTTGAAGTAGAGTTCGTTTGCTACCGGAATGCATCCAAATATGTGCTGATTTGATATCACATAACAAGGGAAAAATCAGATGCATTAAAAACCTATTTAGAACAACTGCTACAAAGTCAGTTTATTCAATATAATTGATGAAATGAACCCAATTTTGAAGATGAATTCAAATTCATGTCTTTGATTCCAAAAGTACTATCAAAGTTGCATCTACTAACAACATATTTGTATTCCTCATCTCATATATAGACTTAAACGCAGCCTTTCATCTCATTTATTCATCCATGAATTTTATGTCAAGATGACATATTTTTAAGAACCCTAGATTCTGACTATATCGGACGCATCTACTGACAAAATATTATTTCTCTACGAGTTGTATCTCAAATATGGACTCTAACGTAAACCTTAAGCAGTCTATCATTTGTGGAATGTAGGTCAGGATAACATTAATTTAAGCAGGACCCCTTGATTATCAAGACGCATCTATGAACAAAATCTCAAAAAAGAAGAAAAAAAAAACAGCAAACTTTAAAAAATCAATTCCCATGTTCCGACGACTAGTTGTTGTAAGAACTTGGTACCTTGTTTACATTTCTAAAAATAACCTGGTTTGGGAAATCCCCAAATACGGGTCACGCATTCTGTGCATAATAAAACAATGAACATTCATTGTTATAAATATTTGACATCTTCTTATATAAAAATTAATAAAAAAAAAAGTATTTATTTCAATAACCTAAAATCTTTAATTTTCATATACCGCAGAAAATAAAAATATAGATCCGCAGAAACTCATGTAACAATCTCAAACCCATATCATATAATGGACCGGCTTAGTACCGGCCCATAGTCAATTATCAAAAATATATAATGACATTTAAGGTTTAACTGTAATGAGCTTTCAAGTTTGTTAGAATGAGAGAAGATTTGGTTATTTAATCCGTCGTCTTCAAATATTTCTGATTTTGGCCCGTAATTTACTGTCTTGGTGTTAAAATGGTTGTGTGAATTTTTCAGAATTGTTTCCCATTGTGTTTATTTCTGAAAACAGTTCAAGTTCAACTTTATATTTATAAAAAGTATTATAACGTATTTAAATCATTTTACTGGTAAAACATATTAACAAAAATATTCAACAAAATCAACCTAATTCGATTTTAAGTCTCCATTCTTATTGACGTACACATATAATGAGTTCCAATTTTTATACACAAAAAAGACATTTGCAAAAGACTCTTTTAACTGGTTTGCGTACGTAACACGAATGAGAGTTCGAAGACAACAAGCACTGGAATATATATGTTTTGAATATTATAGCACAAATATGAATTGAAGCCGCAAGTGACGGATACAAAATTTGCTGTTTTAAAGAGACATGCAAATCAATCTGCGAAGCGGTCGATATTTGTCAGCATTTGTACATATGGGTCTCAGCACGTTGCAATACATTAGAAGTGTCACTTACTAGACGCTCTTGACTATTTGAATTACGGCATTCAACAGTCTAGACCAACGAACTGTTACCTGATCTATACAATGAGTGCAGTTTATTATGATTTAAATAGATTGAAATCTGCTATAGATTGGATGAAAAGAGCCGTGTCATTCTCACATAATATCATGTCACTTAATTTCAATTGTCTATATATGTTACAGAAACTTCGATAATGCAAAGATACAAATATACAATATCTTATTAGTTATTTCATTTATACATTGGGGAAAGGGCAACAGAAATTTGGAAAAAAAAATATTTGTATGAAGATTTCTGTTAAGATATAGCAAAGATTATTTCATAACTCTTCTAGGGGATACTATAAGGTTTTCGTTCTTGATAAATTGAAGTAGAGTTCGTTTGCTACCGGAATGCATCCAAATATGTGCTGATTTGATATCACATAACAAGGGAAAAATCAGATGCATTAAAAACCTATTTAGAACAACTGCTACAAAGTCAGTTTATTCATATAATTGATGAATTGAACCCAATTTTGAAGATGAATTCGAATTCATGTCTTTGATTCCAAAAGTACTAGATATATATAGCAGTTGCTGGATGATTTCAAATGCAATTTCTTTGTTTCAAACAGTCACAAAGACAGCGACTGTGTAGTGACTATATTAGTTCCTGACCTAGAATCTTCCTTTTTTTTATTTTTAATGTCCTCACTTTAAAAGGTAGCGTATTCCAGAACTTATTTGGTACAGTAAAATTGGTACCGTTAATGTTGTTATTACACTTAAAAAAAAATAACATTTCAGACAGTCTTTCTTAGTTTTAATAAATAACACATTTTTTTTTTGTAAGTTGTTTTTATTTTAATGAGGGGTACAGTGCTTGTCTTACTGTACTTCGTATGCCTTCACCAGTGGATATTGGAATGAACAAAATACTGCTATACTTTTATTTGAATTTAAAAGATTTGATTTTTTTATTATTATTCTTCGCAGATTTTGTTCAATTAAGACTGTAAATATTGTTTAAAACTTTCATAAGTCGGGTCGGAATATCCAATTCAGAATGTCTGAATCATAACATATAGCATCAAAATAAAAATCGTCTTGATTTGAGCGCAAATTACGAATCTTATGTCGAAAAAACACGTGTCTGATGCACCAAACTATCAGCATTGGCATTTTGATGAGTTTTTGTCGATTTAAATGTTAACCATTGCAGATTTCATTATTTTAACTTGTTTTATTCTTTTGAGCTATAAATATGATTCTCTAATAGTTGCCTTTTTTCCTTTTTTTTTATCAAGTTAATGATTGTTCATTGAAGTAGATGTTATGCTTTAAACAATTTGTCATAATTTTTTTTTTTTTGTAGGCTGCACAGTTAATCGAGAATTTAGGCCAAGAAAATATATTTTGGAAAACAATGTATAATTTAATTTACTAGTGATTTAATCTGGAAGGAGTCTGGAGGTCATCCATTAACAATTCCCTGGTCAAAATTAACGTAAATAATGTGTGAAATCTCTCCAAATGAATCTCACGTCCGCAAAGTTACTTTTTTTATTTCAGAAAATTTTGCATTCCGGATCCCAATTGTATTTCCCGATTTTCCTGTCCCGGACTCTTAATTATTGAATACTCTTTTATAAAGAAAAACCTAGGAAATTGAATATGCAAGAAATCGTATACCGAACAACGTAGACAAGATTATGATCCGAATCACGAAAGGCACAGGCAGTTAAGAGGGGCCGTCTTGACATTGTTGTAGGTATGAATAATTCGTTCATTGTTAAAGATCCTACATCGAAATCCTGTCAAGATGAAGAACAGGAATACAGGCCCTGTTCATTGTATATGATTGATAATTTGTATTTTTTTCTATGTATTGTGTGCGATTTGGTCCCATGTACATTTACTCCATATCCCTTTATTTTCTACCAAAAAAAAAATCGATGTCCGAAAAAAATAGCGAAAAAAATTAACCCCTAACAAAACAAACGTTATTTTAATACTTCTTGGTGCACTTGTGGGTAAACGAAAGCAACCAACCATGATGCTCATCAAAGCCAGTTAAAAGAATAGTTTTAAGGTTGTTCATAAATATAATCGTATAATTTAATCAATCAACCAATTAATTGTAATCTGTATTGTGATGATCAATATAACAATAAAATATTTCTACGAGTCTATAAATTACGTATCGCATCGGAAGGGGTTACTCACCAAAAAGGGGACAACTTTGTTTTGAATTAACTGTTCATACGATATGTATTTGTCGAAAAGAACGTGTTAATACGACAGGAGATCTATTGTTATAGTTGGTGGGCGCCCTCTAATGATCACTCAGCTTTTTCGTCTGTCCGTCCGTCCGTAAGAAATGTTTGAAAGTTAGCTTAACTTTTTAAAAATACCTTTTGGAGTTCAGTGATGAAACGGAAATTAGCATTGATATTGTTCGATGGTTAATTCTATTAATTTGGCTTTGTTAGTCCCTTATCGGCAAAGCCGACGACGACTACAAGTTCGCACTCAGTCCGTCCGTTGTACGTCTGTCCGTTTGTCCGTCCGTCTGTCCGTCCGTCACACTATAGTAAACCCAGCAAACAAGCCCCTTTCAACATGCCCACCCTATCACTCGTATTCACACCCAGTTTTTTTTTTCTTTTGGTGTATCATGTGCATTATGTGCTCTGTTACATTCTATGAAAAGTGACCTATACGACCTGCGTGCGCATCTCATGTTAACTCTCAGCATAAATAGGTTCATCAAAATTACAATCAAATTTCGACTTCAGGTAAGTCTAATTAAATTGTACAATTATGATTGATGAGGAGTGAGATCACAGTTTCTCTCAGATGTCTGGGTATAATACATATAGTTGGTAAATACTCGGTCATGCAATTCAGACACATTTGTTTATTTCAGGTACAGAAGTTATGTTGCATGTTTTACGTTTGCAGACTGCATGTGAACTTTATCTCCATAACGAATGTTATGCCGATCATCCAAAGATTGTTGAAGCATCTACTAGCTCAACGATATCAACAAGCCATTTAGATACACTTTTTACATAATTATAAGCTGTCTGATGAAGGTGATGCAATTTTTTGCAGAACTAGAGACAAAGTCGAAACATTTTAAAATTAGAAAGTAAACTAACATGTATTCAAGGTAGATGGTGTTCACTGCTGCATGCTTTAGCATTGTCATCCGTTATCCAGAGGGATACATATATGGTTTATCCAGATTGTTATTACGGAATAAGACCGTTGTTAAATGGCAAGATAAGACCGAGATGTAGCAATATCTTTAACCAGTTTGACACAATATATATTCTATGGTCTAGAGATGGGAATTTAGACAACACTCCTAGAGCTGCATATCAGCCGAATCATTTTTTTTTTTGTTTATCAATTTGTAACAACAATACTTTCACAAGAGTAACACAAAAACGCAGAAAAAGCGAAGCTCAAAATGTGTCAAGTATTGGTGATAAGACTAGTGAAGGGTCCGCTTTGAAAAACCAGAGTTTGCTTCAAAGCACATTTACTTTTCATTTTTCTCTACGAGACGATGTCGATGTCGATCATGGTGATCATCTCATTGAAGAAAGTAGCTGTACTGTATTCTATAGCACATTAGATAATAGTAGCATTAATTCAATGGCCACCGATGAATCTTTAGAGACAAATGAACCGCTCGAAGAGGTAAACTTGCATGAAAGTCAGAGTTTTATCGACACTTTTGCCGTCCCTATATCTGTGTCTTCTTCTACCGTTTCTCTGTGATAAGTGTTCTTGTGTGTTTGTTCTGTATTTCTGTCACGTAGTGTTGTCATTTTAGCGATATTTTTTAACATTGCCATAATAGCGGGAGGTTTGGCTAGCCATAAAACTAGGTTCAACCAAACATTTTTTCTTAAAATGTACTGTACCAATGCAAGACAGGAATATGGCAGTTGTTATCAAATAGTTCGTTTCTATGTATGTTGCACTTCAGTTTTCCTCTTAAAGTTGATGTGTTTCCCTCGGTTTTAGTTTGTTATCCGGATTTGTTTTTCTCTCAATCGATTTATGAATTTTGAACACTGTATACTATTGTTGCCTTTATTTTTTATACCTTTGAATTTTTTAACATTTTGTCTTTTTGAGCTTGCATCACGGTATGAGTTTGCATCTTTTTGAAAGCCGTTCGGTGGCCCAAAGTTGCTTACATTCCCTTCCTTTTGGTTTTTGGTGAATAGTTATCTCATTAGGAAAATACACAACTTCGTTTTTTTATTTACATTTTTCTATCGTCAATGAATATATTTTATGACTTTTATAGATCATCGTATCCTTCATAACATACTTAAAATAACTTAAGATACTTATTTATTTCCTTTTACAGGTGAACAAAGTTAGGTTTTTCAAACTGAAAAAGACTGTATATTTAATAGATATAGGAAGATGTGGTATACATATTGTAACTTATTAAATTGAAGATGGCGGAATATCTTGCCATTGTACCAGGACTTTCAAATCTGAACTTACATATTGCATTTGAAAACGACACGCAATTAATCGCAGACTCTGTAGAAGGCTTGAACAAACGTCTAACTGAGGAACACATCATAGTTCATAATGTTTTGCAAAACATGATCGCCATCTTGAAAAGCAAGTCATCTCGCTGAAAGATCGAATCAAGGGAATATCTAGAAAATATACTTAGGCGTGATCCCAGTAACTTAAATGCATTAGCAGATATAGAGCAACTCAATCGTACTCTCCATAGAACTACAGAAGCGGATCAGTATAAGTCAAGACTAGAAAATATATTGCAAGGCCAAGCTGCTTGTGATTTTCGCACAAAATCATAATGCTTAATGGAACAAGGATACGCAATTTTGAATGAAGAATCTACAAACATCGAACATATTTCTAAAAATAGACTTCCTGAAAGCTATAGGATGTTATTATCAGAGCATAAAAAGGGAACAGGGCGAAGGAAAGATTACTTACAACAATGCGTTTATCACAATAAACAAGCTTTGAGCAATTTGCAATTGGCCATTGAATGTAAACGCCAAAGTGAATTGCTAACTAGAAAAATAACAGCTCTTGAGAAATTTGAGCAGGTCAAAGGCTTATTCGAAGTAACAATTGATAACATTATTTGGACATTTTACATAGGTGTAGCACTCAATAGAAATACGATTCCATTAAAGATTTAATTTCCGAAGATGACAGAGATAGATTTCAAGAACAGAAAGACATCACCCTAAAAGCAACGGAAATATTTTGGAAAATAAGTACAAATAAAGGTACAACGAACCAAAGTTCTATTATATACCAAGCAAGGTCATATGCACTTATTGAGCACATTATTATCCGACGAAAAAACTATTTTCTGACTTCTGATGAAAATTATACATTTTACAACCGATCAGCTTTTTCAAGTATTAATGCATGATCCTATTTCAGCATTTGAGAGAGCACAAGTATTGAATAGAAGTGACACATTTATTCTGAATCGTTATGGACGAGCCTTATGGAATTTATCAGAACAGCATTACGCAATAAAAGATAAAATAGATTTTCTCAACAAAGCCCAACGTTTGTTAACAAGTTCTACTGATCAAAGTTCTTTAAACTGGTTTGGTTATAGCACCAGAATGTCTGCCAGGAAAGACCTAGGACAAATATATTTTTGAAATAATAAAGCAAGAGCAAAAAACTTTTTCGAACTTGCAATCAGAGATGGTTACCAATGTTTTATCTCGAGAGGAACACCAAAACTAATATGCCAACTTGTCGAAATTTGTCAGTTTTTAGCAAAAATTCCAGACATACGAGAAAATGGATTTAGATACGTTAAAGAATTTCAAAAAAAGCATTTACTAAATGCTTTAGATTACCTGAACTTTGGGCTCCACCAAGGCGGTCCAACTACTACTTTATCGCCTATCATATGGGAACTGTATTATATGACTTAGATGAGATAAAATCTGCTGTTGACTGTATGAAGAGAGCTGTGTCTTTATCAAATACTAAATCAAAAATTGCTCTAAAGCTTACAGGCCAATACATAATCAGAAGATATATTAACGAGGTAGATGAAAACCCAATGTAGTTTATCTATTGAAAGAGTTCGTGTTTACAATGATGAAAGGGAAAGAAAAATACGAAAAGATATATCCAAGATGTTTATAAATTTATTTTCAAACACGAGTAATTGCGGACATTTTCAAGATACCACACATATTAAACGGTCCCAGGGTAACGTTGATTACAGAGTGCGTACAAACTTGTCCACTCAATTGTTGACGAATGACATAGAGAATTCAGACATTTTCGATAAATACATAAGAGCAGTCCCAGACCTGAAACTTATGGATGATATTGAGCCATAGTTAAAAGATAGGTCTCAATCGAATTCAGTTCCAGTTGGACCAGAAAACAATAATTCACCAGAGGGATTTGTCTACGATTTTTTTGTATCGCATAGTCATAAAGATGCTGACTGGGTATTAAGTCGTCTTGTAGCTGATTTAGAATCTGCATTCACAGATGACGATGTGGTTCTTAGGGGTAAGATATGTTTAAAGATACAGTAAACATATAATGTGTAGAAAGAAATAAGTTCAATAGATATGGGGTCATAATTCTTTCATTTAAGCATGTGGATTACTTGTTGATAACAAAACACTTTATAAAAATGATGCGTTCAAATTGTTATTTGGAATTAACCTGCATCAGGAACGCTTAAATCAAATAATTAATACAAAAGACTTGAATACGTAAGGATATGTTTGATTAAAATAGACCTAAAAGGAATAGAAAAATACACATAAGGTTAAATGTACTAGGGGGAGTTTGAACCTTAGATCTTTCATAATTAATGAACGGATAATGTATGCAAGGGTATAGGGGGAGGGTTGAGATCTCACTAAACATGTTTAACCCCGCCGTATTTTTGCGCCTGTCCCAAGTCAGGAGCCTTTGGCCTTTGTTAGTCTTGTATGTTTTTTTAATTTTAGTTCATTTATATGTTTTAGAGTTTAGTATGACATCCATTTTCACTGAACTAGTACACATTTTATTTAGGGGACAGCTGAGGACCACCTCCGGGTTCGGGATTTTCTCGCTGCGTTGAAGACCCATTGGTGGCCTTCGGCTGTTGTCTGCTCTTTGGTCGGGTTGTTGTCTCTTTGACATATTCCCCATTTCCATTATCAATTTTAAGGTCTGTTATAAATAATGACTAATGAGCAGATTGTACACCCGAGGACTAACAGTCCACCATCAATAGTAACGATCCTTTTATAGAAAATGAAAAAAAAGAATAGTAAACAAAAATACCGATTTCCAATGCAAATTCAAAAAGAGGAAGTATATAAAAAATTCAAACGTTATCAATCAAAGAAACAAGTGAAAACAACTGCCATACTTCTGACTTGGTACAGACATTTTCCGAAGAAAATGGTGGGTTAAAATTACCGCAAAGCTTCGCAAATGTATTAAAGTTGTGACAAGCATTCACAAGTCACGCATATGAAAAGAAAATTGTTCTTTTCATGGTGAATTGTATTCATATTCACTCTGAATCTCCCACTGTGAAATTTAAAAAAATCTACAACATTTTTTTTCTTTTAGGTTGTATAGCGGACCGTGATTTTGAACCTGGTAAATTCATATTTGAAAATATTGAAAATTCTCTCAGGAAAAGTTCAAAGATCTTATTGGTTGTAACCAATAATTTTGTAAGCAGCTACTGGTGACAGTTTGAAACCAGTCAAGCACTACTTGAGTCAATGGAATCTAGAAAAGATTGTATAATTCCACTTTATCTTGAAGAGTGTAATATTCCAGATAAACTGAGGCATATAACATATGCTGATTTTACTAATGATGATGAGTATATTTTTGAAATTATGAAACTGAAAAGAGCCCTTCTGCCTGAATGATCATTAGGTTACACTTTAATTTATTGTTTTTTCTCAGATCTAAGCAATTGTAAAAACAAATGTTGAACATAATTATGTTTATAAATAATTTGTCATCTAATTTGTGTGCAAACATTGTTTATAAAATGAAAGAAGTATACCAATATGAGTATTTATATACATTGTAAGTCAAAATACAAATACACAAACAAACGGAAAATAAAGCAGTACATGCCACAACATACAAATTTATTTCGGAACGATAGTTTATGCTATGTTTGCAAATCATAAGCCGTATTCATGTCATGTCATGTTCCAAATCAAGAAATAAAGAAATAGTTACAGAAATATTTAGAAAGAAACATAAAGACAATTGTCATAACTACAATCCCGTCCCATTTTCCCCGAATGTGACCTACCGAATTAGACTCATCACCGGTTGTGTACTTACATGAGCAACAGGACGGGTGCCACATATGGAGCAGGATCTGTTCACCCTTCCAGAGCACATGAGATCAACCCTAGTATTTGGTGGGGTTCGTGTAGCTCAGTCGTCAGCAAAATTCGTTTTTATACGCCCGTCAAAATTTTAACGGGACGTATTATGGTATGCAAATGTCGTCTGTCTGTCCGTCTGTCTGTCCGGCGTAAACATGTCGCACCGTAACTTGAGAACCACCTATCCAAATTTCATGAAACTTAACATAGTTGTTTCTTATGATGGTCAAATGATTTGTATACTTTTTGGTGAAAATAAAATATAAACTTTTTGAGATACGGCACTTTATAACTAAAACAGGGGGGTATTTTGTTCACATGTCACGCCGTATCTCAAAAACGATTTATGATTATTGCTTAAAACTTTATACACTTCTTAGTTATATTAATCTAAAGATCTGTATACTTTTTGGTGATGATTCAAAATTTTATTTAAGAGTTATTGAGTTTTTTGTAAAAAAAAAAGAGGGGGGTGTTGCATATGTCGTGCTGTATCTCAAAAACGATTTATGATTATTGCTTAAAACTTTACACCTTTCTTTGTTATATTGATGTAAAGATCTGTATACTTTTTGGTGATGATTCAAAATTTTATTTTAGAGGTATTGAGTTTTTGTAAAAAAAAAGGGATGGTTTTCACATGTCATGACATAATCCAAAATGAAATTTATTTTTCATATGATATTGTATGTTTTTATTTCCATCTTCTTTTGTATTAAATTAGTACATTTGATCACTTCATTGTACGAGAAATTTCAAAACACTATTATTAGTATAACAATGTATGGTTAAGTCAAATCTGCTGTTTTAACCAAACTTTTCTAGACGACTCGCGCTAAATTGAAACCTTTAACTGTTAAGAGTTTTGTTCAATCAATATGAATTTTTCATTTTTTTATTTTAACAACATAATTAAATATTTATTTTTAAATATTGGCTTGTTACAATATTCTTCAGGAGTCCAAGCTCCTCCTATGTTACTTGTTACATTCCACTAATCACTAAGGGTAGTAATTAGTTGTAAAATTCATATTACATAAAATATATATCACTCATAATGATTATTCATATATTTTCTAATGTTTGCTAAAACATTAATTTTAATTGTCAAACATACTCTTCTATTTAACTCATTAAGAAAAATTGAGATAACATTAACATTTTTTGTCTTTGATCAGATATGTAATAGGCTTTGTAAATTGAAAAACCAACAATTGTTAAAAAAATAGTTAAAGTCAAAATATTCTTCGTCGGAAGTTTTATATCCAAACACCAAATGTCTTAATTTTATCTTAAAAGTTATTTTACTCTTCTTTAAAACTTCATTTATTTTATTCCAAAAATGTTTTAAATATGGACACAGTATAAAGAAATGATCATCATCTTTTTTTTGTGTACAAAAGTTACAAAAACTATTGTTTACAATTTTCCACCTCAATTAGAGTTTCTTTGAAGGTAGAATACGTTGTAATAATTTCTATCTAAACATTTTAAGTTTATTTTCTTTTAAATATCTAAATAAAAATTTGTATAAATAGTTTTGATATAACACATCATCTATATCAAGTATACGCAGCCATTTGTTTGGTCCCATAGCTGTTCAATTTTTTTTATTTATCAGAGATCTATATAAAAGTTTGTTGGATAGTGATTCTAATTCTATATGTAAACCCTTCCATATAAATTGGGTTCTTTTTATATGAACAGTACTTTTTACAGAATTTTTCGATTTTAAGATTGTTGCCCAGTCTTTTGGTATTAATTTCTTTACCAAATTAATTTCACTATCCAGTTTGATTTATTTTTTAGTTTATTTAAAATGATGTCTTGAGAAATGCAACCTTTTTCGTCTATGATATCATTTACATAAATAAGATCGCTTTTAATCCAATGTTTTAAAACTATAGCTTTTTTTTCAAATTTAATAAATTTATTGTTCCATAATATTTGTTTTCTATATCTTTAAATGTTTCAGGTTTTTTCGTTAGACCTCCACCAGTTAATTTCCAACATTTAATGATATTTTTATAAAAATCTGGGATGTTTTCAAGGCTTTCATCTGGCTTATCCTCACTGTTTGTTTGAAACACCAACCAGTTTTGACCCAAAATTATAAAAATAGTGATGAGGTATAATTTTCCAACCTCCTTCACAATCAGTTACTAGTCTTTTAACCCACATAGCTTTTAAAGCAGTAAAATAACTTCTTATATCTATAATATCTTATCCCTCCTTTTCATATGGACCAATCATTGAATTTCTTTTTTACTTTATCTGGTTTATGATCCCAAACAAATTTAAAACAACGTTTTTCTATTTCTCTGGAACTACATGTAGTTGCGAAATTTTTATACTATGATTTTTGCAATCCAATTTGATTCTGATACCTTTAAAATCGGTATTGCTTCTTAATCTTGACCCCATGATTTCCACCGACAAAACAAATAGTAAAGCCGATAAAGGACATCCTTGGCGTATACCCTTGGTGTTTTTAAAGACATCAGGTATCAAACCATTATTCATTACACATGTTTGAATATCACTATATAAAGTCTTAACCCATCTTATAATAGTTATCAAAGGTACCAGGATTATAACTTAGTACGGCAGACGCGCGTTTCGTCTACAAAAGAATCATAAAATCCAAAATGTTTTAAAACTGAAAACATAAAATTCCATTCTAAAGAGTCAAACGCTTTAGAAAAATCAACAAAGACTATAGCCCTTCAATTTTGTATAAATCAGTGAAATAATTAATATCTTGTATCTGTCTAAGATTAAAACAAATAAATCTATTCTTTACATATCCAGTCTGGTCTTCGTTAATAAATTTTGGTAGGATCTTTTTCAATCGTTGTGCTAGAGCGTACGATAGAAGTTTCATGTCAATATTTAAAAGAGAAATAGGACGGTAATTATTTAGTGACAATGGATCGCCTTTTTTAAATAATAGCGTTAATACACATGTACGCTGTGAATATGTAAATGTTTGATCTTTATATCCAATATTAAGAATGTTTACTACTATGTACTTTAATTTATCCCAAACCTTTCTATAAAATTAACTGTTAAACCGTCTAATCCAGGAGATTTATTAAGTTTCATCAATATGAAATTTTGTTTGGTTGTCTTGCTATTGGTTTCTTCGTAACTATATTTAATTTCTAACTAAAATATGCTGAGCAAATATTCATAACTTTAAGTCATTCATCAATAAAAATATTATAGTAAATTTATAGTTTTATTTAGAGGACTAGGAAATAAACACGCAGCTTTTAAAAATGTATCATTGTTAAAATAACTGAAGTTACTTCAAAACTTGCACTAATACATTTTAATAGTTGACAAGAAAAACAAATTAAAATATGAACTAAGATTTTAACAGAGTTTTTTTACTGTTGCAAACAGATGAAAATTGTTTAAGTGATTGTCTAAGAATAAGTCCCGCACAATATCAGCAAATTGTACTATGCATGCATAACATAATACATGATACATTTTAGCGACCACTAAATATGTTACTTTCAATGAAGACGCCATGGTGGATTTTAAAATATCCCCAGTATCTCATTTGAGAAAATATAACAGTATTGTTCTTGGATAGGCCTGCAAGACTTCAAACAATCATTCGTCCTTCTAGCCCGCATGAAAACACTTGTTCGAGATATATATACTTCCTTACATACGTCCTCTATTGAAATCACAAGCATTTCTCTTCAGATATACACAAAGAATATTTTAATGCAACTTATAAATGACTGAAAACAACTTGATGCATACACGAAAACAAATATCTACATTAATTTAATAGTAATATATATAGATTCTACCACTGCATCGAGTGTGATACGATATTTATCCACCCGAGACCGTTAAATTTTCAAATGTAAAACGCAAGGCTCTCCGAGCGTTTTAAATATTTGAAATTTAACTGTCGAGAGTGGATAAATATCGTATTACACGAGATTTGGTGGTGGAATCTGTTTCTCTAATGATTATCAAACAATATGCAGGCAAACTTATTCCTTCTTTACGAACGATCTGCCAAAAGATGTGTTCCTTCTATGTGACTTCATCAGGCATGTCGCCTTTTTTCATGCCGTCACAATAGGAAATTCAGAGGAAAGTAAGAAAATTCGACGTCATAATCGGATTTTAACCAATGATGAACTGAGATCAAACGAACCACACGTTGATTAAATTTTTTTATACAATGGTTGCAGAAAGGGATAAATTCACGAAGAATTAGAGAAAATAAATTATATGTTTCTCTTCTCGTTGGTTTTGTGACAATATACGGGCTTTCCAACAAAAAAATTCTATACACCGTCAGATATTGGAGGAATACTTTTGGCCAAACATCAGTCATCTGCAAAATAAAATCAATACTTTTCCAATTAAAAATCTATTTATCATCACAAATCCGGATTACAAAACCCTTTTAACAATTTACCAAAAAACAACAACATTACGCTTGCCTATTATTGCTTACATTCACTTCGTTTGAATTTTGATGGATATTTGTCTCAATGGCAATCATGCCATGTCTCCTTATTTTTATATTCTGTATGTGCTTATTCCAAGCAAGAAGCCTGTAGTTCAGTGGTTGTTAAGGCTGCTGTCTATCATATTTGTGTAAAGATTATTTGATTGGTTTTTTTTTTATAACATCAAGCGGCAAATAGTTTATGCACCTTCAGTTTGAGCACTAAATACACAAATAAATATAATTATACAGTATGTAAAAGAGGTAACGAGTTTGAGGCCAAACTTCTTTAAAATACAAAATAATTTACCTGGCGTCTTAATGTTTCAGAAGGTTCATGTCATTGATCTCAAATGCACGCATATGTCTTATTTTTTCACAAATAATATATTAAATAGATTGAGCAGTGTATCGCTCTTCTTTTTGTATACGCACCTCCATGATAAATCATTGCTTCAAAAAATCTAGTGAATTAGCATCTATGTCCTTGAATTCTGGTATTCACTTTTTTGTGCCACGTTCTTTCCCCTCGCCACGTTTGCCACACTTTCACCGCCCACCTCGTGTTACTTTAGTGTTTTTAGATTATTGATCTTCCGTTAAGGCTTTTATCTCTTATTCAGAAACTTAAGAAGCAAAGCTAAGTTTGTTGTCACAGCTGTAACGGTATCATAAATTTCCAAATTCCAATATGTTGCATCCAACAGAAAATTTCCACAATTATCCATGTCCGAATATGATTCATATGTTCTCAGAGTCTGGGTTCGTCATTGAGTTTATTCCCTTTAGCACCTCATGTTTATTTTTCATATTTTCGCAAATCTCCGACAGAGTAATGTCACCTATTTCATCAGATAAAACGTCAAGGTGGGGTATATCAACTGTTGGTTGACATTCCATCTTTTCTTCAACTTTGGAAAAGAGTATGTCGGAAACTTCTCCCCCATCAAGGTTTTTTTTTCAAAACGTGCAGATATTTCAGTCAAGGACATATCCAAAAACGTTGTTGACCAGACTGGGGAACAACTTTATGAATAATATGTATATGAAACAAAAAAAGTTACAGTACCATTTATAACTTGTAATTTATGTACATGACAGGGTGTGGAAATATTCTTCTCGCATGCGAATGTAAATGAGTTACAAGTCCTAAATAGTCCTGTAACTATGGTTAGATATTTAGATTATTTAAGACTCTATAGGACGATGTAATTCGGTTGTTCTCTATTTAGCTTACTAGTAAATTATGGGAGGCCCATCGTTTCAATAAGCATATAAAGGATACAAGCCTGAAAAAGGGATTGCTTAATTAGTCCAGAAAAAGAATTGATTGATATTTAAACCTGAATAAGATAATTCCAAGCCTACGTGTCTGGTATTGGGTTATACTGAACAATTGGAGGACTGAATGATATTTAAAAATAAACCTCATAACAGATACCAGGCTTATTATTTTGTAAGCCAGGCACCAATCTGTGATCTTAAACAAATGTACCAATATCAAACCAAATATTTGTACTTCGACTGTGTATACGGATGGAAAAAAGCAATGTATAGCAACTACAATAATTTATACTCTTGTTTTTGATAATTTTTCAGACATTCGGAATCCTCTGGTTTTATCAATGTAGTGGGGAAAGCTTGCCGGCTAACCCCTAATTTTCTTTTCATATTTTTATTACATATAGTTTAAAACGTCAAAATTGAAAATCTTATTAAATCGTTGTAATTTTTCTTTTTTTTTTAAGAAAAAATGTGCCGCTGTTCAATTTATGAAAAATCTAGAGAGAATTTTTTCACATCACATTTATGATAGACCTTATCTTAAAAAATTATAGGACATGGATGTTATTATTTTTCTACTTTTTAAGATCCATTATTTATATGCTAATAATTTAAACGGTCTTCAGAAAAGCTTCTTATATTAGATCAGAGGAGCGAACATCCATTATTCATATGATTCTGTATATTTTACAACCCAGAACAAATGAGCTAATTAACTGATATATATAACATCTAAGCAAACTTAAATGGTAGACAGTTTCAACTGGTGTGAACTATAATGCTTAATTTAGAAGAAACAATTTCTCTGGTAATATAGTATTAAGGAAGTTATTATGAACAAATGAATGCATGCATTTATACTAAAATACGTGCTCTATGCACGTTTTTTTTTTTTTTATATATTTTCTACAATTCCAAAGCATATAATCGACAATAAGGTGTTTCAATCGATGATTTTTTATCGAAAACTTTGGCTGCTGGTTAATTTCCTGTTTTTAGTGCGGACGTTAACCGACCGTGGCCTTTATAATCAACTAACACAAAATCATGGAGCACGTGAAAAATAAGTGAGATGATAGAACAATGTTTAATTTTCTTATACATATTTTCTATGCATTTCCATTTGTCTTTGTCATAACAGTTGTTAAATGATTTCGAGTATATTTTTTTTCATTCAGAATGAGTCAATATTCTCTGCCTTTCACGTTTTTTTACCTTTTCTTTTATCACAATTTTCCCTCGCACTCGTGCTGTGTAGTTGTCAAAGCTGTAACTGAAGGTATCATTGTGAAGGTAACTGCAAATGGAAAAACAATCGGCGATTTAAAGTACGGGAAGATAATATTCCAAAAGCACTACTTTTCTGAAGCCTATAATAAAAAAAAAAAGATTTGCTTTTAATATAAGGGTCATATACACTTGTTTAAAAGTAAAACGTAGCCACTCAAGTTTTTAAAATGTATTCATTTTCAAGGATCATAGGACATTAAAACACTGCAGATACATGCACAGCTTGTTCCATTATATATTCATTGACATAGTTATACTAGAAGTGCAAATTTTCAAATGCGGACACATACTTGATAACAATTTAGCAGTATGGACGAACTATATGCACCATGACGGTGGTACATAATAATATTCTCAATTCGCCCGTAAACGCGCCCGACTATCAGTATCCTTTAGTGAACAAACCTCCTCTGGAACTGTTAACTGATTATTCATATTTCTTCGAGTTGGTAATATCTGCTATTTTCAGTTTGCAGTCTATTTTTGTACCGATTATCAGGTTATCTACATATTGATATTGTAAAATATCAACTGCAAGTTACAATATAACGCTTCTTGTTGAGTGAGCGATGCGAACGATTTCAAAATGGAATCATATTTTGTCGAGCATATTTTACAATATAAATATGCAGACAACCAGATACAATGTAATCATGTTAGCTTCCATATTTTACATATTTTCTTTGTTTCACCAGCAAATCGGAAGAGGACTTGATACGTTCGGGTCAAGCTTATCAACGTCGGTTTATTCATTATGAATTCGGCGATATGTCCAGGTCAAAGTTATTAAGGCCGGTTCAACATATTTGACGTCAGAAAGCCGTGATATGCAATTTTATTAAGAGCTGAGCAGAGTGATACAGACAAAGGGACGACCGAGAATATACCATTACATTGCACAGTAATAAAGAAACGTGGGGATTTTGTTGAAGCGTAGTAGTATTTTGTGAAATTAAAAATTTATATATCTTTGCCGTTTTGAAGCGCCTTACCGTTTTTTTCATTTTATGCCGGCGCCACACATTGGCGTATAGACCGACGTGCTTCAGACGTACATAGAAAATTGTCCGTATACGTAAGGTGCACGCAAGAGGAACGCAAAACAATCGTTAGACGCGCGTTGCATAAGTCAGAAGTACGTCAAAATGCAAAGGAATACGCTTGGTGAACTCCAGAAAATTTTTATGCAGCATAAAAAATTTCATCTAGCTCTAGCGTTTGTCAAGCGTTTACCAGTTCGCTACACGCACGTAATACATACGCTACAAGCCCGTTGGAAAACGCTACAGATAAGTTTGAGACACGTTTAAGGCACGTTGTATACGCCTCAAGATCGTTCGACTTTTTCTTGGACTTTGACTAGGACATATGCGGGGCGTGTTTAAAACAGACGCCTCGTGTAGTTTCAGCGCTCCGTGAACGTATAAAACACACCCGTGGTGTATCAAAAACGTGTTTTGACATTCAACGAAACTTGCTCTGGCATTTATATTGGCATACATGTCCGTGAATTTACAAGACCATCTCTATCCAGAAGAAGTACAAGGTACAACAATGTAGCACTCCACAGTTACAAAATAAAATTAAAATTGAACCAAATGTTTAATCATCCTCTCTTCCTAGCTTTCTAATACATTAACCAAACTGTTTGTGTCATACATGTGCACATGTATGTAATCAATATCTTCCATAGATTTTCAAAAGTTAAGATGGGAAAAATAATTCCTTGTTTGTGTATCCATGGCAACATTTTGCATTTATTTACCATAAAATATTGCAAAAAGGGCATAAAAATGTCCCTCACATATTCCCCCCAAAATTTGGTTTAAACTAGAAGTTCAATGCCCTTGAGTGATACCTTTTCTGAAACTGTAAACCTGTATCTACCAAATGATCAAATAAAAATTACGACTTTCGCCTCATTTTTTCGTACAATTAAATCACAAAGTTCGTGCGACAATAATTGCCGAATCGATGTCTTGTATGGCTTTAAAAATACGGACTGTCATACAGAAAACAGCGCATAATACATAAATAACACAATCTTGATGTTCCTATAAACGCACTATGAAGGCTATATTAATCCTCAGCTATCCAAAAATCATTTTATTGTACACTAGCTCTCATATTTGAAAAATCGACAGGAGCACACCTATCTGTGGAGTGCTACCCAAACACACTATAATTACATGTCCCAGACATGCCGAAAGCACGAATAATCGTCCCAGGTACGACAGGGACGCGTCTCAAACACGTTCAAGGGACATTTTTCCTTTGTAGCGTGCATTTCATCTACGTTAGACAAACGTCAGACATACGCCAACATAAGTTACTTGAACGCCAAATGAACGCTTATATACAAGTCTCGTACGCCCTAAACACGGTCAAAGCTCGTTATGCACACGATACAGATGTGATGACAAGTTGAATGCGTCCAAAACTACTAGCGTATTGGCAGCGTACGTCGGTGATATACGCTGATGTGTGACGTCGGTATTAGATGCTGACTGACTGTATGAAATAGTTCGATAATAATTATGGTATTTGCACTTTAGTTCTATCCTTTATTGATACGATATAATCATAATACATTTAACAGAAATTCACTTTTTCATCTCCTAGGAATACGGCAAAGAAAACAAAGTCCTCAACGTACATTATCTGATTTTACAAGATATTTCTGTTTGGAAAATGCATTTAATGTCTTATCATTTAGTACATCTTTGAAGACATTTAATGCATGCAAAAGAAAATGAAAAACATCTCAAGGACTTTAATCAGGGATTCTGTATTAAATATACATGATGCAATTTCAATTTCTAATTATTCTACATTTCAATATGCAATATGATTCAGGAAATCGATTCGATACAATATAATGTGCAGCCAAACAACACGAGATCTGAAATACTTAAATCTTACTTAATAACACAGAACGTACGATGTAAGATGTTGCTTCTATTCTGTTTGATTATTCCATACGTTCTTACTTTTCAGGAATACCGAAAATCCCATGTTCTTTGTCTTTATAGAAACAATATATACAGAAATGTGTTAACTCAGAGTCTAGTACAGTGTGCTATGGTTTGTGATACTGATGTCGGACTCTGTAGCAGATTTATATATAAGGACAAACAGTGCCTGTTACACACGGACAAACCTGCGGTATCGTCGACAATTATGCAGACTACAGACAACTGGAGTTTGTTTTTCACCAAACATAAAGGTTTGTTTATGTATGTTCATGTATCGCTATATATACATGTTTGTTTCAAAAACATTATTAATATTGGCCTGAAATAAATTTTTTTTTTTCCTATTATCCTTGAATAATAAAAATCCTTCAGTTCGGAAAAATATATATCGCTTTCAAATAGTACGTTGGTTTGTATTTGTAATATTTGTTTCCCGTTTAACACTACTAGCTTTAATCATGCCGTTAATTTTCTCTGTTGAACAGTTTCACTATTTTTTGTTATCCGGGGCCTGTTATGGCTTCTACTGTATACGCTAAGAGTGTTTTTTATTGCTGTTACCTATTTTTATTCACATCCTTGTTTTTTTGGTCTTTTTAGTGGATAGGTGTATCATGGCAAGCGTACCACATCTCAATATTTTTATAGTTAATAAAAAAAAAGGGCCATCGTAAACATTTATAATAAAAAAAATAATTCCTGTTCTATTTTTCATCTCATCTCCATAATTTTGTTGTATATACAAAAAAAATGAAAGTGTGTGTTATTTTCGTTTTCTTTGAATTAAAAAAAAAACGGCCGATAGCATTGCTTGGACAATTTTTTGCATGGTATGGATGGGGACCACTGTTACATTTCTATGCATTTTGACTCTTTGTTCCTATTTATCAATATGATATTTTTTTTGTTTTCATAATATCATTCTTTTATTTATTTAAAATACCGGTATATATGTATTTCTCACATGAATTACAAATTACATATACATGTATGGTGGTATTGAAATCTTAAAATATATCCCCATGTTTGCCGCCTTCACATTCACGGAATTCTCTTACGTGATCGCATAAATTCACGAATCCTTAACATTTGGTCACTTTTACAACCGATTGAAGGGTTGTTAAGAAATATCACGAGTTATTTACGGTTTATTACGGATGAGTTAATACGATGTATTTACGGCAAAAATTTCCCGGTTTACCAGCGGTTTACGATATCTACAGATTATTACGATATTTACACATTGTTACGATATTCTCGGAAAAATCAATCCGTGGACAATCGTAAGAAGAAATTTGACATGTAAAAAAAATAGCCTCTTCTTTCACTGATCCTTAAGAGTGTCTTCGAGTTGTAGCGATTTGTGACGAGTTATTGACGGATAACAGCGAGTAATTAACAAATGCTTGCAATTGACTACGAGTTGGCGATCCGTAATGACTCTTAAGAATGATCCGTGTATGTGCAGAGGGCATTATAGACTTCACGTTAATTCAGTGAATAACGAGCTTTTATTAAGTATCTTTAAATCATATGAAACGAGTAATTCATGTTTATATACTAATCTAAGTCTTCTATACACGATTTTTCACATTACATACGAATTCATATCCTATCATCAACTAAAGATATTTCATTCAGTGTAAACTTTGCCTGGAAATTGTTGCCAAATCACGTTTGTAGTAAGTAAAATTGTGGAACGCCGTAACTGTCTTATAGTGTAAATATTTAATGTGTTTTGTCGCTTTGTCTTTACGTTCTGTCATTTCTTCTTTATGTTATGTGTAAGTGCCTTTATTTCCTGACACTGCATCTCTGTGTTATGTCAAATTAATTATTTGTTTTGTCAAACAATTGTATGATATGTCATTGCTATTCTTTGTTATGTGCAAAATGCATTGCATCATGTTGTAACTACTGCATATTCTGTGAATACCTCTAAACTTTATGATCAACTACCTTTACGTTCTTTCACGTTTCCTCTATGTTGTGTCTATTCTTCCTTTGAGTAAGTCAGTTAATAAACTGCGTCCTGTCACAAATGTTATTGTTATGTTAAATTTTCTAAACGTTTTGTTTTGATACGTCTTTGTTCTATGAAAACCTCATTATATTATATTTTAATGGCTTTATGTTGTGTTTATACATATGTATCTTCTGTGAAATATATAATATATCATGGTATAACTTATGTGAGTGTTGCCAAACAATTGATACTTTCTGTTAAGATTCAAAATGTCATGTGAATCTACTGGAACGTTAAGTGCAAACACGCTTTTCATTTTGTGCAAACACCTATAACGTTATGTGCAAAGGCCTATTACATTATGTGCAAACACATATAACGTTATGTGCAAATACATATGACATTATGTGCAAACACCTGTTACGTTATGTGCAAACACCTATAACGTTATGTGCAAATACCTATTACATTATGTGTAAACACCTATAACGTTATGTGCAAACACCTATTACATTATGTGCAAACACCTATTACATTATGTGCAAACAATGATTACGTTACGTGCAAACACTTATTACGTTAATGGCAATCACCTTCTACGTTATGTGCAAACACCTATTACGTTATGGTAAACGCTTTTTTAACACAGATTAAAACAAAACGCATCAATGATATATACATTTACAGTAATTGAAATGAATGTAATATGTCAAAAACAAAATCCAACTGCATTTCTTTACGGAGAATTTGAACGGAGAATAAATTGATGCTCTCCTTCACGTCCACCAACCGGGTCATTACATTATGTCACTGTAGTTTACATTCATACATGTTTACTTAATATGAGGCAGGCATTAGGTGTGAAAGGGGACGAAGTCTGTATGATTTTTTTTAAATTCAAACATATTTGAACTTCAAAATAAAGTAACGTTTCCGATTTTGGTTCTGTTGTTAGGGATTTTAGTTGTGACGTTATTTAAGTTATGACGTCATATTCAATGTAAACAAAGAAACGCTATCATCAGGTAACGTTTTTTCATATCAAAGAATTATTAAAAATGAAATTGGTATTGTGTTCTTCCTATATTTTACTAGGCTGATAAATATATATTTTTCTCAAAGTATCATGACAAACGAGACCGGAAGAAGGAAGTAGATTTCTGCGCAAATGCGGGAAAATAAAAAAAGTCTGAAAAAAAAGTTAACGATTTTGAGTTCATTAGTAGAATGATTTTTTGCGGTCAATTTTTAATTATTTTTTTTTCTTTTTTTCTACCGTAATAGGGGACTTCGTCCCCTTAATATGAGTCAGGCATTACCTGTTAAAGGGGACGTAGTCTGTTTGCATTATTTAATTCAAACATGTTTAAAAAAGAAACGGAAATACCGTAACGCTTCCGATTTTGGTTCTGTTGTTAGGGATTTGAGTTGTGACGTTAGTTCAGTTATGGCGTCATATTTAATGTAAACAAAGAAACGTTGTCATCAGGTAACGTCTTTTTTTTTTTTTTTTTTATATCAAACAATATTCAAAAATGAATTGGTATTACGTTCCTTCCTATATTTTACTAGACTGATAAATATATATTTTATTCAAAGTCTCATGAAAACAAGACCGGAAAAGGGAAGTAGATTTCTGCGCAGATGCGGGGATTTAAAAAAGTCTGAAAAAAAAGTTAACGATTTTGAGTTCATTAGTAGAATGATTTTTTTGCGGTTAAGGTAGATAGGGTGTCTTCCTCCATCTTGGATTTTGAAATACCAGAAAACAAGGTCTAAATCTTTGATGAAATGTGCAAATTTTTAGAACTGGTAGGTAATTCATGAGTAAGAATTTTCATTATAATATATAAAATGCCATGTTTTATCATATGTATGGTTATATTTTACAAAAAAACGAATACTTGTGTTTGATTCAAATTTTTCCCACTTTGCCAAATAAGGGGAGGCAACTCAAATGCAAGGGCAGATAATTCAGATAGTGTTACTTTTACAATAGAATGTGTTAGGAATTTACCAATATTATTATGTAGCAAGAAAACGAGTCCGGTGATCCCCTTTTTTCTTTTTCTTATCTAAAAGCATAATATTGGAGCTATCTACTCATATATTATCTCAAAATTCTATGGTGTAGTTTTCGTTTTATGGTGGAAAATTAGGTTTTCAATGCATAATCTATACAAAATCTGACAGTTTTGCACAACCTGTAGTGTGAAAATAAGTCCTGTGACCCATTCTTTTTATTAATGTTTTTAAACAAGCAGGATATAAACTACATTTTGGCAAATTATTAAAAAATTCTATGGACTATAATTAAGACAACCCCATCTACCTTAATTTTTTTTTAAATTTTTTTAATTTTTCTACCGTAATAGGGGACTTCGTCCCCTTAATATGAGTCAGGTATTACCTATGAAAGGGGACGTAGTGTGAGTGCATTGTTTTGTTTTTATTTCAAACATGTTTAAAAAAGAAACGGAAATTTAATTTCAGCTGTGGGTCTCCTTGGCATTATTTAAAGGGGGGTCAATTTTCATGGAACATTCTAGAACATAATACATTTATATTGTAACGTTTTAGCGTTTGCGCTGTTCCCACCTTTTCTTAACTCTACCGTTCTTTAACAGGTCATGTTCAGTTTTAGTCACCAAGTTTTCTTTTTAATAATATTCATATATATATAATCATATGCATAAAAACAGATAACCTTCAAATAATTCTGGACGTCAAATGCAACGTAAAAGTTAAAGCATGCACTTACCTGTTTTGTATCTTTCTGATTATTTCCGTGATTTGAAACTTCATTGTTAAGATGATTTTACATGTAACATTATTTCCATATCATGCACATTTATCATTGCTTCGTAGGGATACCTGGTCAATCAATTTTGTACGATTGTTTACATTGAAAGGTCAACTTTGTTATTCCAGTACAATTGCCGTAAAGCAAGTATCAATTGTCGTTAAACGTGTCAAAGACGTAACGTTTCGAGTCTTTTAGAGTCGAAACGTCATTTTCTAGTCGAAATTTAGGTATAAAAGAGCGTGCGTATTGCATTGTTTCAGTTGTGGTTCAACTGGGCATAAGGCAACATCTAGTCAAAAGCCAACTTCCAAACTGCTATAATAAAGCAACTTTAGGAGTCTTTCTGACCTTTTCCATTATATAAACAACGTGACACATTTCAAGGTTAGCTTATTTAAAAAGCTTTTTCAAGTCATTAAAGTCATTATTCTGACTCAATTTCTGTTGACGTAATATACTTAACGACTCGTTACCAGAGTCTTTAATTTAATTATACAATAAAAGACACTATTAAGTTTTAAAGAACTATTAACGGTCTACGTGACCTTCCGGCATATTCACACAATAATTCCATACATATTTTAGGTATAAAAGTTTATACTTTCTAATCCAAATTGTATACGAAAAGGTATTCACAGAAACGTGTAATTTAGGTATCCAATAGCAAATAGCTATACAGATCTATTGAAAAGGTCTCTATTGTTTCTCTATACGCGTTCGATTATTACATAGTTTAGGAACACATCATACGTTATTGTAATTCCGCCGATTTTCTAAGTTAGGATATAAAATCTCAAAGCTAGTCATTTTTGTTATATTGCTAAGTATTGATTTTATTTGTATTGTTTAACCAGGAACATCCCTACGATTTGCTTGCTTAATCTTGGTGACTATTAAAATATTAAGTAATCAGTTACATTTGTTGAAGTTAATAACATTATATCTTATAACATCATAAAATATTTGTCTCATAAATTAAATAATTAACTTCAATTGGTATTGCTAATTTTAGCCAAAATTATTTATATATAAAGAAATAATAACTGCGCCTTCAATTCATAAAACATGTACATATACGGTATATGTATATAACCTGTAGCCTATATACCTTTATTCCTCAATATGATTTCAGTATACTGTTAAACATTTTCACAGGGGGGGAGGGTCTCAATGGGAGTTTTTGGGTACAGGTGTGCAGCCTGGAATTCATAAACACCCCCATTCATATATTGAAGTCTTGTGAAATCACCACCCATAAAAATTTCATGGCAAAAAACAGACTTTGCACATAATGTAATAGGTGTTTGCGCATAACGTAATAGGTGTTTGCACATAACGTTATAGGTGTTTACACATAATGTAATAGGTATTTGCACATAACGTAATAGGCATTTGCACATAACGTACCAGTAGATCTTGAATGTTAACAGAAAGTATCAATTGTTTGGCAAAACGCATATTAGCTATACCATGATATATTATATATTTCACAGAAGATACATATGTATAAACACAACATAAAGCCATTGCAATATAATATAATGAGGTTTTCATAGAACAAAGACGTATCAAAACAAAACGTTTAGAACATTTAACATAACAATCACATTTGAGACAGGACACAGTTAATAACTGACTTACTTAAAGGAAGAATAGACACAGCAAAGA
Source organism: Mytilus galloprovincialis (assembly GCA_037788925.1). NCBI lineage: Eukaryota > Metazoa > Mollusca > Bivalvia > Mytilida > Mytilidae > Mytilus > Mytilus galloprovincialis. The sequence goes on along the minus strand of CM075330.1, from coordinate 67,885,602 downwards.
GGAAACGTGAAAGAACGTAAAAGTAGTTGATCCTAAAGTTTAGAGGTATTCACAGAATATACAGTAGTTACAACATGATGCAATGCATTTTGCACATAACAAAGAATAGCAATGACATATCATACAATTGTTTGACAAAACAAATAATTAATTTGACATAACACAGAGATGCAGTGTCAGGAAATAAAGGCACTTACACATAAAATAAAGACGAAATGACAAGACGTAAAGACAAAACGACAAAACACATTAAATATTTACACTATAAGACAGTTACGGCGTTCCATATAAAATGATTGACATGCAATAGAGCAATGTGTTTTCTTAAGTTTAATTTTAATTTTCTACATGTATCGGTGAATTAGAGTACGGGAAGACAATAACTCATTAGCAGTACATTTCTTAAGGTTATGATAAGTTATAGGATTTCCTTTTAAAAGAAAATCAATGTACACGTGTACTTTCCCTAGCCATTCAAGTTTATAAAATATATTCAACTTTTTTGTACATTTGAAGTATCATAATGACTTTAAAAGAGAGGCGAAAGAGAAACGTCGAAATTGGAGTTTCGTTGTATCTGTAGATATAATTTTGACACACCACATGGGAACGTAGCGACGATTCTCGTACCTGTAGGCAAATAAAACGAATGTTATTTTTACATGGAGATTTAATCATACTACGCAAAAATAAATCCCAGAAAAAAAGAACCCGTCGTCAATCCGTCTTCTAAACGGGGTGCAAGAAATTTTACCAAAAAAATCTAACACTGCTAGTAGATATTTTACCGTCAATATCTCGCAATATTACCGAATTATTCTTTAATTATAACTTGAGCAATAGTTTATAAAAAAAAACCCAGATGTGATGAGGTAGTACGCAATTATAGGCCACCGTACGGTCTACAACCAATTAGAAAATCCCATACGGTATAGTCGGAAATAAAAGGCTCTGACTTGAAAAATGTGAAACAATTTAAACGAGAAAACTATCTGCCTAATTTACGAAAAACAAATATGACAGACATGAACCTGCGACAACCACTGTTCTACAGGTTTCTCACTTCGGACAGTCACAAACAAAATGTGGCGGGTGTAAACATGTCTATGAGCGCTCAACCTCCCCCTCCACACACCCCTTACCTGGGAAAGTGTTGTAATAGCACAACATAAGAACTAACTGTAAATTATTAGTCAGAACACACCCAACGCATTTAGTGTAAAGATGTAATAAACAGTCTTCGAAACGCATGACCTTGTGCAATGCCAAAGTATAAGTTAAAGAGTTTGTCCTGCTTTGTTCCATAAAAAAGATGCCAACGTAGATACAAGTGTCTTGTTTTAGGGAGGGACAAATCCTACTTTGTAAAAAATAACTCTGATTCAAACAAACAATTCTCTGAAACTTACATTATCAAGATGCTTAATTTCTTGATTGACATCATATTTGTTACGTTTTGAGGACGTGTTGTTCAACAAACAATCGGCATTCCCATGGAAACAAACTGTGTCCCTCTTCTTGCCAAATTGTTCCTTTATTTATACGAGGCTGACTTCATACAGGAACTTCTTAGGAAGAAAGAAAAGAAATTAGCATTATCCTTTAACTTTACTTTCAACTATATAGATGATCTTCTCTAACTAAATAATTCATAATTTGGTGACTATGTTGAACGAATCTGTCCCATCGAACTTGAGATAAAGGATACAACAGATTCAGTTAAGTCTGCCTCATATCTTGACTTACATCTAGAAATTGACAATGAGGGTCAGTTGAAAACAAAACTTTACGACAAAAGAGATGGTTTCAGCTTCCCAATTATGAACTTTCCATTTATATGTAGCAATATTCCAGCAGCGCCTGCATACGGAGTATATATCTCCTATTAAACCAAGAGTTCCAAGTGGTAGCGGATATGTTCGTAATGTCGTTACTTCAATCCCGTCCCCCTTTCTCGAATGTGACCAACCGCATTAGACTTATTTCATTTTGTACTAACATGAGCAACACGACATGCAGGTGCTAAATGTGGAGCAGTAACTGCTTACCCTCCCGGGGCACCTGAGATCACCCTTGGTTTTTGGTGGGGTTCGTGTTGCTCAGTATTTATTATTCTATATTGTGATTTGTGTACTTTTGTTTGTCTGTTGGTCTTTTTCGTTTTATGCCATGGCGTTATCAGTTTATTTTCGACTTGTGAGTTGGAATGTTCCTCTGGTATCTTTCGCCTCTCTTTTAATTGTATCGACAGGATGTAGAATCACGAGTTATCATAACTATACATATATAGCGTTATAGATTTAGTTATGTTAAAATTATTCAAAATCAAAATCAATGTTAGCCACAATAAAACAATAATTTTCTACTGTGTTGTAACTTGAGCAATAATTTATGTTTTCATTTACGTTTGGTTAAATGTGGTTATCAATATCGTAACAAACCCAGGAAATATATGCGTCAAAAATTGTATACCGCAATCAGATGGACAAACGTATTGGAATTCCAAGGTGCGAGATTTTTCTTTAATTAAAATAAGGTAACATTAAAAAGTTTCTACACAAAACGATATTTTTTAAGTTGTAGTATAATAGTTTTACATTTACTGATTATCTTTTTGATCTGCATGAGATTATGTTGAAGACACCTAAATGACATTTAATGGAAGACATCATGACATGAGTTGGTGGCTGTAAAGATGGTTTTGAGTCACAGATGACAACATTTTTGTTACAGTCCTGTCTTTTTATTTGTTCTCGTTTATGACTGTCAACTTAATTAAATTACAATGTTCTTTTAAAATGCATAGGAATTACACGAAATCTTTATGAAAATATTTTTCAGAATGTAACCTTCCTGGATATGATTATGATATTTCTTCTAGAACATGCTTAAAGTTTAATTCCACACAGCTAAATTGGTATGATGCAAGACAACAATGTATTGATGAAGGAGGAGATCTTGTAACTGTAGACACAGTAGAAAAATTGAATTTTCACAACACAAGTTTGAATAATTGTAAGTCGTTATTTTACCAAATATCACACATCTATAAAGAATATACATACACGAGTCGAGAATATTTCGAACTTTGAAAGCAATAAGAAAGCATAGATAGTTTTGTTATCAAACCAATGTGCTGAATTCATTGCGGGAGCTGGTAAATTGGATGAATTGAAATTTTATTTTCTTTTATCATTTTCATTTGTTTTACATTCCAAGTTGTTGTCTTTGTTTATAGGTATCATAAGAATTGACACTGTTTTTGATAGCAATCACAAGGAGATAAAGTGATGACTTGGTTAATTTTGCTTTATCTATATCTGACTTGAGTGACAAGTAGGCGGACCATATTCGTTCAATATACATTTACGGCACATGATTATCAATTTATTCGTACAAATAAGGAAATTGTATGTTTTTCCTACTACTGTACATGTAAATTCAGAAATTATTACGATGTTTTTATTATTGCAATAAATGCGAACTTTTTACTATTTTCTCAATATCGCAAAATTTAAAATCGTAATTTAGTCTAAAGTCACAAAATTCCAATAATTAATGCTCGCAATAATAATTCTGAATTTACAGTTACTGTAGTGAATCTAAGTTTTCTTATACGTCGTTTCTATGAATTTTACATAATTTCCAATCTAAGCATTTTAAAGTATTATAGTAGCTAAATAATTGGATTGTTTTATCTAAATTTAGGTTCCACGTCGCAGTTTTATTGGATCGGACTGATAAATGGTACATGGACATCAGGAGAGTTATTTCAGGATATCTATGGTCTTGGTCCTACCGATATCCGTATTTTACCGATTTTTCCTAGAATCTGTGGCCGACTCAGGTTCTCTACAGGGACTGGTTATCTGATGTATAATACAAACTGTGATTTCGTGAAAGAATTTGTGTGTGAGCTTAACATTTCCATTTGATTTTCTGGCAATATAAAAATATTTATATAATCATTTCATTTTTTCCAGGAATAGAAATATTTTTAAATTATCTTTCAAATTGAAAGTTATTCCATAACATATTGCTTTTTTTTTTTTTTTTTTTTTTTTTTTTGCTTGATGACAGAATGATAAGTATGTAGTTAAGGTGGTACTTAACACTACAGGGAGATAACTCTGTAAAATCAGCAGAACGTTTTAATGACGTAGTGTTCATTAGGGAATATCAAGCTTCTCAATGATCAAAATAAGTGTTTGTCAAACTGCTATATAACCCGTGTAATTTTTTTGATAAAACGGTTGGTTTAAATTTTTTGAAATTTTTATATTTATGTCAAAGGGTCAAAGTAAATACTTTGTCAAAATTTTAAGAAAATTAAACGAGCCAAGTTAATTTTAGTTAAAGTGATAGGTACCACCTTAAGGTGTTAAATTTCACAAAGACAATGCCAGTTTATCAAACAACATCTTATCAAAGTTTCACAGGGTCCAATAAGCAATTTTACTATAAATAGAAAAAAATCAGATGTTGTATACTATTGCACTAAAAATGTATGTACACAAAAAGATCTTTGGATTGTGGTAAGTATCAATGTCTGAATCGATCTGACCCTTTGTTTTAAACTGAAAAGTTATGATCAGGTATTCTAAAGAAGCAGGTTTATTACTGGAAAAAATGTTGTTAATATTTCAAAAAGTGGTTTCCTAGAACAAATTTCAAAAACGCAATGTAACAATGTTTGCATGGACACTAATTAAATCATGCATGTTCAGAGGGATGGAAGATCCAGTTCTTCATCTGTTATTAAATTCCCCATGAACTTAAAATAGACGTATTTTTGTTCATAATTTCGTTAGTGTTGTGAATTGACACTACTCCATTCTGGTATCTCGCAGTTAATACACTGTGATAAACAAACACAACTGAAGGTTTAAGGTCTTGATTTCAGAGGTAAAAAATAAATCTTGTCAAAATGCTACATGTATCTGTACACATAAAACGGTTTATTAAATCAAATGAATATAATTAATTTCTTTCTAAACATTCAGTATTCTTTAAAATAAAACTTTCAATTAAATAATGACTGTCTGGGGTATTTGTTTATTAGATTAAAACAAATTCAAAGATAACTGTACTGATTCTTTCAGTGTGTAATGGATTATCATATGAAATTGATCCGTTAATCACATAAAAAATGTCGGGGTTTATCAGGATCATGCAAGGTTCTAGACATTTCACCATGAATTATTTGTTTGATCTGTGTAGAACAAAAAGTAAAAATGATTTAGATTTTTGTTGAAATATTTATATATATATGTCCCTGTACACTTTATTTAGTTGTGTCATGTTTATAAATTTCCGGTTTTTGTTGTTGTTGGCTGCCACGCATGCGCAATGATTTGATGTTTGTCTTTTTACGTCCTGAAAAATGTGTGTAAAAGATGACAAAAGTCGATACATTAACATATATAATTATACGACTAATACACAAAAATTCAACGTCAACAGCACATGGTACTTCCTTATGTCGAAAAAATCCATATCTACCACTTTTTTAGCAAGCCCTTCTACATTTTGGTGGCTAAATACAAAATAGTTATTCCCAAATACAACACACACCAGGAATAACGGAATTAAAAAGAACGAGAAAGAAAACATATTAACAATCAGACGAGCAGGAGACTGTTACAAAGATAAATTTAAGCATGGATACACAGATCAGTGCATGGGTAAAGCACGGTTTCGTTCATTATTTGGAACATAAAACAGTCACGTAGTTTCTTTTAAAAAAAAGGCAACAAACATCCAGAAATTAAAAAAAAAGGACAATCTTATTACAAAACAAATAATTGTTCTGAACAAACATGTGGAAGAAAAGGAAGAAAAAGGTCATGGACAAGAAGAAAGTGAACATAAACATTAATAATGAGGACGGTATCCAGCCTGGTACAAAAATAAGTTAGTGGTTACAAAACATATACTTCAAATACATACAAAGAGAAATAAATGAACAAGACATGCTGTTAGCTGATATTGAAATAGAAAAAAGTAAAATCACAAAAATACTGAACTTAGAGGAAAATCAATTCGGAAAGTCGAGACTCATTCGCTTTACTAGCTGCTTAGGTGGTTTTATCAGGCAGATAACTGACAACTACTCTATCATTCAGTAAGAAAGTATAAATAATCAGATAAGTAGAAAAGCTTATTTAGGAATTTTGGGTCCTCAATGCTCTTCAACTTTGTACTTGTTTGGCTTTATAATTATTTTGATCTGAGCGTCACTGATGAGTCTTATGTAGACGAAACGCGCGTCTAGCGTATTAAATTATAATCCTGGTACCTTTGCTAACTATTAGGTAATTATGATTATCATTACAATCCACAACAATAACACAAACGTGTGTACTATAGCCTAAAATTATTTCCTGATAGGTTTATTTGAATTAAATTCGTATACTGTACGATTGCATATATACGAATAAATATATAATACAAACATGATTATATAAACATTGATATATACTCAACATTCGAATTCACTAATGCATACCAATAGAGTGAGTCTTCTTCTTACCAGCAATCGGGAAAACCACTGCTTTCAAAGTGTTTAAGTTATGGTCATCTCTGCGAAAGTTTTACATTATGAGCCTGATATTACCTTTGATAACTATTTACAGACGTCATCATAAGTTGATTGATTGTCATACTATATCTGTTTCACAGATATCCTCAGAGGATCACACACAAAAACCCAGAAATATTTTATTCAGATGATGGCAAAATATAACCTTAAGTAAATAAGTATACTATATAGATTATTAGAATTAAGGATCTAAAACAGATAGGAAATAATTATATATATTACTTTGACGTAAAAAGCATTCCATATAAATGATTACGATAAATAAACTATTCTTTTTTGTAAACAAAAGTCATTAAAATTCAAGAACAATGAAAGAACCAGAATCAACAATAATAAGTCGCGTTACACTCAGATAATCTATGATACTGACAACAAAACATGTCTTGCATATAATAACCATTGACTAACGTTGGTCATTACTTAGACGGTTGTTATTCAGACGCTTTTAATTAAATATCTGCTATTGGTTTATTATAAAAATAAAAGACATTAAATTCTTAGAAAACTTTTTCCTTTCTTAACACTCAAATTAAATTCTTAGATAACTTTCCCTTTTTGTTAAGACTGAAAATAATTTTTGATATAACTTAAATGAATTTCTTAGAACAATATATGAATAACAAATCAAATATATATAGAAGAGAATAACTCGAAATTACACGTGTACATACGACATAATGTTTGAAACCACTCCAATAATTTTCTACTCAGATTATCTAATTTTTAACTCGAAATTAAACAGGTCAATGAATGAGTTGTTCTACTTAGGCAAACAGCGAACAAATGATGAATGATGCTTTAATATAAACATGTTTACTTGTTTTGTATATCCAGAAGAAATATAGAAATCCCAGGATATCGCAAATAATAAACAGTTCTAATGTTTACTTCACAATTTGTGAATAATTAACCGACGAAATTCCAATAATAAATCATACAAATAAATCATACCTTCTGTAATTTTATAAAGAATATATAGATCCTCAAGTCATTCATTGTCTTGTTTTTATGATATTTTGATATTCGATGCGTTAGTTATCGCTTTGACTGATAGTTACACATTTTCTAATTTAATATAATTTTATTATGTTCGTTTGTACGAGATGAATCTGGTTTTGTTGGAATCATCATGCTCAAACTTCGGTTACTTTTATATAAATTTGATTTTAGTCGACTGTTTTTATTCTTTTTTCATTTTTTCGTTTTTATTTATGTATGATTTACGAGTGTCCTCTTTTGTAATCGTTTGTCTCTTCTGTAGAGTTTCTAACATATTTACGATTAAATGATTGTTTCCTCATACTTGCAAGATCTGGTATACACAATATTAGAAATAGGGTCAACGCCTTTCACGTTGAGAACGTTTCATATCATATAACAAATACAAATATTTATTTGTTACATGCTAAAACTCTTGTATATTATATTGTGGGGGCCTCTGTTGCCACGTGGTCTAAGTAGTTCTACTATTATTATCAAGAGCCAGTCAACACTGAAGTTGCGAGGTCGAACCACTCTTGTGTGGATGCACTTACCCACAAATCTTAATTGACTAGGATTGTCAGTTTTCCTATCGAAGATCGTTGGTTTTCTCCAACTGTTCTCCGCTGTTTGAAGGTCAAAAATCGATCGAGATAAAAACAAATCCGGGTTACAATCTAGAACCAAGGGAAGCACACTAATCAACTATAAGAGAAAAACAACGAAAAACCGAAACACTGGAGTCCAAAAAAACAACCGTCAACATACAGAGAAACGAACTATTTGATTACAGCTGCCATATTCCTGAACTGCTACAGGACATTTTAAGAAACAATTTGTTGGTTGAACCAGGTTGTGTGGATAGCCTATTTGATGGCACGTATATAGCTAGTAAAACATAATTTTGAAAACAATTAGATAAAATCTAAATGTCATAACCGAAATACGAAATTTGCTCGTATTTGTCTAAATGTGTCCGATATATAAGTGCAAGAAAATCATTTCTATTAGAATAGTTACTTATTCATATAAAATTACAAGATTTACATATGATTAGTCATAGCATATGAATAGTTCTTAATGAAATTTTTTCTCAACAAAATATCTGTATCAAAAATAATTAATAACAAAGGAATTCAAGAAAGGTGAAATATACCAATGAGGTTACAAATCTCATTACGTTAATGGAAAATGACAATTCCAAAGCAAAAAAAACAAAAAAAAAACGACTAAACTAGTCAATATTGTGTCTTGTGAACATTGTAGAAAAAGATTATCGACATTGACATTGGAAAACATCGAATATTTATGTTGGAGCTAATACAGTTCAACTCAAGTTTTAATGTTATGTTACTTGCAATTCTAAATGAATATCAGACATAAGACATAATAATTATATCTATATATTTAATGGCACAATAATTTGCAAAACTGTATGATGAAGATGCAAATGCAAAACATATATAAAAAGGACCGATTATTTTAAAGTAGCATGATATATCAAGAGCACCTATTAATAATAAAACATAATTACCTAATAAAGAGTATTTTACTGTTTTATTAATATTTCTATATTATTCGCTATTTTTCTGCCATTTTTTGTTTTATGGTCTATTGCACTGGAAATTATCGTCCTATTACACTGGAAGTTCTCGTTCTATTGCACCCGTTTGCAGTCTATTGCACTGACCTGTTATGACCTCTTATTCTGAAATCTGATTAGTTGAAAGGTATTCATGGTTTCCAATCAAATTGGGTCTTTTAAACGTTTTTAGGTTTATTGTTGACTTTAATGATTTCTTGTCATTTAAATTACTCTGATTTCATGTCCGTTTTATTGAATTTCTAAAGTATTGGTTGTACATGTATGCTCCTTAGTAACACATAATAATTAATACAGTTGTTACTTACACGTGTTTATTTCTAAGAATTTGTTAGATCTGACTCAGTTTGTATTAGGTAATAAAACAGTTATTGAATGTGTAACAGTGCAATAGATCAAAATATACTTCCCTCGTTGGCTTTCGGCATTAGAACAATGAGCTGATCTTCATACCTCGGGAAATATATTTTGATCTATTGAATAGTTACAGATTAAATAACTGTATAATATTGAATTAACACATGTTAACAGGGATGGAAGAAGGTAAAAATATGTAATTCTTGTTAAAATATAACAATCCAAGCCATGCAAAATAAGTTCCATCCAGTCTTGATATGAATATTTTGCACTTTTAAAATAACTAATGTGAGATGTATCGATACCATGACTCAGTCATAGATATGTGTCAAGAGGATTGTAAAAATAGAGACTATGAGACCATTAAAGTAACCGCATTATTTAAGAAAATTATAAATACAAAGAAAAATTTAAATTTAAAATTGCATGATTTATCAAGATCAATTGATTTGCTTGGCCACATTCTTCATTTCTTCAAATTCATCGATTCGCAAATTTGCCTTATTTTTGTCATTCTATCACTTAGCCTCTCAGTGATTTAGATGAATAAACTTACAATATGAATACAAACAGAACAATAATTTCGAATTGATTATGAAGAGTTTCAATGTTATCATCACGTAAGAGAAGGTGTCAGCATATTGAAAGTTCGCTTTTACATAGATCAAAAATATGCATATTACTTTTATAAATCGTTATTTGGATAGAGAGTTGTCTCATTGGCACTCACACCACATCTTCCTTTATCTATCGTTGACATTTTGCTTAGATTCTTTTGTTACCTTTCCTGACATCGGACTTGTACTTCTTTTAACATAGTTTTACTGTGCGTATTAATATGAGTTTCTTTTGGCTAAATGTGTAAGGGGGGTTGATATTTCACCTCTCTTGGTCTTGTATGCTTTTTAAATATTAGTTCATTATATATCTGGGAATTTAGTAAGACGTCCATTTTCACTGAACTGGTACATATTATTATTTAGGGGCCAGCTCAAGCACACATCCGGGTGCGGGACTTTCTCGCTACATTGAAGATCCATTCGTGGCCTTCGGATGTCAGCTGCTATTTGGTCGGGTTGTTGTCTCTTTGACATATTCCGCATTTCCATTCCCAATTTAATTTTAACATATGCAATATATTCAACTAGACTGCGTACACAACACAACACTTGAAAATCTTAACTGTCTCGATATTCATATATTCTTTTTTTCTATTGGTGCATGTTACATAACATGTATGCCATCATAATTTTGTACTTCATTTTACAATATCGTATTGAATGTGTTTACCTTAACTTTTGTATTTGTATTTCAATTATATGTTTCTCTGTAAACTTATATTTTGTTTTTAGAGAATAAGGTATCTAAATCTATCGTAAAAGACAATTAGTACTGGAATAAATATACATCGATAATGTAAGAGCACAGCAAGTAACGGATTTAAAATTCAAGCTCTAAAGGAAGTTAAAAATCAATATGTGAAGCGGTCCATATTTGTCAGCATTTGACAGGATTTCAAGCTATTAAAAGCTTTGGGTCTGAGTACGTTGCAATACATCAGAAATGGATCTTACTCGACGCTACTAGTTATTTGAATAAAAGCAACCAATTCCTACTATG